>CM026554.1:54753800-55953800 GCA_015143295.1 Tetracentron sinense | reverse complement strand
CCCACTGACCGATGATTTCTATTACCAGTTGGTAAATGAAAAAGAAACCAAAAAACAACAAAACTTGATTAGAATTAAAAACTCAAAATCCAATACATACAAGTACAACTGCAACTCAAAATATTATACAAAGTGACCAAATATTTAGTAAGAAAGAGGAGTGTATTTCATGAAAGTAGTCATTACCTGAGCCACATAATATGCTTTTTGATTCGGCCTGGCCCTCCTGCCAGCAAAAATAGGGCTTTTTTTGTCTCTAAAAACCATGGGCCTGGTTGGTCATGATTTTTTAAAGCCACCTACTTGAGGGCTGGGCCTGGTAAAGACCATGTAGGCTCTTATACTTATACATGCTATATGTTGCCACCTTGAGATCCCAAGTTTTACCCCAGTTTACCGGTCAAACAAGAATGAAAGGATAGAAACCTAAAATGCGGAGACTCCAATTTCAAGGAGTCAGAGTTGAGCAATTTCTGCTACTCGTCGTGGATGAAGTTAATGTGGTTGTCAACTTGTTGGTTAGGAAGGTTGTGCCCTTTCTATGTATGTATTAGGGATTCACTTTTCCTCGCCCTTGAGGGTAGTGCTTTACGCCCTCAGATTCTCGGGCATCACCCTCAGGCCCCATAAGTGAAAGCTGCCCTTGGAAAGGATTAGGCCTGGTTCAGCCCATTAAAAGCCTATGAATATGGCCCTGTTGATTGGATCCTTATGCAAACCATTAAGACCTTTAAAATCCTATCACATGAAAAATTAGAAGAGATTAATTTTCAGCCGGAGCTTTGCTTCACGGTGATGAAGCGGAGCTCCCCTTTTTACACTAAAGCCATGACATGCTTGTAATTACTAAAAGTGGCAGATACCCACTTACACTAAGGCCATGACATGTTTGTAATTACACTAAGGCTCCAGCCACAATGGTGTCCCCTGTAGGCTGCATCCACACAACATGATAAACAGAAGATGGAGGAAAGCAGATGCCCACTTCTAGCTTCATTAAAACCCGATAAATCCGCCTTATTTTGGAGCCATTGATTGAGAAATTTTCATAGATCATTTAGAAAGAGGAAGAAGATGTATGCAAAGAGGGATAACCTGTGTCATCTTACCCATCACTAGATGAAAATAATAGGAATTATAAATTATACAAGCGGAACTTGAACCATTACTTGGCCAAAAATTGAGACGGTTTTCCAAGAATTAAAATACCGTTTTGGGGGATGAATCGATCCCAACCAAAACCTATAAGTATTGGTTTTGGATGATACACATAGTTTATTTATTTTTAATATATATATATATAATTCAAATTAAATTTATTTTAAAAATCAAATGAGTTAGATGAATAAAATTTACTAAATATAAAGTCATTGGAAGACTCAAACAAAATAGCAAACATAATTACAATTATACAATGAATTAAAATATAAATAAATAGGGTTGCACATGGGCCAGGTTTGGGCTTAACTTTTGGCGATTTTTGATTAGGACCAGCCCAAGCCCAAGCCCAATACATTTACAAAGGCATATAAGCCGGAGCTCGGCCTAATGTGCAGCCCTACTAACAACCAATACATGTCAATCACCCGTTACATATCAATATAAAAATCATATAAGGGCTAGCAAAACATATAGATAATTTTGCATTTGTTTCGGCAATTTTTATTTTCATGCCCGGTTTTTGCAATTGTTTTTCCAAGACTTAGCTAATTCTATTTGAGCATCAACGATTTAGATGCATTAAGTCTCCGAACCCTATACTGTAAAACTCAAGTTCCTTAAAATCGGCAGATAATGAATGAGAATATGAGACTGAGGAACTGAGTATGGGCCAGAAAGAAACAGGGAGAGGAGAGTGCAAATAGGGGAGAGTGGGGGTAACAAAATCCCATAGAAGCAAATCTCCTCCGAAAAAGGACCGGAAAGAAACCAGCAACGACCATTTCAATCCCCTCCAAATTATTAATTGAAAATTGAACAATATTCCTGAGTTTCCGCTCGCTCATTCACTTCCCTCCCTCTTCTTCTTCAAACTCCTACCTCCTTAACACCAAAACAAGAAGCATTAATTACACCGAATAGCATCAATGAATAAAAACCCGACTGAAAAATCCGTCACTTTTGCCCACCAGACTGACAACGCCGAACCTTCTCCGGCACCGGCGTCCGTAGAGGTTGATGTGAAATCAGACGGTCACAATGCAGAGGAGAGGGATCAAATCGAGGATCCTTCTTCTCGTCCCGATTCCAGTATCGTTAAAGTATCCGAAGAGATCGATCGGTTCCTTTCAATTCTCTCCAGCGTCAAATATAAATCTAACCCCCCAGAAATACCCGATTCTGTCGAGAAATTCGTGAAGCTCGTTGAAGCAGAGATTGCCAAGTACGATTCCGGCAAAGCTCCGACAAAGTGGTGCCAGGTTTCAGAGCAGGACTCGTCTCTCCTTGAAGCTGTGGATCGAATCTCGAAGCTGACCAACTTGCTCCGTGAGTTTTCCTCCGAATCCGAATACGCTTCGTCGCACAACCGTACCAGCACTGTTCTGCAACGAGCAATGTCGTTCTTGGTGGAGGAATTCCGATCACTTTTAGAAGATTCCGATTCGGCCGCCACCAATTTGAGAACGAAGCACCCGTCGCTCAGCTCCGATCACTGCGTCTTACCGGAGCCTGAACCCTCCGGTGAGGCCAATTTCCCGGCTTATTCGCCGGAAGTTGTTTCTAATATGAACAGGATCGCAACGTCAATAATATCGGCAGGAAACGAGACGGAGTGCTATCAGGCTTATAGCATCGCGAGGAGAAATGCGATCCACGAGAGTTTGAAAAAGCTAGGGTTTCAGAAGACCAGTATAGAGGATGTGCAGAAGATGGAGTGGGAATTTCTGGAAAGGGAAATCACAACGTGGATAAATGCTTTCAAGCAATGTGTCACTGTTTACTTTTCCGGTGAACGGAAGCTCTGCGAAGCTGTGTTTCTAGACTATCTGTCAATCTCCGGTAGTCTCTTCAGCAATCTAACACGGGGTGTAGTTATAGAGATTCTCAATTTCGCGGAAGCCGTCACGATGACGAAGCGATCGGCCGAGAAGTTATTCAAATATCTGGATATGTATGAAACTTTGCGTGATCTGATTCCAGTCACCGACGAGATATTTTCCGAAGAGTACGCACACGAATTGACCTCCGAAGCCTCTTCCGTTCGTTGCCGACTCGGCGAGGCCTGCGTCGGAATTTTCTCCGATCTCGAGAAATCGATCAAATCCGATACCGGGAAAACTCCGGTCCCCGGTGGTGCAGTTCACCCCTTAACTCGCTACACCATGAATTATCTAAAATACGCCTGCGAGTACAAGGACACCTTAGAACAGATCTTCCAAGAACACCAAAAGATAGAGCAGTCTGATCATAATGAAGAGACTGGAAAGGGGGCAAAGGCGTCTCCTTTTTCAATACAGTTAATGACAGTTATGGATCTGTTGGGGTCGAATCTTGAGGCAAAATCAATTCTTTACAAGGATCTCTCGTTGAGTTACATTTTCCTGATGAACAACGACTGGTACATCATGCAGAAGATCAAGGGATCGACGGAGATCCACGACCTGATGGGAGCCACGTGGTGTCGAAAACGATCGTCCGATGTGAGGCAGCACCATAAGAATTACCAGAGAGAGACATGGAATAAGGTATTGGGGTGTTTGAAAGATGAGGGGTTGCAGGTAAATGGGAAGGTATCAAAGGTAGTGCTGAAAGAGAGGTTCAAGAGCTTCAACGCCATGTTCGATGAGATACACAAGACACAGAGCTCCTGGGTGGTGAGCGACGAACAACTTCAGTCCGAGCTTAAAGTGTCCATTTCGGCGGTCATGATTCCGGCATACAGATCATTCTTAGGGAGGTTCCGGCAATACTTGGACGGAGGGAGACAAGGGGAGAAGTATATAAAGTACCAACCAGAAGACATCGAGACGTTCATCGACGAGCTGTTCAATGGGAATCCGGCATCAATAGCTAGGAGGAGAACATGATGATGGAAGATAAGAGCCAGCAACTCTTAACAAGAAAGGTGGTGACATTTCTTTCATGCTAGCTTTCAGTTCTTTTGCCTATTTTTTGTGGTGCTCTTCTGTTGAATTGTATGTACTACCTTTAGAGCTGTCAATGGGCCGGGCTTGGCTCGGCTGGGACTGTCCAGGCCCAATCCTCACTTACAAGGATTCCGCCCAAGTTCAGCCCAAGCGTTACCAGAGCCTAAACTAGCTAGGACCAAGCCCTACCCTCATCTCAGATATGCGCCTGGGACTAGGCCTATGCTTTTAAAGAAGTTAAAATCAATAGAAACTTTTTATCAATACATTTATCGAATTCTTGGCTGCATTCATTTTCATTGTACATGTTGTTTTATGATTTTTTGGTCTTTAAAGAAGTTTAGCTATGTTAAGGAAAAAGAGAGAAGCACTACTACAAATTGGCTTATTGATTATGGTTTATACCCATAATCAAAGTTATAGCGCGCAAACGTAAAGGAGATCTTATAACGTGTGATTTTATATTGAATCAAATATCACGATTACTTATGGTGATTGTAGATGTCAATTAACATAAATTATACATTATATAATATGGAAATTTCATGTTGAACTAAAGATCACAATTTCAAACATAACCCTGACTCTATATACTATAAAGATTATGGTTATTCATCAGTGATTGTACACCTAAAATAACTGAGATTGTACATTACAGAATGTATGATTCTTGGTGTACATAAGATATTGTGTTTTGATATGTAACTCTGATTGTTATTTAAGTTAGATATCATTGTTTTCCGCACGAAACAGTTACGATCACAGTTATGTAGTCATATATCGTAATCTATATTTTATGTGCGAAACAATTATTACGGTTTCTTTTCTAATGTTGATCTAAAATCCTACCAAAAAATTTGCATGTTTAGTTTCGTGATTTATAATGCAATGTATCACGGTTCCAGTGAACACCGTGATTGTTCTTATAATGGATGATAGCTTTCAGGATGTTTAAGATGGTAAATACATATATGAACTTTAAATTTATAATTATACACATATTATTGGGGTCACTTGGAG
Source organism: Tetracentron sinense (assembly GCA_015143295.1). NCBI lineage: Eukaryota > Viridiplantae > Streptophyta > Magnoliopsida > Trochodendrales > Trochodendraceae > Tetracentron > Tetracentron sinense. Next base: position 55,948,692 of record CM026554.1, on the reverse strand, counting down.
TCTTTTTGAGCATGTTTGGCTATAGAGTAAGGGTCTTTCTCATCCAAAATATGATGTTGGACATGTAATTCATTATTTTACTTGGAATAGGTACAAGAATTCAACGCTTAACAATTTATCCACAAGCCTAATCATGAGTTTAAGCTCTTTGTCATGCATACTTAGAGCCCATCATGCATTTACTAAGTAATCAAATGTCATGTTCAAGTGTCATTTTTAACACTCCTTTAACTATGGTTAAGCTTAAGAAAATTAAGTCTTGTATATTTTTGTTTGTTTTTTCTTTCTATAAACTAAGCAGGGCGGTCCAAGCCATTTGGAGGCCTAAAGCAAAAATTAAAAAATGGGCCTTTTTTTTTTTCAATTTTTTAATATTATTATAAAAAAATAACTATAAATGGGGCGTTTTTAATATTCTAGGCCTTTTTTTTTCTTTTTGATATTCTAAATGGGGCCTTTTTTATATTATTTTTTTATTTTTTGTAATGAGGCCTAAAGCAAAGGCTTTGATGGCCTAATGGACGGGCCTGCCCTGAAACTAAGTTTAGATTTCTTAACCATAGGACTGATTAAACCTTAACCACAGTGGTTGTTAAAAAGGGGGGTATGGGGAAATGAGGACCGCATATTCCACTAAATAGTGGAATGCGGCAGTAAGTTAAACATTTCCCAAAATTTCCCAACATGTACTAAAAAAAATCATTAACCTCATACATATATATATATATATATATATATATTTGAAGGTAACCCCTTTATTTGAACGTAACCCTTCATTTAACTTTATTTCATTCTACTAATAAAAGTACAATGAATATACCAAATTTCTAATAGATGTGATTACCCTTAATCTTATTTTATATAAATAATTTATAGATTAAATTATTAATTTGTGAGAATTATATTTGGATTGTAATTAAATTCTCTTCCTTTTCACAATCGCCTAAGTTCTCTTCAAGAACATCTTTTCTCTCTCTTTCTCCCTCTCTATTGCTTCTGGCTTCTCTTTCGTTGAGATCTTCTATTGCAGGTTTGTTGCATTGCGCATTCAGAGAAGGTATGTTATTTTTTCTATTACAGTAAATTTTAGTTATTTAGATAACAAAAAATAAGATAAAAATCTTCAAGAACCAAAAGGGTTTGTTTAGTTCTTTAGATTGCGCATTCAGAGATGGTATTTTGTTTGGAAATGTCTCGTATAAAATGTTTCTAATGTCCATTTTGCTTTGTTTTATTTGTTAATATTTTTGCAGTTGTATTTTAAGCTAGTGTCATTTGTGGGATACATGGTGGTGGATACCCAAGACAATTGATAAAGCACACTTTGGAGATCTTAACTATGTGAAGCACACCCTTACTCTCTTAAATGATTTAGCCGTTGTCTTCATCTGAATTTTCATAAGAATTGTGACTGAAGCTAGCATCACTAGAATTCTGCATATATAAGTGGATGTTGGGCAATCATAGGCTAAGTCATTTAAAGGGTGCATGTAATATAAATTAGATTGTAATTAGGGTACTCTCCCGATTATGAAGCATGTCTGTACTTTATTATCGGCTTTCCAATATAATAAAGCTTCTCATATTCGCTGTGAGGGCAACAATGAGGTGCATTGCCTAGCCAGGTGCACGCTCTAAGATTCCTTTTCTAGGATGGGAGCCCCTGTGCTTCCCCCTCGGGTGTCAGTAGATCCCAGGGGGAGGTACCGTTCAATCCAGGCACCTCTCTCTTAGTTGGGAGTTCTTAAGTCTCTATTTTGTGGTGTTTAGTTGATTTATGTTTAGTTCTGCTGCGTTTACATTCTGTTTCTCATCAACCAAAAAACAGACTTTACAAATCCAATACTTATGTCCTTAATGTACTAAATTTTAGTTTAATATTGGAAATTATTGTATGTGGTGCGTAATGTCGTTCCTTGAGATGCATCATCCTTTTAGCGGCAACTCTATTAAATTTTCCATAAAATTAAATTAGTTGGTATATTTTAAGTGCATGAATTTTTTACGTAGTATATATATATAAAAGTATATATTGATAATGAAGACCGGGTCAGGTTGTAAGGTGTGTTGCCCAAGCTCGCCCTCATGTCAAGGGTTTTCTATTCTGAAGCCCTGGACAAACCACAATAAATTTCATATTATAAGGTTTTTAAGATGCTCTCCACCATTTGCTACTCGATCTTAACCAAAAACAAAAATTTTGTCCTTTGCTTTTAACATGTATTGGTTTTTGGCGGGATATATTATGCATGAGAGGGAAACAAATCATTTGTGTTCTTCCCTATATTCTTCCCGGTGGTGATAAGTGTTTAACGGTTAGGATCAAATTGGTTGTACGGATTTAGCAAATGTATAAGCAATCTTGGCCATCAAACACCCAGGTCGTAGGGAAGAGCACAGGAAAGGAAAGAGTACAGACGATTCGGTTCCACATGAGAGTAGGTTAGCATGCTCTATATAATGGCTATAAATAATTGGAAAATGTTTTTCAGTTTCTCTAGAATATTCTAAAAAAAAAAAATCTTTGAGATTAATTTTAAGTCTGAGCTCCACTTCACGGCATTGGGCGGAACTCCCCCCCTTTTTTAAATTATCACAACTAACGGGTGGCACGTGCGATGCACGTGAGAGCGAGGGGAAGGAGTTAACCGTAGTTAATATGAGTTAAAAGGACATGTGTTAACCTATGGATGCAATTAAACTCGCTAGTGGCACACACGATGCACGTGAGAGCAAGGGGAAGGAGTTAACCACAATTAATAGGAGTTAAAAGGGAAACATGTTAACCCGTGGGTATGATTGAACTCTCCCTGAGTTCAATCGCGATTGGCTGTGATTCTAAATAGATAGATGAGCAAGGGTTAGTTTGGGAGTTAAAGTAAAATATTAAATCAAAGACAAGGGGTAGTTTGGAATTATAGTAAAATATTAAATCAATGTTTTGTTTTTAATATGAATAGTTTGGGAATTTTGGAAAAATCATCTATGCATGCCTCTCCCATTACTCCAATTTTTTATAAAATGTCTATAAACAAGAACTTGGTTTTGTTTTTTTTGTATTTTTTTTTGGGCGGGGAAAATGAACTTGGGTATTCTTAGGCTGTCAATGGATTGGATCATGATCCGGATCCGATCCGATTAGCCGGACTTTGGACCCTATATGTGATCTATCGAATCGGATCAATGGAATCCGCTTATAATCGGATCTGATTATATTAACCTTTTAAAATCATTTTAAATATATTAAATAGATTTTTTATGGATAAAATATTAATTTCAAAAAAAAATTAACACTAATTAAAGTTAATTAAAGAAATATTAGATTTTTATATTATTAATCTTAATCGGATTCGGATTGATCAATTGATGATCCGTTGGATCTTGAATCGGATTCGGATCTACTATATTCTTAATCGGATCGGATTCGGATCCAAAGCAGATCCGATCCGAATCCGAGCCGTTGACAGCCCTATTGTATTCTACTCTGAAATCCCAGAATCCAACTTGCTAGGGATAAACTGAAAGCGACAAACTGTGAGCCAAAGTAGAAAAAAGAAAAGCAGTCAGCGGAGGTAACGTCATCAATTGGATAAGTTATGACGGCAACACAGAAACTGGGAAAAGCTGTCCTGTCGATGGCTTTAAGGGCGAAGGAAATATTAAAGTATTACCTCAGACGTAATTTAAAATGATGTTTGCGTCAGGTTTTGCTGATGAGACAGTAGGAATAGGCCTATAGGGTGGCGAGGGTTCCTGTGCATGCCCAACATGGTCTGAGAGGAGACTCCAAGGGACAGCTCACACCAGCAACACTCTGATCTAGAAAATTGTTGGGACCCAAACCCCACCGCTTTGCCGGTTTCTGCCGCGTCCGTACCCGCCGCCCGCCTCGCGTGATCCGGCCAGAGCTTTGTCGCTTTCAATTACGAGAACGCCACTACCTTGCAAAGGAGGTCTCCTCGGCTCCTTCTTTTTCCTTTTGAGACGATGAGTTAAAGGACGGTAGATCATAGAGCCGAACACAGATTCTGTTGGATACTATCTCAATAATAGCTGTTGGATATGGAGGAAACGACATCACTAACCTTCTAGATCGACTCATGTTTGGTATAAGATTCGCCCCCGACCTCTTCGTATTAAGATGTTCCACGAGATCGAGATCTATAAGGGTATGTTCTTTTGGTGTAACTTTTAAAAGTCCCAAATATTAATATTTTGAAATAAGAGGTAAGAGTTTGAGAGGAGAAGAGGGTTTATAACTCTTTTACAATGATATCTTGGGGTTCAATTTAATTAAATATTTCTACATTAATGTTATGTTTGGTTGTCAAAAAAAAAAGTGAAAATATGAAAAAGAAAAGAAAATTTTGAATTTCTAATATAATTTTTAGTTGAGTATTGTCTCTTTTTTTTTTTTTTTTTCATGTTTTTACTTATTTTCTTGACAACCAAACATAAGGTTATGGAACTTAAAACATCCAAAATTTATTTGTAAAACTTTTGTACTCTTAAGGAATTGTTTAGTTTTAGACATTAAGTAAAATTATGCATTAACCAATGAAAATTCTAGACTTTAAAATTTCCACCAAAAGAACATACCCTTATGGAACTTTTAAAGTCTAGACTTTTTTTGTTTCACACCTACCTTTACTTAATATCTAGAACCATATTATTCCATAGAGTACAAAAGTTATACAAATATAGAACTTTTAAGTTCCACTAAAACTTTTAGATTTTTTATATTTTATACATGTAAAACTTCTAATTAAATTAAATCCAATAAATCTGAGATATTATTGTCTAAAAGAGTTAAAAATCTTCTCCCCTCCTTTCACACTCTTGCCACTTGCTTCAAAATATTAATGTTTCACACTTTTAAAGGTTCCATTCAAGTTCCACCAAACAGAGTCCTAAATACTTTTTCTTAGAGTTTTAGAACTCTTCTTTAAGACTCTTTTCTTCCTAATTACAAAACTTGTTACCTTTTTTTTTAAGCGGTAAAAGGAACATTAAGGAGTCTTAGAACCCGATTGAGATCTTCTGGATGCCAAAATCATTCTACATTGCCACAGAATTAAAAACTGAGGTTGAAAGTTTCAAGCAATGCTCAACCCCCAAGCTATGCCGAGCCAACTTGTGAGCAAAAGTCTTAGCCTTCTTAGATAGATAGGACACAACATGATGGGGGATTTTTTGGTGATCTTTCCTGATGTTGCCCAGAATAATAGAGATTTATGAAGGTCCATTAATATTAGGATGTACAAGAAGCTTTACCAGAGCGTCAGCATCAGAGGCAAATATCACTTTCTCCCATCCTCGTTGAACGACTAAGGTGATCGCATTACAAAGAGCGACGGCTTCAACGATCAAGCCTGAATCACCCGGGAGGCCTTGAATGAGGCCGTGAATGATAGTGCCTTTATAATTTCTAACAATAACGCATGTGCCAACAATTTGATCTGAAGCAATGAAGGCTCCATCTGAGTTTACCCTCATCCAACCAAGTTGAGGAGGGGACCAGTAACGGCCATGAATGGTGGGAATATGATGGTTTGGCGTGGAGGTAATAAACTGGTCTCCTTTTGCCCGAAGGCTCTCATAAGCTAAACTCTCTGCTTGTTGGATGATTTGAATCGGGTGGGAGACGAGGCTTGAAAAACTATTTCATTGCGGGCTTTCCATAAGACCCATATGATCGTCGCACAAAGAGTGAGATAGGAGACCTTCCTTTGCGTGTCCATATCAAGATTATCCCATTGCTTCCACCAGCCTATTAAGGACCTATGTTGGCCTTGGTCCATCCAGAGAGAGAGAGAGGGAAGAACCCCACCAAACAATCCTAGCTATAGGACAACCAAAAACAATATGCGTGACGTCGTCCACTTGATTGTCACAGAAAACTAGTTACCAACTTGACAATAAAAGAAGAGACTTTTTAGAAAAATTCAACCCTATGGGTACTCTCAAATATATTCTCAAATTTTAAGTCTTTAATTCAAATAATTAAGTGTTAATATCGAAACTAACTTGACTTCAAAAGAATGTCAAAATAAGTAAAGTCAAATCTAATCTTAACCCTTAATTATTTGATTTGATAATTTAAATTAAAATTTTAAGATACATGACTATATTTAGGAGTACCAATGTACTCATTTGCTTAGAAATGCCGGGAAGCATAGCTCTTTTTTTCTTTTCTTTTTTTAAATTTTATGATAATACTAACTTTCTTCTTTCTTGATATTAGAAACAAAAGACAAGTTAATTTTTGTAAAATCACTTTCTTTTTTTTCTTCTACAAACATCTTTACCTAAATTTATTAGTGAAGAGAGACATTTGGTTAATTAGAAAAATAATCACCTACTCGATCGGTGACGCAAGGAGTCTTTTTAGAGTGGTTGATTGGACTCACCCTTATGACACCTTAGTGGTTACCTTTGGTCTACTAGTGTGTGTTAGGTGATATATTACCTCTTACCAAAAAGGAGGAGGGACGTTTCGACTTCCTTTTTATTGCCACGTTTCTCCCTTTTAACTCTGTTAATTGTAGTTAAGATTCACTCATACTTAAGTTTCAAACATTTATTTTTGAATTTTAGAAAAATAAATTTATAAAATTAAAAAAATTTAAACCGAGTTCATGACAGTTGAAGGAGGGATGGTGGAGGGAATTATTGCTCGTTTTTAAATTTTATCAAAAAAAAGTATTGCTCATTTGGTTAATAACCGGTGAGTTGGGACATGAGGGAGGGAAAGCTTCCATCGGAGGTGAGACCATCAATGAGGGCAGCAGAGCTCTCTAGAGCTAGATGGATAGGTTGATCCCGAAAGATCACCTCAAATGCCTCGTGAGAAGGCCGTACGACATGATTTGAGCTTGAGGGACTTTCACTTGAACAAAAGTAAGTAAAAAATCCCACCCGACATGCGATTTCAGCCTATCATGTTTTTACGGTTATCGTGCGCACGCAAAACTCCGTCCTTACCGGCTTTTCTCGCTGCTCCATGTTCTCACGTGCCGTATGCTACCCAACATCATCATCACCCATCCCATATATCTAACTTCCATAATTTGCTAATGCTTGCCTGATTCTCTGCCCAGCGTATGGAAATTAAACAAGTGGCACCACAGGAAAGGCGAGTCTGCTCAGGGAGAGTTTCTACAATATAAACCCTCCGGCTGAAATCCCCCAACTCCTGTCATGTTATGCCCAGCCCAGACGTAATAAATGGGCCCACTAGGAAATGCGTCGTTAGCCCCTGCTTCAAGAAGAATGTCATTTCCTATTCATTCAATCTGCGAGCTAATGAAAACAGGAAGTCCAAGGTTCGAATCCGCCTCTCAATCACAGTTTACTGTATCAGTAGCGAACGAAGTAACGAACTCCAACGGAAACCGTTATATCTTGTACGGACATTGTCGTCCCAGTTTTCTTTTGAATAAAGATATATATATCCGACTTTCAGATAATAAAAAAGATATTCATGCCATGGTACAGATAAATGGGCATCTCTTCTGTGACCAAGTGGATCCGAAATGGATAAACATAACCATTCTAAGTTCTCAAGTCTCAACCATCTATCTCACTCAGATACACACTAGCTACATAACTTTTTTAAGAACCCCACATGGATAAAATAAATATTCCTAATAATAGTATTCTCTTCCTTTTTTCTTTTTTCTTTTTTTCTCTTTTTGATTGTACCGAGAATCCTTGCAAAGTAACCGTCTAAATCCTATATAGAGGAGTTATATATACCAAAAAATAAAAATAAAAATAAAATCAGAGATGGTGAGACCCTTACATGTACAGTTGGGGTATGGCACATACTCATCTTAAGTGTATGGGATGATCCTGCCCATTATACAAGTGGGACCTGGTCGATGATGTTAAGCTGAGGCTAAAATGCGCATGGGGTCACCTCTAAACAATGGCTGGATCTGTTTTCCACGTAGGACCGACAACAAGGACGGACACAGCCGTCTAATAACCAACAACACCTCCTGAAAAAGCCTGTCCAGCGTCCCACTCTTTTTTATTTCTCCTGCGTGCGCTGACCACCATAGCCAACAAACAAACACCGTTACTTACCAAACTAACCCTCTGTTACACAAATAATAATTATATAATCCCCACAACACTCCCTACCTCCACTTCTCTCTCTATAAGTACCCACCAACCCTTCCATCATTTCTCACTACTTCCTCTTACTTTAAATCCTTCTCTCTGTTCTATAATACATCTCTATCTCTGTAGGTTTTTTTCTCTATCTTCTCAAAAAAAATATCAGCTGTTCTTGCGATGCATTACCAGACCCAATCGTGGGGTTCTTACATGCCGACGAGGAGTAATGGTGGAGACCCGTTGGAGCGAGTGGAGAGACTCGCTTCTGAGAACGCTGTGGTGATCTTCAGTATCAGTACATGTTGCATGTGCCACGCCATTAAAAGACTCTTCTGTGGAATGGGTGTGAACCCCACCGTTTACGAGCTCGACGAGGACCCAAGAGGGAAAGAGATTGAGAAGGCCTTGATGAGGCTTCTTGGTACCTCATCTGCAGTTCCAGTCGTGTTCATTGGAGGAAAGCTCATTGGTGCTATGGACCGAGTCATGGCGTCTCACATTAATGGGACCTTGGTGCCGCTTCTCAAGGAGGCTGGAGCTCTCTGGCTGTGATTCAGACAAGAAATGCGTGATACCCAGATAAAGAAAAATTACATAGAAAGGAACGTAGAGGAGGTGTGGGTTTGTTCGTCTCTTCCATTTTGGATTTTTTTTTCCCCTTTCAAGGTTTTTTTCTTCTTCAGATTGGGTCTGCTTTTTCGTGTTTCTTTAATGGATGTCCAAGAGAGAACTATAATTGCTCCCTCCTCTGTATAGAAACAATGAGAAATTGTCTAACTAAATTTCAATCTCTATATCTTACATCAAGCTAGTGTACTGTTTCTCTCTCTCTCTCTCTCTCGAGTTTTTTTTTTTTTTTTTTTTTGTGTAATGGGTTTAAACATTAATGGAGTTCTAATATGTAATTTTAATTTGAATATCTCTGGTCCTCCCTTCTGTATCTTTTGATCTCAAAGAGAGGAAAGCAAAAGGGAAATGTTAGTCCGAAGAGCTCAAGCTCTTCCAGTTTTGCGCCGGGAAACACGCCGGGATTATTCCTGCTGAATGTTTATGTGGAGTCTTTTCAACTAAGGATTTACGTGGCCATCCGTACTACTCGGGTGGGTCCACTCGTTAATGCATTACTCCTCCGATTATCACTTCAGATCGCCTGCTGTTGCAACCCGTCCCATTCCTATCGCCTGCTGTTGCAGCGGTCCAGTTCGGCTTTTTCTCGCATATTTATACGCACTTTTTTCTTATCCAGATACAAACTGGAGTTAATGGGGTTTACGTTGTTTAAATTTTTATTTTTTTGAAAAACCCTCTGGAGTACCCACTACCACCTAGAGCTGGACCGTTGGATATCCATTCACGTGCTTTAAATAAGGGGCCCACCTAATGCTTGAACCCATTGGATCTTGAATCCAACAGTCCAACAGTAGTTTCTATGGAAAGTTTTAAATCACATTCACTTTATTTTTTTAATTAAAAGAAAAAAAAAACGTTTGGTTTTCTGCGTACAAGATTCTCTACAGTAACGCAACACATATCCTACTTAAATCCAAATTCTTATAGGTCAGTAGTACGTTAACCCTAATTGGTCAAATACCGACTAGTCATGGTTCAATACTGCCACTTTTGAAAGAAGAGGAAGGCAGCTGGCCTCTTTGCTCAGCACGAGATTCCCTCCGGCTCTACGACACTGGAGATCTCACTCTTCCGTACGATACAGTTGAGGAAAATCTCATGTGCAAACGCATTTATTTTTATAGACGCAAGATGGGCATAACACGTGGACGTCTTTCAATATTTTAAGAGTTTTAAAAGTAAAAGCCATAAAAAATTTGACATGTGCTGCGCACATTTGCGTTTTTGGAAGATTTGCGACTGAGCTAACAAAATTCTCTTTTATTTTGGGAAGGCTTCAGTTATATCGGCGCATGCGGATCTAAACACGGGTCTCTAGGTGTCTATATGCTTCTTACTTTTTAGACGCGTGTAACTGATGGAGCGGATTCTGACATCGGAGGCAGAGAGACCCTAAGGTACAATTGGAGGATAACGTCTCTTGCTTTTCCGTCCTGGTTCGGTTGAGTCCCGCTCCAACCGGCCCAGATGAACCGTCATTTTTTTTAATCTTTAAAAATATTTTTCTTCTTTCCCTTTAACAATTTTTGTGGTGTTTTCAGTTATTAAATAAACAGTTGAATTAGTCGACTTAGGTGTTATTTATTTTAAAACCACCTTTTAAATATCTCCAATTTTTTGTGGTTTTAGGAATCGTTTTATAGGTTAACAATGGGCTGATTTAGCATGCCTCATATATAAAGGAGTGGTAACCTAAATGCAGAATTCAGTTTTTTTGATACTCACTGTGAGTGCTGTTATCCCATTAAACAAGTTAAGAAAATAAAATTTTCAAAAAAAATAAATGATTTCAAATTTGTTATAAACTTCTAAAGGAAAGATAGAAAGAATGAATAAAAAAACACTTGACCTATTGGATCAGCTCACCGTCTTTTATATATATATAAAGGACTTCGCTACTCAGACCCCTTTAGGGCCGAGACCACCGTGATCGTGTTCTATGAGCACGGGATTTCAGGTGGGACCCATTTCACATGGTAGGCCCCACCTGAAATCTCATAAAGCACGGTCTCGGTGGTCTCAACCCTAAAGGGGTCTCCATAGCATTTCTCATATATAAAGAAGAATGCTAGCCCTACTCTCAGCGTGAACCAACCATTTGTCCATTATCCTAAAACACACTTTCAAACTAATTGAGAATAGGGCTAGCAATCCTTATAAAAAAATAATTAAAAAAAAAGGAATGCTAACTATACCATAATCACCTCCTAAATGAGAAAGAGGACAAACCAAGTCCAACAGTTTTATTTTTTTTGGGTTCGAAAGAAATAACACACACTATCACACTCATAGACACACACCCTTGTAGCACAAGCTACTTGCAACCATCGTCACAAAGTTTTCCAATTTTTTCAAAATGTACCAAATAATATGTGACTTTTTCGTCGAACAGTATATACCTAAGCTATTCACGGCTTTTTCAAAAAGTTACGAATTTCACAAATTATTCACTTTTTGAAAATATTCTAAATAAATATCTACTATATAAAATATGTGTTTATAAGTTTTATAATTAGTGATCTTATTTAATAAATTTTCATATTTTGATTAATTTTTTATCTATTTATTTTTTAATTTTGTCAATTTTTCTAGACGAATTATCTCGAACTGGGACTTGATAACTATGGTTAGTATCATGTTACTTTTTCTTTAAATTTTTTTTAAAAAAAATTATTGTTTCGGTATTTTTCCCGGGATATTCCCGACTTTTTCCGAACTAGACCTCCCACAGAATAATTCCCGAACCCCAACTTTGTTACTATGCTTGAAACCACACAACTCTCACTAAAAAGAGAGGGAGATGGTGCTTTATAAGGGTACACAAAAAGGCAGGTCCAATATAATAATAAAGTTGTTTGTTTATTAAGCCTTAAGAGGCATTAATTAAGGCTTAGCATTTTTATTTAAAACAGGTGCAGATAATTCAAAAGTTAGTTAGATACCATGGGAATAGCCCAATTGTAGTGTATCCCTTTCTTATGAGGGTGAATCCGGAATCGAATCCCGCAAGGTGAGCGTTGTGATTTCCCACACTTTGAGTTGAGTAGATACTAAGCCCTAACCCTAGACTTTGCGAAAAAAAAATTCAAAAGTTAGTTGGACCCACCTTAGGATTTAATGGAACTATCATCTATCTATCTATCTATACACGACATTAGGTACACCTCGCCTCATGCGCCAGTGGTAGGATGTGACCTCTCTCAAGATATGGGTCTTGGGATCTAATACCCAGGCAATGATCTGTACTCCAATCCCTAGGTAATAACTAACTCTGTACTAACTTAAGTAAATGATATCTGAAGCCTCAAAAAAAAAAAGTGTGGAGTGTTGTTGCCTGCCTATTGGAGAACCTGTTTGGTGACGACCTTCCATGCCTTTAAAGCAATGCTACCTGGTTAGCTCGGTTCAAATTTAAGTTCACAATTCGTAATTCACCACTATAGAGTGAACCCGATTCGCTAGGGGTAGGATGAGATAGTTCGTTTCTCGGTTCACTTAGTTCTTTAGTTTGGTTCGCTAGCTTGGTTCGCTAATACAATATTAATATATTATATAAATTGTGTAAGTAAATATATTATAAATATTTAATTTTTTAAAAAAAGTATTAAAAAATTGGTTATTTTAGAAAAAAAAAAACTTAAAAAATAGGTTTTATGGCCGGTTTGCAAACCCATAAACAAATTCGTCGAACTTAAACAAAAAGTTCGCCGAACCCGAACAAAAAGTTCACCGAACCAAAGCTATTGGGTTCGAGTAGCAGGTTCGCTCAATTTCACGAACCTAAACGAACTGAACCGCGAACTGGTTCGGTTCGCACTAGTAGGTAGCGAACTAGGTAACCCTACTTTAAAGCTTCTACAACGCAATACTCCAAAATTCTCCTTCATTTTGGCATCTCCTCCATATATGGAGTACATGGCCCTACTATAAAGTTTTTTGCTTCAATGCATCCCATTTCCAAATCGCTAGTTCTACTCCAAAACACTATAAATTTATTATTTAAAAATAATAATTCATGTTTTCTTCCCCTTAACCCTAGAATATGCTAATTAGGAATATAATTAGTTTTTTTTATATTAAATTTGTTATTAGAGTTTTTTTAATATTAAAAACCCTTTTTTATTTTAAAAAAAAAGGAATGAATATTTTTTTTAAAAAAACCAAGGATGGGTGGGTGAATCTTAACCACAGTTAAGGGATATCAAAAGGGACACGTGGCAACCTCAAGGGATGATAAGTAGAGGATTTGCCTTTTTTTTTGCATCTTTTATTGATGAATTAATTAAAAATAAAAAAATTATTAAAAAACACAAAATGATAATTATTAAAATAAATTAAAGTGATACAATTGATATTTTAAAAAAGATTAAAAGACAAAAAAAGACATAAAAGGTATTGTAAGGGATGAATAGTTTTTTTTAGACCATCCTCCAATTTCTCTCTCCTCCTCCAAATACAGAGGTCACTGTTACACTTTGGAGTATCAATTCCAAATATGAGTACGGTTGGAGAAGCAAATTGGAGCCGGTACTCCATATCTGGAGTTTTAGAGTACCGTTCGAGATGCTCTTAGGTACCCATCTCTCCACGACTAAAATCTATGCTTCATAGCTATGGGTATTTTTCAGTGGGCCCACGTCAAGCATAACAACTCTCATCTCATCTGGTTTTCTTTTTGGTTTGCTTTGGCATGCCTTTTGATTCACCGACCCAAGAGAAACCTACACTGGATTTACCCCTTTCGGAATTTCAATATCACTGTTTTATTAACTGCAGCGGGCATCAAATAGGCGAGTGGCTGGTTCCCGGTTCAACCGTTTCGGTTCGACTGTGTTTTTTTTTGTAAAAACCTAATATTTTTTCATTTCCACCCCCCCCCCTTCCCCCTCCCCCCGGTTTTGACCGGTTCCGAACCGGTTATACCACCGGTTCTGACCGATTTTGACCAGTTCTAATCGATTCTTAAAAGAGTTTTGGTTTTTGTGATTTTGAGAATCGGCGAGAGGACCGGTTCCAATTTTTCTGGTTTGACCGGCCCGTCCGATCCGATTTTGATAACAATGGTCAGTATGATTGCACCTCGTGGGATAAAATGGACACTTGTGTTGTTTTCTACTACAAAGATTTCATTTTACATTAAAAATGACCAATTTCTCAGACTTTTACATCAAACGATTTATTCATCAATTATTGGTGAATTAAAATCATCAATTATTTGTGAATTATAAATGAAAATCATTTGCATCCTATTTATTAGGAAAAAAGTCACAAATAGATATTTAATAACTAATAATCTTAAAATTTTGATTTCTAATATCCAATTTCTTTTTGACTTTTTTCGATTTCTCTCAGATTTTTAAAAACCAAACCTTGTGCATCAGGATGTCTTCCCGCGCATGTGTAAAATCAAATACTCAATTTCTAAAAGAAACAAATTAAGAGATGGCCCGCAATATAATAAATTATCTTACCGTTGATGTATTTTAAAAAATCCAAGAATATGGAGCATGAAATTCTTTAGCAATTTCTAAACTAATCAATCTATCCAAAAAATAATCATCTACTCTGGTATATGTTATTTATCTGTCTAAAGCAACCAATCTATCCCCGTTTTCACGAAGAACTAATATAGGTAGTTCCAATGTAGTAAACAGATTATAGTCAAGCTATAGTTGCTGCCTTTTCCACTTTAAGATTTTCATATATGAAATCTAGGATCCAACAAAACAGAGTTCAATTTCAGAAAATATAAAGATGTTATAATAAACCTTCCACGTAAGTGTATGAATACATTATTCTGACAGAATACTGTTTCAGAGTTCTCCAGCTCTTGCAAAGTATAAAACCCTGACATCTATAGTTAATTAATCATATTTGGCTGAGTAACAACTTTTCGGTACTTTGGCTGAGGTGTGATAGAAACCACTTGTTGAAATTTTGACTAGAATTCTATTTTGGATGAAATTCTATTATTATGGAGTTATTAGAATTTTCAGAAATTATAATTGGTTTGGGATTAGAATTTGAGAAATTCCTAATTGGTTTAAGAATTTATTAATGCTTATAAATGGGACTAGGGTGTAGGTTTAATGAGCATAAGCTACAGATTTGAGATATAGGGTTTTCAGGGAGAGCGGTTTTGCTCTCATGGAAAGCCCTAGTTTTAGCTCTTGGGAAAAACGTGTTCCCAGCTTATCTCAGTGGACTCTCAAGGTTTTGATAAATGGTTCATCCTTTGTACCTCAAAAGATTCGGGTTGATTCGTCCTTCGTACCTTAAAAGATTCAGTATTCTGATTTCAGTTCAGATTCTGCTTCTTACATTGGCTCGAGCGAATGGTGTCGAGTTTCGAGAATTTGTTCTCTATTTTAGGGACTCCCTAAACATTGGGTTTAGGGTTCGTTTTGTGAGATAGAGCAAAAATTTTGTTGGCTGTGAGGGCTATTTAGGGCTGTGTAAGAGCTTTCAATTTTGTATTCTTGTTGCTCTTTCTTTGTAATCTTCTCATCATGAGTGAAGGTTTTTTGGATTATCTTTTGACTTTGGATGTAGCTCTAGGTGGGTTGAACCACACATATCTTGTGTTGTGGGATGAATTATTTTCAAATGTATTTGTCATATTATCTTTGATCCCAAAGATCACATTCGCTTCCGCTTCCGCCTCCGCCTCTACAACGCTATCCTTAAATCTGATTTCACACCCTCGAGCAAGGCTCTAGTGCATGTGGGTTGAATGACAACAGGACTCCAGACAACAGCACCTTCCGTTTAGTGTGCACACACAATAACAAAAGCTAGCAAGCCCAAAATTGTAAAGCAACAATATGAGAATTCTTTAGTTTGAGCAACGAAGAAGAAGAAAAAGAGGCTTGACTAGTGAGTTTTTGGAAATAGGGGAAACCCTAGCTAATACAGGCATGGGCTCTCTTTTTTTCCTACCAGTAGGATGAGCCTTAAATTTCAAAACGTAAAGTCAATGAAAATATATTCTAAACCAAGATTAACTTTCCAAAACAGCTGCTTAACTTTCTAATGATATTTAATTAAAACAGAAAACCCAAACAAGTTTTTGCTTTACTAAAACACATAAACCCAACAGATCCAACTGGTGAGAGACTTCTTGAGCTAACAATATTGTGGATTGTCCAATCAAAAACTTGAAAAAAAAATAATAAAGATGCTTTACTAAAAGACATAGCCCAACACATCCAACTGGTGAGACACTTCTTGGACTAGCAATATTGTGGATTGTCTGTCCAATCAAAAACTTACAAAAATTAAGAAAATGATGAAATTTTCTCCAAAAATAATTCGCTAAACAAAAGCCCAATCCAATCCAAAGGTGCACATTCATAAATCCAATCGTGTCCCGAGTATCTAACAAAAAAAGCTAGAATCGCATCTCTAAGTATAAAGATATGGATAATCAATGAATAAGCAAAGCTAGAGAATATTGATAAATATCATAGCTAAATGTAAGATCAGTTGACACTTAAAAGAGTATACTAAGCAGAGTACAGAATCTAAAACTATATTCAAAAGAGGCTAACTAAAGAATTCCCACAAACAATGGGCCCACACAAATAAAATAAGAGGTTAAAGAACATCATGATTTACATTCAAAAATACGCCCAGATTACTGTTAACTAGAAACAGCAGAATAAATGTAGAGTCTCTAGGGGACTGATTTGGATTCACCACAGAAGGGTCACTCAACGTCATAGCAGTATATGTGGCACATATGAAGGTGGATGGGTAAGAACCAATTGGGAGTTCTTCCAACGCTGCCCTAATTGGGCAACCGTAACAATCCAACCGGAGTTTTGCTTGACCATTTGCCACGTTTTCCCAAGTGTTAGTAGGTTACAAGGATCCTCATCATGAATCCCTTTAATGATGCAATGCACCTAAGGAATAAAAATACGGTTTCAGAGGATGTATCAATGTCAACCGAAACCTATACATATTGGTTTCAATTTCAGTTTCAGGCGATACATGTAGTTTTTTCATTTTTAAGAAAAAAATATAAAAAAAAGAAATTAAATTTTAAAAAAATGAGTTATAGAAACCAAATATAAAGTCATAAAAGCGACTCAAAAACAAATTAACAAACACAATTACAATTACACAATTAATTAAAACATAAATAACTACTAAACGATATGTATCGCCCATTTCATATTAATATAAATATTGTACAGGGGACTACTGATACATATACGTATCACCCGTTTTGTATCGGTTTTGGCAATTTTTATTTGTACACCCTTCATTTGCACCAAATCTAACCCAATGCTTCTGGCCAGACTTTCTTGATTGTATACCTGATGACTATCAGATATTTTTCACTACAGCAAGAGAAAACACTTAACATCATTCACCAATTCCTTTAAATAATACAACCCTAATGAGAATTGTAAGCACCCAATTTTTACACCCTGCTCAACTCTGGTTAACCCCCGTTATTCCCAGCTAAACCCTAGTAGCTAGCCTTAAGTAGACCCTAAGTGAAACCTTAGTTTAACCCTAGGTAGTGTCCTAAGCCCTAGTAACCCTAGGCTAACCCTAGCTAAACCTTAGGTCTAGCCCTAGGTAAACCTTGGACCTAACCCACGGTCTAACCCTAGCCTAGCCCTAGCCCAAGCCCTAGGTAAAACCCTCCGGGCTCAAGGCCCGTCTCAAGCCTAAAACTCAAAAGAAAATTAATTAAAACCTTGTTTGGGCCCAAGCATGGGCCCACTTAGCCCAACCCAAGTGCGGCCCACTTGCTTTTCCAAAATTTGAATTTGGGAGCTAACACCAAGTAGGGTAAAACCCTTTTTGCTTTACCCTACATAGGTGAGGGTAGACCCAAAAACATGAAAAACAAAAAAAAAAATAGTTTGATTGGGCACCAACCCCATGTGGCAGGCCCACATGCGGTTGGGCCCAAAACATAGAACCCAAATAAACCGAGTACAAGCAAAAAAAAAGAAAAAAAAAAAGAAAAATTGTTTTTGGATGAACACTGTTCAGCGTCCCTAACCTCCAGACAGTCCACGCCTGCCACACCCCCTGCTGGCCTGCCCCCTCCTGCCTCATCTTCCCTTCTAACCTGCTCCCTTGCCGCCCTACTCCTGCACCGACATTGACCATCCAATGACATCCATTCCACCATCCTTCCCAATCTCTCATTCCTCCTCTTTAAGAACCACACCACCATAACCGTTGGGGGAGGTGACCGAATTTCAACAAAAAAAAAAGAGTATGTTCAAGGCTTCGTTCAACCCGGGTTCCACCCAACAACTAGCCCACCCCTTTGCTGTTCCATTCTTCATCTCAAGTCTTAGTTTGAACCAAAACACCCAAGTCCATAACTACTGTGTCGAAGAGGAGAAATAATAAAAAAAGAAAATTCTTCCTTGGCTGCAAGAACCCCCTGTCCGAGTGTGTTTGGCCTCTATCCAGTGACAAACCCTCCTTTCAATAGTCCCCTGGTCCTCCCACATCTTCCAAGCAGCTGCCACCTTGCCCAGGCTGTCCTCACCGTGCACAGTCCTCAGCTCGCCACCGTCGCAACCACTATAGCCACAGGGTACACATACCCCTCCCTCATCTTTTAAGCGTTGTTTGTATCCTTGTAAGGGACCCCTGGTCCCATTCCAGGGGTCCCATTTTGCTTTCGTCTTTCTTTTTTTTCAGTAGCTAAACAGTGGGTCAGGGGACTTTTTCCTTGAGGCGTGGCCACGAGCACCACCACCTCCCACCATGGTAGCGTACGCTAGATATCTAGGGGGGTCCTCAATCCATGAGGAATCCCCCTAGGCTGTCATTGCTCAAGCACAGCAAGCGAAACAAAGTATTTTTTAAAAGAAAATCTGGAAAAAACAGATTCGGGTCACTGCCTTTAACCCTGGTTTAACCCAGGTTGGACCCAGCCCTGGTTGAAACCAGGGCCATGGTTAGACTCTCCACACTCCAGGCTACTCCCTTGTAAAATTTCATCATTTAACCTCGCTTCTAACCATGGTTAAATCGACCCCAAAGTAGGGTCGACGGTGCAGAAAACAGTTTCGATGGAGCAACTTTGCACCATTGTGGGGCCCACATCCGAACTCCTCTTGGGCCCCACAAAGGCTTAAATTGTTCATCTCTTGGCCAGCTTTGCAATGGTGGTCTCAGATCCCCCTGGGATTGAGCTAAACAGCGGAATCACAAAAAAAAACTGTTCGAGTCTTTTGTAAGAAATCTATCATTTTATGTGGCAATTTTTGGGCCGACTTTGGGGGCTCACCCACGATATCATCTTGGGCCCCACAAGGATCTGAATTGTTCCCTGTGCTTCAGGCTACCCATTGGTAGTCTCGGATTCCCATGATCCCTCTGCTAACCATGGTTAAACCCGCGTTAATACTGGTTAAAAATTTGATAAAATGTTGGGTTTTTTCGCATTTGCGGGCTTTTGTGAGGGCTCAGGCCGGGTAGGAGGCCAGTCTAGGTCCTGCCATGAACCCTGGACCCACTTTTGTCTCAGTCGGCCCCTTAACCATGGTTAAACCCACCCGTGGTTAATATTTAACCATGGTTAAGCGGCCTATGACCTAGCAAAATTCTGAAAAAATCATCAAAAAAATCATAAATATTACATGGAATCCATAAATATCTTCTGTGACATTTTTTGTTTTGGTTAAAACCCTTAATCAGAGTCAACTTCATTTTTGACCCTTAACCATGGTTAAAAAATCCTTAACCGAAAAAAATCTGGAAAATATTCAAAAAATCCAAAATATTAGGAGAAATCAAAAACTGGTCTCTTTTGGTCATTTAACCATGGTTAGTACCCCTAACCATGGTGACCTCCCCTCCTTAACCACGGTTAAGCATTCTTAACCACTGAGAAAAATCTGAAAAAATCTCAAAAAAATCAGAAAAATCCAAAAAGACCAAAAACACTGAATTTGAACTTGTTAATCATGGTTAGTACCCTTAACCACGGTTAATCACATTTTTAACCACGGTTAGATCCTCTAACCATTGGTTAAAATACCCTTGGGAATACCGGGCCTCACCCCTTGACCTACCAGGCCCAATATCGGCATACCGGGTCAAACCCTAGCCTATCGGGCCCACCCTTGACCTACCGGGTCCAATCTCGACCTATCGGGCCAAACCTTAGCATATCGGGCTCACCATTGGCCTACCGGGCCCAATCTCGGCCTACTAGGCCCAAACCCTAGCCTACTGGGCTCACCCTTGGCCTACCGGGCCTAATCTCGGCCTACCGGTCTCAAACCCTAGCCTACCGGGCTCACCCCTTTGCCTACCGGGCCCAAACCCTAGTTTACAGAACTACCTATTGGCCTACCGGACCCAATACCAAGCACTTGACCAACCCGGTCAACCACCCCTAACCTCCCGGCTAAACCCTAAGCCACCCTTGGTGCACACACACACCCCTAGCATTGGCATGGGCTCATGTACCAGAACTACACTCGGTCTGATCTCACCCCTATGTGAGTACGTAGGCAGTCCAACCCGGGTTCGACCCTAGTTTAGGATTTTCTCCTTCTTAAATTAGCATTATCTTAAACACTTAAGGCTTTTGATTGAAACTGAGATTAATTTGGCTTAATCCTAACAAGTAGGGAACCACTGAAAGGTGGAAGTGCCGGGGTGCATAACCCCTTCCTCGAACTTAACCGAATCTCTTACCCTAATCTCGGACCGCAGACCAATACTTTATCCAAATCCCAGGGACTTATCCCTTCTGAATGAATAGGTGGCGACTCTATACTCCCCCGTAAAATGCAATCCAGAGTTTCCCCGAAACCCACGCTCACAGCTCTGGCGACTCTGCTGGGGAATTTAAGGTTCAACCCGAAATTTAAGTTTAAGCCAAACTAAACCTCAAATTAATCAAATGCTTAAGTATTTAACCTAATACTAATCATTTTACATCTCTTTGGTGATTTGTGTACTCTACATCTCATTCATGTCATTATAGTGTAATCAATCCAATACCTATTAGACAGGCTTATTACACTCACGGTTGCTGGATGACTATCCTCAATGACAGGGGATTCACAGTCTTGGAGGTCCACGGAACTTGGCATGTTGGGTGACTATCCTCAGGAAACGGTTCTGAACGCTTTCGTTTACACCAATCGTCCCCTTCAGGGAGTCGCATATACGGTGTTAAGTGATCCTCCATCCTTAAGAACACACTCTTGCATACCCAGCATGCATACATGCAGCCTAGGTCAGGGTATAGCTTACAAGCAGCCAATCCGGAGGGCTACTATAAACCCTAACCTGCTTGCACCCTATACCCGTCCCCAATCAAGATTAACTACCCGGATAAACACTCTCTTAGGGGCATGTGATGAGCCAAACTTGTGTGTGTAATAAAACACATCCTACCCATCGTCCAGACATAGTACATGAGGTCCAAATCCCCGACATATAGGTATTCACTTAGACCTATCCCTTGCCTTGACCTGATAGGCCTCCGGTTCCCAACAACCCGGGTAAAGCATATCGGACCTCTGTCCGACTGCCCTATCAGGGCACGTGTGCCATGTTACACCCTAATGAAAAAATCAAAAACAATATTACATCATTTGCATTGCATACACAGTAAACTTACACAGAGTCTGTATATTTGTCCAGGTAGATGGCAGGTCCGTCAGAAATTGCTCCGTCAAACAGCCAACCTTCACGACTCATGCACCTAACCTCCCAGGGGGCATGTGACCAAAACCTTCATGACTTGATTGATACCTTGTCTCGGGATCAATGTTTCGCCTGAGCCCAGTACTACAGACATGGTAACACCCTTGACCTGTCCATGGTTGACCCGGATTGGCGCCTTATTAACGCAGTCATCCAGTGTTAGAACCCTACTCATATGGTATTTCGCTTCGGTAAGAACGAGATGTGTCCAACACTGGAGGAGATACAGCGCATCCTCGGACTAAACATGGACGGTGATGCTATTATGCCATGCTACAAGGCAAACTTTCAGGCAAGCCTCTCACGGTTCTTACGAATTAGGCCCACCTCCTTGGAGTACGACACAAAGGGCACTTACGACAGGGTGTCTATACATTTCCTTAAGAAACTGTACAGACCCAAGTAGGACACTGACATCCCAGCACCCAAGCTCCCTGGTCTCAATGCCATTACACTCATCATCATGTCACAACCGGTGTTCCTGAAAAGCCGCGCCTACGCCGACTCAGTACTGACAGGGGTCATCAATGACATGCGGGAGTCGAAAACGGTTATCCCGGTCATCCTTGCAGAGCTTCTCAGGGCTCTCAACCTTGCAACAGAACGTAGAAAGGGCGTCTTCCACGCCAATACACCACTCTTACATCTGTGGCTGGTCTCACACCTGCCCATCATCATCCCGGTACCTAAACTACCCTATGATGCATACAGCCTGCCTAAGAAGATTGCACAGAATCAGAGCCAGATCGTGACTACTAACGTCAAAGTTCTCTGCAGCTTCTTCAAGACCTGACAGAGGATCAGATTACATGAGAATGCATGTGGCTTGTTCGCAGATAGCTACCACGCGTTGTCATAGCAGGAAGACGATGTATGGTCCTAGCCGGCATCACCGGCTTAGCTGCCTACGTACCACTTCGAGTCCTTAGACAGTTTGGACTCTCTCAGCGCATCCCGGTTATAGACAACCTGCAACAGGACTTTGTCGATTTCATAGTGCAGTCTGAACGCCTCACCCACCGGTTATAGACAACCTGCAACAGGTAACCCTCTAGATGAGATGGCAAGGTGAGCCCCTCTCATGAGGATGGTCGAACTAGGAAAAAAAGTTTTCCCTTGGTGATGTGGCAAGCATCATCAGTTACTTATTGGACAACTATGTTACTACAACAGATATTCGGGATCCACCCAAGAAGGAAAGATGATCTTCTCTGAACAAGAACCTTTCCTTAGAGAAGGATTATTCAAATCCTTACCAACTCACCAACAGCCCATTGTATATCCTACGGGATCTATTGTAATTGTCTTCTACTCATTTACATCTCTCTATGAATACCAATAGAAACAACAAAGAAAGTCAAGTTGGCTGTTACAGCAATTCAGAAGTTCTCTTATTACTAACCCACTACCCTAATAGCAAAAGTAGATAAATGAAGATGGAACTCATAATTGTTTTCACAAAAAATACAATAATGATAAAAAAAATTTATATTAGGTAGACTAGATTTAAAGCAGTATAGCATAGATTAAATTCAATAAACACTAAATTAAACACAATATACACTAAATTAATCTCAATTAAATTCAATACACAGTAATTATTTGCGCCCATTTTGGACTGATAAATATTAACACATAAATTGAACTCAATATAACTTAAATTAAAAAATAAAATAAAAAGGGTTTACATACAGAAACTCTTCAACGAACAGATGGACGATTGTTTTCCGGGCCCATGGATTCTTAGATCTACCCAGAAACAACAACAGTTACAGTCTTTAATGCATAGAATAAGTAAAGTTAGGGTTTCGGATGAAAATTTGAGAGGAATAGAGAAATGACTTTTAAAAAAGGGGAGATGAACTTACATGGAAGATGAACTCCAAGTATCCCACGTGATTCTCCCGCCAAAATTCAAATTATTAAAAACGCCGAGTTAGGGACGAAACAAAAATATTTAATATACCCGAACATGTAATTTGGTAGCGATACTGGGCTTCCGTTTTCCAGTTTAGGGCCTCCTAATGATGCTTTATGTACATGGAAGCCCACTCCTTATTGGACAAAGCCCAGTTGGTCTAGAGATAGATATGTACTCTTCTCCTTCACCAATTCCCATCTCACCTATCTTACCTTCCTCTAATATAGATGGAGCACAAGGCAAGGCATGGAGGCATGAGTCGCTTGCAATCTCAATTTGAGCCAAATATAAGATAGTGCGCAACACCATGACCAGTGCTGTGGTGCCTTCTCCCTTAAGGACTTGTTGAGACTCAGCCCCCTATTGGGTGGGCCTGATCGCTCGATTGAATTGAATGATCCAAATTGATGCATAGGTAGGCCATGTTTGTACACCATTTTAGGTTATGGGCTCAAGGAACTACAGCGTTAGCTACGTTAGTCCCGTACTACTTCTTATCGTATTGCCAACAATGCTTACAATTAAGATGGGCCGACTAAAGTTTTATCCAGTGGCTTGGTAGGAAGGCCACTCACCTACTACACTAACAACTAATAGAGATAGGATCACGGCGGCAAATTGCAATTGAATTTAATTTCATGTATGGCACCAGGGGTGGACTCCCCCTCCCTTAGTATACTTGGCCCTCCCAATTATTTTTGTCCAATATAATATAGTGGCCCCCCCAATTTTTCATAGTCATATATATAGTGCCCCCCCCCCCCCCCCCCCCCCAATGGAGTCCCCTTATGCCCTTGAGGTTGCCACATGTCCCTATTGACACCTCTTAATGGTTAAAATTCGCTCAATCTCAGGTTCACCTACTTATCCTTGGTTTTTAGAAAAAAATATTTAAATAATTTTAACCTTAGGAGTTAATGAATTTTAAACTAGGGTTCGAAAAGAAATTTGATATAACTTTTTTTAAACTAAGGATAGGTGGGTGAATCTTAACCATAATTAAGGGGTATTAATAGGGATACGTGGTGACCTCAAAGGCATTACCGGGACAAAAAAAATTCTCAAAATAAAACAACTACCCCAAAAAAAATTTCTCCGGGGCTACGCCCCCGAACCCCCTAATTCCATACCCTCAAATCAAATTTTTTTTTTTACATATATTTTAGCCCCCCCAATGAAAAATTCCTGACTCAGCCCTGTATGGCACATTTGGATTAAATGAGAAAAAAAAATGTAGAAAATCTAAATTTTAATTTTTTTTTCCTCTTTCAATCAACATGTGTCACATATGCAATTGAATTCAATTGAAATTTGTTGTGATCTTGTCTCCAACTAATAAATAATAAATGATCTCTCACACCAAGCCAAAAGGAAAAAAAACACAAAACAAACGCAAAGTGATTACTCCCACTTTTGACAGTTGACAAGGTTACGCGGGATTGAAAGTAGGATTTTTCTTCGGACCGTTTAGGGTCAAGACTATCTGAGATTGGGATGGTCAACTTGGGGATTCAAAGTTTTTTCGACAAATTTTTTATTTTATTTTTACATCTTTGAATCCCTGACCATCCCAGTCTCAGTCCATACAGTCTCTAAGGCAAAATCTTGAACATTATTAGGTCATGACTCATGAGCCCCCTTTTTTAGTTGAAAATTAATCACCTCCTCAGTCGGTGACATGAGGAGGGGCATCCCGGCTCCTCTTTTCATGCTGCGTGTCCTCTTTTTAATTGTGGTTAAGATTCACTCACTTCTACGGTTCCCCCATCTACCTGATTTTTAGAAAAATAAAATAAATCATATAATTAAAAAAAAATTAACCCGAATTCATGACAGTTGAAGGGACGGCTGTGTAAGAGCGAGGAGCCTATCCCAAAATTGGCCCTTCACTACTCATATGGTGTATAGGGAAAAGCTTTCTTCCCAAAAAAAATAAAATAATAAATAAGTAAATAGTGAAGGAAAAAACTAAAAAGCCATGTCTGCGCAGCATGTTAGCAAGACTAGCGAACCTTTTTTTTTTTCCTGGTTTTGGGTAAAAGAGCGAACCGGTTATTCAAACATATCTTCTCTGCCCAGTTACGATATGTCCACTTCCCTTCCCAGTTGAAATACGTAGTTTTCTTACCGACCACGGGGCGCTAAACAGTTGGTCAATGATAAGCTCTGTTCACTCTCAAGATTCGAACTCGGAACCTCACTTTCCCGACTCGAAAAGAGAGAGGGAGAGGGAGAGCCAGAGCCAGAGCCAGAGCGAGAAAGGAAAGCAGAAATGGCGTCACGATCGGGTCTAGGGTTTCGCTGATTATACTTTGTTCTATTTCCCGAGCTCTCCTTTTATAAGCTTTTCTGGCCCTTCTTTCGAGCCCTAGAAAAGATCGTGTATCGCTAGCCTGGAACACCTCTACCTGATCCGTAGTTAATGGTTTGTGTGTTTTTTCATTATATATATATTGATGATCGATCCTTGCAGCGATTTTTTTTTTTTTTTTAATCTGTTGTTTGAAATCGTTAAACCCTAGTCTTTGTCTGGAATGTCCCAATCCAGGGATTTTTTTCGTGCTGGATACAACCCTAATTGATCTAAGAGGAGGTACCGATCGATTCGGTCGTGATTTTGTGTCGCTGGTTGGTCGATCGGAGAATTAGGATCACTGGAAGAGCTCAAATGCCGGAAGAGGACCTGGTCGAGCTTAAGTTCCGGCTGTACGATGGATCAGATATCGGTCCATTCCAGTATTCCTTAGCCCCTACGGTTGCGATGCTCAAAGAGAGAATTGTCGCCGAGTGGCCAAAAGGTTAGAGTCTGTTGCAGTATTCTATAATCTCCAAGATGTTTCTAGTTTTTATTTTTTCAGCACCGCCATGTTTACAAAGGTCATATAATCGGCATTTATAGTTGAGGAATGCTGGATTATTTCAAATTGGAAACATAGTTTTACTATCTGTCTAATTTCAGTAGTTCTATGAGAACACACATTTTGCATTTATGTACCATCTATCGGTATTGAATGTTCTATTCAAAATAGGTAAGTCTTTAACTGGTATAGCACCTATAGGTAAGAGGTATCAAAATGAAGAAAACCTTATTAATGAGCTTTCTAATTAGGTATAATGGAATTAAATCACGGTTATGTTGTTTGGAGTGGTTACTGAGTTTTTTTTTAATTTTATTTGTGGATTTCCTTTTTCCCTTCGTTGGTTAGAATATGGTTGATAGACAGTTAAAAGTTGTTTTGGTGGGGCACCTCTAGGTTTACTTTCATTAGAACGTTTCCAATTGGGCTTATGCTGTTAGAAATCTTGTTATTTGACTATTATCAAGTATCTGTTGGTAAGTAGAGAATTGTGCAAGTTTGTATGAGTTGCAAGGTGGTGGTTACAAGTGTCTTAATTTTTTTTTTTGCCAGAAAAAATAGAACACTATTGTAGTGTTTGTGTGATTAATTTATTTAGCTAGATATTACGAATGAATAGCTATCCTATGGTTGGATCAGCTCATTGGTCTGTGTAACTGGCTGCAGTTTTTCCTCTACCACAGCACATAACTAACACGTACTTGGAAAGTATTTTAAGGATCCTGGGCTTTGTCTGAAGACTTGCAAATGGTAGCTGTATTTCACAAAAAGAGTCAAGTAAGATACTGTTATGTTGTACTTCTAGGTAGTTAAGATTTTGGGCCCAGAAATTGTTTGCATTTTTTAGAAGAGTCATCTTATTGATTTTTGGCCGCATGAAACTTGTCAATTTTACTTGAAAGAGATTTAAAAGGACATAAGTGGCTTTAAGCTGTCTCAAATTGAAGGGGACATTCTTTTTAATGGCTGTTATCATATGGACCATTCATTTCACTTAATCTCCTTAATATTTACTGATGGCTGAGAATCGTCAACACAAGAATGTCTTTTGTTGCCCATTTAGATTGATGAGGGATGCAGGTGCTTCAATGCATTTGTTTTCAATTGTGGTGTTTTCAGTTATTTTCTTTTTGTTGGCCGATGCATCTACTTCAGTTCTTCTAAGAGGACAACTACCCCGTAAACAAGAAGAAACAATACTCATAGTATGTACAAAATGTATGGATGAAACATCTCGAGAATTCAGTTGTTAAATTTTTTCTCGGGGCTATGCCCCCGAAGCCCCATCTCCCTAGACTCATAATATTTTGTATCCACCTAATCTTTCTCCACAAATTCAATGAACCATGGGTGCCCCCCCCCCCCCCCCCCTACTAGAATGGCTCCACCCCTGGGTGGGGTGGGGGAAGACTGAAGAGACAAAGGGAGGGAGGATCCATCTTATTCTATCGTAATTGGTTTGGAGAGAGAAAGTGAGTATTTCTCGTAGAAGTTCATTTTAATTTGGTTTTCTTTTTCATGAAAGTTGCCCTCCCTAGTCAAGGATATGATCCATCTCCTTCTATCCTACATTCCTACTTGAAATATGCAAACTTGTGAAGCCATTTTTTTCTTTGAATGTGGTCATTCTGTGTGCTACTCCTGCTGCATTGACCAAGTGCTTAAGATTTGTGTTTTGGATCAATTGGCCTCAACATGCTTTGGTTCACTTTTTTTATGAATATCTGCATCCCATTTATTTGGTTTTTAGTTCTATTATTTTATCAAGCAAGAAAGTAGGAATAAGCACAAGGGTGAACCAGGG
This sequence comes from Tetracentron sinense, assembly GCA_015143295.1. NCBI lineage: Eukaryota > Viridiplantae > Streptophyta > Magnoliopsida > Trochodendrales > Trochodendraceae > Tetracentron > Tetracentron sinense. The sequence continues at coordinate 55,920,644 of CM026554.1, read as the reverse complement.
TAAGAGATTTCATTTTTCTTATGTTTGTTGGGATCATTTTTCCTAGATACTTCTGTTGTTATTCTCTTCAATGTTCCGTCTAAAGGTTCTAGATTGTCTCAGATAAAAAAGTTATACCCAAGGCGGTGAATGATGTCAAACTGATAAGTGCCGGAAAAATTTTGGAAAACAACAAGACCGTTGGTCAGTGTAGAATACCTTTTGGCGAGCTTCCAGGAGGGGTTATCACCATGCATGTTGTTGTGCAGCCATCTTTAGCAAAAGCAAAAACAGGTATGTATCATCCTTATCTTAAAGTATTTAGCTTTTCTATGACACTGCCATTGATGGTTATGAATGTGTTCTTTGCTATTCTGGCGATTAGACTAGTATGCATAGGAAGTTTCACATGCTGAAAGTTGGGTTTATATTCAACCACTGCAGATTTTCAGCACCCCATTTCCTAGTGAAGTTTCTTTTTTAAAAAAGATCAAATTATTATTGTTTGGGCATTCGTTCCATACTGGATGGTCTAACTTGGTTTGGGTTATCCTAATATCCTATAGAAAATGGTTGTTAAATTCCTGGCAGAGCTCTACAACAGTATCTGTTGAGGAATGCACATGATGCCTCTTTATCTTTTTTCCTTCAGATGCTTAAAAGGTCCATCTAAATTAGTTATCATCACTTTTCAGTCTACATCATTTCCCCATCTCCTTTGTGGTCACCGGTGATACGCTTTCTTGTTTCCTCTATGGCTAAGCTGTTACAGGTACCAAGTCTATACTTCTGGACAAAATAAGCGGTGATTGTAATCACAAGGTTGTGCTAGGAGGCGGGCATCTTAGACACGTAGTTCGGTAGTTGCCTTCAGTGTTTTCTTAATATTATTGCATACATTCAAATGTCGCAAACAATTAAATCCTAAGCAATCATTTGGAGAACCCCCCCAACTGGAAACATTGTTGTGGTCCACAGTTTGTACTTTTCAACCCACATCCCCTTTACTTTAGATGTTTGACTATAAATTCAAGCAAGTAGGGAAATGGTGAGGGAAAAGGCTACCCTGTCTAGGGCTCAGCAACCCAACAATTAACAAATCAAACCATTTTAGAGGGTTGGTGAGAGCAGAGGAATCCCTTATAGCTGGGGTTTTCTTTGCAACATAACATAGTGTAGGGAAGCTATGTACAAGGTGGGAAGCTCACTAGTCGCTTTCCAAGAAGCTCGTCTCCCAAACTCGCTTTCCAAGAAGCTTACTTCCATCATGTCCCATTTAGTGGTCAAAGGGCTATGTATCTAAGAAGTAATGAGATAGACCCGAGTCTAAAGCCTACGGAATAGATCCTAAGCAAGTCTAGAAAGCACGGATACTTCAAATAGGTCCTCGTACCCGTATCGGATACGGATATGCCTCCGATACGGCGGGATATGTACGGGATATGGCTTAGACGTATCCGGTTAATTTAAAACAGTTTTTTTATTTCGGATACGGCAGGGATATGGCTCCGATACGGCATGGATACACAAGGATACGATTGGGATACGGACATGATTTTTTTTATTTTTTTTGGAGACCCACCCAAGGGTGTGACCCTATCTCTTTTGTTTTTGCATGGGCATGGTCTTCTTTATATTTTGCTTAGTGGATGATAGGATGACTTTCTTTTTTGCTTAGTGGATGATGAGATGATCCTATTTCTTTTGCTTTTGCATGGACATGGTCTTTTTTATACATAAACTAAACTGAACTAATGGTTATTTTATAATTATAATACAAAATATAGTATTATTATTATATTTTAAAAAAATACAGACGTATCCTGGCCGTACCTGTATCCCTTTTTTTTAAGGTTCTATCGTATCGTATCGTAGACGTATCCCATATCCATGCTTCCTAGAAGCAAGTAATGTTAGATTGAAACCTAAGGCACCTACTTCTTTACAAATATCTCATGTAAGATAAAGTTTAAGGTCTGGTTGGCCATCCTAATATAATGGGAATGAGACACCTTTATCTCATTTTTCACTTCCAATTTCTTAAGAATTTTTTGAGCCTCTCCTCCGGCTTGTTGCTTTCAGTTCTCATTTTTGCTTCTCACTTTGGTAACTATGTTACATAGTAACCAAAGTTGGGGTGCAAATTGGTTTCCTGTTTTCATATGCTCTCTTTTTGCTGCCCCGCTGTACATCTGGGATTTAAAACCCGAGCCTTATGGAATATCGACTGTCCACTTTGTTTTGGAAACCGTCGACTTCTCTGCATGGAGAGTGGATTTTTGCTTCTCAAGGGATCACATCCTTCTCCAGTTCCTGCAAGTTTTTATATGGTTTTAGTGAAATGGTTTACCTGATCTTTATTTGATATTTGTATTACCTAAATTCGTGCCAAATGGCTTGTGCCATGCTATTGTTGTCCCTTCTGGACTATACTCAACCTTATATCTTTATCATGTGTATCACTCTGTAATCATTTATTTATCGTGATGCTTAATTTGCCTACTTCATTCAATCTATCTACAGAAATCTGCTTTGCCACATTTGCAGACATTATTTTATAGGTCAAATGTTGTAGCGGATGTGAAATATATAAGTACTCATGTGAAGGGAAAGATAAAGAGAGTTGTAACGATGGTTTAAAATATCGGAATCGATGGTCACCAACTAGTCAAAATTTAGATACATATTGTGGACATGCATGGATATGCTTGAAAAATGTTTAAGATACACATGGATATACTTGTATACTTTAATCAAACTTATTTCAATGCAAAGATAAGGCAAAAACAAAATGAAATCTTGCATCCATTCACATGAGATATAAGAACACTTATGAGAGTACACTGTTACATTAATATGAAATGTGCAAACCATAATCAAATCTAAAACACTACAATAATAAGTCACTAATAATAAGATAAATTGTATGGATTTCGGTTTTATCATTATAACTCGAGTGCTCAATTTTCTTTGTCTTCTCTTATTGATGTACACAGATGCAATCGTCAGTTAAGGTGTTCTTTTATGTTCCCAACTTTTTAAGGATACCACGGGTATCTACATACATCAATATACAGTGTTTCTGATTTTCTGTTATTGTTTATCACTTTCTTCTTACGATCTTTGGTTCCTAATCTGTGTGAACCTTTGATTTGTTTTAGACGGTTGTACTTCTTGTTTGCTTTTATATATATATATATATATATATTGCGTGATTACCTATCAATTTTTATTTTTTTTTGTGCTTCGATTGGGTTAATCCATGACCATGTAACTCAAGCCCGAAATATTTACATTTCATCTTAAAGCTACTCCTTTAGAGTTTTCATGCTGCCATCCAATATTATTTGGCTATCTTTTTGATAATTGAGACATGAGGTATATAATCTTTGGCATGTATAAAAATTTCATCAACTACAACTCGATGCAAAATGTAAATGGTAAAAAAATATATATTTAAAATTAGCAAAAGGATTTTAAATATTATATTTCAAAAATTAAGATTAGCTCAGAGATGTGATAGATCCTCCATAACCAGGGGTGGAGCCAGGAATTTTTCCTTGGGGGGGCCAAAGTACATGTATTCAAAAAAGAATGGGTTTTGAGTATGGGTCATGGGGCCGAAAAAAAAAATTTCTTTGGGTAATGAGTCCAAAAGAGCTATCATTTACATAAAATTAATTGTATTATATATATATATATATATCTGAGGGAAATTATTCTTTTCGACGGAATACGCGGGCCTCTATAGCCACCATGTGTCACTTTTTAACACCCATAACTTTGGTTAAGATTCACTCAAGGTTAGAAATTTCGATATCTCTCGATGTATAGATACGTTGTTGGGGAAAAATTACACCATGTCGGGAGATATCGGAGATATATCGACCAAATCTGTAAAAAAAAAAAAAAACTGTTTCCCCCCCTTTTTTTTGCACATGCACATGCACATACATCTTCCCAAAAAACAAAAGAAAAATCAGGGACTGAAACCAGTCCTCACTTCATAATCTTTGATTTTTTTTAAAAATGGAAAAATGGTTGAGAGTAGAGAAGAAAGAAGAGGGAGGCAAAAAGGTGCATACCTCTCACCATGGATTGTCGCCGTTATCGTGGGTTGTCACCGTCACCGTGGGCCCGTGGGTTGTAGCCATTGTCGTCGAGGTTATCCCCTCTCCCCTCTTCTCTTCCTTTCCAAGCTCAGTCTGACCTTTTTTATTTTTGGGTTATGTTGATATCAGCAACTACGATGAGGCTTAGCCTCTTATTTTGTAACTTAAGTAACCCTAAGTCCCTGAGAAGGGAATTCTAATGTCACTCCTAGCCCTATGTAATGACATATTCTCTTTTGTTTTAATTAAGTAACCCTAATAAGGGTATGCTAGGGTCACTCCAAGTCCTATGTCATTAAACATATTTCTCTTATGTTTTAACTTAAGTAACCCTAACAAGGCTATGCTAGGGTCACTCCTATATCATTAAACATTCTTCTGACAATTTTTAATTGTCATATAAAAAAGTATTAAAATTTTAATATAAGGCCTAATATTGATTTACATTATACACCAAAATATATTATACACCTAATGACAAAATTTAATATTGATTTATACTATACAAAAAAAAAAAAATGTATTAGAATTGTAATATAAGCCTATACATGAAATTCATGAATATTTTATTTAGTTATGAATTTTAATAATGTTCTATTATAATTATTAATAATTAATACTTCTAAATAATGTACTTAGTAATATGAACATCGATCAAATAATATAACTTATTTAACTAACAAGGGTATTAACATCTGTGAGGGGAAAATTACCGAATGGACACGCGTAAGCAGCAGTTCCTCTCAAGTTCTGATTTGCTGGTAGAAGGCTGGAGTGGAGGGTGTGATACCCTGACCTGCACTCCGATGATTAAGTCAGTGGGTGTAGGAGATGATGAACAGTAAGAATATAACAGAATTCGAAGGTCTTCCCTTTCTTCCTTCTTTGCACTGTTTTTCACAGGGTTATATAGACCATCCTTGCCATGGCCATAGGCACCCATTGATGTCCATGCATACCTCGAATCTCTGATATGTACTTCAGTAATCATTTTTGGTAGATCTCCCGGTCATTCGTACTGCACGCGCATCTGCACACAAAAAGAGCAGGCAAAGAGTAGGAACTCTTCCGAGGTGACTGGCATTAAATGCAGCATTAAATGCCATTTAATGCTACGACAATGTTACCCACCTACCATCGTAGAGGTAGGATCAGTCCCAGGCGACTGGGCAGCAACGCCAGATCTTATAACGTGTTAGGATACGCGATCGTGGACAATAAGACGACGGGTCCGTCGTCAGAGTGAGGACGTGATCGTCGTCCACGAGACCACGGGTCCGTCGTCAGAGCGAGGACGTGATCATCGTCCATGAGACCACGGGTCCGTCGTCAGAGCGAGGACGTGATCGTCGTCCACGAGACCACGGGTCCGTCGTCAGAGCGAGGACGTGATCGTCGTCCACGAGACCACGGGTCCGTCGTCAGAGCGAGGACGTGATCGTCGTCCACGAGACCACGGGTCCGTCGTCAGAGCGAGGACGTGATCGTCGTCCACGAGACCACGGGTCCGTCGTCAGAGTGAGGACGGAAATGAACTCAAACGATAACACCACACTGAGGACGAGCTCGTCGTTTCCACACTTAGGTTTTACGAATTTTACCCATTACAAATTGCCCCTTTATGATACTTTGAACGTGGTTCGGAGTGTCATAAATATAGCGAAACGTTAGAGGAGAAGATACGGCTCACCTCAGAATGATGATAGGTCACATACTCTGTACGCGAAGACGTAGCGTCGTGCCAGCTGTATTGCGCGTGCCGAAACGTCATTCCTCATAAATGCCTAGCAGGCTGTCATCATTATCTTCCGGACGCTTCGTTTTTTCCCGACGGTTACTTAACTTGGTCGAAAGACCATCCTGCCCTTCGGGCCGCCTACATGTGTGGACACGCGTACGATACAGATCGAGGCCATTATCGTCCTTAGAATCATGGTCTGGCCTATAAGTACCGAAGACCTGGTACTTCTTCTTCACTCGAATTTTTGCAACCTGTTACTCTGCCGGAATTTCTCCTCACCGACGATTTGCTGTTCTGGTTTTCCTCCTTCTCCGGTTGTGCCTCCCCTTGCTTCCTAAATCCAGTTTCGGTAAGAACTTCCTCATTTCTTTTTGTTCTGTGGTTGTCTTTCCTAAATTTCTTCTTTTTCTCCTTGTTTGTGACCATGTCTGCCGAAATAGTTAGGATAGACAGTGCCGATGAGGCTAGTTGCTCAGGCAGTGCCCCTCACGGTGTTATCACCGGCGCCTCCACATCCAAAACCAGACCAGTGGTTAAGTACGCACTTGACCACTACAGAACTCTTTTCCAAATCCCTTCTCACGTCCACCTCCATTTCGGGGAAGAAGACGTTCTTCCCGACCATCGTTCTTCTTGCACAATCGTCTACCTCGCTCAGTTCGAGGCTGGACTTCGATTTCCCCTTTCTCCCGTCACGGACTCCGTCTTGTCTGCCCTTCAAATTGTCCCGGGGCAGATGCACCCGAAGTTCTACAAGTACATGTCTCTGATGGACAAGTTCAACAGAGACGGGTATAATGTGGAAGCCAGGCACGTTTTCCACTTCCGCTTCGCCGTGAAGTGTCCCGGGGTTGTGAAGGAGGGAGAGAAGACGTTCTTCACCTGGAGACAAAAACCCAAAATTCCCGACATCGTCGCACACCTCCCCGACGTGGAACGGGGTTGGAAGGAGATGCCCTTCGTGGTCTCCGGTGCTTGGAGGGCAGAGACTGCCCGTCCTGTTCCCCACGAATTTACCTCAGGTCTGCTATTATTCATTCGTTTTCCGTTGCCGGTTTTCTGATAACGTGTTCTTGCCACATGGCTAATGATATTTTCCTTTTTCTGCAGAGGCTTCAAAGGTACATTTCCCTGACTTGTCCGCGGAAGAAGAGTACGAGCTCCGGAGAGTTCGCGGCGATAAAGGGGACGCCTACGTCACCTGGAGACCGTCCTCGACTCGAGAGAAAGAGCCCGCTGCAGCAGTAGGGACCAAATCCAAAAAGTCTCGTCGACAAGCTCGCCCGTCGGCAAAGAGACCGCTCGAACAGGCAGCTGCTCTTGGAGAAGAAGAAGAAATGGCAGACCAACCTTCTCCGCGACCCTCACAGGCTCCGGCCTTGACTCGTCCTCCTCGCCCTACCCGTCTATCTTCAGCGGAGAAGAGGGCGGAGAAAAGAGAGAGAGTTGAAGCTCTCAAGGCCATAACGGCGAAGAAGGCTCGGCGAGAAGCTAAGCACGATCGACGGGCCCGAGAGCGCGCATCCGCCGAGATGTCACCTACTCAGGTAGCAACGGTTGGCGAGGGGAGTGGTGTCCCCGTGGAGGAATCTCCAATCGTCAGTAGCGGCTCTCCCACGGAGGTTGTGCTCGCTCCGTCTTCCGTGGCAGAGACTGTTGCCCCCGGGATCGTCCCGGCCTCTGCTCCTTCCCCAGCCGCAAATGTGGCTTCGTCTTCTGCCCCTCCTCGAGAGAGGGTTACCAGGGGGGGCCCGCCGAATTCTGGAATCCCGTCTTCCCTAGAGGGTACACCCGTCCTACCGTTGCTCATTCTGCGATGGAGCACGACTCTATCGCCACATCCATGATGTTGGCGATGAGACTCCCGGCGGATATGGCCGCAACAAGGGACCTGCACTGGATGGGGATGTTCAGTGCTGCGAGCCGAGCTGTTGCCACGGTACGCTCTCTTCTCTGCTTTTTTTTTTTTTTTTTTTTCTCTTCTTTTGTAGCTGGGCAACATGCTTGCCGGGATGTATGAGGTCACCGCCGAGAACAGGCGTACCTCCAATGGACTGAGGGACAAGGTCCTTGACCTGGAGAAGAGGGGAGCCGAGGACATGAAACGGCTGAATCACGAGCTGATGTCTGTCAAAGCGGATCTTCGGACTGCCAAAGGCACTATTGCCTCGGCTGTGAAACAGCGGGACAAAGCTCGGGACGAGGCCCGTAAGGCGATGGAAGGAGAGAAGGCGGCAGTGGAACAGGCCGAGAGGTCCGTCCTCAGGATTAGCGAGATGGACGAGATCGTGAACTCTCTCCGTCAGCGGCTGGAGACGATAGAAGCCGAAAAAGCAGCATTGGCCGAACAGCTCGAGGAGGCCACGGCTGCGAGGGACAAGGAAGTTGAAGCCGCCAAGGAGGCTTTAACGGAGTCTCTTCGAGCCCACTTCCAGACGGAGATGGAGCGGCTGATAACTGAAGACCGGGTCGAGACGGAGAGAGAACTCATGAACGAACTCCGAGAGTCGGGACGACTAGTAGAGTCTCCCCAACATTCGAAGGACGAAGCCACTCGTTCTGAGGCTGTTGGCATGGAGGTCTCGCCCGGCGAGGAACCCGAGGTACAAGGTGGGGGGCAACCCTCGTCTTCTCTTGGACCATCTCCCGTCCTGCCCGAGGCTCCTGCGGAAATCGCCTCTGCCAATCCTGCTGCCGCTGCTGACGACGTCTCGACCGTTCCTGATGACGCTGTCGTGATTGTCGACGTTGCCGAAGACTGATTCTTCCTCCTTTCCATCCCTTACTTTTCAATTTTGTATCGGCTGTACTCCCGTTCACCTTATATCAATGAAAAATTTTTGTTCTATATGTATCTCCTTTTATGACCACTGTGTTGCAACCGATTGGTCCGGAATAATCATCTCGTTCAAATAAGACATGGCACATAATTAACTCGTCATTGAATATAAATCTCATAATGAAAATAATTCACATCACTTCTAATAACGGGTCGTTAAAGAAGCGGTTTAACTCTACGGACGTAATTTGACAACAAGTCCATTTCATAAGGACGAACTTATGGTAACTCGTGGTGGGACACCATGCTCAGAGGACATTCCATTAGTATAAGCCACCGGTATGCTCAGATGACAATTCCTTTTTATGAGCCACCTGTGTCCCGTGGTGAGCACCCTGTTCGTACGAAATGCGCTCGCCGTGGTAACTCGTGGTGGGACACCATGCTCAGAGGACATTCCATTAGTATAAGCCGCTATGATGCTCAGATGGTAATTCCTTAGTATGAGCCACCTGTGTCCCGTGGTGAGTACCCTGTGCGAGTGAAATACACTCGTCGTGGTAATTCGTCTAGAATGTTTTACAACGTAATGTTATTGGAAAAATTAACTCGTGGTAATTCATAACACAACTTTACTGGAAAAATTGTTTTAAATTCATAATGTTCCACGATTTTTGAATTACATTACCTTGTAAGTCTTTAAGGTAGTACACCCCGGGACTCCCGATACGGTCTACGATGTATGGCCCTTCCCAGTTGGGACCCAGCTTTCCGCTATTGATTTCTCGTGTATTTTGGAAGACTTTTCGGAGAACGAGGTCTCCGACTTGAAGCGCCCTTTCCCTTACTTTCTTGTTGTATGCCTTTCGTAACTGTTGTTGATAGCGTTTCATCTGAATGCTGGCGTCTTCCCGCTTTTCTTCCAATAAGTCTAAGTGAATAGCCATCAACTCGACATTTTTGTTTTCCTCTCCGTGTCTCTTCCATGAACGCGTTGTTGGCAGAAAGACTTCAGTGGGAATAACAGCTTCCGCCCCGTATGCTAAAGAGAACGGGGTCTCGTTCGTAGGGCTCCGTGGTGTTGTTCTGTACCCCCACAACGCATTATGCAATTCGCTGGTCCATTTTCCCTTGGAGTCTTCCAGTCTTCTCTTGAGGGCATTCAAAATATTCTTGTTGGCTGCTTCGGCAAGGCCATTCCCTTGAGGATAATAAGGAGAAGAGAAGATGTGCTTGATTTTCAACTCTTGGCAAAAGTCGGCGATAAGCTTTCCTGTGAATTGCTTCCCGTTGTCAGAAATGATGGATTGCGGGATGCCGAATCTACAGATAATGTGTTCCCACAAGAATTTCTTCACTTCTTGTTCTCTAATACGTGCCAGGGGAACGGCCTCGATCCACCGGGAGAAGTAATCCGTGGCCACGAGCAGAAAAATTAAATTACCGGGAGCTTTAGGGAAGGGTCCCACGATGTCAAGTCCCCAACGAGCGAAAGGCTAAGGTTGAGATACGGTATTGAGTTCTTGAGCGGGGGCATGAATCAACTTCGCATGACGCTGACACTGGCTGCATTTTCGTACGTACTTTTGTGCGTCAGCTTGCATGTAAGGCCAAAAATACCCTTGCCCCAGAGCACGATGAGCGATAGTCCGTCCTCCCGAATGGATGCCGCAAATCCCTTCGTGGAGCTCGGCCAAAATCCTCTCTACGTCTTCCGGATGCACGCATCTCAAAAGAGGTCCTCCAAAGGATTTACGGTACAGTTCTCCGTCCACAAGGGTGTAACGGGGGGCTTTATATTGTATTCGTCTCGCTTCCTTTGCATCAGAGGGGAGAATTCCATTCTGCAAATAAATAACTATGCCCGTCATCCAGCTCGGCACTTGACTTACAGATAACACCGCGCGTTGCGTCTGCAGTTCAATAGAGGGGTATTCTTGATACTCCATGAGGATCGTTTTGGGCTCATCGGCTTGCATCATCGAGGCGAGGTAGGCCAATGCATCAGCATGCCTGTTATCGTCCCTTCTGACATGTTTGATCTCGAGAACATCAAAGGCTCTCCGTTGTTCTTGTAAAAATGCAGCGTAGCGCTTCATCCGCTCGTCCCGACATTCATAGGTACCGTTGACTTGGTTCACCACGAGCTGTGAATCACAGAACACCCGGAGTTTAGAAATTCCCAATTCTCGGGCACTCTGCAACCCAAGGATTAACGCCTCATACTCAGCTTCGTTGTTGGAGGCAGCATAACCAAGGCGCGTCAACTTCTGCACTTTAACATGATCAGGGCTGACAAGAACAGCACCAAGTCCCGAGCCGCTGACATTAGACGACCCGTCAACGTACAAGAGCCAATCGCACCACGCCGTCAGTTTTGTTCCGTCTCCAGTCCCTGTTTCCACAACGGGATCCTCCTCCGCGTCGTCTGGGAGTTCGTGACGGTCGGACTCCGCTGAAGTTTCGGCCTCGTCCACGGGGAAATCGGCTAAGAAGCTTGCAACGGCCTGCCCCTTCTCTGCGGTTCGGGCCTGATATTGGATATCGAACTCGCTAAGCGCCACGGCCCATTTCGACATGCGTCCCGCGGTTTCAGGTCGTCCCAACACAGTTTTCAAAGGGTACGTGGTGATGACGACGATGGTGTGTGCCTGAAAATAAGGACGTAACTTCTCAGCTGAAAAGACAAGAGCCAGGCATACCTTTTCCATTCTGCTGTAATTGGATTCTGCCTTGTGGAATGTTTTGCTGACGAAATAGACAGGCTTCTCTACGCCGTCGTGATTTCTGAGTAACACGGAACCAATGGCTCGTTCCGAGACGGAGAGATAGAGGTACAATACTTCACCAGATTCAGGTACAGAGAGGATCGGAGCGGAGCCTAGATACGTCTTCAAGGCGGCGAAAGATTGGGAACACTCCTCGGTCCATCTGAAGACGGAATCCTTTCTTAGCAATTCGAACAGAGGTCTGCATCGATCAGAAGACTTTGATATGAACCGGTTGAGAGCAGCGATACGGCCCGTCAGTTTTTGAACTTCTTTCCTTGTCTTTGGTTCCGGCATATCTATCAGAGCACGGATCTGCGTGGGATTTGCTTCAATGCCCCGTTGGCTGACGAGATAACCGAGGAATTTGCCCGAGGCGACGCCGAATGTACATTTCTCAGGATTTAACTTCAGATTGAAAGTACGTAAAATAGAGAACGGCTCCGCCAAGTCAGCCACAAGAGAGACCCGAGTTTGGCTTTTCACAACGATATCGTCAATATACACCTCCACCGATTTACCGAGCAAGGGTCCAAACATCAGATTCATCAATCGTTGGTAAGTGGCCCCGGCATTCTTCAGGCCAAAGGGCATGACCCGGTAACAGAACAGGCCACGCTCCGTTATGAAGGCCGTCTTCTCTTGATCGTCCTCCGCTAAGAGGATTTGATTATAACCCGAATACCCGTCCATGAAACTCAACATCTCGTGACCCGCGGTCGCTGTGATTAGTCTATCTATTCTGGGAACTGGGAAGAAATCTTTCGGGCAAGCTTTATTAACATTGGTGAAATCGATGCAGACTCTGACTTTCCCGTTCTTCTTCGGAACAGCTACTACATTGGCTATCCACTCCGGATATTGGACCTCACGAATGAACCCGTGTCGAATTAACTTGTCGATTTCTTCATTGACGGCCTCATGGTACGCCGGGGCGAGTCTACGAGGCTTCTGTTTAACTGGATTGACCACGGGATCCACGTTGAGGTGGTGACAAATGATTTCAGGACGGATACCCGTCATGTCTTCATGTGACCAAGCGAAAACGTCAAGATTCTTCCTCAGAAAATTTACCAACTCCCGCTCTTCATCTGTTGTCAGACAAGTCCCGATCCGTAGTATTCTTGGCTCGTTCTCCGTCCCGAGGTTGACAAGCTTCGTGGGTTCAACAGAATGGTTTACCAGTGATTCACCCGTGCTCTCCTCTTCCACGGATCCGACCTGTAATTGCTATTTGAGCGGGTTGGGTGAGGCGTAATCACACTTCTGCGATGCTAGCTGGTCTCCTTTTATTTCACGTGGTCCGTCCTGGGTGGAGAATTTCAGTACCTGATAATAGGAGGACGGAATAGCTCTCATTTCGTGAATCCACCATCGCCCCAAAATAGCATTGTATGGGGACGGGGCGTTGATAACGGAGAACCTGGTGGGTAGGGTGATAGGTCCAGCTTTGACTGGCAAGATGACTTCTCCTAGGGGTTGCATCGAACTTCCTTCGAATCCTATCAAGGGGGTCTGTGCAGGGACAAGAACCGCCGGATCCAACTCCATCTTTGCGAAAGCATGGAGATACAGGATATCTGCTCCGCTACCAGGGTCGATGAGCACTCGCCTGATGTCGAAATCGCCAATTCTCATAGACAGGACAAGAGCATCGTAATGAGGCCTAACCACAGTTGTCATGTCTTGATCAGTGAACGATAGGGCCTGCTCGACTTCCTTCGTCGTCGACCGCACCTGACAAACTTTTGCCACGTGTGATAACTTCCTCGTCTTCGCTCGATACTGCTGCTCGACATCTACTTCCGGTGTCCGAGCGCGATGGATGACGTTTATGACTCCCTTTGGTGCTTCTCCGCCTCGGCTCACATGACCAGAGGGCTCTCCCTCGTGAGACCGAATGGAGGGCTCCGTAATATGCCCCTCTTCTCTCCCAGAATCCATGTATTCTCCCAGATAGCCCTCACCGACTAATCTTTCCAAGTATTCTCTCAAGATGCGACAACGATTTGTGAGATGCCCATGGCATTTGTGGTACTGACAGTATTCATGCGCCCTGGGTCCCGTGGTGACGTCACGAACGGTCCGCGCTGGCCATTCGAAATATGATTTGTCTTCCATCGTCTTCATGATCGTCGCCGGGCTTGCTGAGAAGTTGACTTGGCCACCACGAGACGCGAAAGGACGTCTTTCTGTTGCTCGATTCTCCCTCTCCTTGTAATGCCCGGGTTCCTCTCGTCCCTGATAGACACGGTCGTCCCTCCGCCGGAGATTGGACCGTAGATCCGTTTTCCTTGACGAGTCTGCATCTTGGCGGATTCCCAGCGAGAGTCGATTCGGTCCTCCTTGTCGTTCAACGTACACAACTTTTTCCTGTCGTATGCGTCTGCGTGGTTCCTCGTCACTGGAAGATGATTCATATTTCGATCTCTTCCCTCTCTTTGAGGAGGGTCTGCTTCCCCACTCCACAGCGTCTACCCCTCGTGCTCTGGGCCTCGTCGTTGCCGCAATATCCTCCTCCATCCTTCCGTACTTAGAGGCACGGACTATCAGCTCGTCCATCTTGATCGGACAGTCAAGGGCAAGAGACTCGTAGAGTTTGGAACTCTTGGGTATGGCGTTTTTGAAGGCCGCTATGCAGGTGCAGTCCTCAATCTTGTCGATATTAGAGACTTCATCGGTAAACCGTTGAATAAAATCTCTAAGGGACTCTGCCGACTTCATTCTCATGGCGAAGAGGGAATCTGCACCCGCTTTCTTCTTCTTGTTGATGATGTACTGGTCAATAAAAACTGACCGGAGATCAGCCATGCACCTGATCGACCCCGCGAGTAGATTACGGAACCATCTTGCAGCCGCTCCAGTTAGGCTGCTAGGAAAGGCTTTGCACAGGAGATTGTCATCCGGGTTACGGACAGCCATGGCATTTTTGAAGTCGGTCAGGTGGTCAATAGGATCCCTCCTCCCGTCGAACTTGACAAAGTTTGGTACCGTGAACTTTGATGGGGTATAGGATTCGACGATCTCCTTGGAGAAAGGAGACGTCTCCTCCTCGTCCTTATATTTTTGAGCATACTGATCGAGAGAGGCTCCACCTGTTGTTCCTCTGACTCGAGCGTTAATCAAAGCTTCCACGTCTTTGAGGGTCAGGCTTGTCTTCAACCCGTCGTCGCTGACACGGAGATCTCGATTTTCAGCACGTGCACCAAGAGAACGAGGGTGGGTAGCTTCTTCAGTAGAAGGAGTGAGAGTGAATCTTCTTTCCAGATTCTCTGGCGCAGACGACGAGATCGGGGCCGTTCTCTTGGGGGGAGGAGAAGGAGGGAAATTGAGTCTACGAGCTGCAGAACCTCCTCTAGGAGATTCGTCATCGATTTCCAAGTTTCCGTGCTCCAAAGCATCAAGTCGCTCCTGCAGTGACTGCTGTTGGCTGACTATCTGGGTCAAAGTGGCCTGTTGTTGTTGTAATAGTAACAAGAGGGGATCAGATATGGTCATGGGCCTTTCTGGCTGTCCAGAAGATGGGCCTGACGTGAATGTTTGCGCGGTGGAAGGAGTGCACGAAATGGCTTGAAGGGGCTGGTTCTCAATGATAGACTGAGGAGTTTGGTCTGCCATGCTGACTGAAAGAAGTGGTGTGAGCAAAGGGTGGTTTCGGTTAAGAATTTCCCACAGACGGCGCCAATTTTGTGAGGGGAAAATTACCGAATGGACACGCCGTAAGCAGCAGTTCCTCTCAAGTTCTGATTTGCTGGTAGAAGGCTGGAGTGGAGGGTGTGATACCCTGACCTGCACTCCGATGATTAAGTCAGTGGGTGTAGGAGATGATGAACAGTAAGAATATAACAGAATTCGAAGGTCTTCCCTTTCTTCCTTCTTTGCACTGTTTTTCACAGGGTTATATAGACCATCCTTGCCATGGCCATAGGCACCCATTGATGTCCATGCATACCTCGAATCTCTGATATGTACTTCAGTAATCATTTTTGGTAGATCTCCCGGTCATTCGTACTGCACGCGCATCTGCACACAAAAAGAGCAGGCAAAGAGTAGGAACTCTTCCGAGGTGACTGGCATTAAATGCAGCATTAAATGCCATTTAATGCTACGACAATGTTACCCACCTACCATCGTAGAGGTAGGATTAGTCCCAGGCGACTGGGCAGCAACGCCAGATCTTATAACGTGTTAGGATACGCGATCGTGGACAATAAGACGATGGGTCCGTCGTCAGAGTGAGGACGTGATCGTCGTCCACGAGACCACGGGTCCGTCGTCAGAGCGAGGACGTGATCGTCGTCCACGAGACCACGGGTCCGTCGTCAGAGCGAGGACGTGATCGTCGTCCACGAGACCACGGGTCCGTCGTCAGAGCGAGGACGTGATCGTCGTCCACGAGACCACGGGTCCGTCGTCAGAGTGAGGACGGAAATGAACTCAAACGATAACACCACACTGAGGACGAGCTCGTCGTTTCCACACTTAGGTTTTACGAATTTTACCCATTACAACATCTATTTTAACATTTCCTGAAGATTCACTTCAAAATTCCATGTTTTGTCCTTTTTTTTGTCGTTTTTTCAAAAATCACCGATAAACGATATATCTTTTTCCGCGGCTCGACATGTTGATCGATATCGACGTTTAGAACCTTGGATTCACTCACCCCTGAGGTTCATCCATCTAACCATGGTTTTTAGAAAAAAAATATTAACCTTAAGTTGATTATGCTTAACCACAATTAAAGGAGGATGAACTAGCTGCCATGTATCCCTTTTAATACCCACTAACTGTGGTTAAGATTCACTCACCCCTAAGGTTAATCTTGGTTTTTAGAAGAAGAAAAAATATTAAACCTAGTTTATTTAAGCTTAACCACAGTTAAAGGGAGACAGACGCTCATGGAAATTTGGGGGGGGGGGGGGGAGATAATTTGAGGGGGCCACTCTATATAAAATTTTGATACTAGTTATTTTTTATTTAATGGTTTTTTTCTCTAAATACTCCCAAGGTTGTTTGGGGGATCCCATTTGCACCCCCTTTTCAAAGATTTACTTTATACAACCAGATATTTTTTTTATGACATAACTACCCCCAAAACAAAAGAATGTAAAGATGATTTACGAAACCCTCTTCCTCATTCTCTCCTTCTCCTCACCGTTAACACCCACTTTTCTGGCCATTTTTCTGGTGCCACTGCTCGCCATTGTTCCCGCCAATGGCTCGATCATAGGATATGATATGTTTACTGGATGCTCGCGTGCCCAAGATAGCAACTGCCAACAAATCCTGCACAAACATTTTCCCAATCAAAATTCTCATTCTCTTCCTACACTTTTAGATCGATTAAATTAAACATAATCTTAAAGCTCACTCAATTAAACAGCTTTTGTCTTGTTTTCTCCCTTTTGATTTTTTTTTTTTTTGGATAATATCTAGTCGTGTTTTTTTTAAAGGAGCAATTATACCAAAGTTGCAAAGAATACTGTTAAAGACATGACAACATGCTAATTGCCTTGTTTAATTTTCTTATCAAACCTGAGTCCCTGACATTTTCAACATCACCACCTTTGAAACTTGACCGGTCAATCATCAATCTCAATAGAAAGCTCTCTTCCCTCAAACAAAGTTTTCTCAAATGGGTTCAAAAATATCTCTATTTGTACTCTCGAAGCTAATAAGAAGAGAAATCACACGCATTATGTTAGAAACCATGGTGATGAAGCTTTTTAGGTCGAGCTTCATGAAGCATACAACTGGGAGTCAGGCCTCACCATCAAGAAGGCTGAGAGTGGAAACCCTTAACTCTCTTACCCACCTCTATGGCAGGGAGTTGGACCTCGCCGTCGAGAGGGTTCACAGGTCGCAGCCCTCATTACTGCCTCTCCCAAAGAGGGTTCCTGCTGCCACCTTCAACACCAAAGAGGACTCCTGCCACCACCTCCAACAAGAGAACCACCTCCAACAAGAGAGCTTTAATGTTCCTTACCTTCCCGTGGCCCTGTCGACATTCTCTATCTCCTCTTTTTCTTTTCCTTCTTTTTCTTTGTTTAATTTTTTTCTTGTTCAGAGGAATCATTCTTCTTTATTTTGATGAGAATAAGGGTTTCATAAACCTGATACGGTGAGGAGAGAACAAAGAAGAAGAAGAGGGTTTCGTAAACCCCTTCACATTCTCTTCTGTTGATGAGAAAAAAGGCAGGGGTAGTTATGTCATAGAAAAAGTGGCTAGGTGTAAAAAGTAAATCTTTGAAAAAGGGGTGTATATGGGGTCCCCCAAACAATCTTGGGTGTATCTAGGGAAAAACCCCCAAAAAAATCTATCTACTATAGTAGGATTTTTCAAAATATTTTTTTTGGGGGGGGCATGGCCCCCGCCCGCCCCCAAGGCTCTGCCCTTGTCCATAACCTCTATATATACACACACACACCTTATATAAAAACACATAATGGTTTCCACATTAAAGAAATTAGTTTTATTTAAAATTGGGTTTTTTCCCTGGATACACCCAGAATTGCTTGGGGGACCCGATATACACCCACTTTTCCAATGTATACTTTTATACACCCAACGACTTTTGGTATGACATAATTGCCCTTGCTCTGTTTCTCATCAAAAATTAAAGAATGTGGAGGGGTTTACTTATGAAACCCTCTTCATCTTCCTCACAGCAACACCCATATCTCCAGCCCAGTTGCTCAAAGTGCTCGTGCCGCCGTGATAGTATTTCTCCAGCCCAGTTGATTTTTCTAGGTTTTGTCATTGCCAATGCCTTTTGCTCTCTTGATCAGATGATGATTGGATTATCCTCTTATTGACCTTTTTATATGATTTCTGAAACAATTAATATGAAGAGAATATTTTCAGATTATCCTAACTTGATTCTAGAATATTTTTCAGATTATCCAAACTTGATTTTATTAGATACATCTCTTCGGTGGAATCATCCATTGAAACACCGAGTCCTTGCCTGGATGTATACTATGGCATTATGCTTAATAGAAAAATCACTTCTTGGCTTCCATCATTATGTTGGAATCCACACACAGCTGAAAGAAAAAAGGGAATGAAAAGTAAACGGAGAAAAAACAGAGGTATTCTGGAGATAGCTTTTCTTTGAAAGCTATGCTATTGTGAGAGCAACATGCAACGTCGGGAGCAGTAGGAGCAATGGCAGTGCTGAAGATAACATAGCTTTCAATGGGTGTTATGGAGAGGAGTGAGGAGAGAATGAGGAAAAGGAAGAGAATGAGGGTTTCGTAGGTATCCCCTTCACATTCTTAATTTTGGTGAGAAAGATAGTAGGGGCAATTATGTCATACCAAAAGTCACGGGGTGTATAAAAGTTAACATTTAAAAAGCGGGTGTATATCGGGTCCCCCAAACAATTATGAGTGTATCTAGGGAAAAAACCCTTTAAAATTTAAAACTATGTTTTTCCTAAACTTTGGGGTAGTCCTATGTTGCAAGGAAACAAACTTTCTTTTAAATGCACATTATATAACAAAGCCGCCATCTAACGTAAATAGTATTTTCTTTAATTTGTTATTTTAAAAAAATCTAGAAAATTAAGATTGATCTATGTATAATGTAGATAATCCATTGACTAATCATATGCATTGACTCTAGAATCGGGGATGGGAGAGGTGGTTATGGACTATATGTTGTGCAGGATAGGGTTTGGCAGCAGGTGGAGAGGATGGATTGGGGCGTGTATCTATTAGGTATCGTTCTTAATAATGGTAAACAGCTCCCAGTGGTTACTTTCCTAGTGCAAGAGGAGTTCGTCAAGGATGTCTCCTCTCCCCTATTGTTCAAATTGGTAGCGGATGGCGAAAGGCTTTCAACAAGATGATGCTCAGAGCTGAGTAGTTGGGATGCTCGGAGGGTTTTCAGGCATGAAACAAAGGACCTATGGTCACTCACCTTCAATTTGCAAATGACACCTTGGTTTTTGTGAATGCTTCATGGAGCAGGCTGTGAATGTCAAATCAATATTGAGATGCTTTGAGGCGGTTTTAGGTCTTCGTGTAAATATGTTCAAGAGTACTATCGTTAGAGCGGGAGAGGTGTAGAACAAGTTATTAGGTATGCCTCTTGGTTCAAGATCTATCTCCCAAGGTTTCTGGGATCTGATGATTGAGAAAGTAGAGAGAAGACTAGCAGGTTGGAAGAAAAGTTTCTTGTCCTTAGGTGTACCGTGTAAGGATGACTCTTACAAAAGTGGTGTAGCTAGTCTTCCTGCATTCTACCAGTTCATCTTTATAACAAATGTCTGCCCCCGTAGCTAGACGTATATAAATACTCTAAAGAGATTTTTTATGGGAAGGCAAGGGAGATAGGATAAGATTCCACTCAATTATGTGAGATTAAGTTGCATACGGAAGAATATGGGGGTTTAGGCTTTAGAAGACTCAATGCATAAATAAGGCTCCCGTGGGGAAATTTTTGCGCTTCAATATTGAAAATAGAGCATTGTGGAGGACAATACCTGGGGCAAAATTTTATGATGAGTTTCTTTTACTAGGATTCCAATTAGGTATCATCCTCGTATGGTGTGTGGGGAAATGGATTATGAAGGTACATGAATAATTCCTAGAGCAAACCATATTCTCAGTTGGCAGTGAAACAGGGTCCAGTTTTGAAAAGATGATTGGTGTGTGGCTGGTCTGTTAAGCGATCTGTTTCCAAGCTTATATGAATTGGTCCCTATGAAAGATATACTGGTTTGTGATATGCTCGAGAGGAGGAACGGAGATGTAGTGTGAATGTGTGATGCATATTAGGGACAAGAAAAATAATAATAAAAAATGTTTGCAACTGTTAGAGAAGCTTGACAGGGTCCATGTTTCTTCACATAAAGAGGATTTTCAGATCTGGACAGAATTCAAATAAAACATTCACGGAGAGAGACTTCTACAACTTCCTTCTTTTAAAAGAAGATGCACTTGTAATGGTGCCATGATTTAGGATGATTCAGACATCATAGATTCCCTCAAAGGTTCATGCTTTGGCATGGTCAGCGATTGGACAAAATTTTGACAGTGGATCACCTTATGAATAGGGAGTTCCTACTTCCAAACATGTGCTTTATGTGTAAGAAGGCAGAGGAAGTCGTGCACCATCTTCTCCTCCATTTTCTGGTGGCTTAGATTATATGGACAATCTTCATCCCCCTATTTCGGATCTCAACAATGATGCATAAGGAGGTTGGTGATGTACTGATGTTTCCCTCACTTGGTCAGGAGTTTTCAGTAGCAAAGGCAACTCTCTTAGGGATGTGCTGCTCTTCTTTATCTCTTGGGGCATTTAGAGAGAGAGGAATAAAAGGATCTTTGACAAGAGAATCATTAATTCCCAAATTACGCGCCTATACGACTTTGGGTTGGGCTGTAAATATATATATATATATATAATTAATTAAGATGGAGTCAACTAGTTTCTGACCACTCCTAACTTTTTTGTAAGTACATATTGGGGAATAATCGCATTCCCCATCAGTAAATTCTTTCTTTCTTAGTAAATTGCTCGTGAAAAACAATAACATTGTTATTCCTAACACTGCCAATGAAAAGGTATAATAATTTTTTATATTTATTTTAATAAAAAATAAAAATATGATGATATTTGAAAAACTATGATGAGTCCATGGATATGGTAAACCACCAATAAACTTATCATACATGTTTTTCTAGTACTTTAGTAAATAGTAATACTCAAAAGATAATTAATATCTAATTTTGGAATTTTAGTTTTCAATTTTCAAAAAAATAGAAATTAATACTAGTGCATGGATGTGGTAGATCATCCACATACTAAGCCCATATATAAATCTTAACCCTAGATTCATGGTATTTATTCGGAAAAAATTAGGGATTTTCGGTTTACTCCCAAAATTTGATGAAAAGAATCTTATATTTGAATCACAAGCAGTTGTAGATCCATGGCACCAAATCCATAAGAGGTTTACAGTGTTCAATTTCGAATGAGCTGTTTTACATGAGTTTAAACCAGTAAGATGAGTAATAATGAAAAATATACACCAACTTGGGAATGAGACGAGTTATAAAATGTTCATTGCTGTATTGGCTGAGTTCAGCCTAGGTTATAATAATCTAGTATACACCAAAGGTGCTTTCTTAAAATAGTATTATGTACCTCAATATGCATTGATCCTGTATGACACTTTACGCTTGCTGCCATTTGGTGAACTAGCTCCATGTGTTGGTTGGCCATAAATGTTGGAAGCTATTTGTGTCTTGGGGTTGTTGGAAACCATCGTTATTATAGTCACAGAATATAACTATTAAACCTCTTTCTATTGGTTGGACATGGTAATATCTCAGTCCCATCTTTGGAGCTGTTGGAATTTATCCATGTTGTGAGGTACTGGATAAGTGAGGTATATCTTGTCAATATGAAATAGTTTAGACAAACTTGAAAACTCTTAGAAGTTTCCTTTTTGAGTACTGATGTATTTCTTTTAAGAATCTTCGAGCATTTTTTTTAATATTCAGCTCTTCTAGTTTGTATCCTTTCTATGAGGATCTTGTATTCTCAAGGTTGTGGATGCTGAAAGCTACTCATGCTGGTTAATCTGAACAGAAAAGAAGATCGATGATTCCCCCAGGAAAAGCGTCTGTTCATGCTCCATACTGTAAGAGTGAAGAAATTGTCATTCGAGCTTCTGGAATTGCAGAGATTGGGCGGCCCTGATATTTACCTGAGCTATGGAATCGAGTAGCTGGAAGACAAATAATCTTTAAATTGTGTCTTCTGAGTTGTGTTACGCTTTCGTTGTGAGGTATTCATGTGTACCTGTGCATGCTGGTGCTAATGTATTATATAAAATCAGTGTTGTTGATTGACTTAAGTAACTGCAGTCTCTTAATTATTTCAAGGTTGATGGGAGTCCATTACACCCAGTGGCCAGTGGGCCATTTATTCCTTTTAACATGATCCCTGAATTTTCAAAAACAAATGGGGGGTGTGCCATGTTATGTTCTGTAGCAATGATATGCAAAGCTATGTGGACCCGTTTGATTAATACTATAATCATATGATTCAATGCATTGAAGTTGGGAGTACTACATGAATGGTTATCTTGGAGTTCGGTAGATGTCTGTGTATTACATTGAGCATTTTCAGCAATAGGGTAGGCCAGAACATTGGAGTCTTTTTTTGTCAATTTAGAGTGGCATGGTAACGACTCCTGGGCTGGTCTGAGTCATTAAGGCTCAGGATATCCACGCTTATCAAAAAAATAAATATAAAATGAGACGCCTTGTAAGTCTCAGCAAAATAACGGATCCTAATAATAAATCCCACCTCATTTTCTACAGAAGTACATGCTTTTTTTCTCTTCTTTTTTCCTGGCATTTTTCTTATTTTTGCATGGGTATAGTTAGACATATAAGAATATAATAAACAAAAGGGCAGTGATGGGAAATTGCTCCAATGTAATTGTCCCAAAAAGGAGAATAACACCAGGGATTTCAAATGAGACCACACCTGCAATTCTTTACCTTAGTCTCTTTTTTTTGAATGATTACATTCAACCCTTAAAAAAATCTTAAACAAAAATCAGAATACCGTTCTTAAAAAAAAATTAAGACGCCTCCCATGCCTAGTGCCCATGTAGAAAGCGTCTCCCTCTCATATTTGCTGCCACTAATACAATAATTCTCTTTCGCCTTCTTGCATCTTTGTTTACCAACTCACTTCGTCTGGAAGCTGAACCAACGAAACCCACCTCCCAACTCGCAATAATGGGTTTTGTTTATTGTGATATCTGCTCCAAAAACACCTTCTCCAGACACAGCTACCTCTTAACAAGTAACAAACTCAAAGACCCATCACTAATTTCAAGCTCTATTAGAATCTTTTTGGTACTTATATAAGTAGAGTGAGGTTCACGACTTTTAATGTTTTTATTGTATGACCCAGCAAATTAAAAGCAAACTCACCAAAAACCACACAGCAAATTTGTTTCTGGGTCAAACTGAACAACTTGATAAATTTGGGAGAGTAGAAGATGGAAATACCATCTGTTGATGGAGTTGAGTGTGCAGAAGATCCAATAATCCATCATTCTGCCGAGCAAGCTTGATTGGAGGTTCATCTTCTTCGTGCAATGTTCCTGGATTGAAGACCACGTCAAATCAGATGGCAATCAAATCAAAACAAGCTAATATCTGAATTTACAGCTTAAATACGTTGAATTACATGCCACCCAAGAGGGATATTACCTTGTGTGGAAATTACAAAGAGGACTTGTCAAGTTCTTTAAAATCCTCCATATTCTTTCTGCCTTACTTTCCACCGTATAATTTTCCTTTGCCCCCTTTACCTCCATTGCCACCTTCTCCCACATTACCTTCCCTCCCTTGTGACCCTTTCCTTCATTGCCTTTCCATCCATCATTCCATTGCCGCCTTTTTCTTCACGGCCCTTCCCTTCATTACAACCCTTCCCTTCATTCTAATTTCCACTAAAACCTTCGTCTTTGCCATTCCCATTCCCTCCCCTCCATCCTCTTCCTCCCAACTCCTCTGATTTTTCAATCCCCTCCTCCACCTACATTTAATTCAAGAGACCCTGGAACTTGGATACCTTTTATCCCTCCATCCCCTCCTAGTCATCCCCAGAACCAGCATCCATGATATCAGTTTTCTTTTCCTCTTTACTCCAGAGATGGTTATATAAGTTAAAACTATTTATGTGAAGTTTTCATATAAGTACTGAATATAGATGCATGGAGAAACTAGATTGTTTTCACCTAGTTTAGAATGTTGTTATAAAAATGAAATTTATTTGCCTATGTTAGGACTTAGAAAACATGTGTAATGTTCTAATAATAGTCAGCAAAAGGATAACCTTGAGATCAGCAGTTTCTTTAGATCAACTATTGTTTCCCATAAGTAGATTGCCCCAGCCCCACCCCGATCACTAGCACCAAAAACAAGTTATGACTGGAATTGGTAAAAGGAGAGAAAAAATCAAAGCAAATGATACAATTGATCTACAAGATACAAAATGTTTACATATCAAACACATACAATTATTTTAAAAGAGGAAAGTCTACAAAGCAATTCACATCAGTTCATCTACGAAAAATACAACCTAGATAAATAAAAGAATATGAAAACATAAAGAGCTCAACAGTTTAAATCTGCCGGAAGACCTTCTCAGCTGCCGCTATTGTCTGTTGGATATCTTCAGAAGTATGCGCCAAGCTCGTAAACCCAGCCTCAAACTGTGAAGGTGCAAAGTACACACCTTCTTCCAACATTCCCCTGTGAAACCTCGCAAACTTTGCAGTGTCGCTCTTCTTTGCATCCTCAAAGTTATAAACAGGCCCTTCTGTGAAGAAAAAACCGAACATCCCGCTAATATACATGCCACAAAACTTGTGCCCAGCCCTCTTTCCAGCATCCACGATCCCCTGAATTAGCTCCCCGGTGATCTTGTCCAAGTATTCATAACTACCCAGTTCCTTCAACCGCTTGAGAGTCTGGATGCCAGCAGTCATTGCCAACGGGTTCCCACTCAAAGTCCCAGCCTGGTACATGGGCCCTGCTGGAGCAACCATCTCCATAATTTCCCTCCTCCCTCCATAAGCGCCGACTGGCAGGCCACCACCAATGATCTTCCCTAGTGTTGTCAGATCAGGAGTAATTCCGAAATACTCCTGAGCTCCACCATAAGCCAAACGGAACCCAGTCATAACCTCATCAAAGATGAGGAGAGCATCATTTTCTTTTGTGATCTGACGGAGGGCATTAAGGAAGTCGGGTTTGGGAGCTATGAAGCCAGAGTTTCCGACTACGGGTTCAAGGATCACACCAGCGATCTCTCCCTTATGGGTCTCAAAGAGATTCTCCACGGTTGAGAGGCAATTGAAGGGAGATGTAAGGGTATCAATTGTGGCAGCTCTAGGAACCCCAGGGGAGTCGGGCAGCCCAAGGGTGGCAACCCCACTGCCAGCCTTGACGAGGAATGGATCAGCATGGCCATGGTAGCAACCCTCAAACTTAATGATCTTTGGCCGGCTAGTGAAGGCACGGGCTAGGCGGAGCACACCCATGCAGGCTTCTGTCCCCGAATTGACGAACCGGACCATCTCGATGCTTGGAACAGCCGAGATCACCATCTCTGCCAGCACATTTTCTAGAACACAAGGAGCACCAAAGCTTGTGCCTTTCTTCATTGTCTCGGCCAACGACGCAAGCACCTGCACGTAAAGGGTTAATCCAGGGTGATTTGAATATAAGAATCATAGTTTAAAGTGTATCCACAGTTCAATATCATAAATGTTTTAAATCAAAATAATTATGAGGACAGCAGGTAGTAGATTGGCAAGAAAGATAAAGAGACACTAGGTAGATTGGCAAGGCCAAAAGTTGACAATCCTAACCATCCGATCAATCTTCTCTTTTTTGGACACAAAAGAAATCCAGCATGAAGTCCAGGAAACATTCAAGAAATCATATGGGTCATGATCATCTGATCAGGTTGATTTTGACTCTAGATGAATTCTTAGTGGCAACCAAAAACCCTTGCATTTTCACTCCATATCCTGATACCGCTTTTACACAGAAATTATTGTCTAGAAAATTTAGAAATATAATTCCCTTTAGATTGCAACATTTTCCAGTCATTCTTTTCTGGTGAGGAAGTTCCAGTAACTTGTGAGTGTAAGAAATACATAAGTAAAAATTTGGAGAAACTGCAAAAACTCTTTCACTGACAGGATGAAACCATCCAATTTCTAAAAAATACTAACTAAAAATCAGTAAAACAAATAACTGTATATGTAGAATGCTGAAACCAACTTAAAGTGTCTTGAAATTCCATCTGTACAAAGTATCCTTTAATATCCCAATGCCAAAGTTATGATAAGGAAAAGAGGAGAAAGAAGAGAACCTCATCATCTGCATGACCAATGATTGCTGGGCCCCATGAACCAACATAATCGATGTACTCGTTGCCATCTACATCCCGCATGTGAGACCCCTTGACGGAATCAATCACAATAGGTTGTCCACCAACTGATTTAAAGGCACGTACAGGAGAATTTACACCCCCCGGCATCAATTCCTGCCACCATTTTTAGTTAGTTCATATAAAAAATTTAGGAACTCAATAATTTTCTGTCTTTCAACACCCAGAAAAGAAAAGAAAAATAAAGTTAAACTGGTAAAAAATAAAAACATAAAAAATGTAGGAAATAAATAGATGCTGAGAGGTTGGAATCCATATACAATTCCAAGCGCGAATCAGAAAGGGTTTTAATTGAACTAGGATGAAGCTGTCAAGGTTTAGCCTCAATTGAAATAAAATCCGAACTCCAAAAAATCCCTCAGATTGGGAAACTTTAAATGTGACTAAAATTCCCGTTTCCTCTATGTACTAAAGAATCTTCTCATACTCTAAAGAGGTTCGTATATTCTTTAAAGATCAATAACCTATAGGGCAAATTGAGGTCAAGAATCAGAAAATTGGATTTCTTCGCTTAATCTGTAAGCCATATGTTGTACTTTCTTTTAAAGCTATACTGCAGCACCTCCACAAAACAAGAACTGTCTGCAACCAGAGGTGAATGCAGATCTTTTTGCTGGCTCGAGGATGACTTGCAGTAACCAGAGAGAGCATGATCAAGAAAGAGCTGCGGCCAGGAATGTCTCGAAGACGAAGACCAAAAAAGACGAATTGACCCTGAACAACGCCGAGAGGGACGTGAAAGAGCTTTAGGAGAAGGCGGCGAAGAAAGCAACACAAACTGGAGGAGACAAAGGACGTAAAAGCAACAAGAAATAACATCAGGTTATTTATGGGAATCTTGTACTAGATCAAATCTGGGTTTTCTTCTTTCATGGCTATTTGAAGATTTTTGCATCTGGGTGTCTATGTGCCTAGCAGAAGAGGAATTGGTAGATCAGTTACTCTTGCACTGTCATTTTGTGTTTGGTTCATAGAGTTTCTTCATTTCTTAGCTAGAAGTGGTTTGGGTCTTTCCTAGATCATTTCAAGACTTATTATCTTGCCGGCTTTCGATTTTGCTGAATCCCCCTCGTGCAACTGTGTGGGCTTACCTTTTGGGTGCCATTGCTTGCTCTATTTGAACGAGAGGAATAGGCAAAATTTTTAGGGTGCTGAACTTTTTTTGGTTCAATTTCATTTAAGGATTTGTCACCTTATTCTCTCTAGGTGTTCTATCAAGAGAGATCTTGTGGACATGGGAGTAACTTCTTTGATCTCAGATTCTCAGCGGAGTGCTCTGGATTTAGTTATTTTGTTATAGGATCCCTTCTTTTTTTTTTTGCTTTGTTCTAGTTTTTGCTGTCTCTTTTTGTGAACACTTGTTGTTTTTGTGTTTGTTTCATGGAAGAGTGTAAAGAAAACATTTACACCATCATCCACCCTGCATGTAGAGATTGTGGCTTGTTAAGAAGCTACTACTCATGTCATATGGCTGTGTAACTTCATCTCTGGTCTTTGGGCTGTAGAGTCTATTTCCATACTGTTAAGAATATTTTGTGATAATCAAGCTGAAGTTTTCTTTTCTTTTAACAACAAGAGTTTAACCGGATGAATATTTTGTGATATTAAATATTTTATTTTAAGAGAAAGTATGCAAGATCATCAAGTATCAGTAGAGCATCTGAGCACGAAACAGATGATTGTTGATCCTATGACCAAGGGTTTGAACCCTAAAATCTTTTAGGAGCATGTTACTCAAATGGGACTTGTAGATAATTTTGAAGTATATGACTGAAGGGATTGGTGTGACACCACAACCCAAGTTCCGAATTTCCTGAATATATCATAGTAGATCAACTATGGTCAAATCGAGAATTAAATAGCATCCATTTTTTCCTCAAATGCTCAGACCATATGATCATACATAGCAAAAAAGAAGAAGATGATTTTCATATCTTACAGTATGTACAACCAAAATCTAAAGTTCATAAACATTGTACATCCTACAACCATGACACAAAGACTCAAATGGCCCTAAAAATGGCAGACAGACAGTTGAAGATCTCCCAAAGAGATCTCTACATACTTGCAAACATATCAAGTATGTAATATTGGCTTATGCTGTATACTACACAAAACTCGGAAGATCCAGGATTAAGGTGGTCGTTATAGTGTACGGAAGCAGCCAACACATACCATTACCCCCATTCAATTAAGCAAAACTTTCTCACAGAACACGATTTGGACAAATCAACCAAGTGATTATCAGACAGAAGCAAAAGTAAGAAGTTCTATCTTCCAAAACTGAGAACACGCCCATTTCGAAGCAAAATTCATATACAAATCCATCAGAGAGAAAGCACCCCAAAAAAAAAAGATGGATAGTGGGGTGTATCAGTACCTTAGCGGCATTGAAGATTTCTTCAGACTTCTGAAGCGTGAAGTTCTTCTTGTCGACAGAAACCGCCATTTTTATTGGAGAAAAAACACGACGACGAGAAGATGGAGATGGAGATGGAGACGGGTTCGAAGAGGGTATCTGAGAGAGATTCGACCGCCATGAGAGGCCAACCCCTGATATGGTTGCCATTGCTTCGTTTTTTCTTCTCTTTTGCTTTGCTGCCTCTCTCTCCTGAGTCCTCACCAGGAGAAGATAAGAAGAGATTTCAAGACTCGGCTCTCTCTCTCTCTCTCTCTCTCTCTCTTTTTCCCTTTTGTTTTTTTTTGGCAAAATAAGAAGCTCCTCCGTCTATCAGATTCCTGTTTAAGTACACCGCTGTGTAGGGTGAGAGTCACCAGAGATTGCCGCATCTAATCCGGGTGAAACTCCCCCATTGGCTGTGTGCGCGCGTTTAGGAGTATGTGTGTTACATGATAACCTTTCTACAAAAAAATAAAAAATAAAAAGGAAAATAATTACCTCCTCGGTAGGTGACGCAGGGGTGTCTCGGCTCCCATTTTCTTGCCATGTGTCCCCCTTCTAACCTCATTTAACTATGGTTAAGATTCATCCATCCTTATGATTCACCTATCTACCCTTGGTTTTTCACCCTTGGTTTTTAGAAAAATGAAATAAAATAAATTAACTAAAGGGTTAAAAAAAATTAACCCGAGTTAATGAGAGTTAAATGGTCCGCTATGTGAGAGCGAAGAGGAATAGTGCCCTCCTTGGCCGATGAGGGGACTATTGCTAAAAAAAAAGTGATCGGTGATTGCTACCAACTAGGGTAGGTATCGAGCCCAACCCGGTAAACAAGCCGAGCTTTTATCGAGCATCTACATTTTTAGGGTGTTCAAGCTTAGCTTGACTCGTTTATAAACATGTCGAATCGAGCTCAAGCCGAGAGCAAATTAAATATAATTAATTTATAAAAAAACTTGTAATATTTGATTAATTTTTAAAAATAATCATTTCATTAAAGTATTTAGATTGTATAATTACATATATTATTAACTTTATATATATATATATATATATATATATACCTTTATTATTACTATTTTGTAACTCGAGGTGTCCCCAACCCTTTAGGTCAGGACTAATCCTTGAGGGTACGAAGAGAGCCCGCAACCCGCCACAACAGGTAAGTTCGAGAAAAATCTCTATGGGGCGAGCCCCAAAGGGGGAGTGAGAAGTCGAACTCAGGACCTTCCGCTTCGGCGTAAGTCTCAGGAACCATTGGTCTACCCCTTCTAGGTTTATATTGTTAATTATATATACTAGCGGGTGGCAAGTGCGATGCACGTGAGAGTGAGGGGAAGGAGTTAACAATAGTTAATAGGAGTTAAAAGGGACACGTGTTAACCCGCGGGTGCGATTGAATTTTCTCCTAGTTCAATCGCGATTGATTGTGATTCTATTCTTTAAAATTAAAGTTTTGTTTTATATAAGGGTAGTTTAGGAATTTTGAAAAATTCAGGCTACGCCTGCCTTTCCCATTATCTTTACTATTATAATGCGAGAGGTAGGGGCTGCTTGATTTTTTTTAAATTCTCAAACTACCCTTATAAAACAAAACTTGATTTAAGATTTTAATTTAATTCCCAAACTACCCCTTACTCATCTATTTATTTAAAGAAGAATAGAATCACAACCAATCGTGATTGCACTTGGGGAGAGTTCAATCGCACAAGCGGGTTAACACGTGTCCTTTTTAACTCCTATTAACTATGGTTAACTCCTTCCCCTCGCTCTCACGTGCATCGCAAGTGCCACCCGCTAGTAATAGTAAAGTATAAAGTAAAAGTATAAGGGTAGTTTGGGAATTTCAAAAAATTCAGGCTAGGCCTACCTCTCCCATTATAATAGTAAAGATTATTAATTTTATATATTTTTAATATATATAAACGAACCGAGTAGCAAGAAGGTGTTTGAGCTCGGCTCATTTACTAATTGAGCCTAAAACTCCAGTTCAAGCTTCTTTGATAAGTGACTGGACACTAAGAAGAAAAATAATGTTTAAGCTTACATATATATTCTGCTGATTCAATTAATAGGAAATTAGAGGCTGTTTAAGTTTATAAACAAGCGGTAAGGATCTATAACTCCTTTGGAGGAGGACTCCGATTAAAGGCCCATCATTTGTACCAACCTAATTCCTAACATACACCAACCCCCCAAAAAAAAGGTATGGTATTTTATCGGCTCATCCAATCACTGGACACAGTCCAGCATCAAGACCAATCATTCAGAGGTTGTCCCTTATATGATCATCAGATGGCGCTACTCTTACTGCTATTAGTATGGTGTGGAGTAAGGCCGTAAGGGATCATTAAGGATCCTGGTAAGAAAAAATTTCTCTATAGATGGGCTAGTGGCTGGCTTATGACCTTACCAAAAAAAAGGATGGTTTATGACGGGCTCCCACAGAAAAAGCCCAAGCTCAAGCCCGTATAATTTGTCATCATAGACTCTGCGACGAGCAGCGTCTTGATCTCCCTTTTCTTTAGTCCCTAAAATTGAGTGTTTGTAGAGAGAAACAATTGAGAATATTTTATTTGAAAATAATCTTCTCATTCTCATGTAGTTTCTTCAATCTCATGATTTTGTCACAGAACCTTCACCAATGGAATTGAATTATCTTCGTGCGTAACACTTGCTATTTACATTGTATTACTCTAACCAGCTTTTATTCATATAAAAGATCTTCATTGAGATCTATGAATTTGTTTCGCAGTATATGAGTAGGATCATGAACATATTTCCAGAGCATTGAGACATGAAATACACCATGTATTCTGTCGCACACTTGGGTGGAGAGCTCATTAAGACGGGAGTCTTCCAACAGTCATGTGGGATTAGATTTCCTGACCAGCCCCATAGAGGTTACAAGGAAAAGTATGATTACAGAATGTTTTATAACCCAATCTGACCCCGGGTCGGCCCAGATCCCTCACCGGTCTTGTTCAAACCCTCAATGGGTTAAATGACGAACCCAATCATGAATTGGTTCCGGCCGCTTCACCCAACATGACCAGTGTGACCCAGACAATTTTCTTTGAATCGCGTGGATTACTGCAAAAATTAATAAATAAAACTTTCAAAATTTTAGGAGGCTTTAGATGTTAGTCCAAATCAGCACATAATCTCTTAAAGGGAGCCCAATATTGAAAAGATCAAATTATAATTAGTAATTATAAAAGAGTTAGAAGATGAAATTAAGAATTTTGAAACAAGATCCTAATGAGAGAAGGAGAAAAATATTATATAGACAAGAAGAAATAAGGAAAAAGAAAGTAGTGAAAGTGTTGAGAGAAGGAGAGGGGGTTCAAGCCGTTTTATGTATATTAATTTCAATGATTTATACTTCTATTTTAATATAGATTTTCAATACGATTTTTAAAAAAGTAGTTGTTTTCAAAACAATCTTTGTGATTTTTCTTTTATCTTTGTTTATTATTACGAGGAAGTAATATTATTTTTTCTTCTTAAGTTTTAGATCTCTTATATTTCCTCATATGTTTTGTATCTTTGTAGAAGCTACACAATAGGGTTACCCAAGAGGGTTGTAAACTCCTGACGGTAAATATCTTTTCGGCTTAGACACTTGAAATTCTATTATTTTTCTTTTATTCGGTATTTTTTAAGCTGATTGAATGCAGTTACAAACTAATAAAAGGTAGACCTTTTTTTTTTAGGTAGACTTGACTATCATAGATTAGAGGAATAACTTCATAAACTTGTATAAAAGAAAAGCAACATAAGTCAATGTTTTTTATAAAAAGATTGTTCTCTATTTTTAAAAAAATTATATTGAGGGTTTTTATCAACCCAAATCAGCACGACCAATTTGGACTGAACCCACCCCCTTGAATATATTTGAGATAGGTGGCACGACACAATCCTTTGAATGTCAAATAAAAATCCTGGGCAATTGCTTTAAAACTTGTGAATGGAAAATACAGGCATTTTCTCAGCCAACTAGTAACATATACTGACCGTCTCCTTTTCAATGCTGGTATTTTGATGTTACATTGATAGACTGATTAACGTCTAGAAGATTGCCGTCAAACCAACATGAATAATGCCCAAATGTAGGTGATGCCCCACCAAAGGTAAAGATGGGGGATATGATCACAAGTACCATTCAGGTAAGAGTAATAAAAAAATGGCTATTAAATGAATAATGGCTACTAAAAATGTTAAAAGATATACATAGTTCTGATCCAAAACTAGGTGGCAAAGAGTAGTCTATATATAATACAAGTCAGTCACCTAAACTCAGCTCTTTCTCCATACTTTTTTTCTCTCTAATCCTCCAAGATACATATGAACAGTTGGGGATACCAGTGTTAGATCATAAAAGAATGATTGTATCCTCCTTAAAAAACTTTGGCAGCTTGGGTCAGCTTTGGTAAAGTCATCAAGAAATCCAATTGTCAGTGGTGCCAAACAGAGGGGTAATCGACCATAAACAGCATTCCAGGGGATCAAGTTACTCTCACGTGTAAATCTCTTAGCGCTCTTAACATTCCGGTTTGCAGATAGGAGACTTCATCTTCTCCTGTAGCCTCACCTTATTGTGCAACTCCTGAATAGTGTTAGCAGCATCCTGCACGAAACAGAAAATTTGGAACATGATATTCTATTCAGGCATAGAAAAATGGAAAAGAATAAGTACATCAACTACCAACATGCAGGACCTGACCTTTAACTTCTTCTTCAAGTTCTCCTCCTCATTGTCCCGTCGGTTCCTCTCTTCTGAGAATATATCGATCAGAACTTCTTGCTCTTTGTTCATGTCCTCAAGTTTCTGCTCTGCCTCCTGAAGCTGGTAAATGGGAAAACAAAAAAGGTACTGATATCAGGTCTCATGACTCACAAAACAAGTTATCTATATTACACCACATCGTGCTATCACAGTGGAAAGTTAGTTGGAACCCATGGGGGTTTCCTCATCTGACCATCCAATGAAATTGACCTTGGGACTGATGGCGTAGTATACAAAGGGAACATATGCATGGGGGCAGTACCCACCATTCATTCCCAAGCGAGGAGATCTCGAAGGTCAAACATCAGTACATCACAACATTAGAAGATGGTAACCATAACTGGAGACTTCTAGACCTTGAGCTAAATTTTGCACGGGTTTGATAGTTATGATCCTAAATAGGGTTAGATTGGGTCCAATAGGTAAGTTGGATACTATCAATAATTGGCCCTAGCCACCTGCAGGTGCATGTGTACATTACCCATCTACATTTAACATAATGCAATATGATTGAAATATTTTCTCAGATGTGAACAATGAATCATAACGGGATCTAAACAGAGAAAAATTTAGAAAACCACATGACTAATTATTGAGGACAGAAAACCATGTTATTAGTCCAATCATGCAAATAATTAATTGTATGAAAGAGCAAAGATCAGAATGCAACAGGGTAACATTGCACTTACTTGAACTTCAAGTGATTTGCATCTCTCTCTTTCGAACTGCAAATCATGCAGTAAATCACCCAAAATCAACTCCTCCTTTTTCTGTAATCTATAAAACAGAAGGCGTACATGGACAATAAGAATGTGTTGCAAAGTATTGAGCAAGTACACAGGAAAGTGAAGTAATTGAGTTTCATGGAGAGAGGATGGCCCACCTTTCCCTCAACTCGCGATTCTCTTCTTTCAATTGATTTAAATTATGTGCATCGGAGTTTGAAGGGACATTTCCATTTCCATTAACCTCAGGTACCTGTCAGCTAAACTCTATTAGAAAATTTCTAATGCATGAACCATGAAATATTCTAATGCAGTCAAAAGCCTTCATCAAACGCAAAACCAATGTGGCAGAGCATCCACAGATGATGGGGCTTCACCCCTTTAAAAGCCAATTGGTGGAAGCATCCGAGTCCAGACTGTCCATTAGATATAGCATCCATTATATGGTTCGCAAGAAAGATAACACTAACCATCTGACTGATTAACTTCTTTCTATAATAAAATAGTTGAGATCTTCAAATTGGTGTGAATTTCAGACTATGATCCATCAAGGAAGTTTAAATATTGCACCATCTAGATCTGTCCCCACCAATCAGGGTATCAAATGGTGAAGCCCATCATCCATAATGAAGTGCCACCGCGGGCACCGCCACCCCAGTAGATTGCTTCTTTGATCAATAGATTTCGCCTAAGGCTGTTTGACGACACTACTATTAAGTACTTATTTTACTTATTGGTCAAAATAAGTACTTATTTATAAATAAGTTTGTTTAGTAAAAATAAATAAAAAATAAGTAGAAGTAGTTAGGAGTTAGGACCCAAAAAAGCACTTATTAGCTTATAGTAGTGTTGCCAAAAGTGTTCCGAAAGCTCCATCCAAAAAAAAAAAAAAGTAATGCCAAATGATCTAGATTTTAGGGAACAGACCCAAAGGCAGAATGAAAGCTAAGGGCTCAAAATGATAAGTGACTAAAAAAAGAGCATAACTCTAGGCGCCAAAGGGACATCAAGAGAGTTGTTTCCACCAACTAATGTACAACAAGGAACTTTTAATTGGAGAGATTTAATAACTAGAAATTACCTTTGACTGTGAATGTGTAGCAAGTCGATCAGTTGTTCCATTAGACACGTAATATTGCTGAATCTCAGTATTTTCCGAGTATGGAGATGACTCGGTAGTTCGAGATCCGTCTTTCTGAAAATATTTCTGAGCAGATGCTGTATGCCTACTGCCATTTACAGGAGGGACAATTTGCATTTGATCATCACTAATATCCTCTTCAGATGGTGATGTTTGTTCTGAAGAACTTGAAATTTTTCCAGATTTTGTGGTGGTTTTCATTATATTTCCCCCCTTACAGCACACGAGTTCATTCCCATTTTTGTGGTTCATCATTTTTGAAGATCCTTCAGGCTCTTTTCTTCCCTGCTTCTGATCTGAGCGTGAATAATCCTTGACTGTATTTGAAAATGGAGTCGCATTGCTTGGGGAAGTGCATTTCCTTGAATGTCGAGAAGATGGTTGAGAAGGATACTCGGGTGAAGTCTCTGGAAATTAGTATATATCAGTGAGAAAAAAGCCAAAGAAAGAAAAATGTAAAATGGTCTTCCCAGTCATTGAGACTACTTGTACACTTGGTCACCAGTCGGAGTTCGGAATTGTGCGGCTTGGGAAAATTTTGGAAACATGGGCAAAATTCACAGAAGTTGGTAATAATATTGGAAAAGATCATGAAAAATAAAATAAAATTTCAATAACAATTATAAAAAAAATTATTAAAAATATAAATATTTTATATAATCGATATTTATTCAGAATTTTCTCAACAAATCTCTATTTTTTTAAAAGTCTTGAATAATTCATGAAATAATCGTTTGACGGAAAATTCATGATTTATTCACGATTTTTTTAGGAAAAAAAGAAAAGAAAAAGAAACTGAACATGGTCACTATGCTCGTAAGAATGTATCTCAGATTCACTGCATGAATGGGTTGTTAATGTTCAAAATAATGTGGGCTTGTGTTAGATACCTCTAGCTGAAGATTCATTTACAAGTTTCCTTTGACGCCGTGGAGCATAGCCAATGAAATGGCAGTTTGTGGACCTGAATGAAACAGGGGATAGCAATTGATAAATTGATCAAACCTCAAAGCAGACCAAATGAAAAGAGAAAAGAAGAACAAACCAGTATGACTTTTGCATCAGTACTAATCGTGCCTCAAGTCTTGAAAGCACAGTTGTACGCTCAAAACCCTGTTTATCATGAGCTGGTTCAACAAAATTAGCTTCCAATACACCTGCCATGGAAAGGAAGCGTATCATGGATGAACTTAAGTCAGCTAATCAATAGCAAACAAGTCATTGCTCAGCAGAAATAATACCTATAACTCCACGACCATCACTTCCCGCAGCATTCCAAACCCTCCAAAAAGGCTAACCAAAACAAGGTTTAAAGGTAAGAACAGTCAAGTAGTTCAGCGTGATCATACAGATATGTAGCATATTCAGTACTAGAAAAATGAAGAACTCCGTGATCAAACATCACAAACATGCATGTTACTTTTGCATATACTAAATGTCATTATTCTCAATCATCACATTGTCATTCGATGTGCTAGTCATAATTCAAGAAATTGCTACTAATCAAGTTCCAAGAATACATGTTGGTGTCCTCAACTAAACTCACTCAAATAACCCCAAATATTATAGGAAAAATAAAAACTCAGACAGATTAAAGCCCTATCGTCAGTCAATGATTTTAGTAAATGTGGTTAAAAGAGTAGACAACAGGCACAATTCTGTTTCCAAATATTTTCTTTTCATATTTAGATACCAATATCCTGTTGTCAGTCAATGAAATCTACTTCAGCAGGTCCATGTTGGCTTGGAGACTGGGCTAAGGCAACAATAGCCCTTGTGAAATGATTCGGGCATTTTCATTACTGGAACACAACCAAAGCATGAGTGCAGACAGGATTTCATTGCATCTTTGGCATTATATCAGGTCATCACCCTAAGAGCCTCAGTTTACAAACAGTTTACGTAGATCCTACAATCAACAGACATATTTGATAAAAGCTAAGATAACACCCAACACCTACAGTTCCCATTTTGAAATTCAAAATGATCACGAGCAGATATCATTTACGTCTAAGGGTTACATACATCTTGACATCTAAGTCATCAAATTCTACTATGTAGTCAAATCAATTGATGCTTTCCCAACAGTTTGTAGCAGAGGAACCTCTACAACACAAGAATTATCAGTCAAATCAATTGATGCTTTCCCAACAGTTTGTAGCAGAGGAACCTCTACAACACAAGAATTATCAGTCAAATCAATTGATGCTTTCCCAACAATTTGCAGCAGAGTAACCTCTACAACCCAAGAATTATCAGTAAGCAAGAAGCAATTGTACCATGGTGAAAATGTTTTGTTTCTTAAAAATCACCCTGGTTTTGTTTCTTAAACATGCATACCTGGTTTAGAGACCTCATAAGAGAATATAAAAGAAATTTAAGTGGAGAACACTACTTGAAATGAGCATATTAGGCAAAAGCATATAAAGAGATCAGATAGGATTATGAGATCGTGCAAATATGTCATACTGATCAAGATAATAAAAAACAAGAGATAGACCTTAATGAGTCGATTCTTGTGGTAAACATTAAATCCTTGAACATCAATATGATCTTTTGCGTCCTTTACGAATCCAATCGTCACAACAGCAACCATCTGATATCCACAGTAGGATGAAATAAGGTAGTAGTCATCATATATTCATAAGGCATAAAAGCATATCAATTGAGGATTCATTCTGATAATTTTTACATTTAAATCCTTTGGGACCCCGTCAGCACCAGGTTGCGGCCTATATGTAACCTCCTGTGCTAGCATCATATCATTCACTATGTTGTGGTGCTCGACATCTTTCCCACGCAGAACAATTCGGAAGCCATGTGGAAGTCTGAGGTAGAGAATTGATGCATAACTCTAGAAACATTGAAATGAAACAATATTACTTTACACCACAAGAAAGAAGTCAAATAATGAACTTCCTAACAAAGAATTCTATTGTAACCAACAAAAAATATATACATACATACATACATATGCAGCTCCCCACAGGATTCCTATTACATCTACTGATAAAATTACTTATTAATCACAGCAAGCTATATGCAATAGATACTTCAACTGAAGTAGAATATAACTATATAAATTATAAATATGTAGTTATATACATATTTATAAACATGCACTTATCTAAATGATCATTTAGATAAAATCAGGATTCTAAATTTCTGCTGATCTTGGGTCTGATTTTGCCTACTCATCACAGACTCAGCCAAGTTAAAGATGGTCCAAGGCCTTAATACACCACCACAGTGCATCAACCTGATTATACTTGGCTGAGGCATATGTTTACATATCGGTTCAGGTGTACGACATATATGTTTCCCCTAATATGTGTGACTCGGTGATGAGCTCTTAAATTCTCTAATTCACCCAACAACAGACACAGAACTTTCTGCATTTCCACTTCTCATAACCCCACTTCCCTGAAAGACTCCATAGTTCAAACTTTGAACATCCATTTGAGGATCAGCTAATTGCATTTGTCACTTCCAGAAATAGATAAAAGCATAGGAGTGTTACACTTTGGAAAAAATGAGCTGCTTTTTTTATATCATGGATCATTATTCTCTAATTATCATCATCATCCAAGCCTTATCCCAACTGTCGGGGATACAAGAATCATGTTCGACCATTCCACTATATCTAGCACCTTATCTTCTTAAAGCGTGTATCTTGAAATTTTTTCTTGCATCTAAGTTCTTTCAAACTTTCCGCTTGTCCTTTTTGAGTGTTCCACCTGCATCAAAAAAATTTCACTGGTGCCATTATTGGTCTTTGTAGCACATGACCAATGAATGACTCAGCAATCCTTTATTTATCACCTATTGGAGTTACTCCCAGGGACCATCAGATGAGCTCATTTCTGATTGTCTCTCTGATTATGAGTAGTTATGGATAACGGAGTTTTAGAAGCA
Source organism: Tetracentron sinense (assembly GCA_015143295.1). NCBI lineage: Eukaryota > Viridiplantae > Streptophyta > Magnoliopsida > Trochodendrales > Trochodendraceae > Tetracentron > Tetracentron sinense. The sequence continues at coordinate 55,881,290 of CM026554.1, read as the reverse complement.
AAATTAATATGTTATCTGACTACAATTCCTATTATATCAAATGGGTTATTGATGTTTTAATGATCAATCATCAAGGGAATGAAATCAACAAAGCCAAACTTCATAAGTTTTCAGACATTCTATCGAAGCATGGACAATAATGAGTCAATTTGGCCAGAGAATGTATTGGAATTAAATAAAAAGTACCAAATGATGCCATCTTCATAAAAATGACAATCCATACATATGAACACAAAATCCAAAGGACAATAAAAGCTCCCACACTCTAACTTAAGTGCACTTCCAAATCTTAGCTACTTTCACAGATGGAAATAATTTTATATATATTCATGCAGGTAGGTACAAGACCACGAACAGGACAGTTGGCATAAACTGTTATGAACTAGAAAACAATAATGATACAGGAAACACATCCACTAACTTGCATGTACAACATGCTGAAAACTCCAACATGAATCAATTAACTACAACTCTTTCAACCTAACATTTCCAGTACACCCTAGAAGTATAACTAAAAGGTTTTTAATTAATTTAATTCTAGTTGGCAACTGGCACAGCTTACGCGTCTTTGCTTTGAGATCTAATAACTGCAGTCAGGGAAGTATTGAACAAAAGTGAAAAAATTGTAATAAAAAAATGACCAAAGGCTTCATTTAAAACTTAAAGAGATAGGACCTCAACTTTTCCAAATAGAATTAAGTTTGAGAATTTTTATTTAAAACAAATAGCAAAAGAGCAAAAGATACCCTTAATGAATGCCGATAAGTCAGAAAGTGCCTGGAATTGGGGAATTGTTTGGCCATTTGTATCTTCTTTTCATCTCGGTTGACACCTCTAATTTGAATGTCCTGCCATTTCAAAAAAATATAAATGGTTAAGCTTATAGAAAGACTTAATTTGTGTGAAGAAAAGGGAGAAGGAAATAATCAGCAGCATATAAACATAAGGACATTGGAGACATACATGTGGATCAGTGTCAAAATCAAGTTCCAGCTCTCCTTGGTCATCCTCCCAAAGATTGTAAATGACTATACGCGTACCTTGATCTTTCATCATATTGAACTATAATAATGCCATAAAAAAATTAGCAGAAAAACAAAAAATTAATCTAAACTTGATAGTGAGTTCTGCAGTTCTCGTTAATACATGTACATCGATCTTTCAACTTATCTAATACAATTCCCGTTATTCATCAGGAAAAAAGAAAGAAAAAAGTTCAGACTTTGAGCTAGAAAATGATTGACCATGTCAAAGAAAGAACTTGCAATGTAAATCTCAGAATGATCCACACTGTGAGGGTTTGAGTAAAAATGCACGTATTTTCTTAATGATTCTATAAGGGATAAGACTCTTTGAAAAACACCCTCCAAGCCAATCTTTAGGGTTATTTTGGAAGAAAGGAATAAATGTCATAACACTTATAGAATCATTAAGAAAACAAGGGATTGGCGACTTTTTGGCCTTCCATTTCTAAAGAATTAAAAAATGTATTCGTTGTTGGAAAATCTTATAATTTAAAACTGGTGGCAGAATTATTCTCTTCTCAACGACAATTTGACGGTTTGCATCCCCCACAAACATAAAGACACCCCCAAGGGTGGATTAATTAAACTCAACCTTGAAGAATGGTCTTTTAATAAATCGGTCCCATACAAGATCGATGGAATTTTTAGAAATCGCGAGAGCTAAATTATCCAAATTTCTTGAGGCTGATTGGCAATGGAGATTCACACCAAACCGACATCCATGCTCTTGCAAGGTCTTAAGATTTCAATGGCTAATGCCTTACCCAAATTATTGGTCAAAGGTGAAATCAAGCGATAAGATATGTCAGGCTTCGAGAAAAAAGAAGGGATCTTGGAGACTATCCCATATCATTAACAAAATCTGTAAGTTCAGCATCTTCGTGAACATCTACTTTCCATGGGCACCTAATGATTAGGAGGGCTCTCACTAAAGAGGAGGTTCATAGACCCCCAGCTATTTGTGGTGTTCAGCTCCCTCTGTAATTCAGTTTTATTCCTTCGCTGTAGTTGCCCTCCCGCAGGCCTCTCCATTCATGGCTAGTCTATCTTTTCTTTGTATCCTTCTTTCTCTTAACAAAATTTTTCTACATTAACGATCAAGAAAGTGCTATGCCTGAAGCGAAGAGGAAACAAAAGAAAGAAAACAGTATATAAAAATGTATTATGGTTTATCAGCTTAAAAAAAGAAGTATCACCTGCTGAAGAAGATCTGATTCACTCCAATAGGGCGACCAGAATGCTATGGTTTCTGCGTTTCTACTCCAATCATCTAGAGATGATCGAACCACCTTGTTCCAATCGCGTCCTCGTTTCTCATAGTCAAGCTTATCATTTCAATACAAACAAGTGCCGTTAATAAAAGAATGATACCCAAATAAGTATAAATTCTATAAAAATTTACCAGCTAAAATAAATTGAACCATCCTTCTCTATTCAGATATTAAAAAAGGAACTTTTTGACAAGTGCAAATTGAAGGGGGTCAAAATAAAGCACCATTATTTTTCAAAATTATTTCTCTCTTTTCTTTTCTTTTCTTTTCTTTTCCTTCCCTCTTCTCAATAATATCATTGCCCATTAATAACACTATTTTCTTTTAAAGGCCATCATAACACTATAAAATACTTATTGATTGGATTTGTGAGCAAGGAATTTAATCCAAAATCTCACTGTTCCAGTGCAAACCAATCGATCTGCAAACTATACAGAATAATGGTCGCATTAGTTTTCATTACACACGAATCATTTGAAGCAACAAAGATTGGTTTCTCAAAGCTTAACTTGAGCAGCCAAAGCATAGGAAGATACAAGGTAAGTAGAACAAAATAATTACTTGCAGAAATAACCAAAGAAGGACAAAATTATTACTTGCAGAAATAACCAAAGAAGGAACTATTTGTAATGTATGAGGTACACACCTGACATGCGCCTCGTGTGAACCTCATAGTTTAAGGCATTAGCCTCAAGATTGAGCCTCAAGGTGTTTCCCTTGATCTTCGCCTAGAGGCATATGCCTTCCACGCCTTTTAAAACATTGGTATTATCATCTTTGCTATCTCCATCCACACCATTTTTTTGTCTTCTCCTCTCTTTTAGAGCCTTCGACTTGCACCAATTCACTCGTTATCACTAGAGCCGTTAATGATTTTAGTTGAATATGTCCAAATCATCTCAATCGGTTCTCCCTTATTTTATCATTTACTGGAGCTACTCCAAGATTCACCCAAATACACTCATTTTTTTCTTAACTTTCCTTGTATTTCCAATCATCCATTTCAACATCTCCATCTAGGCTACACTAAATTTTATTAATAAGTTGCTTTCTTAGTAGCCTAGCATTCTGCTCCATAAAGCATAGGTGATCTTATTGATGTCTTACAAAACTTCTCTTTTTGTTTGAATGTAGCGTCTGTCATATAACACTCCAAAAGAACATCTCCACTTTAGCCACCCAACTCTACTTATGAGCAACATCCTCCTTAGTCTCTCTCAATCCTTATGAATAATTTAGCCGAGATACCAAAATTGGTCAATCAGGGGTGTTCCTGGTCATCTATCTTAATTACCGCCTTTACCCTATTTGTGTTCTTACTATAGTTGCATTCCATATATTTTGTCTTGGTACGACTTGTTATCAAACTTTTAGAGTCCAAGGTAATGAGGTATCTCTCCAAAATTCGAGTTTTGCCAAAAACAAAAACTGTCAATTAACCCTATGTCTCCAAATTCAAAGTTTACAAAAAAAAAAAAGACCTCTTTAGTTTCATAAAAAAACTCTGTGCAAAAAAGGACTGAGAGTTGATGGGGTGGTGTGGTGCCCAAAGTTCAGGCGGGGTTTGAATGATTGAGAAATAAATGATATGAGCCGTTTGTTGGGGCGTCATAGCACTTTAGGCCCTTGTCCTCAGAGCAAGGATCGTAGGATTTGGTCTAAAGGAAACAATGTTCGATTTTCAGTGAGATTATTGCTTCGGTCTTTTGACTTGGTCCCTTTAGTCCCATTTCCTCACAGACTTTTGTGGAATCCAGGTATTCCCTCAAGGTATCCTTCTTCCTATGGAATGTTTCTTTGAATAAGATTCTCACTTGTGACCACTTGACAAATAGAGGATGGAAGATGGCTAACCGTTGTTTTTGTGAATACATGAGGAAGAGACAGTGGACCAGTTGCTCTTTCATTGTCCTATTGTGTTTGATATTTATGGGTATTTCCTTTCTTGTGTATGTGTGGATAGGGTCTTTCCTTCTTTTTGAGCTTCTTATCTTGCTAGTCTCTGATTAGTGGGGACAGTGCTCGGGAGGCATTATAGTCATTTCTTCTTATCATGGTCGATCTGAAAAGAGAGGAACAAGAGAGTGTTTGAGAACTCTCCATCCTCTCCCTCTCATATTTGCTCACGCATAAAAATGCTTATTTTGGAGGGGTATTCAGTTCGGCGAGCAGGCAAGGATTTGAAGGTGGTGTTAGGAATTAGGATGAGTCCATTTGGCAGAGAATAGTGTGTGTGTGTGTGTGGGGGGGGGGGGGGGAAGCAAGTAAAAAAGGTTTGTTGTTTTATTTTGTGTCTTTCTTTTCAGAGTTTATGTGTTTATGTTCTATTGTCTGTATCTTTGTATCTTCGTTCCTTTTTAAGACAATCTTTGGTTACTGATAAAAAAAATCAATAAGTCCTATGTCATCTCCAAATAACATATACCAAGGGACCTCTTCTTAAATATGAATTGTTAAATTATTCCATAACCAATGTAAAAAGATACAGACTCATAGTTGGCCCTTAATGTAACTGCTATTGTCACAAGAAAGTCAATTGTCTCACCAACAATTGTTCTCGCGATAGTTATTGCTCCCTCATAAATGTTCTTAATGATATCCGTATAATTTCTCAGAACTCCTTTGTTCCTCATAACTGACCCTTGATGTAACTCTATTGTCACAGGAAACTCATTTATCTCACCAGGGATTGTTCTCATGATAATTATCGCTCCCTCATACATGTTCGTAATAATAACAACATTTTCTCAGAACGCCTTTCTTTCCTAACACCCACCAAATTACTTCTCTAAAGACTATATCATATGCTTCCTCCAAGTCTTAACAATATTATATGGCAATTTTTCTTCTACGCCCTTAACTTCTCCGCTAATTGTCCAAGTAAGAAGATAACCTCAATGGTAGACCTCCCACAATGAATCCGAATTGATTTTCTGAAACTCTAGATACTTGTCTTAATATTCCATCACTCTCTCCCATAACTTTATAAGAGGACTCATAAATTTGATCCAGCAAAAGAATGTTCTAAGTAGATTAAAAAAAAGTAGAAGAGTGGTTCTGGAAAGCTTAAAGAATGATGAAAACTATGAAATATGGCCCTAGAGACGAAGCAGCAGCACACCAAAAAAAATGATTTGAACTAATATGGCAACAAACTAAATGAATGCAATCATCTTGTTGTTAATGCAGTAATGCTCCAAGATTTGTTCAAAGAGTTATAGGTAGGTATATATAACAATTTTTTGTTCACATATACATTTAATCACGACATCAGGAAATAGATTAACAAAGTTCATTTATTTAGGTGGCGTTTGGATAGACTTCCTACTGACTTCCATGCTTCAAGAAGTGGAAAGTCGAGGATAAATGCATATGGTTTGACACTTCCGAATTAACTTCCCGTGGAAGTAAAAATTAGTGGAAGTCGATATATCCACTTCCAGAGAAAGCATGCAGGTAGCTTCTCGAGAAGTTTGCTACTTTGGACTTTCGCACGAAGTCTACGGAATCTCTACTTTTACGAAAGTATAATTTTATTGACGCTTTCAGGAAAAAAAAAAGAAGAAGGTTCCGCAGAGAAACACACACCAACTCGATGGGCTCCTCTCCCATCGTCTTCTCCATCACCGTCGACTCCTCTCCCGCCGTCATCTTTACTCCAACCGTTGGTAAAATCCTCAGTCTACCGCTGCTTCTCTCTAGGTATGTGAGAAATTTACATACCTCCTTCTCTTTTCTTCTTTTTTGAACTTTACAGATACCCAGTTGAGAAATCTGGATCGTATGTGTGAAATCTGTTATTTTGTTTGATTCTTTGAAATTAAAAACATAACCTTCTTTTGGGTTTTGTGAGCTTAAGTTTCTTCCCCATCAGTGTTTTTTTTTAGTAAATATTTGTTTGAAAGAGGGAGAAATGCATGTGCAATTAAGAAGGAATTGGATCAATGTAGGAGGGGTTTGATAATTTTCTATGTCTTTTTTATCTTTGAAGGCTTTCAAATAAGTTGGAATTGGGGTTGAAATACCTTAGGGATTGGTTGAATATGGATGAGATTGGGAGGGTTTTGGTTTTATCCAAACTCTCCCATTGCTCACGGTTTGGAGTCTTTGGTTGACTCAAATAGGTAGGAATGATTTAGATAAGGATAAAATTGATTTTGTATAAATCTTTTTTTATTGGAGAAAACAAAGCTAACAAAAAGAAAAAAAATTCAAAATGCTGCACAGTAGCGTTCTGGCGTGAGGTTGACAAGGGATGCAAGCGTCATTTTTTGAAAAGTTTGGATATTTTTAATAAAAGGCTTTTAAAAAATATTTTTAAATACAAAAAAAATATATAAAAAGGGCCAAATTAAAAAATAAATATTTATTAATATTTTGCAACTAATTTTTAAAAGTTTGGATGGTTTTGAAACTTAAGGGTATTTTTGTAATTTTCAAAATATACGGGCATTTTGGTAGAAATACAAAATTGTAAAATATTTCTCAAAAAATTATATATATTAATTTAATAACATATATAAAAATTTTAGAAGTTACTTTTGTAAGTGTAAACCAAACGCAAAATTGACTTTTAGATTTTTAAAAGTCACTTTTCAAATGTGCAAACCAAACGCTATCTTGTCCACGGAATGACTTTGTAAGATTTTCTAAGGAGTTACTTTCCAGGAAGTAACTCCCCCGGAAGTATTTTTCTTCTCTAGGAAGTCTATCCAAATGCCACCCTAGATCAACTAAATATAAGCAAAATGCAATAATAATATGTTGGAAAGAAAAACTAGGGAGTACAAGGACAAATGCAGCATCAATTAGGATTGATCTTATTCTTACCATAGGAACTACAATATCTTCTTTCCCAGTGCTCCTCAGAAATGTGTAGGACAGCATTCCAATACTTTGTGTGGGACTAAGAGGCAAATCGAAATGATTCAATTAATTCTAACAATATGATACATGTAAAATTATGAATTAAATGTTATAACAAAAAACGTAAAGAAAAGGAAGCAATTAGAACAAGTCTGTGTGCTAAGGAAAAGAATTTTTTTGCAAATCAATATCAGAAAAAATAGTAACATGATCTTTGCTCCAAAATAAGTTGAAGTGATCTGGTCCTCTTTTCTAAGAAACCAATTTGATCAGCCTCATTATAAATTATATAGCTTTGACGACTTTTTAGAGTGTCCATGTTTATCCAAGTTAATGGTGGATCCATCTACCTGACTATAACTCCTGTTAGGCAAAAAGGAGATACAATGGCCACAAAACTTGAAGTTAGGCAAAGAAACAGCATCTAAACGATATTTGTTACTTGTTAGTTTATAAACGATTAGTTCACAGCAGTGAGAACTGTTATTACCTCTTCAGTCTTCACATAAGATAAAAATTGATATTAATAGTTAAATTGGAGCATATATGCTAACAAAGCGCTAAGAGGACATATACAAACTTAAAAGTCCAATAGTTACAAATGATGTAATGCCCAGACCGGAGGTCGACTCAGCCAATATAGCGCATCAGGTTAATCCAGTTAGACCAGCAGGTTGTTGAACCAAGTTGACCACATGGGCAATGGAACCAGCTGATGAAATAAATAAATTCTTACACTTTTAAACCTTACCCCCCCCCCCCCCCCCCTCCCTTATCTGCCATTCCATCCCATCGGCATATAGAAGGGGGGAAAGATTTTCTGTTTTTTTACCGTTGTTTAACCAAGGAGCTGGGGGGTTCGCAGTTTCCATTTCGACGGGCATCGATTTTGGGTATATTTCAGGATCAGAGGTCAAACCAAACCATCAAAGGCTCAGTTCCCAGGTCAGCAAACCCTGCCCAGCTTCAATCATTGATAGTCACTAAAATAAATAGTTTTCCTAAAATTCCCATTTCTCCTGATATTAATTTTTGTACGAGGGGCTTATGTTTTCCTCTTCTCCAGTAATGTAGGCTTCACAATTTTCTAGCAAATTTTTATTTATGAAGGTATGGTCCTGGAACATAGTCCAGATTTTACAAACACGGGCTATTGGGCGTGAATAAAGGTAGGAACTGCAATAGCTCTCTTAAACTTCACACAGCCATCTCCTTTCCAGGCATAAAAACAGGGAACTAATGCACCAGCAGTAGAAAAACCCATTGATAATCGCTTCTTGCTTATACATCAAACTACATCCCAGAATTGTCTCAATACAATGTGAAATGTGGTAAAACATGGATAAGGCAAAACAAGGGAAAGGATAAGTAGAGCATAGGAACTATAACAATGAAGCATCACTAACTAAACAAACCACAGATACAAAAAACTTGAGAACAAGAATTAAAGAATACTGCACAGAATAATATAAACAAATGAAATCTTGTATATCAAGGTAAAATGTGTCTGTATATTCCAACCTTTAAACCATGACAACATCATGACATATCCATTCAATACCAAGGTTTGAAATCCCAGTGAAATTTTGCAAAATTTCTGTTTCGTTCCCATCCAATAAAATCGAAATTCCTTAAATTTCGTTTTGTCAGATTTCGGCCGAAAATTTGGAATTTCGCCAAAATTTTGGAAATTTATTTTTTTAATTAAAACAGTAAAATATTCCAAAACATTTACTGAAATTTTGAAAATTTTAAATTTTATTTTAAGAAATTTAATAATAATTATATAAATATATTAAATTTGAATAAAACCGAAATATTCCAAAATTTTGTGAAATATTGTGAAAATATTTAAATTTCAATATTTCGCCGAGGAATCCAAAAAAATTTATTCGAGGACCGAAATTGCCGATATAAACGCAATTTCAAACCTTGTTCAATATTTTTTTTTTATCGAAAACCTTGTTCAATATTAATATAAACAAGCACTAAATTCCTAATAAAAGTATATAATGCCTTCTCTCATTGAACTAAAAGAAGGGAAAGAGCAGAAAGACCAAAATTTTAGCCAGACGTCAAACAAAAACAACTCAAACTAATGTGTTTTTTGGACAAGTTAAAGAATGATCAGATTATAGGCAGCAAAAATTTCACGCCTTGGGCAAGGGTGCACACACTTCACACCCTAATCGATGGGATGTACCAATCTCGGTATACCTGCATAATACCCGTGTGAAATTGATCAGGTGTACCAATTTCGGTATGCATATCGTATACCAAGCTAAATTAGTGGGGTGTACCAACCTCGGTATGCTCGCTTCACACCAAAATAGGCAGGTGTACTGATCCTTTAATGCATCCGATTTACACCATATTCAATTAATGATGTGTGCCAACTCCTTGGTGGACTCGTTTTATACCCAAAGTTAAAAATAAACCCACCCCATCTACTCTCTCTCTCGTTTCACTACTTCTCACTTCTACTTTCTCCTTATCATTCTCTCTTTATAGGGGTGTATCAAGCATGATACACCACCCACATCTCACTTTCTCTCTCATCTCACCACCCCTCACTTCCACTCTCTCTCCCTATAATTCTCCTATGGCCTATGGGGGGTGTATCAAGCATAAGACACCCACTCACATCTCTCTCATCTCACCAAACTCTCTTTCTCTCATCTCACCACTCCCACTTCCACTCTTTCTATCCCTATTATTCTCTCTTTCTATGGGTGTATCAAGTATGATACACCCACCCACATCCCTCTCTCTATTTCTCTCATCTCTTGATACACCCACACACATCTCTCTCTCTCTATTTATCTCATCTCTCCGCGTTTCTCTCTCTATTATTCTTCATCTCTATGGGGGTGTATCAAGCATGATATAACCACCCCCACTTATCTCTCCCATTTGTTTCCCTCATTCTTTCTCCTTGCCTTCCCTCTCCTTTATCTCTCCCATTCACGTTCTCTCATCACCCTCTCTCCCACCTCTTCTTCTCCCATAAATACTTGTAGCAACCCACTCGTAAGAGACGAGATACGAGAAGAGAAAATACCAGTAGAGACATCTCTCAATATGGGAAGCTATGGGTTCCACTACAATGACGACAATAACTACACCATCATTTTGGGGGGACTCTCTCGGAGAGAGAGATCTCTTAGAGAGATCTTTCAATGACAAGCAATAATATCACACCCTCTCTAGTTTTTCTCTAGTGCAAATTATGGAAGGAAGAAGAGAACACAAAAGAAGTAAAGGGGAGGAACTACTCTTTCTCTCTCCTACACACACACACTATCTCTCTCTCTGTCTTTGCTAGGGAGAAAATGGTAAAGGAATGGGTGCGCTCGGGAGTCTTACAGAAGGTGGGTTATTCAAGAGATGGGAGGGAGAACTCTATCACAGAGATCTCTCGGTGATGATCAACGACCTCTCCCTCTCTTGATCTCCTTTATTCAATTTCTTTCGTTGAAGAATATGACAACAGGCTCTTTCTTTCACCATTGTGTTTTTTAGTGGATCCGGCCTAGGCCTTTAGGCCCTCCAATAGATATGGACTTCTTCCATGTCTCCTTCAATAAATTTGAACTTCACGCTCGGACCCTCCACTAGATATAGGTTGCACACGTGTCTCATTCAATAGGTTCGTGCTTCACGCTCGGGCCCTCAAGCGGATCGGGCTTCATGCCAAACCCTTTGATAGATATAACCTAGGCTTTAGTTCACTCGTGTCTCCTTCATTAGGTTCGGGCTTCACGCTAGGACCCTCAAATGGGTAGGGCTTCATGTCGGGCCCTTCGATAGATATGGGCTTGACCCATGTCTCCTTCAACAGGTTCAAGCTTCACGCTCGAACCTTCAAACTAGTTCGGCTTTGCACCAAGCCCTCCTATAGATATTGACTTTTCACCCATGTCTCCTTCAATAGGTTCGGGCTTCACGCCAGGCCCTCTAATAAATATGGGCTTCACACTAGGACCTCTAATTAATACGGGCTTCACCCATGTCTCCTAAAGAGATTCGGGCTTCATGCCATCCCCTCCAATAGTACGGGCTTCACCCATGTCTCATAAACAGGTTTGGGCTTCACGCTCAAACATTCCAACACGTTGGGCTTCAGACCCCCCAACACGTCGGGCTGATATACAAAATGGAGCCGCCTTAGGGATGATCTACAAAACCAACCTTCCTTTAAGCCAGTCTTTACGACCAAACTCTCAGGTTGGTCGTATGTCTTCACAAATGAGGACATATACAAAGAACAGGGATGTGATTTTATATTCCCCATAAATCCAAAGAGAATGAATTCTCACCTTCAAACATGTGCCCGCTCCAATAGCGGAAACATTACAACGGTACAACCCTCTCATGGGGCACCCATGTAAGCCCTACGAGCAATCCTTTTCATTAAAACACAAATTTCATTACTTTGTTTTCTCTCTTTCTTTCTTTCTATCTTTTTTGAACCAGATGTTGCTCTCTAAATGAGCGTAATTAACAATCTAGATTTATTTAGACCGAAAGGGAAGTCCCCCACATCAAACAATCAACTCCGGTTGTGGAGAATATTTGATAACAAACTTCCAATGTCTCCTTCATTTGAGATTATTGAAATTTGCGTGTACACAGATTTACTATCCAAAGCTGAAAAAGAAACATGGAAAAAAATATGTACTCGGTTTGATGACCGTCTTCACCCTACACTAATCCCCGCTTGTGTGGCAAAAGAGAATGAAAAACAACCAATTATGTGTTGTAAACGAAAAAAATGCCAACCTGTTTCCATCTTTTCCACGACAACGCGAGAAGACAATAACATCAGCTCCAAGTCTCATGGTACTCGTCTTAAAACCATTTCCATCTAAAAAAAAGCATTGGGGGAAAATGATCAATTATACAACATGTGCTTTTCACAAGAAATATCATAGTACCCATTTATTGACATCAAGTATTGGGGACTATTCTTTTTTGCAAGAAGAGTAGTGGCTCACATTGTCCAATAGTATTTGCTAATTTGCTTTTTGCAGAATAACCAAGAGACATGCATTGCCGCATTTTATCCGGATCCATCCCACCACCATTATCTGCAATAGAGAAATCAAATAGTCATTCACTTAGTTTTTTTTTTATGAACGAACAAAAAATTGGGATCACAAATAAATCCACGACTTTTATAAAATGTCATAAAATAAATATCAAATGTGAAATTGCTAGTGTCTTACTAACTATTTTCTTAATTGTTTCTCATTTTTGTCAAAAAACAAAAACCGAATCCTAGCCAAACAGTTCCTGAATTTGGTGACTATGTAAAGTGGTATAACAAAACATGTCATAACCAAAATATCTACTCCGCGATCTAAACAAAATTAAGACAAACTTCATTGATTCTAACCCAGGCAACAAAACCAAACATGAAAAGATGTCCATAACATACTTGGGGGCACTAAAAAAAAATTAAACAAAGGTTTTGGTGATTGACTGACCACGCACTCTGTCGGGCTCAGATGATTGGCTGCCTAGGCAGTTATTATAAAAAATTGGATATATATATTATTATTTAACAGTATAAAAATTTATTTTATTTAAATATGATAGTCTAGTCAATAAAAAAGCATACAATTTTATATGTTTCCCGTGTCTTTTACTATATAATACATTAGAGTTTGTATATTCAACAAAAAAGGGTTTGCAGATAAAAGAAGAAGAGACGAACAGTGTCAAGTATGTTTCCCTTATGTTAATTCATCATTTCTCTTGCTCAATAGGTGGACCAATTAGTCTCTCTCTCTCTCTCTCTCTCTCTCTCTCTCTCTTTGTCGGTGTGGACAAACATATGGTCCCTTATTCTTTTTCTATAGTTGTTAAAGGGGTCGCCTAGGCATCCAGGCATCAGTAGAGCTCAAGCAACCCAATGACAAAAAAAGCTTTTAAATGCCCCCCAAATTCTCGCTAAAGCTCTCATAAACTCATCTTTAAAGGAGTCTTTAATAATTTAAATAAGTATAGGCCTCATAATTATATATACTAGCGGAAGGCATGCGCGTTGCACATGTGTGTACAGTCCGATGCACGTGAGAGAGGGGTGGGGGAGAGCGACTGGGGTGAACCCTAGACGTGAGTGAATTTTAACCACAATTAAGGAGTGTCAAAAGGGACACATGTTAACCTGTGGGTGCAATTGATGAGAAAGGGGTAGTCTGAGGTGGGTGAATTTTAACCCCAGTTAAGGAGTGTCAAAAGGTGTAGATGAGAAAAGGGTAGTTTGGGAATTTATCAAAAATAAGCAACGGTTTGAGAAAGGGATAGTTTGGTAGATTGTAGATGAGAAAGGGGTAGTTTGGAAATTAAGTAAAATATAAAATGAAGGATTTGTAAAGTTTGTATATAAAGGTAGTTTAGGAATTGGGAAAAAATCAGGCTACGGTTTGTTAAGAGGGAGTAGTTTGGGAATTTCCATAATTATAATTAGGGGGGCTTCTCTCATTATAGTAGATATATATATATATATATATATATATATATATATGATTTTTTTTATTATCTTTAGCATAATCTAGAAGAGAAAAAGAAGAGTACGACATACGGCCTCTCCATCTCTCTCCCTCTTCTCTCTCTCTTTTTACATTGTTCGGTAGTCACATTGACTGTCCGGACTATTTTTCTATTTTTTATTCAGTCCTACACTCTCACCTTTCTCCCTCTCCTCCCCCTCTCACTCTCTCTCCTGTTTGGTTGTCATTGTAGGTTATTTTTTTGTTTTTCCCCCATAGTCCCTCTTTACTTTTTCGACAGTCATTAAACTGTTTGCTATTTTGTTCTGTTTTTTTATTCCTAGTGCTTGGAATCCTCCTTTATTATTTCTAGAACTGCCTTCAATGATGGTTCTATCAGAGTGCAACTTGACAATCAAGATTTTGCAATTTATATGAATTGTAGGGCCCTTTATTCTAGGAAATGCAGCATACATAGATATCATATTGGATAGGATTTCTACAGCAAAGAGTTCATCAAGCTATGCCTCGGGTGCCTTAGGCTACCGCTTCAGGCATCCATGGGGTCTGTCACTTAAGTCATCTTGACAACCATGGTTTTAGAGAATGAACCAGCCTCAAAATTTATATATCCTACAGAAAAGAAAGAAAGAAAGAAAGAAAACTCTATACCCCACCAGGAAAGAAAACCAAACAAGAAATAAGGCTACATACCTTCAACCAGCAACATTTTGCTCCCGTCTTTCTTATTTTTTAGCATATCTATGGAAACATATGTAGCTCCGTAGCAAATCTACCATAAAAAATAGTTTAGAAAAAGAAGAAAATGCATGTGCCGCATGGTTCTGGAGGTATAAAGTTACAAATACCTCGTCTAACGAATTGTCCAGAAGTTCCGCAAAAGCTGCACAATCAGATTGTCGTACAATACAATTAAGTTATAAAAATGGCAAATCTTTTGGCAAAACCCAAGGATGATGCATTTAGTGTCACAATTACAAAAGTATACATTTGCACATAAAGTAAGGATTTATAAGTAGATAAGGCACATTTACCTCCAAGAGCCCATTTATGGCTGGTTGCATTTGAATGTAGAAACTTCGGATGGACTCTGACATGATCCATGCCACCTGCAGATGTGGAAAACAAAAACGAGATATCACTCGCATTGGCAAGTTTAGCAGTGATGATTTCATAATATGCGAAACCGCATAGACAACACTTTTCAAAGGAACACAACAAGAAGCTTGGATATGCCAAGAATTGCTAGAAGCTATCCTACAACACAACAACGACGATGCAGGATTGCTAGAAGCTACTCAAGTCACTATTTTCAACCAGTAATGACAAACTACTAAGAAAAAGATAATCTTGGGAATACAGCTTCCCTTATAAAGGAAAATCTCTAATTACCTATAGGCACCATTTTGGCTAGAAAATCTTCTTTGTGTTTGATATACTCAGTTGTGAGATTTTCAATTAATTCATTGCATAGTCGATAAGGTTCTCCATGGAAATGGTCCCTCCACTTCACGAGAAGCTTTCCCAGTCATTATTATCATTAAGGCCTTAATTCTTCCACATTCCATACAACTTGTCCATATGTCAGAAGATGGCGGAAACTTAATCATAACAAGGATGGTGTTGCTGATTTAACCATTACAAAATTCAATATAATGTGTGGGCCATAAACAAAATAATGGTTCTCCCCGAGTAGATCCCAAATCACTTTAAACCAAGCAATTGTCAGAAGTTGGCAGAACAAAACTTTGTCACTGCATAACAACAAAATGATCATGAAAATGTTTTCAAGGTGTTCAATCACACTACAGGCATCAAGGACACTAAAGGGGGGAAGGGGGGAAAGGAATTAGACATTTGTAAGCATATTCGGAACTCAAGTCTTCAAAGAAGAAATGTTGGCATCCGAAATACCTAAAGAACATGGATATGCCAGGGAATGCCTTCAAAGAAGAAATGTTGGCATCCGAAATACCTAAAGAACATGGATATGCCAGGGAATGCCTTCAAAGAAGAAATGTTGGCATCCGAAATACCTAAAGAACATGGATATGCTAGGAATTGTCATCCCACAACAATCATACGAAATTACTCCATACAAGGTTTCATTTTAATGGAAGTTAGTCAAGGGCACTATTTTTATTTTTTTTATTTTGATATGTAATCAAGAATATATTGATAGTAGAAAAGAAAAACAATTCATAAATACTTAACAGACAGGAAAAAAAAAAGCAAAACAATAAAAGTGTATATGCCACTTGCGAAGGGACAATGCAAGAGTAAGTGATACTCTGTCTTCTTCTTTGAAAGGCAGTTGATATAGCGATTCGCTAACCTCCAACCACCATCTTTTAGATGATCACATGTCAAGATCTTATCTTAAGATGCTATCCAAAGAAAGAAAGATACATTAGATGTACCAGAAGAACCACACAGCCCGATGGGGAAAAGGAAGACTGGTGCTAGAAAGTAGAGCCTGGAAGAAGGATCTCATTGAAAATCTACATTTGTTGTCTCCAAACCAAACTCGAGTATCACAAAGGTGAGGACGTTGGGAGACATAGACGATCAACGAGTCTAATAAAATCATTGAGGTTTCTTCTCAGTCTAGGAACTCAAATCCCTAAATCTCCAAACCATGCAATTGAAGATGCTACCGATATCCCTTTCTATTGCTAACAAGAAAAGGTTGCTAAAATCTTACATGAGGGTAGCCTCCTAATGCATACCTACAATTGCTTAGGGAAAGATTCTGATCCATGCAAGACAAGACTTTGTTTTATACTTATAGTTGTCATAGCTACCTTAGTTTAGAAAGTGGAAACTAAGGGTCCGTTTGGAAACTCTTATCGAACATAATAAGCACTAAAAATAACCTCTAATATTTTCTTAGAGTTTGATCATTTGATAAGAACTCTAAAAATTCCTCTAATTTAATTGTAGCATTTTTCTACGGGGAGAAATACAAGTCCTGAGGGTATGTTTGGATTTATCTTTAAATAAAATAAGGTTGTGATTATCTTCTTAGTTGTCAGATTGGGTCCAGCTTGTGTGATAGAATAGCTTCTTAAGGATGTGTTTCATGTAATATATATTAGTCTATGAACAATCCAAGTTATTAAGGAAATTGATCATCTCTAATAGATCAAACTTGTCTTAGATTTTCGTATTTTACTTTTAGCATTGATATGACAATTGGGTATCGCATTACCTCCGCACACCAAGGATCTAAGCAAAATTGCACCTCCTCCCCATTCCCGATTCTCACTGGCGAAGCCACATGGCGTGATGGCGCCCAGGAGGCTGAAGCCCCTGATGAAATTTTGAAGAAAAAAATTGTAGTATCATAGGGGTGTAGCCGGGAAGTAGGGGCGGACCCAGGGGACCCGAACTTTTGAAAAAAAAACTAAATTTATACTTATATTATTTAATTTAAAAGGGCATAGAAATGCTTTAACATTGGGAGTGAGAGATAATAGAAAGGGTTAAAGCATTCTAGGGCTTGGGAAAGGTTTAAGGGATGATAGATAGGGATTCTTCTTTGGGTTTTCATATAAAAGGTGAGTTGAGTGTTTTTGTACTGATTCCTCAAGGTTTCTGTGAATAAAGAAGTGATCAGAACTTGACCCGTGGACGTAGGCAGGTTGTTGCCGAACCACGTATATCTCTTATGTGTGTGTTTTTGGTTTGATTCTTTTCTATCTGATTCAATTATTTCCCCAACAATTGGTATCAAAGCTTCGGGTTAAATTATTTTTGAATGGCTTTGAAAAATTATGGGCAATTTTCCTCTGGAGAAGTTTGACTGAAAATGGAGTTTCAATATATGGCAAAGGAGAGTAAAGGACATCCTAATTCAACAAGGTCTCGCAAGGGCGTTAAAGGAGGAGTGTGGTAAACCGGAAAAAATGTCCGATGCAGATTGGGAAGACATTGAGGCGAGGACAGTCAGCACAATACACTTCTGTCTTGCAGATAACGTGATGCATAGCGTTATGGATGAGGAATCGGCATCGGATCTTTGGAAGAAGTTGGAAACACTCTACATCGGAAAAACCTTACCAACAAGTTATATTTGAAAAATGAGTTCAATACCTTAAAGATGGCGGAGGGTGCAGATCTAATGGAGCATATTAATGTGTTCAACCAGATCTTGAATCAACTGCATAAAGTTGATGTCAAGGTGGATGAAGAAGACCAGGTCGTAGGGCTTCTTACATAACTTCCGGACTCATATGATCACTTGGTGACAACTCTCATGTATGGCAAGGAGACATTGTTAATGGAGGAGGTCACGACGGTGCTACTCTCTCACGAGATTAGGCGGAAACCATCGCATGATGGGAATAATCATGTCATGGTTGCTCGGGGAGGATGAAGGGACTTGGAGAGAGGATCTGGAAAAGGCATGGGCAGATCCAAATCTAAGGAAATAGACGGGGTCCAATGCTATCATTGCAAAGAATTAAGACACTTCAAAAGGAAGTGTCCAAAGTGTGCTGATGGGAAGAGGGATTCTTCCGGAGGAGATTCTTCGGCGGCAATAGCAATGGACAAAGAGGAATACATTGGAGATGCTTTCACCGTCTCCAAAGGTATAGACAATTCTTCCGGTGAGTGGATTTTAGATTTGGGGACTTCATGTCATATTTACTCAAATATGGAATTTTTTGATACATTCCAAAAGGGGACGGGAAAATTGATCCTAGATGATGAATCTAAATGTGAAATCATGGAGTTTGGTAATGTAAAGATAAAAATATTTGATGGAGTGATTCAGACTTTGGGAGGGGTAGTTTGTGTCCCTAAGTTGCGAAGGAATTTAATATCCCTCGAGCAATTAGACTCTAAGGTTGTTGCTACACAATTGCAAGTGAAGCTATCAAAATACAGCGGAGAAAGTAGGGATGCTTGGTTTTGATGAAAGGGAAGAAGTGTAGTGGTTTATATCTCCTGGAGGGGAATACAGTGGTAGGTGGAGCTACTACAAGATCTGCAGGAAAATGAAAACCTGATGTTGTGCAGAGGGTAGAAAACTCACCTAAAGTCTCTTTCGCAGTCGGTGCAGAGATGGGTATTCCGAAAGGTTTTCGTAAGAGTGGAGATGGTGATGATATGTCTTTGACAGAGAGGACGGGTCTATGTCCTCGTCCGGGGTTCTTCTAGAATGAAGGATGGGTTTCAGGCTACACATGGGTTTTGGCCATGTTTTATCGAATCTGGTGGAGTGCTTCCTGGGGTGGATTCGAGGGTGTGTGTAGCTGATGGGTCTCTTTCGCAGATGGTGCAGAGGAGGGCAAGTTCAAAAGGATTTTTTGTGATATTTGCAAACGGGTTTATGGTAATTGTAAATGGGGTTGCAAAACTTTGAGAGAGGTTTTTGGTTCGAGGTGGAGGTGGAGGTGCTTCCCCAATATGGGTGAGGCAGTGTTCTAGCTTGGTGATTAGCAAATCAGATCTCTTGGTTGCGGTGGTGTCGCGAAATTCTCGCCATGGTGGAAATTTGTGATAATTGGCGAAAATTGGAGACCACCGATCAATACAGGAAAATCCGGAAAACGGTTTCAATCACCGATCGATCGGCCAGGGTGGCGCCAATCGATCGGTGGAGCACCGAGATACTTTCTTGGTGCGGGTTTTAGAAGTTTGTTTGTTTCGAGAAACTCCTATTGCGAGAAGAGACTTTCTAATTGTTTAGGTCTCTTGTTTAGGCCTATAAATACGTAGTTATGGGTCTAGGGTTTTTATCTTGAAGATTAAGGAATGCTTTAGCATTGGGAGTGGGAGATAATAGAAAGGATTAAAGCATACTAGGGCTTGGGAAAGGTTTAAGGGATGATAGATAGGGATTTTGCTTTGAGTTTTCATAGAGAAGGTGAGTTGAGTGTTTTTGTACTAGTTCCTCAAGGTTTCTGTGAATAAAGAAGTAATCGGATCCTGACCCGTGGATGTAGGCAGGTTGTTGCCGAACCACGTATATCTCTTGTGTTCTCGTGTGTGTGTTTTTGGTTTGATTCTTTTCCATCTAGTTCAATTATTTCCACAACAAGGCATGGGGTAAGGGGGCACAAAGTTTTATACAATATTATTTAATTTAAGATGGCATAACCATGGGCAAGGAGAGATAGCCCCCCAAAAAAAATTGGGACCTAACCACCCCCCCCCCCCCCCCCTCCCTCCAAATCCACACACATTAGGCCCCCCCCCCCCCCCCCCCAAAAAAAAAAAAAAAAACCTGGCTCCACCTCTACCAACTCTAAACCTCACATGTTCACTGAACTCCTCCTTCACCTTCAAGACTGGCTTCGACAGCCTTTCCCATAGAACCCCTAACATTCTTGGAATCCCATACACAAGTTTTAAGACTTGAGCAGCGCTTAAAGAATCTAATGGTCTCCTAGTTCTGAAATAGATTTCTCACTCAGTCGATATAAGCTAATCAAATTTAGGTCAATCAAATTTCAATTCCATGACATTGCTGGTTGAGAGTAATACAAGCATAACGCAACATATAAAAGAAACCAAAAAAATTAAATTAAAAACCAAAAAGACAATAAAATCCCGAATAAATAAGTACAGCATTCAAAAACACTAACACTCGAAAAAAAGAAACTAAACAAAAGCTTAAAGAATTTTTTTTGAAAAAAAAAAAAAAAACGAAACTCAATAAATAAACAAAACATGCATAAATTACCCGTATACAAAGCAGAATCAACACGAGGACCGCCATCGTAATCTCCGGCCTTCCAGAATTGCTTGCAGCCTTTAACAACCACCGTTGATTGAGAATGTGGAAGTGGCTCTGGCAAAGACAACGCTTCCACCGGTGGAAGAGGATCGAGAAAACCGAGAGGCAAAACCACTCCCAAATCATCCAATTTCTGCTTCTTCCACGAATCTCCATTGAGTCCATTCCAGCCCCTAGATCTTTTTCCGAATGGTTCGATAGCGGAATCAAAGTCGGAATCATCAGAATCTGAATCGCTGCTACTCAGATCGATTACAGAAACCGGTTTCATAACCTCCGGAAGCCGATTTTTCTCCGGAAATTCTCCCATATCGATGGTTTCCTGCTTAACGATGGAATCCATGGCGTTTAAACAACGGAAAAAATCAGGTTTTGAAGAATATAGATGAATCGATAGATTAGCAAAACGATATAGATTTTAGAAAGAGAGAGAGCTTTGTTTCGTTTAGTTTTCCAAATTAGACTTTTAATAAGGCTGTTGCGTGTGTGACGCGGCGCGATTCTACGCACGTGAGATTAACTAAAAAGCCAGCGTATGGAGACGCCTTCTTATTTGTGAGAATAGCAATAGTCACCTCCTCGTGCCGAGGAGGGGACTATTCCTCCTCCCTCGCTCAAACCCTTTAAACTATGGTTAAATATATTAACCACCTCCTATGGTTAATTTTTCTTTTAATATTTTTTCTAAAAACCAAGGGTACATGTGTGAACCCTAGGGGTGACTGAATCTTAACCACAGTTAATTAAAATAAAAAGAAAACACATGGCCTCAAATAAGGGAGACGAGACGGTAACTCTCCTCCTCGGCCCGAGGAGGTGACTAAATTTTCCTTATGAGAATATAGCGGAACGGACGAACCGTTGATATCCCCATTTTTTTTCTTTATTTAACGGAAGTTTATTACAGAATATATATATATATATACACTAACGAAAAACCCGTGTGTGATGCACGGCATGAAAACGAATATAAACATTGTCTCTAAAGATTTATGGAGTGAGTAATTATTTTATTTATATGTTGAGTAACAATGAGTCTTATACATAGTACATATCATGCTTAAAGGATGTGAAAAATAACATAAAAATTATTTCTAAAGAGTTATGGAAAATGAAGAATAAATAATTTTATACAAAAAAAATAAACAAATAAATAAACAATTATTTCATTTATATTTTGAGTAACAGTGGGTCATATACATAGTATGAATAAATCCCTTTTGCCGAGACTCAAATAAGAGATCCTTTGTCTCCTACTAATTAATCCATAATTAATTTCATTTAATTTAGTTAATTATGATAGTTTTATTTAGTGAAACCTACTTTTAACCTGTTCCACTCAATCAATTGTGTTGATAAAACTTGCATTTTATTGGTTCAAGCAAACAAAATATTCTATTTGTCCAAATAAACAGATGACTTTACATTATCCTAAAAAAAAATGGAGAATGATGGAGTATGCCACATATTTGTATAGTATATAGTATAAAAGATTAGCAACGGGTCAACTGAGATTATTTAGTATTGAGCACTGATTAGTGGACCTGGGTCCGTTTCCTATCTTACCCCTGTGTCCTCGTGTCCCTTGTAACACCCCTTTAATCCTAGTTACGCTTAAATAAATTAAAATTAAGATTTTTTTTTTAAAACCAAGGTTGGATTGCTTAACTCCAGGGGTGAGTGAATCTTAACCACAGTTGATGAGTATTTAAATTTGGGGCGTGGACCAATGAGAGTCAGCCATTTCGTTAAAAAATGAAATTCATGGGTATGTTAAGTATTTTCAGTATTTAGTAATAAAGGTCATCCTTGTCATGAGATGATGATATAACACTTTTCTAATCAAAGGCAATTCATACTAAAGATCTACATATATATCAAAGCTATTAATATGAATTGCGTGTTGAACATGATGCCCAGAAAAGTCATTTAGATTGTTAGAACCTTATTAATTTGATTAATAAATGTTTCTTCTTAATTTATTGTGTATTCATTATGGGTAATTGACCATGATCATAAGATGATCTATACGATATGAGATATCGATAAAGGTTCATAGGATATATTGTAGGAAAGTTATGTGATTAAATTATCACAAATAGATATAATTTTCTGGTTCCTTATACCTTATATAGTCACAACTGTGGGTGAAGCTGGGCACTTCACTTATTTGGTTGTCAGAATGCTAAAATGTTCTCAATAGTTGGGATGTAGTTCTATCTCGAACTATTGTAGTAAAGACTACACATCAGCATATGGGTGCTTTAATGTACACTAACTGATTGCATTCAATGAGAGACCTCTTACATAAACATACTATCGGATAGTTGGTCTCTCATTCACATTGAACGGTTTCGATGATCCTTAGATCTGATGAGTTTATCTATGACTGGGCAGTGATCTGACTGTTTTGATTCCACCAACGTATTTTCTAACTTAGGGAATACAATACAGTGACAGTTGGATAGTCAGAAAGTTGTTCGAGTCACGATGAATTTCAAATAAGAAATTCATGCTCATTAATTTGAAAGATTGTCCAAGTTCCGGGTAAGACAATTGATTAAGTTCAAATCCTGCGCAGGTGATTTTGAAAACAAAATAAGTTTTGAAATATACTTTTATTAAAATATATTATACTTATAAAATGATTTTTTCAAAATGTTTTTCATGAGAAATTGTTTTTCATGACTTAATCATAAGTCTTGGAAACCGGATGATTTGCAATGGGCTATGGGTTAGATAATATGTCAATCTCGAAGACCCATTAAGGATAATGTATTTGGAAGGATAAATCGAATTTAAAAGTTCATGTGGCAGGATCCGTAATGTTTATACACTGGAATTCAATTACAACATGAATATCTTACGTCACTTGCAATTCCGATGTAATTCTCATTTAGAGTCAATGGGATAACATTGGATAAGCCAGGGTAAGAATGTCCCAGAGCAATCTGTGGAGGTGCTCACATAAGAAATACAAGCTCAATAATTGATTAAAAGTTAATCAATTATTTTAAGTGATTAAAAGTTAATCATTTAATTAAATAGATTAATAGTTAATTTATTGTTTAAATTAATTGTTAATTTAAACTAAGGGATTATTTTAATAATTATTTGATTAACATAATTAAAGGGGAAATGAGTTTGACCCATATCCATAAACTCATTAAAATGGACCTTTAATATGGGCCAAAGCCCATGGGTTTAAACCCTAGGGTGGGGCACCCACTTAAGGAATCCTAATTGGATTAGGATTTGTTTAATTGAATAATTATTGAAATATAATTCATTTTATTATGGAATTAAAATCCAAGTGTTGAATTGCAATTAGGATTAAGATGTTATTGTAATTAGATTACAATAAGGAGTTTTAACTCCTCAAATCCCACATCTCATAGAAGCTCACGCCCCCCCTTGTGGATTCCTAGTTTGACTAGGTTTCCTACTTTGGTATAAGATGTTAGCTTATCCCTTTTAATTAAGGAATCATCTTATAATAGGGACTCTTTAATTAATAGGATTATTATAACTAAAGTAGTTATAGATTAAGTAGGAGTTTATTTAATTAATAATAAGAGTTATTGTTAATTAATAAATCCTACTAAATAAGATCAAGTTGGAGTAAGATTAAGATAAGATCCTAATCTATAAATACCCCAACACCCTAGACTATCAAGTAGAATTCTCCAGAATTTTTTCTCTCCTCTCTTCTCTCTCTCCAAACCGTGAGCCCTAGGGGAGACCCCTAGGGATTTTTGTGAGATATATTGGTGGTCCTAGTTGGGTTTTGCAAATCTAGGGTTTTAAACCTTAGTATTATTGGTGATAGAATGTCTAAACTATTGATCCATCTTCTTCCTCTTGCTTCTATAATTCCAAAGGAGATTCTAAAGTTTCGTGGGGATAGCGAAGAACAAGGATCGAGCTTCTAGTAATTTTTTGGAGAAATCTCTACAAAGAGTTCTGACGGTTCGAGTGAATTAAACTTCACCGGTGAAAAGCATCCACCGAGGTGATATGACTAAAACTTTTAGATAATTTTGATGTTTTTTATGGTATTAAGATCTAGGGGATCTAGTTTCCGCATAAATTTTTATCTGGATCCCCCTTCATTGCGGGCCATCTAACATTTCAAATACCAGAAACTCTGATATTTTAGGGGCAAGCAGGATTAGAAAAATAGGATAAGCAATATCTATATGCTCCAAATTGTACCCATCTCTAAATAGAGATGGTATTATAGCTTAGCAGTGCATCCTATAAAAAAGAAGACTCAATATTAATTATTTTTCTTCTTTTAGTTGTTAGCTCAGACCTGGTTAAAGCCCACTGTTGACAATAGTTGACAACTTAACATATATTCCAATAGAAAGAATGCTCCAATTGGGTTCGTGTGTTTAGTGAAATCCAGTAAATGTACACGTATCTCTCATCCGAAAGCAAAACTCTTTTTTATGTTTTGATTAGTACCGTATGTGAGCAACTTCAAGCATAGGAGTGAGAATCATAGAATGATCTGCTTACCCAAGTAAGAAACCCGGAAGGACAGTTAAGATCAATCTGTCTGCATCAACGATTTGAATGAATATAATATAATTAAACCCTTATCCCACAACTGTTTGGTGTTTTTGCAACCGAAAATCCTGATGATGACAAACATCATAAATAAGTTGAGATGATCAACTGACTGTGTTCATTCTACTACCACTACCTTGGCCGAACCTCTTCGATGGCACCACATTTTCGTTCTCAACATACATGAACGGGAATCATCCAACTCTTCTAATATAATTTCCATGAGATTTAATATATGTGTATAATTTTACCTTTGCTCTCAATCCCATCATCCCAAGCCTACCCTTTTCTCAGGTACCCTACTATATCCATCTTAGTCATTATCTCTTCATCTCCTCTATGTTGGACAATTGAAATAACGTGGCAATGAAAAGATATCTGAATCCAACAAATGATAGTAACTTACATTCCTCTTGAAATATATAGATTACAGATATGACCCCCCAAAAGAAAAGAGAGATGTTTAGGTTACAAGTACACATGCACTCTTTCAATTTTTTAATTGGGGAGACAAAACGATGGGAAGAAGGGGAGATGTACTCTCTCAATTTATGAATGGGGAGATAAATTTATGGGTGAGAGGGGAGATAAATGAGAAGAGAGTAAGAGCAAGAAATGGGAGTTATTTAGGGCATGACTCATGAGTCTGAGAGGTCTTCTTGGGAAGCAAAAGAGGAAGTAATGACATAGAAAATGGGTGGGTCCCAACTCCCAACAATCAAGAGACAATAGGAAGTAGATGTGTTCAGTTACACATTAAAACTAATAAGACGTAGACAAATAGGGAGGGGTTGAGCTTCGAGAGGGAAAGGGGTGGGTCTTATTAAATTAGGAGATTATTAGGGATGAGTCATTAAATTAGGAGAATGCTAACAGTAAACCAATAGATATTGGTGAGGTCCATAGGTTAACATTTATTAGAGAGGACACGTGGCAATAATTTGAAGTCAAAATAGAAGATTTTGAAGGTATCCACGTGGATACCAACTGCTATATGGTGGTAGTAAAGATATCTATCTATATATATATATAGGAGTAACTAAACACTTTATAGTTTAAATGTACCCTAGGATGTAGCTCTTTCTTTCATATTGCTATGTTAGTGTATCTTTCATATTGATTTAGTTTAGATTCACTAGGTGGTAACCTGTCTTCTTAGTTCATTGATTGTCTCATCCTGCGTGTTAATTGTATCAGAGCTATGTAGAAGGTTGAGTGGTGGTGTGTAGTCGGACCACTATAGTATTGACCGGAATGGTGGTTATGCAGCGAATAGTGAGGCTTTGGTGTGTGCAGTAGGCGTTGAGGCCAGTAGAGCCGTTTAGCCGTTGTAAGTCACTTTTTGCCATTTTGCCAAAATATATATATATTCTACTAATAAAAATAGGAAAATTCTTAACATACTGCCGTAGTAGACTACTTATTCTAATATAGAATCCTCATTGGTCAATGCCCCATTTTTACCACATATTAACTATAATTGAAGATTCGCTCACTCGTATAATCAAGCAATCTAAGCTTGGTTCTTAAAAAACAAAAAAATCAAAACATTTACTTGAAATTTGTTTAAGCTTAACCATAGTTAAAGAAGTGTTAAAAGGAACATGTGGTCATGGCATAAGAATACATATTCTAACGTGGGATGTGGTAATCACTGCCCATAAAAATACAAGGAGTACACTTAAACTTTACTTGAACGTAAATACCTTTTTAACTTATTTTATTTTATAAACAACTTTAAGTATAACTAAACTTTAATTATGTTAATAATTAAAATTAAAAACTTTAATAAAAAAAAGCATAGTTTTGTTTAGAATTCATAAGTCACATAGAGCACTCTCTTCTCCACAATAACTCCCTTCTCTATTAGAACTTCATCTCTGTCTCTTATTCTATTTGAAGAAAAAATTATCATCAACAGTAACAATTTAGAATTCGAAACATTTCTCCCCGTTTCAAGATTCAAGAAAGAAAGTTTGTAGTCGCCAAGAGGAGATCTGTAACTTAATGATCCATAGTTGAATTATTGATTGTTCAATTAAAGACAATTTGATAACATAATCTAAAATAAAAAAATAAGATTCAAAAGCTCATTTGGTTAACGGAGGGTGAATAAGTAACTTTTAAAGTTAGATGAGTATTTTGGGATTTTGAATTGTTTATAAAGATAAATTGTCAAACTTTTAATTAAATTTCCAATGCACTTGATTGTTAAAAGTAGATTAGCCTTAATCTATTTTAACGAAGCAAGAGTCAATGAGCTTGATGGAAGACTCGCATGTTAAGAATATGGCTGTTAATCCGGCCCTTTGATGAGAGGCCTACCCCTACCCGGCCCTTCAAAGCCCGTAAAATAGGAGGCTTTATTTTTCTCTTAAGGCCCGCCCTACCGGTCCTTAATTTTTTTGTATTGTTAGACTTAACAATTTCTTACTTTGTGCGGTAATTTTTGTTTTAGCATGCTTTTTCTTTTGTTAGTTTTTGTTTTAGGCAACAAATTATGTCTATATAATATTTTTAAAATCAAAGTTGTTGATCATTTTAGGCATTGATTTCCATTACAGTATACTTGCCTTTTTAATTGATGTGATTCATGTAATAGTTTTTTGTTTTTAGGAAAAAAATTAATTTCAGAAATCACTCTTTTAGCCATTAGTTTCCATTATAACATAGTTGTTATTTTTAAAAGATTTGATTCATGTGGCTCTTTTCTTAAAATTTCAGCAGCTTATTTATGATGTAGTTTCTTTTTATAACATATTTTCTCTTCTGTTTATAATCTCAGTATCATTGTAATTGCCATTAGTTCATCTTTTAGCATTCATGCCTTTTTAAATAGACTATAATTAATGCAAAAGTTATAGTTTTTCTATCATATTTCTATTTTTAATATTTGTTGTTTATTATTCAATGCAATGCCTTCCACTTCATAGATTATGATTCATGTAATAAATTTTCTTCTTTTACACAACTGTCTTTTCAATGTTAAATTTATTATTTAGTTTCATTTAAAGCATGATGCACTCATTCATAAATTGTATTACCTATTTGGCTACATCTATTATTATTGATACACTATTGTTTGGTAAAAAGAAATAAATCATTATCTTTACTATTATACTGTGAAAGGAAGGCGTAGCCTAATTTTTCTAAAATTTCCAAGCTACCCTTATTTAAAACAAAACTTTGATTCAATGTTTTACTTCAATGTGTTAATGTTTTACTGTAATTCCCAAACTACCCCTATCTATTTAAAAAAAAGAATCACAACCAATTGCGATTGAACTTGGCGATAGTTCAATCACACCCACGGGTTAACACGCGTCCTTTTTAACTCCTATTAATTGTGGTTAACTCCTTCCCCTCGCTTTCAAGTGCATCGCACGTGCCACCTGATAATACTAATAAAAGTACAAGGAATGTACAAAAGTTTTTTGAGATATGATTATCCTTCACCTTACTTTATTATTGAAAAGTATCTGTGGATTACAATTATAATAATAATTCAGCACCCCGTATTTACCTATGAGAAAAAAGTGAGTCTTATGAATAGAACTGATCATCTATAGATTTCTTCCCAAAGATACTCAAGTGGTAGTCTTAATTGAAATTCCAATCACTTTTTTAAATTTATTATAAGTATTCACTATCAATAAAAACTCAGTTAAAAAAAGTCTTCATTTGTTATACATTTATAAGTAAGACCATAAATAAGAAGCTATTAGCAATTCTTAGTACATTTAAATTCATATAATAAAATTTAAACTTACTTCCTAAAATATATTCTATAAGATGTACTAATATATTGTAAATATATTAAAGATTAGATTTAAGAGAATATTTCTTGTTAATGATGAAAAAAATATACATCTAAGTCGAATAAAAATGGGGCATGGATCGGTGAGGACCGGACATTTGATTACATAGTCAAATCCCGTGGTAAGTTAAACATTTCTCTTTATTAATTCTTAAGATTATAGCATGTCACCTTAGTTTTAGAACACATGGGTTAAAACTTGTTAACCGTAGTTCAAAGAGCCTCTGTGAGGGCGAGGTGGTGACTATTGCTCTAATTTTTTTTTCATTGGAGGCTAGTTGGACCTATAGGGTTCGATCACAGGTTTACAAGAGTCTTTACCAACTAAACTAGTTGACACCTAACTATTACTCTTTGATTATCGATGACTGTGGCTCGTCATGGATGAACTGATCGATGATGATCGCACACACAATCTAATGGGGCACCATGGCCCTAGTGGGTGCTCAGTGAACGCTGTCCATATATTTGGGCATTGGATTGTCTTTGACATATACCAAAATTTTGGTCTCGCTCGGACTCCACACATCATCAGACATGTGACGTTAAAAAGGGGAAGAGATATCAAATGAGGAGAAATAAAAAATTATTGGGCACCATATAGTCTATGGCAGAAGCTAGAAAAATGATCTCGAGCTTCCACAAATCATCCGACAAGTGGCGATAAAAAGGGGAAGAAATATCAAGTGGGGAGAAATAAAAAATATGGGGAGAAATTGAAATGTGGGGAGAAGTCAAAAATATGAGGAGAAACTGAATGACTTGTACAATCGATGCCGAAATGACTTATTCCTCTACCTCCATGTCCGATGATGTGTGTAAACCCAGACCAAAATCCTGGCAAATACCAGAGATAATCGGATGCCTTTATTTGAAGAGCAATCGTTTGCTCCACTCGCGAGTAGGAATTATGTATTACTCCTCGCTCTCGTATAGCCGACCCTTGAACTCCCATTAACTCCGGTTAGTGTTTTTTAACCTTTTATTTATTTATTTTATTTTTTTCTAAAAACCAAAGGCAAATGGGTGAAACTTAAGGGTGGATGAATCTTAACCACGGTTAAATGGGGGTAAGAAAAGGGACATGCGGCAAGAAAGTGGGAGTCCGAGACGCCCCACCTTGCGTCACCTACCGACGGGGTGATTATTTTCCTTCGTATTTGACTGAAGAGACAAGCTCTATCTCCTGCATAAAGCAATTCACGTCGAGTCGACACCTTCGAATCCCTTTCCCTCGTTGGCCACCCATTGGATAAATCCCGGCTTTCCATGTTGTGTAGTATTAGGATTTAGGGGATCTGAACGGTTTAGTCGGGTGCTCAAAGAGGCCCGGCCCGGATACCCTCGATCCCCAACCAAAAAAAAAAAAACTCGCGCTGCAGTTTATCAAAAGGTGTAAAAATTCTTGAAATTGGACATGGGTCTTTTTGAAGTATGGGTTTGCTGTGATTTCGGTTCTCAGATGATTCTGGTATTGATCTTGGTGGCACAAATGGATGTTATTTTTTGCCCTTTTTGGGTTTTATTCAATCAAGCATTTCTTAATGTTTGAATTAAGTGGTTTTTGAAGTTGGGTTGCTTCAGATCTAATTCTCGGCTGCGATCAACAGAGCTTTTGGATCCCTAATCGTTGGGTTTTGATATTTTCTGTGGAATTTCTTCAGGCGAAGCTTCACAAGAACTATAGGTGACGTAAGCTGATTACGGTTTGTTGA
Source organism: Tetracentron sinense (assembly GCA_015143295.1). Taxonomy (NCBI): domain Eukaryota; kingdom Viridiplantae; phylum Streptophyta; class Magnoliopsida; order Trochodendrales; family Trochodendraceae; genus Tetracentron; species Tetracentron sinense. The sequence goes on along the minus strand of CM026554.1, from coordinate 55,850,755 downwards.
ATTTGATTCAATTTTCTGTGTTAAATCGTGGATTCTTTTTTGCTATCTTTGTATATCTGTTTACAGAGAATTCTCTTTTTGTTGCTTCTTTTGTTTAGACGAAAGGATGATGTTTCATATTTCCCTTAATTATTCTAGTTTGGTTTGAATCGATACAGGATTTCGATTTGGAAAACTGTTAGGCACCAAGAATGGGAAATTTTGAGCTAAATTTCTTGAGGACTTTCTACCTGTATAGCAGTGAATGCATTGCTTTAATCCGGAAAATTGATTGAGGATTGCTACACGTATTGGGCATACATTTTATGGGACCCATCAAGTGCTTCGTCCATTTCTATTTTTAAGTAGAATTTATATCCCTGTAGCTCATTAAATTATGGGGTTGGTAAGGAAGAGGATGTGCTCTTCTGGTTTCATCTTCTAAGATGGAGACTTCTAACCACTTCTAGTTGTATGTCGATGTTTTTGTAAGGGATAAAATTCGTAAAAACTAATTAACGTTGGGGAATGAGCTGGCTTTTGTTGTTTTGTGCACGAAAGTGACACGTGGACGTATGTTTGAGTCACGTGCTTAAAATAAGAGGATACACATTATCTGATGCATAACGTTCACGTTGTACAAATTAAGACGTATCCGTGGTCTTGCGAAACAACGTTCTCGTTGTGGTTTCGACAACGTTTTTGTTGTCTTGCGCACAACGTAGACGTTGTATTCTCGACAACGTTTCCGGTGTTAATTGAACAACGAACTCGCCGTAATTCAGATAAGGATGTCCAGGTTATATTTTAAGACATATACCACGTATTTGAGCTCGAGTCAACAACGAGACCGACTCGCAGGAGGAGATAAGCAGGAGGCGATCGATTGTTCTTTCAAGTGTGAATAAAGCACGCCTCGTCATTTAGCGTCCTACCTGTGTGTTGTCGACTCAACGCTGAATTAAGGTGTGAGTTTCACTGTGCTGCAACAGGTGGTACGTTTTAATGACATATTGTGTGTAACGACAGAACGTGTTATGGGATCTACGGTTATATGGCATACCAAAGGTTAACCTATAAATACTCCGAGAATTTCAGTGTTACAGGGATCGAAAGATAGACATATTTTATCAGTGCTCCTACTTGCTTTACTGTTCATCATCTTCTTCTTCATCTACTTACTTTATCATCGGAGTACAGGTCAGGGTATCACACCCTCCAACTTCTACCTTCTACCAGTAAACCAGAGGTGAACATTTGCAGCTGACGTGTGTCCTTTCCGGTATTTTCCCCCCTCAGTTTTCTAGAAAACAAGGTTTTCCTATATGGTCACTTTTTCAGAACACACACACCATAAGCTTGACATCAAATTTTATTTAACCAATAATCGACAGCGACGTAAAATCTAATACAGAATTTAATAGACATTGTGTTGTTTGAACTTAAGCTTCCAACATCAAACCATCACATACACAGAATGAGGGGGAAAAAAAAAACCCAGAAAACAGGAGACTTAAACTTGCACTCTTACAGCATCTTGTTCCAAAGTCCTACTGAGGAATTCACCTTTGCTTCCTGACTTTAACTGTTATAGGAAGCTTTTTCTTCTTCTTCGTCTTTCAGCCTTAACTCTGAATGAAGTGCATTGTTTATTCAGCCAAAAACATATAATCTAGGACAACTGCTTTAATAAAGAAACCACATGAAGGAATTTCTAGAAATAATTGCATCGGAGTACATATTTCTTTTCGTTCTAGATCTGCATCAGTTCTTGGAAAATCTTCATGGACGAAGCTGGCAAGCCCAGAAGCACGTTTATGCTTTTCCTTTCTTCCCCATGAGATAGGAACAAGATCACTTCCTTCTCAGGCAAAGCCACTGGCCCTGACATAAGAGGATCTCCCCATCCAAAGTCCGTAGTGTGGAAAGATAGCCTAGACCAAGTAGTGATCAGAAGGGTAGAAGACAGAGAAGGCCGAGTTCTTGTTACTTCAAAATAATCAACAGCCGATCTCATATAACTGTCTGTAACCATCTTAACCGCTTTCTGAACTAGCCCCACCGTAAATGACAGTGGGTTATCCAATAGCTCACCTGCACTGCACAGAGAATTTGTTAACACAATCCCATTGCCAAAGTACCCCTTTGGTAACGGCGGGTTGAATCTAGACCGTCCATCAACAGCGAAGAGGAGCTTTATCTGTTGATCGGACCTCAACCTTAATGCCTGACATCGAGCTCTCCACACAAATGCTGAGAGGGCCTCAAAAGTAGTGCATTTATTGAGAACCCCATCTTCCATTGCTTTCATCTTGAGTTGCTCAAGCTTCTCAGGGTCAAAACAGAAGGACCTATAGAGCATTTCATCTCTATAAAGGTCGAAATTGTTTGATATGTCTTCAATTTCTGCAAATTCGTGGTGAGGGAACTCTATCTTTGGTGGGTCCCTGGCTTTGAGTGTGTCTCTATCTAGGAATGGAGGTACTGTTAGAGGCAAGCCTCTGGAAGTTTCACCCCATGAGTTTACAAATTCCATAGCACCAAGCCCATCAAACATGCAATGGTTCATGCACAGCCCAAGAACAAATCCTCCACACTTGAACTTAGTCACCTGAGGAAATAAAATTAGCACACTAAGATCCTCTCAGTTTCCTACTGAAAGTCCTCAAAGCACTAGAGAAAAAGCCAAGTTCTGTCTGACATCCTCAGTTTTCTTGAATAAAATTTCAGTGCTTACTAACAATATCAGTAACAGAAAATTATTCTCTAATTACAGTAGATGACATACAATATTTGTCGTTGGAAGATATTTTTATGCAAAAGAGTATGAATCATAATTTCAGTCTATTTACATCATAATAAAAGCATGGAACCTGCAATAAATACGAGCAGCATTTAGGATAAAATAAATTTCCATCGGGAACTCGATTTCGATGCAATAAGCAAGATTGAAAATTTCAATCCATCTTCAAACCCGAACTTCAGGACAAAAATGAGAGAATCAGATAGTATCACATATTAAACATTTGCTCCACTGATGACTCTGCCCAAAACTTCGGATGAAGCTATTTGTGAAGTAATAAAGACATGCCAAGCAATTATTTAATTATGCGGAAGCTATTTGTGAACATCAAATCTATTATAATGCTAAAATAGGTACTAGTGAAAATTTAGAAGGTAACTAAACACAAATCATACTAGTATGAGATAGATTTTTCAAATAAGAGAGACTACTGTAATCCAAAATCTGCCAAAAGAACTAAGTGCCAGAAAAGACTTCAAAGATATGTTAAATAAATGTATGTAGGTATAATATATATGGGTTTGTAACTGTAGGCATGTTATAATATATATCCAGTTACGCATTTTGTATATTTATAACATTGAAAAGTATCTTTAAATTGAAAACCTACTTGGAAAAATTTACTAACCTGAGCCACCAGAGGAGGCATCTCTAGTATGTTCTTTGCACCGGGGATGTCATAAACCAGCTTTCCAAGAGTCACAGGGTCAGGCTTTGCTATGTCTCCTATCTCTTCTATTGTACAGTTTGCTTCCGCCTCAACGAAAACCGCACCTTCCCCAGTGCAATCAACGATCAGCTTCCCCTCTGAGCTGATGGTCAGCCGCCCGGCAAGTGGGTAATAGTGAATGAGAACCTTTGCCAAAGCATCCTTGATGACTTCCCCAGCTGTAGCATTCCCTTTGTCATCTGACTTGAAGCAGTAAATAGTACGAACTATCACTGCAATGTTCTGGTCAAGGTTCGAGAGGAAGTACAGACCCTTCTGTGTTTCCTCTGCAGGAGGAACCAAAGTTGGCTCTCCTTGCTTCACACTAAGTTCAAACACATTCCCATTAGAGTTTTCCATTGGAACAGACTCACCAACCTCCACAACCTGAACCCCAAATCACATGAAGGAAACAATATATAGAGAGAATAAGCAAAATGCAGAAGAGCAAACTGGTTTATATTTAATGCATATAAATGCAATATTCTTTGATTTGAATGAAACAAACCATGTGTAGCAACTGAATCAGAGATGAGACATTTAAAAGAAACTGAAAATTCTCAGAACCCAATTGAAAAAGTACCTTTAACAGAAAACTAAACAATCAGAAACGCATGGGTTGCACTGAAACCTGCTGTATCGGTTACAGAAACTGCAATGGGTCTGGTTCTTGTGAGTGGGGTTTGGAGAGATATATAGAAAGAACAGGGCCAAAATTAGTCAATTACTTGTGTTCTTTAAGAAACTGAAAGAGACGGGTGTCCGAACCTGATTGGAGATGGCGCATACGCAATGATGTTTCAATGGAGAAATTTAGAGAGAGAGAATGTCCTCTTTGTTTGAGTATTTGCTTTGGCATTGTCTTCTGTAAACTTTGCTGTTGTCTTGCTGGTGGGGGTAGGCTACTGGCCATGACACCAAACATCACAAGTTAGAGAGTCTGGCGTGAGAGAGGAGAGTGTGTGGGGTTGGTTGGTGGGGTTGGCGTCCCAAATTTGCTTAATTGGCCTCCCCTTGTATCAAAGTTGAAATATTTGCTTCTTTATCTATTTATTATTGCCAGTATAAAATCTGCTTGGTGGCCTCCACTAGAATCGTATCGGTGTGTACAGGGCCCACAGAGTGAGCATCAATGTAGGCGAATCTTTGTCCAAATTTTATAGCCACCTGCTATCGCCATCATCAAAACGCTATCGACTCATCAAAAGAGTAGTATTTTTGTTCTTACTGGTTTCTTGAGATATATATTTTTTTCTTTTAGGATACCCAATTCGCTGAGAAGTTGCAATCAACTTTGAGTATTAAACTCTATGTAAGGAGTAAAAGAAATCTTTCTTCCTTTATAGAGCATCATTAGTTCAACAAGAAACCCCAACTTCTGAATATTTATGCAGATGTTAACTGGAAATGCAACAAAACAAAACGGTTTTGAGTGTTACTGCATACCAATTGAATCCCCATTACTCTCGGATTCCAATCCACACAGCTCTTCATAATCAAGATTATATTAACACCATATTGGAACTCTTAAGACACTAAAATCAAACTCTAGAGAAGAAATGAACAGTGATAGGTGTATCTGAGATTTCCATTTGCAAAGCTAAGGCTGGTTCTCATTGGACCACACCCCCATTCTTAAATACTCACCACATTTTGTGAGAATTATAAAGTGGGGCATAGACCAAAGAGGATATCCTTAGCTTTGCAAATGGAGATCATATAATGGCCTAAATTCCGATATATTATTGTAATTAATTGCACTCTTCAATTGATCGGGTGATGAGTAGCAATAGCTCAAATCCCCAAGTTAACCACTAACCCTGTACTAACGTAGCTAAATGGTATCCAAAAGTAAAAAAAAAAGAACGACGAAGACATGATCATGATCTTGTTTGTGGGTCCTACATCATAGGCCTCCAGGATTAAATTTCTAACCTTATCAAAATGATCACTACAACCTAAAGGCCTGTAGGACCATCCGAGATGATTTGATGGATATGGGTCCAGAATCATCCAGTGGCAAGTCACTTATTCCAGGCCGCGACCTAGATAGGACTCGCAGTTAAAGGGGGCTTTAAAAGCCTCCATGTGTCCCTTTTAACACCATTAACTGTGGTTAAGATTCACTCACCCCAGGAACTAACCCTTAGGGTTCATCCATCAAACCTTGAATTTTAGAAAAAAAAAAAAACCCTAGATTGATTAAACTTAACTATAATTAAAGGAGAACGATTGAGACACATGGCGGCTTGTAGAGGTGCAAAGTGCATGAAAGAATAACACCCTAACATTATTTACCCTTTATTTAAACAAATCCTCTTATTTACTAATGTTCAATTACTAATTTACACTTTATTTAAACAAATCCTCTTGAAACCAAGGTTTGAAATTTCACGAAATTTTGGTTCGGACAACCCCAACAACATCGAAATTGGGTTTATTTCGAAAATCAGATTTCGTCAAAAATTTCAGGTGGAATTTTAGATTTCAGAATTATGATGAATTTTTTATTTTTAAATATTTTTTTAAAATTAAAATTCCAAAAAAAATTGAAATTTTTATTGAAATTTCGTGAAAATTTGAAATTTTATATATTAATTTTAAAAATAAAATAAATAATATTTATATAAATATATAAAATTTAATAAGATATTATTTTTTAACATATATATATATTAATAAAATATTAATATAATTAATAAAATATTAATATTTCGGATTTCAAAATTTCGCCAAGATTTCGGTTCGGGTTGGCTGGCCAAAATCATCGAGAATTTCGTAATTAAAAACCTTGCTTGAAACGAAGACATGACAGATGTGCATTAAAAGAAGTTGTACGAGATGTTAACATCTAATTGAGCATGTGGACCCCTAATACTAATTCTGATATTAGGTGCCGACCAGAGAATTTGCACAGACTTTTGCACGGACTTTATGGCAACGTAAATTGGGAAACAAATTTTTCTTAAACTCCATGCAAATTTTTTTTTTAGCAAAAGAACAATTTTTTGGCTAATAAAAGTTTTGAGGGGAAGTCACGAAGCAAAAACAAATGGTTTGAAGGGAAGTGCAAGAAAACCTGCACTAGTTAGCGTTTCACAAAAAAACCAAACTTTCTCGCAAACAGATTAGCTTATTCAATCAGAATCCAGCTGAAACATAATCTTTAAAAAAAACACAAAATGAGGATACATCATATTGGTCTTTCACTACTAGTCATCACCCCACCCCAAATAAATGACTAGATTGGGAGACAGGACTGTTACTACATCCCACAAGGATGTCTCAGCAAATATAGGCAGAACTGTTTGATAGAATGAGATTTAGGTCTCCCATGCTTCTGTTTGTAAAATGCTGTTCTTTATGAACTCTGACAAGTAAGAGCTGTACATGCCGTCCTCAATACTGTCATGCTTGTCCGCACTTACTTAAACAAGCAACTCCCTCTTCCAAATAGTCTTGTCTGCTAATCCAGAATTCTGGTGCATCCTGCATGTAATAAGCACCAAAATCATTTCTGCCTTCACAGGGGGATAGATACGTGCATGGGTGTTATATTGGTCAGCCTCGAAAGAGGGAAAATGATGTAGCAGTCATTATACAAGTCCGCGTGAGTTACATGATGGTGAATATTTTATGCATAAACTCAAGCATTAAAAGTTTAGAGAGAGAGAGATTGAACACTGGAATGTACCTTCATAATTCCTGCAAGGACTGCACCTCCAAGGTACACCATATGCTTTCTCCGTGGTGGATCCTCTATCCGCAACCGCAGTTTCTGTTTTCACAAGCATCGAGCATGAGAATGATAAAAAACTTCATGACATGGCAACAGAAGATAACGTCTGGGCAAGGCACCAAGAATTGTTAAGTAGACTATATAGCTAGTGAATTTTAACTAGTATGAAGTCTGTGACTTCGAGATTTACAAGTATGTCCAATTATTTAGTTTTGTTAGGCTACTTTTCATGCTGTTTTGTCTATGGGCATTTACTGGGATAAACCTCATTAGTTTTCCACCATATTTGCCTACATATAGCACACCATTTCATCCATCTAGATTGTCCAGGTGTGAGGGCAGGGCCATTGGCCAAAAGCTGCAGCAATATGATGGTCCTAGCTGCCTGATCAAGTGCTGAAAACATGGATGCCTCCGAGAAAGTTAGACAAAACCAGGTGATGGAAGCGCACAGTTCAATATGGAGGGTTAGAATCGTCCAATGCGCTGCAGCTTTTGGCTATGACTACGACCTATCAAGGAGAGTGACCTAGTACTTGGCTGGTGATGATTGATGAACCCGTGAAAATGTAAATGGGCCGCAGTCTGAAAGGATAGGGATACTTCTGGAAAAGAAAACAAGGTTTTCCTGTCCACGCCACTCATTACTATTGTTTTGATCAGTATGGACACGATAGTATCCTGAGTCCTTTTTTCTCTCTTTAGACAACTGTTATTTAAGAAGAAATAAGGAAAACACAAGGAAAAGAAAAACATCAATACATCATGAATTTCAAATTTGCCTACATGGCTGAAGAGACCATGTCAATTGGTTTGTGTAGAATATGCAAATTAATATTTTGGGGTTGCTTGGAGATTTGTCTGCCGAATTGTAATGCACGTCAATTAGTTATACCTAATTCATGGATCTAAAAGGGAGGTATCCATTTTAGAAAAGGATGAGTCTAATTTCATTATTTCGTAACCAAATTTCATAACTATAAACAATTTAGATTAGTGCATTAATAATTGTATACAGGTCTATGGACGCAGTTGTCTCCAGTGCTGAATAAGATTTTAGTCCTTTTTATGCACATCGGTTGTAGAGAAATCCCAAATCTTTTTTTTTGGTTTGTTTTCTTTGCTTCTGATAAGAAACTCGTACAACATTTGTTCAAACTAAAATGAGCGACAGGTAGTCAACTGGTGAGTAGAAAGGTTGAACACAAGAAAATCACGGTTCAGATAATTACTTATTGCTTTCTGAGCAGTAAGAAGTAACATGTAATATAAGAAATCAGATCTTTACCTTCAACCCATCTTTGTTTCCCTTTAAGACCACTTCAAGGTAACGATCAAGAATTTCTTTCTCCAAGCTGTAATAACAAATCAAGCAGCATCAGTTAACTGTTTTCTTGGAGAAGAAAAAATAATATCCATTCCAAATCAATGTCTCCTATAGGGTTCATTTTGTCTAATTTTCAAAAGGGCAAATCCCTAAATCGGGTGATCTAAATTGATGCTGGCTCAGATAATAAAAATGTGCTACAGATTCAATTTGTTTGTTGACCATGATATAAGCATGTACGTGTGTGTAACATAGAGTAAAAATAAGAGGCCAATTAAAAGAACGAAGAAAAAAATGACATGTGGGTATATCTGTCAAATACATGTCGATACTCTTATTAAGATGAATCTCAAAGTAAAATTTTATTTGTTTTCATCTATTATTATGTTTATATAAGTTTCAATGTAAATCCCACTGTCTATATACATTTATTGAAATTGCATGCATAGATGGACTGGCATATATGTGTTGAACATCAAAATGTCATCAAATTAACAGTCAGCATGTGGTGTTCATTGGGATAAGTTTCTTGGAGATCTAATTTCTATGTCTGACAATGACAAACAATCAACTACATCATCCTACACAAAATTTGTCTACTTGTAATATTTATATATAAAGAATAAGAAAAGAACTATAAAAAAAAATACGATGATAAAATTTTTGAAGAGGGTGAGAAGAATTCCATTGCCCTGCGCTGATTAGAACTCTAGTCATAATTGTTCTCTCTTCTCTATATATGTACACCGCAACTCCTCTCTTAAATAAGTGTATGGATGGAGAAACTGTGCCACTATGAATCCTGAAATGCTAACAATGCTTCGTCTGAAAAGGACATTTCTAGTTGGTGGAAATGGGGATCTTAAATTAGTCCCTTTCTTTAAAAATTCTTATTGAAGGTGCTTCCACTTTTATTATAAGGACACGTCAGGCAGAAACGTGTGTGGCTGATCATTGAGAAACCCCAACAATACATGTGAGGGCATGACACAACATTAAGTATGGGCCGTGTGGCTCAGGCATGCTCAAAGAATATCTTATATTTGAAAATAATGAAAACTAATTATGCTATTTTAATATTATATTGTAACTTGAAATACTTGAACTATTAGATATTATGTGTAGTTGTGTCCTTTGAGAATGAGAATTGAGGGTTCAAGAAGGTCAGAACCTGGACCCATACCCAACTTATCCCGTAGAGTAACACATAGGAAGAAAGAGAAGTGATCTCTCTAGGCGTTGAGGCGGGAATTAAGGAAATGGTACTTCAGAATTTATGCTGGGTTTTTTAATTTCTACGAATACCAATAGATGTCCATGTAGAAAATAAAGTGGCACATAATAACTTAGTTTATACGTTCAGATATCTTAAGGAAGAAATCAAAGACTGGTTTAATTTGCTGCAAAGAGGGATTTAGAATATTACCGACTAGGTAATCCAGGATACATAGTACTACCTCCACTTAACACTATATGCTGATAAAGCTGCAAAATATAAAGTAAGTCAGGATAAAAAGAAAGAACATGGAGTCCACAGATAATACTGATAAAGGGAAACATAATGAGCGCAAGGCCCCACAGTGGGGCCTTGCCTCTTTTGCTGGAGTTTCTGTTTCTACCAATCTCAACTATACAATTGATGGAGCACCTAAAGGATGGCCATCCCCAAAAGTGCACTGACCAACAACCTTAACCATCGGATCAATAACTTTGGTAAAAATATCTGCATGGATTGGAACATCCAATCAGTGCTATACTTGGGCTGAGGCACATGGTTCAATAACCCCAGTATATGAGCACATACACCAATTGGTGAATAAAGAGGAGGCTGCACAATCCATGCTACGATTTGTTATTCCCGTTCAAAGAAAATTTAACCTCGACATCTAGTCGAAGTCCACACAAAAAACCAAATGATATTCACTCTGGATATACCTTTTGAATGCATATGCTCCTTGAAGAAATTATAGCTGGGAAAAATTGAAAGGAACGAGAATAATAGCATGGCTAGTAACTAGTAGAAGTTTTGGAAGAAAAAAAATCCAGTTATACTCAATGCATGTGCCTTTCTTCTTTAATGCACTTAAACCTACCATCATCCGATTGTCAATATCCATTTCCTGAATGCAGCGGAATACCATGTCAGCCATTCCATCACCTTCAACATCTATGAGTTCCTGCACCCAAGACAACAGCTGTCAAAGCTTTCAAACTATCCCGAAACCGAAGTTCACTATGACATGCTACAGGCTACAGCATAGCCTCACAATTCTAGAATATAAATACACTAAGAGCTTCTGAAGCTGCCAGCATTACATGCAGCAGAATTAGACATTACAAAACTCATATACATCATAGATGTTACCTCGAATACTCCAATGATTAGCACATGGAATGGTGACATAAAATATTTAGAGAGATAGAGAGAGAGAGAGAGAGAGAGATGAGTGCTTCTTTGAAATAAAAGTGAAGTTGAAGAATGGTTTGGTAATGAAGGAACCCACGAAGCTTTATCATGAAATTAGGCTTTATAACGGCAACTTATTCACAATAAACAGCAAACAATTTTCTGATGACTCCAGGGAAGTATTAGCATAGAAAATATTGAAGACCCAAGGTAAGTATTTAGCACATAGAAAAAATAAAGGAAGATACGGTCTTACTGGAGTGAAAAGAGCCTCAGGGGCCTGGAACCGTTCGGTACCAACTTTAATTACCCTTCCATCTGGCAGCTGATCAAGTTAATTCATATCAATAAGGAAAAGGAAAAAAAGAAGTAAAAGTTCTTAACTAAAGCAGTTTATCATAAGGATCTCCACAAAGTCACAATTTAAATATGAGTAAGTTGAGAATGTTGGTCAGAGCATGGAATTGGCAGTGCATATAGTAAACCAAATATCATAAAAGTAATTGTACTATTGTAAGCCTGAAAGCTCGTAAACTGCTACAATTGTGAAAAATACAAAAAATGACAAACATGGCACTTTTGGGAACCTTTGTACATGAAAAGACATAGAAGGTACCATTCTGAGAGAACAACTTATTACCAGACAGGAAAAACGTAGCCACTTATTGCTTTAAAGAGATAAAGAAGAGAGGGAGAGAGAAACCATGTAGCTGTAGCTTGCTGCTGAATGATTTCTTAACAGTTGTGGGTATATTAGTATGGAATTTGATCACTTATCACTGGACAGAGCCACCCATTCCTCATAGGATTGTAAAACTTCACACAATGTACTTATCCAGTGGTGGATTCTCATCAACGGTAAAAGAGATTCACAGACTGGAAAAGAGAGGATCCCTTCCTTGCAACATTACCTAATTTGGAAGCAAATAGTGTCACATAAAAATGCTTCTAGCTGGGGAAGATATACCTGTAAGCTGGTGACTCACAGTGAGACTAGCCCTAGTTCACGTGCGTACTTATCCCATGGCAGATTTTCATCAACTATAAATGAGTTTCGCAGAATAGCAAAGCGAAGTCCCCTTCTAGGTAATATATCCTAATTCTGAAGCTAAAAGTGTACCACATGGAAAATGATTCCATTGGCTGGGAAGTTATACTAAGCGACTCACTGTAAGACTAGCCCTCGTTCACCTTAGGTTATCTTTAATTTTTTCTTTCCAGCCAAGCTACCTCACAGTCGAATAATGAAGTAAATTTTGGTGTAACAAGTTAAAAATAAAGTCTGCAACCCCTATATGGAGGCTTGATAATAAACAGTAAACCGATTGGGAGACATATAGCAACTGAAGTCATGCATCGTGGAAAAAGCTAAACGATCAAAGATTCTCAGTAATAAACTGGTTGCGTTCAAAGTACAGGGAGCAGGGATTGAGGTATAAAGAATCTAAAAAGTAGACTCGGTTTGATGGGTAGCAAGTCAAGTCAGTCGAGTGAGTCAGTGACCCTACAGTCGGTCAAAAGTATTGTACTTATGCTCTACGCATTAAGTATATAGTTTAGTTCACTACATATTCTATTATACTTTTATATTGCTTTCATTAATTATCTTGTCCACTTTTTATAGATCATCAAAATAATCAAAGAATCTGACAAGCAGACTCGGTTTAATGGGTATCAAGTCAAGTCCCCTACAGTCGGTCGAATATATAGTACGTATGCCCTAGGTCATAATTATATAGTTTAATTTAATAAATAGCTATACTATACTTTTATATAATTTTCATTAAGTATCTTGTTCACTTTTTATATATCATGAAAAAAATAAAATAATAAATGTGTGTGTTCGTGTATGTTAGTTGCAACTTAAAAGACAGTTTTACTGAATTGCATTAGACCTGGCAAGTTGACTTGGTTTCTAGTTGGACAAATTGCACTATGAAAATTAACCTGCTATCAAGTATCAAATTTGTTGAAGGCAAAGTGAAAGGGTCGGAGATTTGCCAAGACGAACAAAGAAATTCTTAGTTTGATTATTCAAAGGAATATCTCCTTCTCTTCGAACCCCAGATGAGTGAATAAATTTGCAGACTCCTTGGCTATAGGGGTTGAAAGGGTTAGCTTATATGTTGGAGAACAGGAGAAGACATTCATATGTTATAATTTAGGTTAAATGTAATATTGTTTTCCTTTTCTTCGCCTGCTTTAGTATTAAGGATGGCATTTTTGTATGTTCTTCTCAATGAATTTTCTCCCATCATCAATCAAAAACATAATAATTGCCCTATGAAACTGAGAATGACTCAGCCTTTCCGAAATCCAGAAAAAAATATCTACATCAGTTTCTCGCTCAACATATGTTGAATGTTGATACCATGAGTATTTCCTCTCCACCATGGTAAATTTAATGGAACCACCAACTTATGGATCTTACATAAAAAGTCTTGGTAACATGCCATTGTGTTTCATCATTCATGTAACAGAAAATAACCAAATTTAGAGAGAAACTAAAATAATACGAAACAAAACTAAAATAGTATGATACAATCGAGCCAAATAATACAAATACCCACAAATATAAAAAATACCAGTCCTGGTACCATATTTTTAATACTAAGGCTAAGCATACAGCCATACACAACTAAGTGGATAACGTGGATAAGTAGAGCTAAAAAGATGGATCCTACTTGGAACTTCCCTAATTATTCTTTTACACTCTTGTCAGTGCCTAACAGGATAGACGACGATTTGATTTTTCTTTTCTTCTCAATGAATAGCCAGATATACATTAAAGAAAATGATTATTATGTACATACCGATGACAATTACAAAATACTAAGAGAATTGACTTACAGTATAATTCTTAACAAGGATGGTGGTCTCTAGTCCCAGTTGATATTCCCTTTTGTAATCATAACTGCGAAAGAAGGTAGATCTAATATTAGGTAACCACGTAAGAAGTTCCACAAAGTTCAATTTAAATAGAAGCTTTTCTATTCACCTTATATAGCAAAGCTTCTCTTTGATTTCCCTAACTGTCTCAAAATCTGCGCTCCTATTCATTGCATACCTTCAAGGAACAATGACAGGGTCAGCCCCTTGAACAGTAAGATAGAGAAAACAAGTGAGAACAGTGATGTGGACCCCACTGATGAAGACAGGCCTATGGGCTTCAAGGTTTATAGAGTCATAGGCACAAGAAGGCCCATGACATCCATGGGATGGGCTCATAGATTTATTACACCAACAAAGTCCTTAAAAAACTAAAAAAGTATTCTAGAAAGACCAAGAGTCTAACATTGGAAGATGTTGTCATTAATCAAGTTCTAGAAAATTTATTAATGAGTCATAGGAAATTGTTAGTCATTTATTAGTTCTTTTTGGAACCAGTAAGCTTTTAAATTTCCCAAGTCAGTCTTTAAATAGTAGTCTTTAGAACTAGAGTGTATTGAATTGCCTAAGTCCTAGTGTTTACAAAAGCAAGTCCTATGAGTCTCTATATAAAGGGGAGGGTATTACAAAATAAGTATTCCAAATTTGCAAAAATTGAATGAATAGCTATTTGTTAATGGTGAGACTCCTAGAAAACATTAATGAAACTCTAAGGTAGGGCTGCACTCAAGCTGGGCTAGCTCGATTCGACTCGTTCAAGCCAAGCTCAAGCTTCCATTTCAGGCTCCAACAAGCCGAGCCGATCTTTTAGTTGAGCTTGAATGAGTTAACAAGTTGAGCTCGGTTCTAGCCATGTTCTGTTTGATTCAGTTTGAAGCTCAACTCATTTAGCGTTCGGCTCAATTTAGAATATTATATATAATATATTTTATGCAATACTAACAATATCCCGTATAAGTTATGTATTAAATTATTAGTACCTTTTAACTTTTGTATCTAAAACTTAGTAATGTAAAATAATAACTAAGTTTATGAAAAGAGTAATGTTAAAAGGCCAAAACCCTAACTTGCTATTCTCGAAACTTCTTCCATGCCTCGCACTTCTGTCTCTCATACTCTCTCTCCCAGTCTCCCAAATACAATTTGTAACTATTGAAGACAAATGGCAATATCATGCACTTCCTCATCGGATCTTTTCTATACACCTTCCTACAAAACCCTCGTCTTTCATAAGGTTCCTGCATCTTTTAAGAATAATAATAAATAAGTCTGAACCAACAATGCTACAAAGCATTTACGATAGTAAATATGAAATCTTTTACGAAAATGAACAGTTCCTGCATCTTTTCAGAGTCAATGATATCCACATCATGAAAACTTCCCTCGCCAAACCTAGCCATGACTCTTACACCTTTCCCCTCAAGCGTCCTCATGAACTTCATTTGACAGCAGATTAAAGGGTCCCCATCAACCCCTGTTACTAAGCACCACCACCCCAACAACCCAATCTGTTCACTACCCTGTCCATTAACCATCAACGGATTGCAGTACTCGTGGTCCCAATGAACCCCGATTGGAAATCCAAGCTCCCACATCATATCACTCAAAGACAAAGGCAAGACCGAATCATTAACCAGTTTCAGCTCCGATTCAGTCCTTTGGTTGAGAAGCAGGACGAACAGATGGATGATATTAAACAGAATGTGGTCCGTGCAGGTGCCTTCATCAGTGGTGGGACTAATTGTCTCATATATGAGACTCTCATCTATGCTAACAAGATGAAGAAGAGGGACAGAAAATGGGTATATTGGGTTTGGGTTGTGGTGTTGGTCCTGCTATTGGTATGCTCAAGTTTCTAATTGTTTTAGTCTCGCATCGAAGAACTAACTTTCTCCTCATTGAAATCCTATTTAAGGAAGCAACTAGACAGCAAAGCACGCACACTAAATTACAGTCAAACTCAAGCCAACCCAAGCTAGGATTGAAGTTGAATCGAGGTCAAGCTTGAGCTGAGCTCCAGCTTTGTTGATCATACTCAAGACGAGCTCGAGCCTGAACATTCAAGCTAGAATCGAGCTCGAGACTAGTTTGAACATGATCAAGCCGAGCTCATCTCAGCTCGACTCGAATACAACCCTACTCTAATGTATATTTTTCCCTCTTCTAACTATCTTTTCCTTTTTTTACCTTCATTACTCTTTCTGCTGAGTTTTCCTTTCTTAAGTCACCGATCTCCATCTCTTACCTTCATTACTCCATAAACACGTCCCTAAAACCCCTTCAACCCTTTAGTCTATCATTTTTCTCACTTCCAACACTCCCTCTTTAGCCTACCATAATAACCCTATTTGGGTTGCAAAACAATTGGGTGTGTTCATTCCTAGCTGATACGCCCAAGATCTGTCCTACTCCACACAAAGTTTGGTGTTGAAGTGACAACAAAATTACCATTAAGGAAACAGCAATACTGAGACTCCTTATTGATTTATGCACTAATTTCAGAACGATAAGCTCTCACCCTCTCCGTAGGAGCAAATCAACAAGATAAGATGTTATGTGCCTGCCAGCTACATTCATTCGCTTTGTAAGGTGCGGAAACGAGTAACCATCAACAACTGGAACCTGGAAGAAGACAAATACATACGTACTGTAAGTGATAACATTTTACCAATGTGACAAGCAATGCACTTATTCAAGTGTTCTGGTGATGATAACTTTGTTATAATTTCTACTTTGAAGTTCTTTTCTTTCAAAACCAATGATAAAACTACTACACCTGGGTATTAACTTCATGAGTAGTTAAGGTGTTTTGAAACTACTAGCCAAATGATTAAATCATGCGCCTTGTTCCAAGTGATGCAATAAGACATTCTATGGATGGAGGTTAGATAGAAACATGAAAATGAATTTGTTGTTCCTATGCCAAACATGAAGAATACAATTCAGATAAAGAAAGAGATTACCCTATGACAAGGGTAAACACTTGGGTCATAACAACTAACCCCAAACAAATGAAGTTATAAACCAAAAATTACAATAATGGTGGTAATAATAATAACACAATTACAAAAGGAGGCAATACGTCCAAATGTAACTTTAGATGTTCCAGAGCATCTTACCACATGAGTGACACCATCACCGGAGTCGATAACTAGACCGGTCAACAAGCCTGTGGAGAATTCAAGGTAATGTTGAATAAGAAAATAATCATCATGCTAGACGACAATATTTGGAGATAATGAGGAAGAAGAAAAAAATAATGTGGAAAAATATGAAAATCGTCAAAATGTCATGCAATGAAGTCGTGGCTATTGCTTCTATAGATTCCAAGAAAAATATAGCATCTAAAACATCCATCTCACAGCATTTAAAACCAAATACTATTTGAAGTCTTAACCTTCAACGGTCTTTATAAGCACCTTGAGCATACAATGTTAAAACAGCTTGGATTTGAATGAAGACACCGGTGAAGTTGTACTTCTCAAACATGGTTTCTACCTGTAATGTCAAGTTCAATCTGTAAGGACTAACTGCACCAAGATAGAATGCTAACATATCAGACTTAAGGAAATGTTATTGAAGCTTGTGATGGAAACATAAACACAAAAAAAGGTCTTGTAGCTGATCGCCCACCATTTTCTCACGGTTTTTGGAGGGATTAAGAGGTGGGTCTGTGAGTAAAATCTTACATTCTGTTGGATCTATCTGTTCAAAGACAAAGTGGAACTCAGTTTTCTGTTCTAATGAAATTATTACCCAGGAAAAAAAAAAAACTTAAGATCGTAACTAAAGGTTGGAACAGGAATCGTAAGCATTGGAAACTTTACTTTTAATTCGTTGAAAAATGTGTGGTCCCATACGTGGCCCATATCATCCCAGTTCTGCACGATACCATTGTTAACAGGATAAGATATATCCAGTTGATGCCGCAGGTCAGCACAAGCTTCTCCCACGACAATATCCTAGATGAACAAGAAAGGAAGAACAACCACTTGAACAGTACAAATTCGAGCAATAACCAGTAAACACTAGGCTATGTAGCTTAAGGATGTAGATATATATGTCCCTGGCACATGTAAAAACAACCTTGATGGACACAGTAAACCTCCGGGAATCCAACATATCTTCAAGGCCGTAAACGTTAAATCATAGTGCTTGAATGGTATGAATAAACATTTTGAATACATATATATATATATATATATATATATATATATATATATTCAGATGAATAGGAAAACAGTCATCCTATAAATAACACAAATTAATAGATGAACACAAGAAGAGGGAGAGATTATCTAAAAAACAAATTGTCATACAGAATTGTGCCAGCTAATTTGCCTGAGAGAGTAGTACACTAGTTAGGTGAAATGTATGATTCATGTTGTTATCTGCAAACAAATATGTAGACTTCGTCTTTTAAAACATAAATTGCTGCATCTCTATATTTTTCCTGATCGATAACCTTTACTATGAAGAACGGGCACAAAATCAAAGTATGTCAAAAATGAAAAACAAAATGCTTTAAGATGTGTTTGTGGGTGCCGATGGCGAGATTCATTCTCAAGAGACCTTCTTTGTAAGACAGCAGTAAAGACTGTTAACTACTTTGGCAATGATACAATGCCCGTGGTAAGGAGATGGCATTACACAACCTTGAACAGCCAACCAAAAATTAATAAATAATTTTTCAACTTGGCAGTTGGCTAACCCAATTGTGGTGTGAGTAGTGAGCGCAACTCTAACTTAATAGATAATCAGTAATTCAGTATATTCAATTCATTTTTATTACATTAACGAGTTTTCCAGAAATCTCAGCCAGTTCAAACTTGGAAAATATCTTTAAAAGTTTGAATTTATAACAGCTTTCTTTTCAGTGGTGGATGCAAATGCGGAAAAATAAAAAGATGCCAAAATATCTCACCTTCAACGCCTGTTCCGTGAGTGATTCTTCGTACCGTAGCATGGGCCTCCCCACCACACAAGGGAATACTGAAGTGGGGAAATTCTCACCAGCAAAACCACATTTGACGTACTGCATTGAATAAAGATAGTTTCACAGGAGAACAATGTAAACATCCTTTGAAGTTCTAAACAAAATCAGGAAAAACATTCGAGACTGCACTCAGTAAACAAGTTCCCCTAAAGAGAATATGAACAAAAGTATAATGGCGGGTTTATGGTTAATTAGTAGTACTTGTCGGGAAACTGCAATTCCCCTCACATTTACATACATTTCCCACTTTTCATTTGCCGACTAAATGAAAAGTACTGAAATCTATGTCTTCATTTGTGTGTATAAGCATTATTATGTATGTGTTGGGTTCTTAATCTGTGCTGATATCAAAATTAATAGAAGCATCCCTAACAACTTAAGTCTCACAAACTCCAAAATTCATCACTTTGTATCTGATTCTCAATTGAAGCATCCCAACATCGCCGAATTAGAGATCTCATTAATTCCGTGATTTTGAGTCTACTTCGCAACAAATTATCAGGCTAATCGTTAAAAAAAACGACAAATTTTGCTAAATTGATAAAGAATCAAATGAATATCTGATTTTTCCAACTGTTTGAAGTTCGAATTTGGATCGTTTACGATCCAAACTGCCATCGAATTCTAAATATTTTGGGGATCGACCTTCAAAATAAAATATTATAAAACGATGATTTTTTCTTCATTATGTAGTTTGCATATAGAGGGAAAATTAATGGGAAAATATATATTCAGAGAAATTTACGCCGGTGCCATTGTCGCAGACGACGACGTTTCTGTTGTCCATCCTCCTTGCAGTTTCCGGTCACCTTGGGCCTCTCTTGAACGGGGAGTGTTAGAGATCGCTCGCTGAATTTACCAAATAGCTCCCATTTTTCCGTCTGGCCTGCGTCGACTACTCGAGCTGGTTTCGAATGTCCCAGGTATCAGTCGCTTGTGTTCCAATCCTCTCGTTATCTAGTCGGATCTTCTGCCTTAACACTTGGAACTTACGGTTGCACCTAACGGAGGACGCGGGTTCGATCTTGACATCGATACTCGACCAAAATATAACGAGCCGGGCGAGATCTTTTCCCCGCGCGTCTCTACTCTCGGCCAAAAATCAACACATGTCATTGTTTTCGATTAAAAATCAATATTATTACGAGTCGGGATATGTCCAAATAGGATTGAACTCAAAAGAGCTCACTCAACACTCACAAACCCCCTTTTAAACCTAATTAAGAAATTTTAACTTTTGATGGTCATTTTTTTTTTTAATAATAAAATTATAGTGAGATTGTTGAACCTTATGAGTTAGTTAAACTTATAATTACCATCAACCGTCTTTGGCTCAAATCAATGGTGGAATCTGATTCAAAGGAAATTGTCGACTTCTTGAATGGAGAAGTCACGGACAGTCGTGTAGAAATTTACCCTATCCTTGAGGATATCAACCTGGTAGTGCAATCCTCTGTCATTGTTCATTTCTGCCATATGTCTCAAGTAGCCAACTCTATGGATCACAACTTGGCACAACAAGGCCTCAACTCGAGCATACTTCACAGGAATACTACCTTGGCCCAGTATGGGCCCACTTTTCCCCATGTAAATACATCTTAATTCAATTAAGTTACTTCCTTACAAAAAACAAAAAAAACTAATAAGTGAAAATGAGAAGTAAAGTAAGAGCAACGAATGAGACTCAAAATATCAATAAGAAATGAGAAATGAGAAGTGAGAAAATGATATAGGGGTGTGTCATTCTTGTTTTATTCTTATGGGACACATTAAATTTTGCCTCACAGGATACATGTACTGAGAACTAGGTGTCTTAGATTCCTATTCAACGATACTTGCTTAGCATCTACATCCTAAGCTTTAGACACAAGTATATCTCACGATGTCTCATATACATAGCTCTCTTTGATCACTAAATAAGATTCGATGGAGGTGAGCGAGCTTAGGAGTATGGATGGAGAGTTAGTTGGCAATGTCTCAATTAGTTGATTTACTATTTAGTTAATAAGTTTAAAGTTTAATGTGTAGTTATACAAATTTTAGTTTTTTTTTTGTTTGTGCATGTAAAACACCAAAACATTTTTGTAACAAAAGCAAACAACATTCGTGATTTTCTATCACAATTTAAACGTTTGACTAGACATGTATTTGAGTGGCCAAGTTCAGGTTTGGCATGAACATCCTCAAGCTTAAATGTTCAAGATTAAGCACAACTCAAACAAGCTTGTTTAAGGAGTTCGGCTTGATCTCAAACTTAATACAAACCGAACTCGGATTGGATCAAGATTGATTAGAATTATAGGATTATATTGATTAATTTATGTGATTGTAATAAAATGCAATTATTGTTAAACTACAATATAACAAAAATTAAGCAAAATTAATCCATACACAACACAGACAGACCAACACACCAAGGATAGTCATTCAATCAAACAAATAGAAATATTTAAAAATATACATAATATTTCAAGTAGGGTGACAATGGGCTGGGTTTGCACTTGAATTTTGGTGATTTTTGAATAGGCCCGTCCCGAAACCCTCAAATTAACAAAGGTTTTGAAGCCCGAATTCGGGCCAAGCCGAATTAAACATGGGGCCTGGCCCGAGATCAGAACTCAAATAAAAGCTTTAACTTGAATCGTTCAGCCTGGAAGGTTTTAGGGTTTATTGCATCGCCGTTCTCGAACCCTGCTACTGAGGTGAAACAAGGAAGGGATAGAGAAGAGTACCTTGCGAAAATGGTAAATCATAAAACCCTAATTGTCTGTTCGCTGCTCAGTACCTTTCTGTACCAGTCTACCTCTACACGTTCTTATTGTAAGATACTGTTCATTGGTCATAACATTGAAATCCTAGTCGAAGAAACTAGGTCTTCGGTGCTGTAGATTATCTTTCTCTCTATATGTTTAATGAGAAGTGTATAATCTAAGGATCGGCTAGCCGCAGATCCGTATACTAACTTAATGGATTCCAGAAGACGTGATTGGTGTGGTTTAAAAGCCCTCGTCTACAATGTTAACTTATTAACTTCTAAAATTTGAATCTGCAGGCCCCGAAGAGAGGTGGAAAAGCGGCCGCAGCACCGGCTAAGAAGAAACCGGTATTTTTAATTTCTTTGATCAGTACTTTTGTATTGAGAATGCATTTCATCACCAGTTCATTGAATGGGTTTATTTTTGGAGAAATTGCGTATACAAATGTGATAAGCTATTTTTTTTCTTCTTATGAAGAGTATAGGGGTTTTAATTATTTGTTATTAAATATATGATTTTGAAAAAAATTTACTTATAGTTTTTAATTGGGATGGCAATGTCATTCTTCTATTTTTGATGATGTAAAAGTTCTGAAACTGCGTCTTTTCAGGAGAAGATTAACCAACAAAAGAGGCCCTCTTTTGTTACTGCACTTTTCTTTTCCTGCTGTCCTAGAAGAGTTCCAAATATATGCCATTGTTTGTTCCCTCTCTATTGCTAGTTCCTAATTGGTCCAGACTCCAGACAGAGAAAGAATCTCTCTTTTAATTACATTGCATAGATGACTCTATTAATGGGCAACCTATTGAGTCCTTTTAAAAAGATTTTGTGACAATCCGTTGGATTGGCTAGAAAATGGTCCAAATTGTTTGGAGAGGCCAAAGTATAGTTACCAAAGTGAGAAACGAAAACAAGAAGCAAAGTGAAAAAGAGAAATAAAGCGAAAGCGGGAATCAATGTTCAATTTTTTTTTTTTTTTTTTTAGGAAATGGGAAGCGAGAAATGAGATATAAGTGTCTTATTCTCCATCAAGCCATTGTATCAGGATGACCAACCACACATTAAAATTTGATCTTACATGAAATATTTGTCGAGAAGTGAGTGTCTTAGGTTTCAATCCAACGATAGTTGCATAGGATCTATGCCCTAGGGGTTAGACTTGGGTCTATCTTATCACTCTTTACACACATAGTTCTTTTGACCACTAAATGAGAGACATGATGAAAGCGAGTGTTCTAGGAAACGAGTCTGGAAAACGAGCTTCGTAGGAACTAGGAAGCAAGCATCCCACCTTGGACATAGTTTCCCTGCAACTATCCGTCAAACTAAGAATCACCCTCATATATCTGGACAAAGCATCTTAATCATAACTGTCCAATTTGAAGCGATGAATATTGCATTTATCAGACAAATGGTAGTAGTTTCCCTCGGTGATTGGCTGGTTGTCCAGTCACCCCACTAACACTAACATTAAAAAGAAAAAGAAAACATTCCATTTACTAGACATATAATCTGGATTGTGAGAGAGACCTGAATTTGGGGCTGCCAAATTTAGATGACCATTATAGTGCAAAGGAAGGATTCTCTGAGTTTGGATTGTCAGGTTCAACCATAATTCCTCTATCCCCTAAATCTGGAAGAAAGCATACTATAATCTTCTCCCGAAAATTTGGAGTTTGCATAGGAAACTTGATGTTTTTCTACTTGTTTATGGAACTTTTTATTATGGATTTTGGTTGGGGCTATTGACCCCACATCCCAAACCCAATAATCATTCGTATTTCTTTAATTACTCTTGATGCGATCGTCTCCATTTCCTATTGAAGGCAACACTGGAAGAAAAAAGGCAACCACAACCTCTTTACAAGATATCTACCAAGGGTGTGAGAACACTGCCAACTGTGTGAAATTATGTCAATCAAGTGCGCATGAGTTTTGTAGCCTAGTTGATGGTTCTTCCATTGTATTATGAGATGCATGAGCTGGCTTTGTTCCATTTGTCAAGATAAAGAAAGCTCGTAATGTTGATCTTCACTAGTTTATTGGAATCCTCATAACAAAAGTCTTAGTATAAATGGGTCCGCCAATAATTCTATTTGCATGTTTCACTGCGAAACCACAGAGGTTGAATTACCTATTTATAAATTTGTGTCACAGGGCTGCCATTATTTGGGAGTCTTACAGTGGGTGGTTTCTTAATCGTTTGGGATGACAAGAAGGTTGTTATAAGGAAAGAACCTTTTGGGATTAGAATATTTAGTTCTCATTCAAGCTTATTCTTCCAACATGCTGGGACAGGGACAATGCAATTATCTTCCATCGGACAGTTGTTAGTGTACACGATGTTTGTGGAAGTATGGATGGAGATGGGAAACTACATGTAGATACAGAGTATGAGTAATTTGATTTACATGGAAGAGGAGCTTTAAATGAGCCTGCTTGAGAGGTTCAAATTGCTCATTATTGCATATTTGTTGGAGTTTTGAACCTGCAACACTTGTGTGCTTGCATCATGAAACTATGGAACCCATGACTCAAATTATACTCTCCAACTAGTTCATTGAGTACTAGTCCTGTTTGAGGGGAAAAAAAATATAAGAAATGAGACTCTCTTGAAAAGCAATTTTGGAATTTGAAGAAATAAAGGAGACGATGGTGGTTAATCGGCTATCCCACTTTACCCATATAAGATTTTCCCCCAAAATTCAATAATTAAGAGCAAATAAATAGTACCCCTACCTATTTTGTACAAACACGAACACAAGTGTTGATGTTGTACTTGAATATGAGGTGTCGAACGTGGTGAACCAAAAAAAGATTCGGGGACATGAGGTGATATTTTACTTTTTTATTTTATAAATTATTATTCCTTAAATGCTATATGAATAATACTACAATATTAAAAAAATAATACTATAAGATTAAAAGAAGACAAATTAAGTATGGAAACAAAATTATTACAAACAATACGAAGTTATGTTTTACCAACTACAATTCAACAAACAATATAAATAAGACATGCATTAAAACAAATATAATAATAGAAATAAATTTATTTAAAACATTAATGCTAATCTCAAAGATGATTAATTTAAAAGAGTTTTTCATGGCCTTAATTCAGTATGTTGACTTGCCTATTTCTCTATCTCTCTCCCTTTTTCTTTTTTGTTATAGGAATTGGTAATTTCTCATATTTTTTATCTATTTTTTTTGCTTGTTGAAAACAAATAGATTGTGGTTCTTCCCCTCTTTTCCTATTGTTTTTTTTTTCCTAATGATGAGAATTAGAAATAGTTTTTTGAACTCATGCTAATTATATGCATTTTTCTAGTGTATTAAAGTAATAGAGAATACAAATTTATGGGTATTAGTCTTGTCTGTGGGACGTGGCCATATATGTCCAAAATGCATAAGTTCTTTTGGTACGAGTCATAACTGGCTAACAATAGTGGCTAAGCGTGTCCGTGTTCACACTTTTTGACACGGGACACATTTGTTGTTGTAACAAATCCGTGCAACATAGACCCCTATAGTTGGCTAAAATGTAGTTTATCTTAGTTCTTATATGGATAGGTAATCTGTCCTTAATTATTTTTTAATTGGTTTTGGTTTCAGGAGAAGGTTGTGAACCCTTTATTTGAAAAACGCCCGAAGCAGTTTGGAATTGGAGGGGCATTGCCTCCGAAGAGGGATCTGCACCGATTTGTGAAGTGGCCGAAAGTTGTTCGCATTCAAAGGCAGAGGAGGATCCTCAAGCAGAGGTTGAAGGTCCCACCGGCCTTGAATCAGTTCACAAAGACATTGGACAAAAACCTTGGTAAGCTCCCTGATCGTTACATAATTTAAATTATTTCTTATAGTAATAATTCCATAGAATAGTACTAGTAAAGGTATCGAACTTCGGAGGACTGCGCTGGTTTCGTTGCCTTTTATCAAGATTAATTCTAAACCAATGAGATGAACAATTGATTGTTGCTTGATTAAACTAAAACGATTAATTAAACTAATTAAGATTTCTAAATTAATTATCAACTGCTGAGTTTTAAGTCCTTGGGAGAGAAGATCTAGGGTGTTTGAATCCACCACTAACCTCATAACTAATTCTATTCTGAATTTATTCAAACCTCTTGATTTGCAAATATTCCAGTTAGAGTGACTACACGTCCCCTCTTAATTGATCAAGAAAAGTTCAAGGGATCAAACCCTAAGAATATCGTATCTTCGGTTAGCACGAATGATACACACTAATCTACGGTTGTGTAATCACTCGTCTTCCCTTAGCATAAAATATCTTATGATTTAGTTTCTTGATATATTAAAACCATTGCATAAAACCTATGTTGAAATTCTAACGAAAATTAACACAAGTGGGTTCAATTTCAATTTCATAACACCTAGATAAGGATAGAAATTCCATTGAAAATTGAATATAAATCAAATAAATTTGGTTGATGAAACAATCCTCTCATTATGCAATCAATGTTTTACAAATAAGAAATTTAAATAAAACAAAATAAACGACACAGTTACTTGGCTAGGGTTTCATCGAAACCCTATAATAAAAAGTTAGTTCATCGCGAGGGAGGAGCACATCATCTTCATAGACAAAATTGATGAACTCTTCTTCATGGCTTCCTTGATCTCCAAAGTTCTTTCTCTTCTTTTTAATTCAAAGTTGATTCAAAATTTCTGATTCCTTTTTAGTCCACAAGGTCTTCTATTTATATGTAGAAGGGCTCTTAGAAACCCATTAGGACTCCAATTCTTCAAATTCGGATGAGATAACTAGTCAAAAACGCCGAAGTGCAATCGATCGCACAACACCTGCGATCGATTGCATACAGAGAAAAATCAACAAAACTCTCTGCCACATGTGCAATCCATCGCAGGCTTGACCCATCTATTGCAGCTGACTTGCGATCGATCGCAGCTGACTTGCGATCTATCGCAGCCGCAGGTTATGGAATTGTCCAGAATTCTTCTTTCTTCTTTTTCTAACTGGGTGAACCTTGTTTGAGTGTTTTGAAAACCTTTAATCTTTGTTTTTAATCTTCTTTTCCTCGCATGAACCTGAAATCATTGAAAACAACCAAGTAGCTTAAAATGGTATAAAAGATTACTCTAAAGGGTTAACAAATTAAGTTTGAGGTGCATATATGTGTAACATTTAGCACCGATCACTCCCCCTAAATGTTTTAAAAATCAGACCGGACAGATGGACATTGACCCGATCAATGGGGCGAGTTGGTCCAAACCGGTTGGACCGTCGTCAACTAGGTTGACCAGTTATGTCATAAATATAGGTACTGCTTAACTGCTTATATAACAATAAGAAAATAAAATACAAATAATTGAAAACAATGCGAAACAAATTTGAACTCCATCTCCTTCACTTTCTTCCTGTGTACATAAAAGCATAGATATAATTTTTCTTTCTGTGTGCAATGAGCAATCCCTTAATTTTCTTTCCATTTTTTTCCTATTTAATAATTATTAATTTTAGGATTCAACATTGGGCTCCCTTTAAGAGGCTATAGGCCTAGTTTGGGCTTTAGATCAAATGCTCTATAAAATTTTGAAGGTTCATAACTTTTTTTTTTTGCAATGTAGTCAAAATGTCGCCTATTTCATCGCCTCACCGGGCTAGGACCCTTATCTCCTAGATCATGATCTAGGTGGGTACTCATTAAATTGTATCTAATATTATATAATATAAATGAAAAAAAAATAATAATTTGGTCACCTAAGGAAACCCTTATCACCTAGGCGTCACGACTCACCTGGATGATTTGACTACACTGATTTTTTTGTAGTGACCCAAACAGTTCTAAGACAAATGTCCTGGTCACACGGTTCATGTTAGGTTAAGTAATTCGAATTGGTTTGTCCTGATTTAGACGTTTGACCCATAAAGGGTTTGAACCAGACCGGCGAGGGGTTCAGGTCCTAGGTCAACCGTTTCGACCGTTCAGGTCGGCCTAGGTTTTAAAACACTGTTTCTATCACACGTTGAGTAATAGGCATGCAGCAAAGTCTCTTACAACAAAGTGAATAGACTACCCAATATCACACGTTCTGCCAAATGCGTCACCTTGTAAATACTACAGAAGTGTTACTCTGATTTGTTGTTAGTGTAACATTAACTCAACTTATCATGTACTCATATTTGTTTTCAGTGTCATGTATTTCAGGAGTTGCTTAGCTTTACTCCCCATTATCACATCGTATATGTATCTTAGTAGACATTAGACAACATATTAGTTTTTGCGATATTTTCCCCTCACGGATCTTCATAATATGCTATTGATCTCGGGATCACGCCTTTCATATGTATAAAATGTGGAGGACATAACACTTGCACCACTTCACAACTTGTGTTTTTAGTAATGCCATTTTCTTTGAGGATTCTTAGGATTGTGTTCTGAGGTTCAGGACCTAGTTGGATGCACCTTTATTTATGATAATAATCGGGGATGCTCTGATTTCCAGCCTTGTACTTGGTCTGGCCCAATATAACAACACTTGCTGGTGATTTTGATATTTTAAAATTTTTTATTGTTGTTTTTTCCTTGGCTGTATAGGTATTATACTAGGAAGTTCGGTTTTTTAGATTGATACCTAGGTTAAAATCTATTGATACTCTCTTTCCCCTTTGTTATCAATCCTAAACGTGGATATAGTGTGTTGTCTTGATTTTTGGTAATAGAAAATTTACTTGCCACTGCTTTTACCTAAACCATCTGCAGCAACGAGCTTGTTCAAGATGCTTCTCAAGTACAGGCCTGAGGACAAAGTGGCAAAGAAGGAACGTCTTCTAAAAAGGGCCCAGGCTGAGGCAGAAGGAAAGACCGTTGAAGTTAAGAGGCCTATTGTTGTGAAGTATGGACTCAATCATGTTACCTACCTTATCGAGCAGGTTTGGTTTAACATTTTATGCACATACTGTTCGCACCATTTCGTTCTACCTATTGACATTTTCCTTACAGAACAAGGCACAATTGGTAGTTATCGCTCATGATGTGGACCCGATAGAGTTGGTCGTCTGGTTACCCGCCTTATGCAGGAAGATGGAGATCCCTTACTGCATTGTTAAGGGAAAATCACGTTTGGGGGCGGTAATGTTGCCTTTAATATCAGTTACCGTTCAAAAAAAAAAGTTACCTTTAATAGCATATTCTACAAAAAAATACTGATCTTACATTGCCTTTTTGACAGATTGTCCACAAGAAAACTGCGGCAGTTTTGTGCTTGACCACAGTCAAGAATGAGGATAAGTTGGAGTTCAGTAAAATCTTAGAAGCTATTAAGGTGGGTGTTGAATTAAATTTGGAGTTCCTATTTTGTCCGGTGTATCTGTTGCATAGTTTTTATTCATTTGATATTACTCTGATTGTTGTTTCAGGCCAACTTCAATGATAAGTACGAAGAGTACCGGAAGAAGTGGGGAGGTGGGATCATGGGCTCCAAATCCCAGGCCAAAACCAAAGCCAAGGAGAAGCTTATTGCCAAGGAAGCTGCTCAGAGGATGAACTAGGCGGTATCACCTGTTATTTTTATTATACTATTTCGCCTTGCATGTGCAAGGAATGTGTAGGGATTGTTTTCTTGAAGTAATGCTTTCGAAGGGTTTTCTTTTGATACTACTCACAAAATGGTTTTCGTCTGACACTACTCACAAAATGGTTTTCTTCAAACACTACTCATAAAAGGATAATATAAACAGAGATAGAGGTTGGTCATTCCACCTAGTTTTCCAATCAGGACTTTGTCCTAAGTAATAATAAATTACGATTTGAGAATCCAGCAGTCATATATTGAACATGACCGGAAGCTGTAGTAAAAAAAAACACGAGGAAGAAGAAAAACAATCAAAACGGTTCTATTAGAACCATTTGATCTGTAATGACTTTGTTGCTTACTATGATCCAAGGGTGGGATTGGCTCAATCATCGAGAATCATGAGATTATCATCCGAATCATAATCAAGCATCCCGGCGGTTGACCGAATCATAATCAAGCATTCCAGCATCAACTGCCTTAGCAGCAGCATACACCTTGTTTAAATCATATCCAGCATGAAGAACTTCTGAAGCCAGTGCCAACCCAACATCCTTATTCGCCCCCAATAAGTAGTCAATCAGATCATCCTCTTCATAATCCTTAAACTTCTCAACATTTTATTTTGCCTTTGGAGGAGGAGCTGTCCTCATCTTATTGTGATTTCCCTCCATGAACGCATCAAGAGGTTCAATACTTCAATCTCTCCATCTTCATCACCGCTGCTGATCTGATCCTTTGGAGGATTATTGCTCCCATCTCTGTCATTGTATTCAATGTTGTCAAAGTCCTTCATGGTTATTTTAGCCACTGGAATGCGATGAAGGAGGAACGTTCAGTTTCTTTGGAGCATGGGATCACTCGAAATCGTAGATTGCATTGGTTGCAACATTCAGTTTCTGTGGAGCATGGGATCGCTCGAAATTGTAGGTTGCTGGCCAATTGATGCTGAAACTTTCAAAGCCAAATTTCCTTTTCGACATTGCTAATCTTTCTAAACAAACAAATCCCCAGTTCATAATGTAATATCTCTCAGACAAACCCTAATTCACCATAGTTCTATTTGAAACCCATATTTCAAAGCAAGCTCTTATGCAGGAGCTGTTAATGGAGGGCACAACATTCATTAAACAAAAAATGGTATTAAAAAAAAAACCTAAAACTAAAATTGGTTGATAAACTACACATTAATCGTAAGATCAAAGAAATTGAGAGAAAATAACACCAAATGTGGTCATTCCACAGAATTCAAAAGGTCTCAATTCAAAAGTTCAGCTCAGATCCACAGAACAAATCTTACATTTTGAAACATATGGTTCCAGAAACTACAAACATCTATGAAATTGCCGATGAATCAACCGCACAAATCCTTGAAAATAAAACCTAACAATGAGATCGAGCCTACCTGTTCTCCGTTGGACAACAATCGTCAGCAACGAATCCCATAGAGTCGGCAATGTGCTCCCTTCTCCATGGTCCCAAGAGCAGTAAAAGCCCATTGTAATTTGTTCATCAACGAGATCAGTTTCTCCATTTGACAAACCAAAACCGATCAGAAACTTCACAAGGTAATTATCTGGTGATATTAGTGTCAGACTCTGATCAGGTTCCACCAAAAACTTACACGGAGAGAGAAATCTGTGATGCCGCCATTTGCTTCACATGCGTAAAGGTCAGCGGGGCGTTAATAGGTAAAAGTGGTGATGAGGAAAGTAGGCGGTGGGAAAATCTAGATATAATATTAAAAAACACGAGGGAGTTAAGAGGAATATAATTAAAAGACATCAGATGAAAAATTTGAAGGATGGTAAAAACTCCCTCTTTTATACTAAGGTAATAGATTAATCACTGAGGGATTTTTATCATTTGAAATTGTCTTACTGTAGTCACTTGGATCACCAAATTAACTTAGTTCACATTTATATCGTCTTATTTTTCTTTTGGCTGCTTCCCTGCTTCGCTTTCAATTTAATTGGGCCTAGCAAGAGAAGTTGAACTTGTCAGGGAGTTGAATTGTTTTTGCTATTCAGGACATTGGTAGAACCTATTAGTTTCTTATGGGTTTTAAATCAATGGTTTTGTCTTCTTCGAATGGGGATGATCCAACTCTTTGCTTTTCACACCAAGGTTTAATATGACACTCATCACCATCACCATTTGATGTGATTGGATGTGGGATACGTAACCTGCTGCTATGAGTTTGGATGATTGGAGATGTCTAGTTGCACCAGATCGGCCTAATGTTTTTGTCAGTTGTGATCAAATAATCGGTGTTTGCACCTTAAGTTGTCTGACTATTGTAAATGCTGGGATAGTACTCAAGCAGGATTTCAACCCATGAAAATTTTGGTTCAAAATTTTTGTTCCATTTAGGGCCCGTTCTTTTACCAAGTCTTGTATGAAATGCTTTGTCATGGTAGTTGATAGGAAATTTGAGTCACTTTGTCAAGGTTTCTAACAAAACTAATTCTTCTATCATGAGATTTTAAGTCATCATTTTTAATGAGATTTGAAATCAATCATTTTGCTGCAGTTGAGGTCGGATGTGAATTGCAACCCAAGAGTTGAAAAGCATGATACTTCTAGTTTTCAAAAGAAAATGCTTATTGTCAAATGATAAAATTTACGAAATGTCGGACTGCACAAGTCTCAGCAAAAGAACAGACCTAGTAACTTGAGGCTTTTGCCAAGAGCAACCTCATAAGATGATCCTGTTTGATCTATGAAGTTAATAGATATATTGGATTGTGATGGTGCAATTGAATTAAATGACTCGAGTCAGGATAAACATTAAGTAGAATGATAGAAAGTTTGATTCTTGCCACAGTTTAGTATGTCAGTGTTTGCCATACTTAGTGGTGTGGCCTTTGGCCTGGCTGGGCTAGAGTTGGAATGATCTTCAATTTGGTATCTTTTTTCAGCTTGCTAATTAATGTTCTGCTGTAAGTTCTGTGATGAGCTGATATTGCTGGAGAAGGTTGGATTGGACGCCCCATTGTTTCAGTTATCTGCTACTTTGTAGTGTAGTCAAACCCAGTATGGGCTATTTGATTTTACCCACATAATTGTGCAGTGGGGCCCGAACCTCTTGTAAACAGGTCGGGCTCCAAAAAAATCACAAAAATGAAAGCCCAAACAGGGCCCATTCACACCACTCCTTGAATCATGTATAGAATCCTTGCTTAAATGATGTCTAAACATGTTTCTGTAATAATGGTGACTCCAAAAGTCAATTTAATATTAAAAAAAACCTTTCAAAGCCCTTTGATTCATTAACAAGTGAAGAGTAGGATATTTCTACGTGGATTGGTAAGGTAACCCAATGTTAGTTAATGTTAAGACATAATCATTCAAAATATGGAGGAAAGCTTCGCTAAAAAAATTGCAGTGGCACTCCTTATCTAAGATATAAATAGCTCGTTTACTTTTCTGCTTAAAAGCTGGTATTCTTTTTCTTTTTTTAAACTGGCTTTCCCGTACGTTGGTGCCCATAAGAAAGGGCAAAAATGTAGTCTCTGCGTTCAAACTGGAAAAGTGAAAACCCTAGCTAACTAGTTCATTGACAAACTAAATGCAGTAGAGTAGATGTATGCATTCGTCATTTAGTTGGGACCTCCCTTTTACTTCATTCAAAGCCCTTACTCCATCATCCCAACCTAAAGAAATAGAAATGTTAAATTATCGTAATTCCATATCTTGGATCACCTTTTCTTTATGTGCGAATTGAGATGCAAACACCTTGAGATATACAAGGAAATACTACAGCTGGGAATTGGGATGTTGCCCCTGCCATCCAACCTAAGATAGCCCTAATTACACACACACAAAAAGACTTAAGATCTATATCGAAAGGAGATCAAAGCAGCTATGAGATAATTCTGCATAAAATGGCGAATTCCTTACTGAACATGACATCATTTAAGCATCAGATAGTATGGCAGTTTTTTTTTTCTTTTCGATTTTCCTAAAGTTGTATGACCTTAGACACCCTCCTATGACCACAAGGGAGATTTTTTTTTGGGTACATGTCATAAGGTTACGCTGCAACCCCCGGGTTAGTGGTGTTAGTATATGTTTTAGGTTAATGGGCTAATTAATGCCTAGCAATCGAAGCTTGGCAAAGGGTGGGTAATAGGGGTGTTATCGAGCCGAGCCAAGAAGTGGGATGTTCAAAGTTTGTTTATTAAGTAAATGAGCTTGAAAATCAAGCTTGAGCTTGGCTTGTTTATTAAATAAACAAGCTCGAGCTTTAACACATGAGCTCGAGCCGTTCACAAGCAGTTTGATTCATTAGATATAGCTATTTATTAGGTTTGAATTTTACTTTATTATCTGCATAGAAAAAAAAAATATAGTGTTATCTAAAACTTTAGGAAAAGTTCATAATTGTAGATATCTTATTATATAAAATATATTATATATTATTAATCTTTACTAATATATAATAAATATACTTGATTTTATAATTTAAATGAAGTAATTATATTCAGATATTTTAAGGGGGTTAATTACATATATATATATATATATATATATATAATTGAGCCGAGCTTTTAACGAATCGAGTAGGGGTGTGTTCAAGCTTGACTTGATAACTAAACAAGCTCAAAATTCAAGCTTGAGCTTGACTTGTTTACTAAATACACAAACGAGCTGGAGCAATTAATGAGCCAAGTTTGAGGTGTTTGTGAGCACCTTTGTTTAATAACCACCCCTACCCGAGAACCACTCCTACTAGGTAATATAACTATTGCACCAATGGGGACTCACTGAACCTACTCCAAAGGGAAGACACTACCATTGGGATAAGCCAATGGTGTGTCATGAGGGTGGTTGACACCAAAGTACATTAATGGGTATTAATGGGTTTCAATGTGTTGCATTTTTGTGATTTTTGACAAGCCTAGTCGAACTTGAACCCAAGGATTTTGCCTACTACAATGATTTCTTAAAGAACAATGGTGTCAAAAAAAGTATATATTTTTTCTTATAGCTTATCACGTTTGTTTCCTTCTTAATTAGCTATTTCTATAAAGTAAGGTGACGTTTGGTAACACTAGTCTAAAAAGAAATGTTTATTTAAAAATTATGCTTAGTAAGACTTTAGACTGTTAAATTGAAAGTTAATTGCATGTCTACATATTAGAGATTTTAGGGGTAAAAACCTGTCTACATTTTAGAAATTTTAGGGGTAAAAACCTCTACTTTAGAATAAAGATTTTTACCTCTAAAATCTTTAAAATTTAAACATACAATTAACATTTAACTTAATAATCTAAAGTCCAACTAAACATAATTTTCAAATAAGTACTTCGTTTTAGACTAGTGTTACCAAACGCCACCTAATTTATTAGCAAAATCCCTCAATAAATGAGAAAAATGCCCTCAATTTTATTTTTATTGAAATGGAAGCAAAATTTATTTTGCATTAGACTTATAATTCTCTAAGGTTATAACCGGACTGCAGGGAGTCCGATTGTGCCCTTAAGGTCACCATGTGTCTTTTTTGATACTCTTTAACCGTGGTTAAGATTCACCTACTTATCCTTGGTTTTTAGAAAAAATATTATAAAAACTTTAACCTTAGGAGTTAGTAAATTTTAACTAGAGTTAATTTTTTTTTCAATAAACCAAGATACATGAGTGGACTCTTACTCATATTTCCTTGATTTTTTTGAAAAAAATATTAAACAAACTCATAATATTAAACAAACTTTAACCTTAGGAGTTAGTAAATTTTAACCTGGGTTAATTGTTTTTTTTTTTTAAAACTAAGGATATATGAGTGGATCCTATGGGTGAGTGAATCTTAACCACAGTTAAGAGGTGCCAAAAAGGGACACATGGCGACCTCTGGAGCGTTACCGGACTGTAGAGGATTTAGTCTCATTGCATTAATACTGTTTAGGCCCTTAGGTTTTCCCTTACCCACAGTAAGCCGGCTTCGAGCATTTTAAATTTTAATCAAAAAAATAAAATAAATATGTTACTTATCATATATATGATTGATTTATATTTTATTAAATCACACTTCATTTGGTCCCATCCAAACCCTCACCATTTTTCTCTCCTCCTGTTTCCTCTCTCTCGTCTCTGCAATTCTTCTGTCCATAAAAGTTTTCGAAACCCTAGATTCTCTGGAACCCTAAAATCTCCATTTTCAATATCTCTGCGCCTTGCCAAATTCCATTTCACGTTTTTTTGATACCATCAGATTTCTGGCTTTCCGATCTCCGTTTCCCTGTGGTTTCGTGGAACTAGAATTTCTCTTTTGTCGTTTTTCCCCGTCTTTCGATCTCCTCTCTTGGATTTCTGACAATTCTGAGCTGCGATGACTGAAGGCAAGGTTGATATCCCGAAGGATCTCCCCATCCTGAAAACGGCCGATGAACCGTGGATCGCTAAAGGTACTTAGCAGTTTTTCAATGCTTTTGTCGATTTGATTTTTTCAGTCTATATAGGGTTTTTATTAAGTGCTGGCTTCTCGATCTGAATTATTTGAAATCTGTGATTGTGTAGGGTGTAGGACT
Organism: Tetracentron sinense; assembly: GCA_015143295.1. Classification (NCBI taxonomy): domain Eukaryota; kingdom Viridiplantae; phylum Streptophyta; class Magnoliopsida; order Trochodendrales; family Trochodendraceae; genus Tetracentron; species Tetracentron sinense. The sequence goes on along the minus strand of CM026554.1, from coordinate 55,815,063 downwards.
TTTGATATTCGTTTTCTTTGGCGGTTTCATTTATGTAGTTTTCGTTTTTTTTTTTTATCGTTGCGGGTAGTCCTGATCACTGGATATGGTATTAGCGTGGATATTAGTTCTTCAAGTTATTGATTCGATTTGTATTGGTTATTTAATACCTGGTTCTGAGTTGTAGGGTTTCAAAGATCATATGATATCTGGATCGCCAACCCCCTATTTGGTTTTTGACAAAATGGGTGAAAACAGAGAAAAGAAAATGGAAAAAATACAACTAAAGTGGTATTAGGGAAACCAAAAATTTTCTTTTATTTTCTCTGTTTTCACATACTTTCCTGAGAAACAAACATGGTTAAAGGTATTCCATTTTTTCTTTCTTGGGTGATACTTCAGTTTGCGGGTTTTTTCTGTTTTTACGTGGTTTTAGTGACAATTTCGCAGGTGTTGTTTTATTCACATACTACAACTCAGAACATTGTACTCTTATTTTTTTTGTTTATGCTCTTGTGCAAGATAGTTCTAATTTTGCCAATTAATAATGGCTGCTCTCAGAAGTGATTTTTCTAATTCTTTTTCTGTTTGAATATTTCATCTGTAACAACCCTAGCCAATTTGTCTTCATGGATTCCATGCCATTCAATTTATTATGTTATGTATAAGGTGTGTTCTACTGCCTATGCCCTATTGGCTATTGCCACTTCTGCTAGTTTATCCTGTGGATTTTAGATATTGGTATTTGTGGCATATGGGCATGCCTGACTTTGCCAAGAAGAAATTGGGACTCCAGAGATTTTTAAGGTTTTAGGCCATTCCATCATTAAATTGACTTGATCTTTTATTTTTTGCCCATTCAGATCTGAATCATTATATTATTCCGTATCAGTTAAAATGTTGTATATCTGTACGGGGTGATCCACTGATCAAAAAATAAATTAAAATAAAAGAAATCTCACGAGATCTGTATCATCCCTTCGATGACCCTCTGCCTATATTATCACAGTGGTTGGGATTCTTGATTTTTTTTTGTATGAAATGCTTTCTCTGCTGGATTATTGCTTGCTTCCTTGCTTTCAATTGAATTTTATGAAAAACTTGGAAGTAATGATTTACCTGTTTTGATTTGGTTTTATGCCATGTCAGAGGAAGCTTTGGGAGGAAATGACGAGGCAAAGGTCCTTATGGGGTTTCTTGACGAGTCAAAAGGTAGTTTTTCTTTCTCTCAGTTTTGTAATCTCGAATCTCTTGTTAGAAATTGAATTTTAGTTTCTCCTCAATGTAGGTTTATCTGTACTCTGTAGTCTGTACTGCCATTTTTTAACTGTTCTCATTGCATGCCTATGTGATCATGGAATCGTAACTGTTTATCTGGTAATAGCTGCAGATCAATTAACTTCAGAGAGCAGCATACCTTTGTCTCCTCAATGGCTTTACGCTAAACCAAGCGAGACTAAGACAGGACTTCCCTGTGCGTCAGGGGTATAAATATCTGAACCTTTCTTCAGTTTAGAACACTTTAGTCTTCATTTTTATCATGAAAGTCTTGAGGAAATGTTGCTGGTTCTATTAATAATTTTCTCATAGCAACCTATGTTAGTTATATACTAATTTATTACTTGAAACATCCCTTTTTTTGTAGACTTGACATAAGTTTTTTTTTGGTTATTGTAGTGGTTTTTATGAGCTACCTTTTAGAATTATTGTGTTGTGTTTGTGGACTTGCTTGTTAACCAATATATATTTAATAAATTTGGTTTGTCCATTCCTGTTGTGCTTCCAATTGTTCTAGGCTCAAATTATGCTCTATAGAATTGTGATGAGAAAAATTGGCAACCTAAAAGTTTCTTCCACGTTTCTAGCGAACTTTGATTTTATATGCTGTCATATTTGTTCTATAAATTTTTTATTATATCAAATAATACCCGTACCTTGTACCATTAAAGTATTGTTCAAGCTGAATAAATAAATGAACTGGCTTCCTCGTTACATGGCCAATGGCTACTGCTTGATAAAAAAAAATAAAAAAAATTTACTTATCTATTTGTATAAAGTGTACTTGTCTATCTTATTTGTTAATATAGATTCTCCCAATCTTTTTTTTATCGGTAAAAGTTGATTAAGATATATAAAACACAGCTAAAAGTAGTACAAAGAAGGAAAGAAGAGGCCGCAAGAAGGCGAGCTGAGAGCAAAGAAAACTAAACTAGTTACCAAAGTACTAAAAATAGAGAGAGATCAAAGCATGTGATTAGGTTGACCGCTATGCGACCTGGAAGAGAACACATAATAGTACACCCTCTTTGAGATACCCTGGTGGACTACCATTTATATGTATGGACAAGGAGGCTGTCAAATGGTACGCTTTCATCCATCCTGTCCATAGTCCCCATATGACCCAAGATATAGTCCAAAAATTCCCAGTTTACATGGTCAAAGGCCTTCTCCATATTAATTTTACATAAGTCTTAGGGGCAGGGTTTTGGCTTGTACTATGCCTTGGGGTTACTAGAAGGGACGTGATAATTGCATTTACGTACATGAAAGGCATGCCAAGTTTTATAGTCATGAGAAATTTGCACCATTAAGAATACCATTTTTATAGAGCAATGTGTTTCATCTTATCTCCACATTGACGAGTTTAACCCTTATATGAGACTATGCTCCTATACAATATCTATTCTTTATTAGCTAACTTTAGCATAATGGGTTTGCTGATTTATTTTTTGTGTGTCAGTAATCAAATTGGATTTATTAAAATATGAGAGAAACATCCAGGGCTAGCCCCCGTTACCTCTTTCTAAGCATATGGAACAAGATATTTTTATCATTGTGTGCTAAACTCTATAATTTTCAAATAGGAATCATGGGTTGAATCGCAAAGCACAGAATTTACATAGTCCATGTGAATTTTTTTCTTTCCTTTAATGGCTTGTTAAATACAGACATTATTATGTTGAGCTATTAATCCCTTGTCATGAATTGCCTTTTAAGATTGGTAACCTTTGATGCTTATGCCCTCATATGTTTTCAAGAACAAACTTAATTTGTTAACTACTTGACTTCATATTTTTTGGATCTGTCACTTTTTGTTTTCCATCTCTTTGATGCCATAGGAACTTCTAGAAACCAAGCCAACCAGACTCTGTTGTTTTAGAAGAACTTCTATACACTCGAACCTCATTTTGCCGTTAGATCCCAATTGTTAGACATTTTCTTGAAATAAATAGTTATTGCTGTTCTTTTACGAGGACAGGAAATGCGTGCACCAAATTCTCTGCCTCATGGAAACTCCTCTGATCCCAATCAGAAAGAGGGTTGGCGTTTAGATGGATCTCAGGACAAGAAAGATTGGAGGACTGCACCTGATGTCGAAAATAGTCGCCGCTGGCGCGAAGAAGAGAGAGAAACAGGTATACTAGGTAGAAGAGACCGCAGAAAAGAAGATCGACGTGTTGACATCATGTCAGCTAGAGAAACTGCTGAGAGTAGACCCTTGCCTTCTTCTGATCGCTGGCATGATGTTAATAGCCGCAATTCTGGGCATGAAACACGAAGAGACAGCAAATGGTCATCAAGGTGGGGTCCTGAAGACAAAGACAAGGGGTCTCGAATGGAGAGGAGGACTGATGCAGAGAAAGAAGATACTCATAGCGACAAACAATCTTTTGTAGTGGGCAATCGTGCAGCTTCCGAGCGTGACTCAGAATCTCGTGATAAATGGAGGCCACGCCATCGGATGGATATTCATTCAAGTGGGTCGACTATGTACCGTGCTGCACCAGGATTTGGGCTGGAGAGAGGACGGGTGGAGGGTTCAAATGTGGGATTTGCTCCTGGTCGAGGGAGGTCGAATATTATTGGAAGCCTACCAATTAGCAGGTCCCCCTCTGGAGGTCCTAGTCCCATTGGTTCTTCTTCTGTATATAATAACGAAAATGTAAATGGGAAATCTGGCCTCTCCGCTAAAACATTTTGCTACCCAAGGGGAAAACTTCTTGACATTTACCGTAAGCAAAGACTTGTTCCATCTTTTGATGATACCATACCCGATGGACTGGAGCAAGTATCCCCAATAACACAAACCGGCTCTGTCGATCCATTGGCTTTTGTCACACCTGATGCGGAAGAGGAGGTACGCTTTACTGGTTTTTCTGTAATGAATTTCCTTTTCTTTGTTGCTTTTTTTTGTAGTACTGTTAATTATAATTGGTTTGATTCCATCACTCATATTAATTGTATCACGTGATGCTCATAGGACATCCTTGCCGATATTTGGAAGGGAAAAGTCACTAGCAGTGAAATATTATATAATTCATCAAGGGACAGGATAGGGAGGTCAAATGAAAATTTTACTGGTAATTGAGGTTGCAATTACTTACAATCCAAGTTAATTGTTCACAGTTTTTTTCAATCTTCAGTGTATGTTCTTTGTCCAGGTATTGTGGACTTGACATTCATTGAGGGCAAACAGGGTCTTCTCTCTTCAACCAACTCTGAAGAGACTGGTGAGACCTTTGGAAAAGCTACTATGGATGATACTTGTCAAGTAAATGGTGCTGGTGCATTTGATGGTTATGGTTCACAGATTAATGTCATAGATGGTAAGGAAAGTTTTTTAATCAGCCTTTGACTATTCTAGTGGTTTTGTTGACTCAAGCATAACGCTAGTTTACTAGTGCTATTCATTTAAAGGACTTGTCGCGTGCTTTGTTTCAGAAAGAGACACTTATCGTAAAGAATTTGAACATAAAGTTATGACAGAAATTAGTGGGACAGAGACAGTTGGCTTGTTGCCATCATTTTCAAAGAGTGATGATGTCACAAGTGCCAGAGAGATTGGTGGTGCCCATCGTAATGTTGCTGAGCTCAAAGCTGTTGAAAATCAGCCAGCAGAAGATTCTACTTTCTCCAATCTCCCTAAGTTTGAAGGCATTGAGTCAGCTACTTCTTTTGATATCAGTACGAAATTGCCTGACAATTCAAGTTCTCTGTTCAATTTGTCATCTCTCCAGCAGACTTCAAATAGCAATGAACACTATTTAAGAAGCAGTGGTGAGGCAAATCTATTGGAAAGGAGTACCCCACCTGAGGAGTTAAGTTTGTACTACCGTGATCCTCAAGGGGAGATCCAGGGACCATTTCTGGGGGTTGACATCATTTCATGGTTCGACCAAGGTTTTTTTGGGGCTGACTTACCAGTCTGTCTGTCAGACGCTCCAGAAGGAACACCTTTTCAAGAACTTGGCTTAGTCATGCCACATCTGATAATTAAAGCTGGGTCTGTCTCTGGCAGCAATTCGGATGCCAAGCTAGAACCATCTGATGCTATTGGAGGCAGCTTGGATGCTAGTGTTCCTGCTTCTGCTCCTGAATTTACTAGTTCAGCTTTCGTAAACGTCCAGCATTGGGCATCATCTGAAATTGAGGATCTTTCAGGTCACCATGTTCAGTCGGGAATATCTAAACATGAAGATCCCGTGGAACCCCAGTATTCTGAGAGTCAAAGCTTTCATGATTTGGTTGCACAAGATGAAGGTTAGTTATGCTGTTGTGGTGTTATTTTTATTTTCACTTCTAGTCTCTCTATTGCCAGTACTAATGGTCTTTCTTTTTATTTCTGTAGAAGTCCTGTTTCCTCGAAGGCCTGCAAGTAGCAGTGGTAATCCTATTGGGAAACCTTCTGGTATCCGTCATGATCCATTTACAAATCCTAACAGCCACCCTTTTCTTGCAAATGAATTAGCAGAAACTAGCATGCCAAATGATAAGGATAATGAGTTGCATCCCTTTGGTTTGTTGTGGTCTGAGCTCGAGGGCACTCATCTAAGACATACCCAGTCATCAAATATGTCTTCCAGCCTTGGTGATCAGGGACACCTTATGAATCCTATAGTTGGTAGAAATGCCCCTTTTGCCAATCATAAGCAGAGGTCATTTGGTGCGATGGCCGATTCACCTCTTGTTGCAGCGACATGGTCTGATGGTTATAGAAAAAATACTCTCTCCAACCCCAATTTACATCATGATACCTTGGATGCTCGCCATTTATCACAGATGGAACAAGAAGCCAACCACTTTGATCTAGCAGAGCACTTGATGTCACAACAATTGGTAAAGCAACAGCTCCAACAACAAAATCTGTTGACTCCTCATCATGCTTTGCATTTGAATGGATCAGTTCTAGAGCAATTGCCAAGTTCTGCTCTTTCTCATAATCAGAACCCTGTTCACCAACAGTCTGTTAATCATCCAATGCCAGATTTGGAGCATCTTCTAAAATTTCAGGCTCAACAGCAACGGCAGTTTCAGCTCCAACAACAGCATCAGTTGCAGCAGCAGCAGCATCAGCAGCAGCAGCTTCATCACCACCAATTGCAATTGCAGCAGCAGCAAGAGTCTCAAGCTCGACAGTTGCTTCTTGAACAGTTGGTGAATCATCAGATGAATGATCCTGGCTTTGCGCGGGTTGATCCTGTCAGAGCCAACAACATGCTCGATCAGGTTTTACTAAGGCAGCACCTTCAACTTGAATTACAACATGCCCATCCACCTCGAAGGCATCTTGATCCATCTCTAGAGCAGCTCATCCAAACCAAATTTGGCCAGGGCCCACAACGGGAACATCACAATGACTTATTGGAGCTCATATCACGGGCAAAGCATCGTCAGATGCTCCCTCTGGAACAGCAGCTTCTTTTTCAGCAAGAGCAGCTGCAGGCAAGGCAGTTATCTATGGCTTCAAGACAGCAGATGGCAATGGAAGAAGAAAGACGTATTGCTGGGATCTGGTCGGTTGATGAAACTGGTCAGTTTCTCAGGACTCCTGCTGGTCCACACCATTCCCAGTCTGCAGGATTTAGCCCATTAGATCTTTACCAGCGACAGCAGAGGCCTTCCTCCTATGAGGAGCAACTAAGTCACCTCGACCGGAATCTTGCTGTACAGGAGCGACTGCAACAAGGGCTTTATGATCCTAGCACACTGGCATTTGAGAGGTCAATGTCTTTGTCTGCTGGTGCTCCTGGGATGAACCTGGATGTTGCAAATGCTATGGCTCGTGCTCAAGGTCTAGATGTACAACAAGAGTGGCACCCTCACGGGCACTCTACTGGTCAATTTGGCTCGTTCTCTTCTGGCATCCATTCTGTTAATCAACAAGTTCCTAACCAGTTTCAGGCTTCTCACCCGGATGCAATAGAGAGCCGTTGGTCTGAGAGCAATGGGCAACTAGCAAATAGCTGGATAGAAGCTCGGATTCAACAATTGCATCTTGAAGCTGAGCGACAGAAAAGGGAGTCGGAAGTTAACATGTCCTCCAAGGATCTGAATTTATGGGCTTCAACTGGAGTTAATGATGATAATTCAAAGCCTGTGTTGATGGACCTGCTCCAGCAGAAAATGGGCCTTCTGTCTACTCAGTCACTTGAAATAGGCAGTGGACCTCCTACATCTTCCTACGAAAGGAGGGAACCTTCTTGGCTCTTATCTGGGTCAAACTCATCAGGCCATCCACTTGATCTCCTCTCAGATCACCAAGCAGGTCTAAACAACTCATTTGGTGGAGGGCCTCATGGTTCTAGTACGGGCAACTCGTTGCATGGTCATTTTGTGAATTTGGGGATGGATGAGCAGTCTAGCAATTTGGAAAGTGTTGCAAGATCATCTCTTAGATCTAATTCTGGAGCAATGATTGAAGAAGAACCTTTCTTTTCGGGGATCAATGAGACTGCTCAGGCCATATATGCAGACTCTAACATGATTGCGAAGTCATCTGTGGACAGAGACTTCTCAGAGGTGGAGGGGAAAAAGGGGAGGAAGCGCGGGCCCAAAAGCAAGATTGCAACAAGCAGATCAGTTTCAGATATTCAAGATAGTGTGACTGAGCAAGGAGGAATGACTTCCATAGATCGTGGGGAGCCGCCGATTAATGCTCCTATGAGGCATACTTCACTTACCACCTCTGGTAATTTTGTTGAGCATGCTTCTTTAACTGGAGACCTACATTTTGTTCATGGGAGTTATTGTGGCTTTATGAAATATTGCAGGTGGAAATGCGGGTTTCTACAACTATGAAATGAGGCTAGATAACTCATTTGGTGAAGAGATTGCTAAGGACAGGTAATAATTCTTTATGCTGTATCATATTTTGTCAATGATCATCACAAGTACCCGGATACCCTGATTAAAAATGAGCTTTATTACTGGTTAAGGAGTCAAATATTTAGTTCAAAGGTATCATTTTGTTTATGTGATGATCTTTTGCATTTGAGAGTTACATATTGGTGTCTCAGACCTTCTCACAATTTTTTTTCCATTTGGTTTGGAATTTGGGAAAAAATTGAAATGGTCAGGTAGTACATTTATGATTAAGGCTCCGTTCTTTTGGCAGAACTTTTAAAAGTCCGGAACGTTAATGTTTTGGAACAAGAGGCAAGAGTCTGGGAAGAGGGGAGATGGTTTCTAACCCTTTTACTCGATGGTATCTCGGATTTATCAAGTTCAATTTAAGTAGAAGTTCCACATCTATGGAACTTAAAATATCCAAAAATTTTGGTGGAACTTTAAAGTTCCATATTTGTAGAACTTTTGCACTCTATGGAATAATATAGTTCTAGACATTAAGTAAAATTAGGCATGAAACAATGCAAGTTCTGACTTTAAAAGTTCCACCAAAAGAACAGAGCCTAAATGATTTGTTTCTACTTTAGGTGAGTTCATCTGTATGGCCTGGGTCAGTGAACATGGCACTCCGCCTTTCCCCCTTTTGCCTACGTGCTGATATGGGTACCCTATCTCCTAGTCTTGGAAAGTGTTACATATGTAGTCCGGTAGTTGTACATAAAGTATATAATTGCATTTATCAAGATGTATGGAATGGCAATGGAATTGGCAGACGTTCAAGGTGAGCAAAGGGAAGTAAGGATTAGTGCCAAGAGAGGTTTTGGGCCTCACTTTTCCCCTGTGCTGTTGCTGTGTTGGCCTGGAAATTTCAAGCTAGTTGTGAAATTCCCTAAGCAACCACTGAGAGGTGGTTATCATTTCTATCTCTAATATTTTAATGCTCCTAAGAGCATAGGTGGATGCCCATAATAGCCCCGAGTATGATTATAATTATGTAGCACAATCCTCTAATTGGCCTGCTGATTAGTAGTTCAATCTGTGACATAAGGGGCTAAGGGGCAGTGATCAACACTACTTTTGGTTGTGCTAAGTCATGTGATTGAAATAATAGTAACACTGACAGATGAAATATCAGATGTTTGGAATTCACCAGCACTTAGATAATCTCCTAGATTGTGATTGCCTTTATCTAAAAGTATGCCTGTTATATGTTTCTGTAAACCAATGTTGTCCTTCAGACTTTCCCCAGGATTCTCATGAAATTCAGCTTTATTGATCATTGTGGATTACTTAAATTTGATGAATTATATGATTTTCTATGTTTTTGACAGGGTATCCTCTGTCCTATCCAGAGGGCTAGATAATTCTTTGCCGAAACGTCCGCCAGTCTCACCAGATTTATCATCCCAGGATGCTTTCTCTGAGCTGGGCTCTGCCCCAATTGTCAAACGGAAAAATCCAATAATTATTGAACCTTCTGATGGTATGGCATTCTAGTATACTGTATTTACTTCCATTCACGCAAAAGCTCGAGTTGAAGAGGAACTATAGCATTGCTAAATTAAAACATTTCAATTTTTAAACTGTACTTAGTTGGGTCAGGGCTGCCTTAATAGTGCTGTTGTATGTAATTTATCTGCTCTAGTAACTGTATGAAAAACCGTGAACTTTCAGAAGGGAGAAGGGACTCTGGAGGGAGTCTAGCAACCCAGGTTTCCGAAACTCTAGCACCTGGCAAGAAAGAAATGCGTTTTCGGCGGACTTCGTCTTACAGTGATGCTGATGTTTCAGAGACATCATTTATTGACATGCTTAAAAGCACTGCCAAGAAGCCGATGGTGCCAGAGGCTGATGCAATGACCGGAGTTTCAGAATCATTAGATGGCGCACAAGGGACCCGAAGTGGCAAAAAGAAAGGGAAGAAAGGGAGGCAGATTGATCCTGCTCTACTCGGTTTCAAGGTCTCCAGCAACCGCATCATGATGGGTGAGATCCAACGCATGGAAGATTGACCCTCTTCTGTACCACTTTTGTAGTTGATGTAGTCACTTGTGCTTCAGAGTCGTCAGATGGTGCACAAGGTAGTCAAACTGACAGAAAGGGAGTTTCAAGGTGTCCAGCAACCCACCCCCCATCATGATTGGGTGAGTCTATTTTCCCCATATCTGGAAACTGTACAGTTCACATCTCTTTTGTAAAGCGCATTTGTGGCTGAAAATTCTTTGATTTGTTTTCATTTTGCCTTTTCTCTTTACAATGGTGATTCCGGGCGGCAGCCTGATCAGTTTCGAAAATCAAAAAAGCCCCAAAGAGTGACATTTTGTATCTGGGATGAAATTTTGTATAGACATTTAACATTTTTTTTGTAGTGAATATGAACCAATGAAGAGAATTATCCTCGTAAAATATGTCTTCTCTTTGCAGCTGGTTTTCATCTTATGCTCCGTTTGTTTCAAAGTAAAATAGAGGAAAACAAATGAATTTCGCGGAAAATGCCTGATGTCCTAAAGAAAATACACTTGGAAAATGATATTTTCCGTGGAATTCATTTGTTTTCCCCTATTTTACCTCAAAACAAACAGAGCATTATTGTTTTCGAGTGCTGTCGTTTGGCAAAGTTTCAGCCCAAGAAGGGCTAGCCTGCTGCCCTGAGACGTACATTAGTGCATCACCATAAACTACCCCTATCAAGGCAGTTTTTCGGTTGCTCCCGTTATCTCTTCAACAACAGGAGCTCCTGAGCACAGTTAATTTTTTTTAATTTTAATTTTTATTTAAGAGACTAATTTTGAGGAGAGCTGTGGAGCTCAATGTTACCTCGTTCGCTCGGTTTGAATTCGGCTGAAAGAACAAATTCGTCGAAGCTGAATAAGAAGTTTGCTGAATCAAAGCTATTAGGTTTGGGTAGTGGGTTCTAGGGGTGTCAATGAGCCGAGCTAGCTCGGCTCGACTCGAAAAAAAATGAGCTTGAGCTTTTACTTTGGGCTCGTTGAGCTGAGCCGAGCCTTAAAAGTGAGCTCAAAAAATAAACGAGCCCAGCCTGAACAATAGTGGCTCAGCTCGGCTTGGCTCGATTAATTTTATTATAATATCCTTTAAAAGTTAAATTTATATTATATATGTAGTATACCTTTTTTTAGTAAAATTATATAGTATACATAAACATAATTATTTTTGTTCAAGTTTTAACTCACGTGAGTCACATGATATTCCAAAGAAAAAATGTCTTTTTAATTTTTTTTAAAATGAATTTAGTACTTATCAATGTTAAAAATATTATTGAGCCGAGCCGAGCTCGAGCTCAATGATTTGTTTCAGCCGAGCTCGAGCTTCTGTAAAATTTCAATGAGCCAAGCCGAGCTCAAGCTTCTGTAAAATTCCAACGAGCCGAGCTCGAGCAATGCCCAGCTCGGCTCGTTGACACCCCTAGTGGGTTTGCTCATTTTCATGAACCCCGAACTCGTTCTAGTATGTAGCGAACCGTGGAGCTCACCTTTTTAGTGTATGACGATGGCTATTTCCCACTTTTTAGTGTATGATGATGGCACTTTCGTAATTATGTGAGGCAGAGACAGTTTCACAAAGAGTCAAATCCTCTATGGTGATTAACCGGATTTGGCAAATCCGGTTATCTCCCTTAGAGGTCGGCATGTGTCTCCTTTGACACCCCTTAACCGTGGGTAAGATTCACCCACCCATCCTTGGTTTTTTTTAAAAATATTAATTCATTTTTTAAAATTAAAAAACTGTTTTTAGAGTTTTTTTTTAATATTAAAAACAGTTTTTTAATTTTTTTAAAAAAAACCAAGGGTTGGTGGGTGAACCCTAGGGGAGGGTGAACCTTACTCACGGTTATCACCGTATAGATGATTTGGCTCGAAAATACTTTTGCCTTGCGTGACAAAACTACAGTACTACACTCCACAAAAACAGAGCAAGTTTAAACTGTTTTTTTTTTTTTTTTTTCAATTTAAAAATTTCTAGCTAACCGACCGTTAAAAAACAGAAGTGACTAACGAACTCCATCAAGATTGAAACCTGAGATGGCTTGCTTAGCCTTCCCCACTACATCTCTCAATCTCCACGAATTCGATACAAACACGACTCGAAAATCGACAGAAGAATGGCTCTTCTCCTACCTGAAATCACCAAGAACGCCAATCCAACTCAAAACCCTCCATGCCCAAATAATCAAAACAGGTCTCACTCGAAACGATCTCGTCTTTGGACAGTTCTTCCTCTGCTGCTCCCCCTCCAATTCCATGCACTACGCTCGCCGCATCTTCGACGGAATTCCTCGACCCAAGCTCTTCTTCTACAATGCCATGATCAAAGGCTACTCGGAAACAGGAGCCCATGAAGAAGCCCTTCGCCTCTACTCCCTCATGCGCTCTCAGTCTATTGCTTGTGATTCCTTTACATTTCCTGTCGTTCTTAGGTCAGCTTCTACTCTAGGAAGGGTCTCTGTTGGAGAAGAGTTACATGGGCTTGTTATGAAGACGTGTTTTGATTCGAGAGTCATCGTTCAGACTGCACTCATCGATATGTACTGCAATTGTGGCTTCTCTTTTAATGGTCGCCTGATATTTGATAGAATGCGCGATAAAGATGTTATTTGTTGGAATACGATGATTGCTGGGTATGTGAAATGCGAGGAATTTAGTAATGCCCGAGAGCTTTTCGATCAAATGCCTGTTAGGAATATCTCTTCGTGGAACACTCTGGTTGACATGTGTTGCAAGTGTGGAGATCTTGATACTGCTCGGAGGTTGTTTGATGAAATGCCTGAGAGAGATGTTATCTCGTGGAATGCAATGATATCGGGTTATGCCAAGATGGGGGAGTGTGAAGCTGCAAGGAGATTCTTTGATGAGATGCCCAAGAGAAATGTTGTGTCTTGGAATGTGGTGATCACATGTTATGTACACAATCGTCTGTTTTTAGAGGCATTGGAGTTGTTCAGGATGATGCAAGTATCGGACATTAAGCCGAATGAGGTCACAGTAGTGGCAGTACTTCCAGCTTGTGCTCATCTGGGGGCATTAGATCTAGGACAGTGGGTTCATGCTTATATTGGTAAGAGTCGGATCAAGATGGATGTATATGTTAATACTGCATTGGTAGAGATGTATGGGAAATGTGGGAATTTGGGGGAGGCACGGCGGGTTTTTGATGATGCGAGTGAGAAGGACACCTTTTTGTGCAGCACCATGGTCGAGGTCTTGGCAATGCACGGGAATGCCGAGGAAGCATTTGGGATCTTCGCGGACATGAGAAGTGCAGGGATCAAACCTAATGATATTACATTTGTTGGGCTGTTGAAGGCTTGTAGTCATGTGGGTTTGGTGAATACTGGGGTGGAATATTTTAAGGTCATGAGAGAAGAATTTGGGCTGATACCGAAGGTAGAACATTTTGGGTGTATGGTTGATCTTCTTGGCCGTTCTGGCCGCTTAGAGCAGGCATGTGAACTCATTAAGAGTATGCCTATGGAGCCTCATCCAATAGTTTGGGGTGCGCTGCTTAGTGCATGTAGGATACACGGCAATGTCAAGCTAGCAGAAGAAGTAGCACTTCGTCTTATAGAAATAGAGCCTAGAGATTGTGGGAATTACGTACTTTTATCAAATATATTCTCCAAGGCTGGTAGATGGGATGAAGCTGCAAAATTGAGGAAAATGATGAGAGACAAGGGCATAATGAAGAAGCCTGGGTGCAGTTCAATTGAGATGAACAATGGAGTGTATGAATTTTTTGCAGGAGATCGAGCTCATCCTCGATGCAAGGAGATTTATGAGATGTTGAACCAGATGGCTACCAGATTGAAAAGAAAAGGATATGTCCCAGAAACCTCCTCTGCATTGCAAAATGTGAGCATGGATGAAAAGGAGCAAGTTCTTTTATACCATAGTGAGAAGTTGGCTCTTGCATTCGGGCTCCTTAGTACTGATAATGGAACTCCAATTCGCATTGTCAAGAATCTCCGTGTTTGTGACGACTGCCACCTTTTCATGAAGATGGTGTCTAAGTATTACAATAGGCAGATGATTGTCAGAGATTGCAACCGTTTCCACCACTTCAGTGAAGGATCTTGTTCTTGCTTAGATTACTGGTAAAGATATATATTATTGGTTTCTCTTCAGTTCATCAAGATTAGAATCTGTCTATATGTTCATTCATTCCAAATTATTTGCCATCCACATAATTAACAGAAACACAAACCTTCAAAATAATTATCTACCATCTATTTATAAATGGTTACATTATCTGGTCTCTCCAACCATGGATTCATGCACGCATCATTGAAACTCTGAGAACCACAGCCAAGGAATCTTAAGAGTTTATTTCTGTTTTATGAACTTCCCCATCTTAGGTACATTGTTTCATGGACCCTTGCACAGGACATCATGTAGATGCTTGAGGGAGAAAACACTTCTAACTTCAAATAAATAAGCATGGTTGGTTCCCTTTATATGGGGAAAATAAGGAAAGAACCAATGTATCCCTCACTGTAAATGACTTTTCACGAATGACCAAGATTTTTATTATTTTTTGGTTTCCTTCAAAGCGTTCTATCCATCTTCTAGACAAACACTCATTGTGAACAACACCTTTTACAGTTGATGTCGATGATATTGTTATGAAGAAATCCATAAATCTGGGAAGAGTTGCATCACAGTTCTCCCCATTATCCACTCTAACTCAGAAGATGATAAGGCTGCCTGTCTAGCAATAAGAGGAACTGCTTCTTTTGCTTCTTTATATCCACATTCAGCAACAACATATGGGAAATCACTGCAACAGAACATCAATGAAAAAGTTGAAGTGCAAATTATCAGTTCATTTCCCTGGTAGGTAACAAATCCAACTAAAGAATAGTAAATTACCTTCCCCACATGACACGATTAGCACCATAGCTGGAGATGACCTGCGAAAGAAGGCTTGCTGTATCCTTGTAGGGATATGGCTTTCTTGAAATTCGGAACAAGGCGCTAAATTTCACATAAATCTGTTCAAATAGAAAACCATTCCACACTTTGAACCAAAAACAAAAAAAAACAAAAGTTGCGCACATGGGTTCGATCACAGGCACCCCTGCTAACCAGAACTGGTGCTTGCTCAGTTGGTACGGGCTTCTCGGGGAATACCAGCACACCTGGCTTCAAAACCCTTGATCAACAAGGATTGGATAACAAACTGACTACAACAATCCAAGGTTAATTGGCTCATATTATGACAAATGGTTCAATAAGAAGTAGAATTCCTCAACTTCCTGGCTCCTATGACGGTTAAGTGTTGTGGGATTACGCTACAGATAGATTTGAAGCTGTAGGATAGTATAAAAAACAGACCAGTACATTCTTACCTGTGGAAACCGGGACAGCTTTAGGAGTGCAGAGAAAACCTCATTTTCCTCATCGATTCTGTAAGGTAGTGTGCATCACAATAGCAAATCTGTTTTTGGTCCCTGATAACTAAAGAATGAAACCTTCCTAGAAACAAAATCTAAACATAACATGGGAGCTCACATGGGTGGTTTGCAAAAAGCCAAATGATCAAGTAGTACAACCGTTGAAGGAAAATTTGTGCAGAGTTCTTCGATTTCTGAAGTATGCAGATCGAGACCCTGAAATTTCCATCTTCTGAATATGTAATAGTTGTACTGTGGCATCTAAATCTGATAATATAGGTATTTGTTGAATTCCTCTAAGCTATAAAGTCAGTGAGAGTAAGAAGAATATGTACTAACAATATAACTGAATAGAGCAAACCAGTGACCTTGTTATAACTGAATGATATGAACTAATCAAAATAAAAAGGGAGCCGACTGATAAGGAAAATGGATTTGCCAAAATACCTTCATACACATGAAACCTACTGGTACTCCAAGTTCTCCTGCTTTAGAGAACATTGCCTTCCCAATTTCATTTGTCATCTGTGCATAGACCATGAAACAAGATAAATAATTGCACCTGTATGGAAGGACAGGATGTCACACATCTTTTCCATTCATAGAGAGATCCAATCTGTACACCCCCCAACATCTTTAAGAAGATTGAGATCATCTGGTGGTGTAACCCACCAAGATCTGAAAGCCATAACTGCAGATCCAATTTATAATTTCTTTCCCCTCATTGGGCGGATTACCACCTAGGAGATGTCCTAGATGGGAACATTTTTGGTCCTGATCACCCTGCATCAATGCCACGTATATGGGTATAGAGAGAAGGTAGCATCCTAGCTCCTGCAAGTCTTCCTCATTAGACAAGCTAATATTGATGCTACAATTTCCTGTCAATTTTCAAGCAAAAAGGACTCAATGCTGCACAGAGACTTGTAAATCTATACAGCATTTTGAATATTTGCTTTGAACAAGTAACCAATGAGGAAAAACAGACTCAGGATACCCAGTAGTTGAATTCTGTTTAAAAGAGAATAATTACCCGCTGTCCAGATGGCCACAAATATGGGTTGAAGCGAACAGCACGATACCCATCCTAGCATGAAAGAAGATTCCAAGTATCAAAATGAGATTTCAAAGATGAATATACTTGTTATCTGATAGTGTCAAGTTCTCCCATTGACCTTTAAAACAAGATGCTCAAGCTGCTTAAGCCCGCTTCCATCTTCTGCTGGATTCGCAAGGCAACAGCCTACGAATTTGGATGGGTACCCCTTCAAGACACTATTCAATCACAAAGTTTGCATAAGGCAATGCCTCTATAGTTAGATGGTAAAGTGAAGAACTTGAACCAAAAGCAGGAGGGAGGGAGGGAGCTTTTCAACTCTAATCAATGGAAAGATTGTTGGTTCAGTATAACTTTGAGGCAAAGTCATCCATGAGGAGGACCATTGATGAATTCTCCAGTCAGTGGGCCATGTTAAATAATGCGATTTTAACTGACCTTGTCACTAGAGAATGGTCAAATTTATGATTAATAGGTTGCACAATCAGAGCACCATCTACTCCTGCTTCTTCCATACACTGGAAAAGAAGAGAAAAAAGAAATAGATTGATAATGATAACAAACGAATCACATCATCAGTTTGCACAAGAATTATACAATTTTCCCGGGAATTCTTCAGTATAAGGTAAGATACACATACTCTTACCTTTATATGCCAGCAGAAAACTATTAGGATCTAATTAGGTCACATCAGGACAAAAGAAATTATAAGAAGAAATTATGAACTTTTATTCCGCTATATAATCAATATTATGACATTCAAGATCAAATTCTAGCCAATTTGCCAACATCCCGCCACATTTTTATGCAGTACTAAACTCTATAGTTCATCCTGATCTACCATATTCAGTAAAGAAGCAATGTGCTCACCAGAAGCTGCCGTATTTTCCTAAAAAAATTGGCCTGCCAAATAGTGGGTGCTCCAGTTTCATTGTTCATTTTCTCTGTAGAATCAGACTAAAGAACCATCTGCAACCAACTGACCCTTTCGTACTACATTTTAAGTCAATTTGATGATGCATGAAAAATTTAGTTATTTACAAGTACACTACCAACCGACTATACGGCCGCCGACATGTATATCGAGAATGTAGGCAGTTTGATTTTAGAGTGGTGGTGTCAACCATGGACATCTATGCAAAACTAACTTTCAATATGTGGCACTGATTGTACAATATTAGTCTATGTATACACTATCCTTAAGCATATTTACATGTTTACAAGTATTCCACCCTAAAGAATATGAATTCACGAGTTGACATACTTTTTTTTGGTTCAAGACATATGGTTAGGCCGCAACACCAATTAGTATGGTTAGTATCTATTCCAGGTTAGTGAAATGGGTGGATGTTTCCACCGTCACACCCTCTCAGGACTTGATCCCGGATTATAATTGTGATGTACTACACACACAACCAATGGGGCAAGCATTGCTTCCCCACGAATGCACATACCGATACCATCCAAAGCGAATACAGTTAAACTTGAACAGTGGCACACAGACTTACTACTTTTCACACAACCCTACCAAAATTCTTACATTTCCATAATACAACACATATCATCATATTTATAAGTAATGCCACTATTAGGAATGTTTGCTCATCCCAAACATACATCAATTATATTCGAAGATAACATCTGTTTTCCTTCATTCAAGCTTACTCTAAATCAAATTTTAGCTCTAAGATGATCAAAATTCGGACAAAGGACCAAAGCCCAAAACAATCGTTAATACATATTGATAAACCCTAATTTCTAAGATACCTTTCTTTTCAATAGAATTCAGAAAATAAACTGGGTTATATCCCAAGCTAAGCTAAAAAATAATGCTGATAACAAACAAGCGTACCTTGAGCAAGAAATCGACATTTCCGGGCAGTGTAGGTTCTTGGCCAGGAAAATAAGGGTATTTATCTGCAGCCTATGAAAAGGAAAAATCGAGTGACGAACAAATCGGGTTAAAGACAAAAGGCTATCGAATGAAACTAGCGTTTTCTTTGCAATTCCTTTGCCTTAGTTACCTCTTCGGGCGATGCCCAGACATGCAAGTGCGAATCGATGATTTTGGGAGAAAAAGCTTCCATCGTCGCTATTTTTGTTGCAGAGATTCGAAATTGAAGTTTCTTCGAAAACGAGACCAAAGGTTGGGAAGAATAAGAAGGAGAGACTGAAACTGAGATCAGAGGCTTCAATCTCACAGCCATGCCCGAAAAGTTCATTTTTTTTAATCCCAAGAGAATACATCTATTTTAATGACGAAAATGGCCTTCACTACAGTATTTCAGATCGCTTTTCAAATTTTTTTTTCCGGTATTTATCCGAGGTTAACGAGAACCTTCCTTGTGGTTAGGACTGTTGTCAGAACCGGATTGGACCGGCCGGTCAAACCGGAAAACGGGAACGGTTCCCAAATCCCCCAAAATCAGACATGTTTAAGAACCGGTTATTTTTACCAAAATCAGAAGAACTGACTGGTTGAACCAGTTGAGAATCGATCAGAACGAAATAAAAATGATTTTTTTAAAAAAATAAAATAAAAAAGGACATGATCGAACCGGAAATTGACCGCAAAGCCAGTTCTGATAACATTGATGGTTAGTCCCATATCGGTTGTATAATCTACCTATCAACCTCATAAAGTTTCACTTACCCTCAAACGGTTGGTAGCCATTGGGTGCAGCTTCATGAGTTGAGTGATTATATTTATGTGTGATGTGTGTGTTTCTTTCTAATAATAAGCACAGCTTAGCCTTGTGGTGGTGTTGTCTTGACAAAAAAAAGCAAAAACGAGACCTCAGAAGACATTATTTTTGGGCACAAAACACACTTTCAGCTACTTTTGTTCGGATAGAAAATAGTGCATGATATTATTTGTGTTTAAATACGAGGCCGAGCTATGCTTCAAGGACCTTAAGAGCATTTCAAAATACTACGTCATTCGTACTTTCTTCACCAGTTCAAGGAGCATAAAGGGCTTTCGCCTTGCTTCAACAGGCTCGCTAAACACAATCGCCATTTTAGGGAAAAGGTGCTCGCCAAATGTGGCGAATGTTTTCAACTCGCCATCCGCTTGTTTATTATTATTTTCTTAAAATAAAGTCCACTGAAAGCGGAAGCTTTCAATTCTAGTGAGAAGAAATATGGAAGAAATGTGGAGTACTATTGAAATTCTACCTTCAAAAAGTGGAGAAATTTTTCAGAGAATTCTCTATTTTGAAGAAAAAATAAAGAAACTTTAGCTTTAGTGTTGGAGATCTTCTTTAAGGGTAACTCTCCCTTTTAGTGTAAAATTGGTGACAATAATAATGCAACAATGAAGAATCAATTTATGAAATTGTCACTATTTTTCTTTTTAATTACAAGATTATCATCATCTATATATTAAATTAAAAAGAAAGCTTAACTCAAGACTATGAAGCAGAGCTCAAAAATGCCATAAAGAGTGACCAACCACAGGAGTTTCAATAAACCAGGACTAAAGTCACAATTACCTCTTGAGTGGTGGTGGGCATCCTCTTCATATTAACGCTCATATTATTTTCCCTCTAGAGATTGGTAGGGAAAACACTTAGCCCTTTATGTTTGAGTGAATTTTTCTCTCTAGTCTCTCATGTGGAGAAATTATTTCCGAGATTTAATCTTTTCTACAATGTTTTCCTTCCAAACAAACAGACCTTAAGGGATAAAAAACCCTATTAACTATTTTTGTCCCATGAAACACCGAATTTTAACTTTTATGATGAGGTCACAGTTAACCCTAAGACTATACAATTTTAGAAACTTTATTTTTTCATTGTCTTTTACGAGTTTTGATAGAAGGACCACACAAACGGTCTTGGGCCGAGATATCACCTTATAATAATTCATTTTTTTCTTTTTTGAACACGAAGTATCACTTAATTTAAAAAGTGTCTTATAATTTCTTTTTGGTTGTCAAAAAGTTTCTTATAATTTCATATGCTTCTTATAAAATATTGGGGTTATGTATAAATAGCTTATAATATTATAAGGAACTTATAATTTCAAAACCTTATATTAATTCTTCAATGGAAGCATGTTGTGGAGAAGATCTCGTGTCCTGCAAAGGGACTGTGGGATGAGTTGTTTTTAGTGGGTCTCGTGGGAATTTGAAGACTTACAACACTCTTGTTAGAAGAATAAAGCTTGTGGTACCATATTCTCCTAAGATTAACCAAAACCTTGTCTTAGAAGTTAAAATATGTTCTTTTTTTCATTTTTTTTCTTGGGCCACATAACACTTAGGTGCGTTCGTTTTGCGAGAAAGTGAGGGAAAATATAACAAAAAATGAGGTTTCTTGCACATTTCTTGCGTTTGGTGTGTAAAAAACATAACTTCATTTTCTTGCACTTTCTGTAGAAAACTTTCTCTATCTCGTTATTTTGTGAAAAAAATTTTCTTTTCTTTAGTTTCACCTATTTTCTTACCAACCAGAATGCACCCTTAGGATTTTGAAATTATAAAACATAACATGAAAAAAAAAACATATTTATGGCGAAATTTGCATAGTTGATTTGTCTTCCCAGTGAGTGACAGGAGTACAAGTTTGAAAATAGAAGAAACTACAAGTTTGTAACACGCAAACATGCCTCCCACTCTTTATTCTTGACTCATTTCTCAAAAGCAAATTAAGAGCAGCTGACTTGAGATTTCAGCACAAACAAGTCAGATGGTGTTTGCCACGCATATCTAAAAGTGATGGAATGTCCTTGAAAGATGGGTTGACCACCATTGATGAGGCAAGTTTGGTCGTCCACTTGTTTAAAGATGGTTGGGTCCACTGGTTCCACAGTGCTGAACCCAAGGCATTTCAGTTGCACATCTGATTGAGGACACAGGCAATTATTGGTGATAACAACCTCGTACTCTGCTTGCCCTTCTACCACGTGTCCTGTTCTGGCTTGATTGACTGATATATCAGACAGGCTACACGGCTGTGCTACTCCTGGAAATGGTCAACTACTAATTAAAGGATTCATATTCTATTTATAAGTGTGAAGATGCGGTTAGATGGAAAAGATCATTCGGTCATTTTCCTTCAATAAGCTATCTGATTCACCATGCAAGACCCTCATCAACCAGTTACAGAATAAGAAATAAAAATACGAGCATGAAAGCATATATGCGTACTGACCTTGTTTGCATATGAAGAGGAGGACGAGAAAAGCATATGAGACCTTGAGTGTTGCTGCCATTATTACTTACTTCTACACTAAATATCACTCTCTTCTTTCTCTAGTTTAATTTGGTTGGCTTTTTGAGTCTCTAATAATTTATAAAGACCCTTTGTTTAATGTCTTAAATTTGGAGAAAATCTATTAGATTTGTAGAGTAATTAGAGTATCAATGAAAGATATCTTCTTGATTTGATATTGACCTTGTTGCCGAGTACACAGGCCTATTTTCACATAATGCCCCCCACTTGAAATCCCGTGGTCGACAGCACTGTATAGGTGGTCTCAGCCCTATGAGGGTCTCAAAGCATTATCCTTCCCTATATTATTGTATTTTGCTATCACTAAAAAAATAGTGGGACTGCCTCCAAAAAATACATACAACTGTGTTTTTAAAAACTACTGCTAATTCCATGGCAGGAACTGAATTCCGAGATGGTTTTACAGAAACCGCTGCTAATTACATGAGTTTTCGTAAAAATCGCCGTTAAAACTAGGTTCCCGCCATAGAATTATTGGCGGTTTTAAAAACCGCCTCTGAAACAAGTTCCCGCCATGGAATTTGCGGTAGTTTATAAAGATATTTAACGACGGTAAATGTCTCGCATTTGGGGATTTATTCTTTTTCTCTTTCCTCTCCTCTCTGCTCCCTAATCGGGATTTAGGGCCCCAATTAACAACGATTTAGGTGCCTTCGGCATCGATTTTGAACCGCCGCTAAAGGCCTTACATTTTGCAGTGTATATTTTTTTCTTAGAGTTTTTTAACAAATCATTCATAAGATGATTGAAAATTAATTATGCTACGTGCGCAACCTAGAACAGGTGAAAGGAGGCATTCAAATCAAGTGCAAAATCATAGGAATGTTTTAAAATCACAAGAATGTGTCTACATTTATGGACCATATTTAATTATTTTATGTTATTTGTTTTATACATATTAGTAAAAAAAATTTGTAGATTGGTTATGTTTGAATCCATGAAATAATATATCATTCCTGTGCATAAAGGATAAATTTATTTTTCATGTATTTCGATCACATAATGTTCTGTGGATCCTAAAAACATTTCCATCATGTTACATCCAACCAAGTTTATTTTTTTAAATTTTTTTTCTTCATAAATATTATGGCAAGAAATATTTCAAGTATGGAAAAACACTTCGAAGAAATATTTTTTCCCCCAGAAATCTTTTAATACATTCCTTGTTGCTCATATGACAATTGTATCCTCACATCAAGGAAACTAAAGGAAAACTAGAGGTCTAGTCTCTTGAAATGAGTGTGGTGGTTGGTATGCCCACTCGTTAACTAGAACATATACTAACTGATGCCTCGTTTGATTGAGATCATTGCAATCGTAAGCGATTATGTTGATAATTAATGTAGTCATGAATAAGCGATGCTATCAATAAACGATGATTGTTGTAATCTAATTTGGTTGGTATTGTCGATAAGTGATTATCTGAGCATTTTAAATGAGTATTTTGGTTATTTAGATAAAAAAAAAAGAGAATAATATTTTTAGAAATATCTCTCTCAAGCTTAATAGATCTTGTAGGTTTTATTGAGTACAAATTTGGATGCGTATAGTAATTTTCATAGCCTTAAAGATGCATAAGCGGTTATGCACCATAATAATCATCTCTTGGCAAGATTATAAAATCACTAGGTATTTTTATAATCGATTATGACATAATCACTTATGATGAGTCGAACAAATTGAGACGTAATCTGGACATAAATGATTAAGATCCAAAGAAACGCTTATTTTAATCCGAACAAAACCAGCTCTCAACCAACAATTCATATGTAACCAAAACAATTCTCATACATACCCAACCAATCGTTCATAGGCAAGAAAACAAAACAAATGCTAATTCGACCTCCTTTCACATTACCTAGAACTAAACCAATTGAGAGATGCAAGGTTTTTACTGAATAACAATTCTATATCCAAATATGTAAGTGGCTGTTAGTTACTAGTGAAAATGGAGATCGGATCACGGGAATCGTGATTGAATTGGGGGAGAGTTCAATCGCACCCACATGTTAACACATGTTTTTGTTCAGCCCTAATAACTATGGTTAAAATTTACTAACTCTTCGAATTCAATAATTTAATGTTAAGTTTTAGGAAAAAAAAATTACTTAAGGTTAAATTTTTCTTAAAACTACCTTTTCCTAAAAACCAATGATAGTCCCTCTATTAGTTTGGACTTATCCTTACGACACCATAGCGGTTACCTTAGGTCTAGCGCGTGTAGGATGTATGTGTTACGGGATAATCTTTCTATGAAAAAAAATATATATATTCTTCATGGATATTCTCTTCTAAGGATACATCTGCAATTTTACCCAAAACAAAGGCTAGTCTCCGCCATCCCTTCCCCTTAGGGTCTAACGTCTTCCTAGCTGTTGACGACTAAGGGTACAAATAGCCTTATCAACAGTTGTTCAGCTCAGTTGCTTAGACACATTTCTATCCATGGCGACTCCTCTTGCTTCTCTGGTAAAAACTCTAAATTTATTACCGTTTCTTCCATTATAGTTTCCTACCATTTTTACTTACTTCGTTTCTTCTCGCAGGCGAACATGGGCTCTACGGTTTTAGTTCCTGCAACCATCTCACAATTTAGGGTTTTCAGTCCCTCTTGCAATGCTCCCAAGTTACGAAAATGCCCTTCCATATCCAGTATCTCTCCGTCATCGTCGAGCTTCTTCTCTGGCTCGTTGCGTCTTGGTCCTTCTTCGTTTCCTTATTGTCAAAGAAGATCTAGTTTCTTTAGCTCTGTTCGGGCATCCACTAAGGAGGTCAGTAGTTCAATTCTCGGACAGATTGTGATTTTGAGCTCATAATCTGAAATAGTAATTAGGGTTTTAATTTCTTATTTTGGTTATTGCGGTTTATAATACCCAAAACCCTAATTTTGATATTGTTGTTGCTTTTTCTCCCCCCTGAAAAATAGTCTTTTAAAGAAGGGATCACTGTATATCTATGAATTGGAAAACCGTTGGTTTCTCAGAGTTAGGATTTGGAGAGTTTTGTTGATGTGAAGTCATTGTCGATGATTTAGGGCAGACATTTGAAAGCCAAGGTTTTGTTGTGTGATTGTTTTATTTTAATGTTTCATGGAATTTCAGGAAGTGGCATTGCAATCTAAAGTCACCAACAAAGTTTATTTTGATGTAAGCATTGGGAATCCTGTAGGGGACCTGGTTGGAAGGATTGTGATAGGATTGTTTGGTGATGATGTGCCCCAAACAGTGGAGAACTTTCGCGCTCTATGCACAGGTTGTGTTTAGAGTATTTTTGGTTAAATTTTATCTACTGGCTTGTTTTTGGTGCTTTCTCTTTTGAAGTTTGATTGAATGATTTTTTGAATGGATTCTGATATTGTTTATAACTACATTGTATCTTGATCAGGAGAGAAAGGCTTTGGGTACAAAGATTCCACTTTCCATCGTGTCATCAAGGATTTCATGATTCAAGGAGGAGATTTTGATAAAGGAAATGTGGGTACTCTTTTTTCTCAGTTTCTTATATTACCATATCTGATTTTTTATGCTTTCGAACCATGATTACTTGTATCTTGACCGGTGGTATGATAAAAAAATAATTGGGAAGCAAAAGCATTGAAGAATAGATAAAACCGATAATAGAACTTGCAACTCTGCAAAGTCCTTGAAAAAAAGTAGTTTTTAGTTATAAACTGAGTTGATGTATTACACTATTAAGATTAACAAAAAAGCCTCAGTGTCTATATTTTTGATATTTGGTTTCATGGACATTGTGAAACCGAAAAGTATGTTATTTAGGTTTGTGTCATTATAATTTCAATAGGAAATTTGTAAAGGACTCATCCTTCCAATTGACCAACCATTAAGCATGACTAAAACACATTTGGGTTTTTGTTTCTCTTTCTTTTCTTTTATTACTCTGTTAACATTTGGAACAATGGGGTGGAAATTTGCTATAGAATCTTCTATGTCCAAAAAGTAGGCGAACATCCTAAAATTGAACATCATATGGACAGTGGGCTATCCCTTGCCCTCCTGATATAGTAGAGAATAGACTTAATGCTTTATGTATGAATATTTGAGTTTGGGTAGCCTGACTGCCTGAGTTCCAGATGGTCATCCACTGTAGGCATTCTGAGCTGATCTCTCTCTCTCTCTCTCTCTCTCTTTTAAACCTCTTCAATCTAATCCTTTTTATTTTGAACATGATTGAGTCGAATAAGGTGATCTATCATAGAGGACCCAGTGGATCTTTTTTTCCCCTAGCATTTTTTATTAAATGCCCAATGGATTTCTTTGGTAAAATCTTTTCATAAAGAAATCTCTAGCCAAGGGTCTCTGTTTTCTAAAATAAGACCTACACCTTATGCCATTGTTAACACTTGGCTGCCCATAGGAGGAGAGTATTATTACTTGGCTGCTGTTGCTTGATAGACTTTCAACTTGAAAATGATTTTTTTCTTTTTTTGCTTAAAGTCATCCTATTATTTATTGAGTACCGATAAGGAAATGAGCTAGCACCTTTCTCTTGATTGAATGGGTGTGGATGGAGTATTCTCATGCCAATTCGACCTTTGACATGTGAGAAGTACCCTGGTTTTATTAGGTCCCTGGAACATGGACAAAGTGTATAAATTTCTGACTGTTGACATCAAATATTACTTTGTTAGGGTTTTGGATTTTTTATGCCCCACTTCTAATTTCTTTTCTGTTTATGTGATTTTTAAAGAAAAAATCATCACATTTGCTAAAATGGTAGTAGAAGTGCACATCCACGCCAAGGGAGTATAGTCTCCATGTGAGTAACAATTTCTCATTTGAAGTAAAAGGACATATAAAATTTACTTGTTTGAGACATGTCTTGGGCATGGTTGTTATATCCTTGCGATTTGCGATTCAAATCCTACGATTCGATTCAAATCCCAAGCAAAACGATTCAAATCAGGGTTGAAAATCTTAATTGGGTAAATCTCAGTTGATTTGCGATTCAAATTAGGATTTGCGATTCAAATCGTACGATTCATGCGATTCAAACGATTCGAGTACAAACCCTTTTATGGACCAATACTTATAAAATATTTTTTATTCTTTTGATTTTCTAAAGGTATTTTATGTCCTTTAAAAAGAGAGAAGAAACAGGAAAACCCTTGTTACGAACATGCCAAAACCCCTATTTGGATGGTCTCTCTGTTGTTGTGAAACGGGGAAAAAAAGAGAATGAAAATACAAGAAATGAGGAAGGAGAATGATAGAGTTGGATTTTGGTAAAAAATGATAGTTTATCTTGTTAGTCTTTTCAATTGTACAAGTCTTTTTTTTTTTGTGCTTGATCTCATACGACATGATTATCTGAGATTACTTTTGTTGATTTATCTTTAATGATATTGGAGTTTTTTTTTTTTCATTTTTTGGAGATCGTTTACGTTTTTTTTTATAGAGTATGCAATGAAATATTCATTACTTTCTTTTATCAATAGATATGAATGAAATCTTTTGGATAATAGATTATTCTATTTTTTTTTAATTAAGTAATTTTTTAAACAATTTTTTTAAAAATAGATTAAATCTTACGATTTACAATTTGAATCCCGATTTGAATCGAATCGGTCCTAAAACGATTTTACGATTCAATTACGATTTAACAACCTTGGTCTTGGGCACAAACATTGAAACCCATAGCACTCTCGTTATAACATTTCACAGATCCCTATCCATGCTGATACACCTTTCATCTTGTGTGCTTCAGTGACTAGGTTTGTTTTGCTAATAATTTGCATGCTATTGGATTTCACAGGATTAATTCCAAACCACCTTGTGTTTGTGTTTGACAGTGACACACATGTCAGTGTCTAATATACACAGGCTTTTGTTTCATCTTCTTCTTCTTGTACTTTCATCATTTGAGAGCAGCCATTTTCTAGTTTCACCGAAAGGTACTTTACATTGAAGAGACTAGTCCTTGACTCGAAGGCTTTGAGACACCCTCCATTACCCCCCCAAAATGTGTAAGGACAAAAACAGTCATTGCATGTTGTTGCATTATGTGTCTATTGTAGCACAGCCATGGAAAGTTGACCTTGTTCTACCTATCCATGAAAAAAGAAGTGACCTTATTCTATCTTTTATTTGGGCCTTGACAAATGAACTACCAAGTAGATCCATCAATTAATCCTCTATAATTGGTCATTGATTGCAGGGAACTGGAGGCAAAAGTATATATGGTCGTACATTTAAAGATGAGAACTTCAAGTGTAAGTTGATCCCCACTACCCATGCCACATGCAGCTAGCTGGTTGGGTCTCACCACTCAAGAAATCCCAACTTGGAGATTTCCTTGGTCAAACAAGAGCATCTGATTTATGGGCGTTTGGTAACCTAAATGAAGTCATTTGCAAATTGTGTACTTTTTAGATTGTTGTCTTTAAGTTTAATAAAAAATGAAATGAACTCATTTGATTTCTTAACCACAACTCCACTAAGATTATGAGATCAATGGATGTAGAGAATGTGACCATGTAGATGTGGTTATTTCAAAGTTTTGGTGAATCGAACTCATTTGATCTTTAATCTACAGCTCAAATAACTCTATTTTGAAATTTATTAAACTTGAAACAAAACACTCTAAAATGAGTAAATAACACAAGTTGCAAATGATTTCATTTAGGTGGTACCCTATTATTGTTCTTTTGAATGGTGGAGAAAGCTCCAGCATTCCCAAGACTATACATTGTATATCTGCCATTTGCGTTTTTGTTGATTGAACTGGGAGATTTAGGTTGGACTCACTGACTGGTGCTCTTCCCGATTCTCTGCTTGTGTGCCAACTATCCTGATTATGTTTCCATATATGATCATTTTGTTTTAAGTTAGCTTTTTAAATTTGCAGACTATATATTTATACTTAGGTGATCACATATAATTCTGAAGTGTAGAATGTTTTTGCAGTGGCTCATGTTGGACCAGGAGTGCTTAGTATGGCAAATGCAGGGCCCAACACCAATGGAAGCCAATTCTTCATTTGCACTGTCAAGGTAGTCTTCTGTTTTTCTTCAGGATCTAAATATCATTTTGCGCAGCAAATTTAGATAATTATGATTTCAGATTCTTGTGTTCTTGAGGACCAGAATCACTTCCATAAAAAGCAAAACACATTGAAGGATAAACATATGTTATGCTTAGCATTCAGAATGTACAAATCTTGTGAGCAAGATGGTTTTCCATTTGGCAAGTCCTGTGCCACCAATGGTCAGGTACATAGCTACATTTTCTTTATTACCTTTCGCTTATTGTCTATATGGAACCTCGGAACCATTTGGGACTCTCCCCCATCACTCCTCATGAGGGGGAGCAGGACAGACCCTTTCACAGTTCCCAGGGTGCCAGGTGCGTGAGGACACCTAAAAACGATTCTCTCCCGGTGCCCTTCTCCTGGGGCTGACATGGTGTATGGGCAGGTTCTACCCGTCATTCAACTGTTTTAACATCTAATTAACATGCGCGGAAAAGGTAATTGGGCCTCTTCTCTTCCAAAAGCCATGAGAGTAGGTTAGAAAGAAGTCCTCATATACTCTGTTTAGTAGCAAGGATAGCGTTCCATGACAATGATATCCTCCTTGTATGGCTATGTGATATAGGGCGCATCTTCCCTGGCTTGTTTGATTTAGGAATCCATGACCTATCTGAAAAGAAAGGCATCTTACACCAAAATGTTGGCTTTGCTTGATTGGGAGACTTGCCATTTTTTGTTAAATTGTCCAAAAGAATACAATAAGATGGTTAGGAGCCACAAATTGCTGGTCGGCATTTGTGGCGCATGTATGGAACAGGTAGGTCGACCAGGTCCAGATCCAAACCGTTGCCCTGCACAAAAATGCAATGTGAATGCTAGTCCTAAACTGGGTTAATCACAAAAACATAACTGAATCTTTTCAATTAGAACCTCTCCTTGTGCACTTGGGTGTTGGTTTCCAAGTGCTTGCTACTCTGACATAGTAATAGTGTGATGAACTGAGCCACCATTCATTTCTTGAGCTTCATTGAAATGCACCTCAAGTTTTGCACATTCTTTTTGGCAAGGGGTGTATACCAATCTGAGTTAACATATTTGTGTGATGGGGTGGCATGCAGACACCATGGTTGGATCAGAGGCATGTTGTGTTCGGGCAGGTTCTGGAAGGCATGGACATAGTCAAACTTATTGAATCACAAGAAACGGACAGAGGAGACCGCCCAAGAAAGAAGGTGGTGATCAGCGAATGTGGTGAACTTCCAATTGTCTAAGAGATATCTCATCGGTTGGAGATGTCTTTTTCTCGCTTTCTTTCTGATAGCTATTTTCTTGGGCTACCAATTGAAGAGGGCATGTTCCAATATTCCTGTTTTAGTTACCCCTATGTTTTGTTTCAGTTAGATGTTTTTCCGAATATAGATATTATTGAGAGTTAGAGCTATTTACCAGAGGATAACTTTGGATAATTTGGAGGTAATGCTCTTCGTAGCTTGAGGTACAGAATGTAGGTGTATCATGAATTTAGCAGTGATGGCAACAACAATAAAATTTAATGTTGCTGGTGCTTTTGTTATCTTTTCTGGGCATAACCCCGTTAGGGAGGAGTGTGCATATCACCTGCCACACTCATTTCAAAATGGTGTTATTGTGGAAACTTGACCTTTGCTACAACTGATATCAAATCTGGTTCACTTCGTGATCCTTGATTCCAATGTGATTCCTGTTCTAATAACCATGTATGAGTCTCTGACCCCTAGTATCCTTTAATATTTTACTGCATGCCATCTCTCCTTGAACTTTTAAGACTACAAAGTTATTTTTTAGATCCATCACGTTGATCCATCCATACTGCTGATCTTTCCATCCAGCTTCATTATCTAGAAGCTCTTTGAAGTTCAAATTGTTCTCATCAGTCACTCCCTCATGCACCTCTAGTTCTCCCTGATGTCTCTTGTCCACTTCATGATTTTACGAGATAGGATCACAGCCAATTGAAATTGCATTCAAGCCAATGCAATTGCATATGTGGCTGATGTTGATTGGAAGATTAAAAAAATTCAAATTTTGAATTTTCCGCTCATTTTCTCTCATCCAATCAACATTAGCCACATATGCAATTGCATTGGCTTGAATGCAATTGCAATTGGCTGTGATCCTATCTCTGATTTTACTACTTGTATGAAGCTTAACAAGCCAAACTAATATCTTATTACTTTATAATTGAGGTTGGATTGTTGAACCAAAACATCAACTGCAAGTAAGTGCCTCCTTTTTCTGAATACTTTTTATCAGTTTCTTGGCTTTGTTAGCATGCCCTTCCAAATCCAGCCAACAATCGTCCTTCGGTTGTCCCTCTGCACCAAACCAAGATATTCATATTCGAGAAGATGTAGCTTGCTCACCAAGGTTCTAAGGGATTGGTGAAAGGGTGGTGGAGCTTTGGTGCAACACTCCTGACTGATTTTCCTTTAGCAGCTTCCAAGAGTTGTAGGAGATGTTACCCTCTGATATTGTGGTAAAGTCCCACTAAGGAGGTTTTGTATCATCACTAAAATCCATTACAAAAGAAAAGAAAAAAAGGGTAGAGCCACAATATGAGAATCCACCTGTCTGAATACTAGAATTGATAATTCATCTTTTTTTTTTTTGGAACGAGGGTATCTAGGCCTCTTAGAGCACCCGACTAAGTCCCTCAAGCCGTGCAGATCCCCTTATACTACACAACCAGGATAGCCAGAATAAATCCTAAAGGGTGGCCAACAAAGGGAAGGGACTTGAACTGAAGACCTCCACATCTTGAGGTGTGGTCTTTGGCCTGAAGGCTAATTGTGGTGTTGATTTCTCTAGCTTAGTTTCTACTATCATTTGCAGCCCCATTGGGTTATGAATGACCCTGCTACACACTGAGGCCCTTCATCATTGTTTTAAGGTTTCTCAGTAAAAGAAGAGTGTAGATAGTGAGAGTTTGATTGAGTGGGGCTCTTTCAGTGGCATTCCTTTAACAGGACTGAACTCCCTTAAAGTAGTATTGAAGACATTGAATTTGACTGATACAGTGAGAATAATTCAGATATTTAATTTTGTATGAAGAAACTGATTACAAGTTTTTGGCTTTAGGGAGTTGAGATTTCACCTTTACCCCCTTTGGAGCCCCATCTTACCTAAGGAATTGAGCCTATGTGCTTTCTACTAATTCTCTCTTGGAATAGTTTCTCAATTTTTTTTTAAAAGGCAAAAAAATAACCATTAAATTTATGGTTTACATATCAATCCAAATCCTTCTGAATTGGAGGAATCAGAGCTAGCTTAGAAGCTAAAACTGGAAAGACACTGGAAACCCCCCCCCCCAAAAAAAAAAACAAGGAGAGAACACAGTGGCCCTGCACACTTAACGATAGATCGATAATGATATAACAGAGGGGGATTTGTTGTTATGCATGTGGATAAACAGTTTCTTTTATTTTATTCAACGAAATTGTAGTCAAGAAGCAAGTTTAGCACCCTAAGCACAAAAGATCAATCAATATGAAAATTTGTCGAAAGAAATAAAAACAACATAAATATAGCAGAAATTATCTACATATCAATGTAAGACACCGCTGAATATTCCACCGAATTAGGCCATCGCTCACCTAAACTGGCTAAAAGAATTTCCACATTTGATAAGAAATAGAACCAATTTTTGGAATTTATAGCTCATGGAAGTAAATCCTCAAGAAGAGGAATAGGAATTCACTGAGAGAGATTCATGTTCCAGGACAAGGTGTGATTGATCCAAACTAGTGATATTTTGAAGGTAATTACTGAATGAGTTATATGTATACTAAAAAGTGTGAATAGATAAGTAAATGCCCCTTCTGTTCATAATACAAGAATATCTAAGATAACCAAATACCCTTGGTAGATCTAAAGAGAAAATTGAATTAAGTATACTATCAAAACTGTAGGTTTATTTTCACAAACAAGCTGATCACCACTCCATCCAGATTCCAGACCTAAGAAGAACAAACAATTAAAGATGTCTTACACTAAGTACTATCAACACACCTCTCAAGATAAACAAGAAAATTAAAGTCCAATCCCAAAGCTACTCGGCTATGCACAGTTCCACCTACACATTCCAAACCAGAAGCAACACTATAATGATAAATTGATTTCTCTAAGAGAAGAATATTTATATGAAGGAAAAGAATAAAATGAGAGAACCCCAAAGCACCTGTATTTGGAGATTTGGATGAAGCTATGGAGATGGAGAAGTGGCAAACAATACCCAAATCCAGTCCCTTTGACCCAATTCAACAAAAAATATTGAATTCCCAAGAAAACTCAGCTTCTTAGACATTGCTATGTCCTCCTGTTCTTCCCAAATTATCCATTAAAGACTCCTTCACTTTCCTACTTCTCTTACTGTCTCGACTCTTGAGAATCATCCTTAGCAGAAGATTGCGGGTGCTGCTGCTGCTGCTGCTGCTGCTGATGAATGGGCCCAGCGCCGGCTCGGGCATGCCCCATCTGCTGGTAAAACTGGTTCAAGGCTTGAGAATTCAAAACCCCAACATGACCATCCTGAGATAACCCAAGTTCCAAACCTGGAAGTTGCTGGTTAGTCCCACCCAAAATTGAGCTAAACCCCATTGGACCAATATTTGTAGCTGGCAATTCGAAGCCATGAAACCCAATTTTAGGCAGATAATTGGAATTTTCGCTGCCCAAATTTGACGTTGACGGACCGGAAGAATGAACAAACCCCGTCCCGAATCCGCCGACAGAGGGCCATAGAGCTGTGGGCACATGGGATCTACTCAAATTAGCACCTAACATAGCCCAGTTGGTCCTACTTCCATCTGGTCCCAGTTCATCCATCTTTGAATGCAAACCAGCAGAAAGAGAGACCCCCTGTTGAGAAACAGAGCCTCCGGCGCCAGAAAGAGCCGAAGCAGGAATAGTTCCGGTACCTGTTGCAGCGATGATCGATGGCTCGGCTTGCTGTAGCAGCCACTGTATCGTTTCTCCATCAGATTTATGACCCAATTCTCTTGTCAATTGAAAAATCCTTGCAGCACAGAGAGCTGGCATCCTTATTCTTCTCCCTCTTCCGTCTACTTTTGTGTGTCTGTCTTTGTTGGAGCTTCGCTTAGGTGCTAACTGCTTCTTCCCTTCTTCTTTATCTGCAATCACAATCTGAAAATCTTTGATTTCTGCTGGTTTGTTCTCACCCATGTCTGGTTGTGGGGGACTCAGGAACTTGGGCAGTTCTTGTGATTGTTTTGAGCCATTGGGATCCATGAGAACAGGGGGAAAAAAAGATGCCTCTTTGATTGAAGACGGCGACCTGAAAAGACCCAGACTTTCATGAGTTTTCACTGTTTTTGGCCAGGATTGAGCCTTCTTGTTCAAAAGACGAGAAAACTTGAAATCCCAAGACACCCACTTCAATTTTACTCTGGATTTTAACTTTTCTCTCTCTTCACTGTTGCTTGCTTGTTCTTTCTAATTATTATTATTATTATTTTTTTTTGACCTTCATTTCATTTGATAGCCCCTTCTAGCGCCAACTCAAATTTACTCAGGATTTTGCTGTTTGTTCTTTGAGATTAATTTTCATGGGGGAGCTCAGCATCATGCGGAGCTCTCTGTTTGTGGTTTCTATCATTTTTATACCTTCAATGTTTTTTCCCTGGTATCGCAAATACGTTGGAAAGCTGGGGCATTTTGGGTTGCTCCGGTTAGCCCCTTCAACCACAGCTCCTGTTCACAGTTAATCTCATAATTTTTTATCTTAATTAATTTATTATTATTATTTTTTGAAAAATAGTCACCTCTTTGGTCCAAGGAATACCTCCTCGGTCCCCTTTTTGGAGCCATGTGTCCCCTTTTTATTTTCATTAATTAGTGGTTAAGGTTGGATTACACATCTACCCTTGATTTTTAGAAAAAAATATTAACAGAAAAATTATCCACAGGAGATGGTTAAATTTTTAACCATAGCTGAAAGGATTTGTGAGAGCAAGGAGGAATAGTCCCCTCTTCCGCATGAGGAGGTGACTATTGTTCTTATTTTTTTAATCTTAATTGGATAGCCCCTTAAAAGGCTTTTTTTTTTTAAAAAAAAATTTAAAACTCAATGGCAACACAAGGTGATTGAAAGAAATACTCACACCACCCATACAAATACACACACAACATGAAGGGTTCAACTGCCACATTTTACCCCCCTCATAGGCTCATAAAACCCTTTCAACATTCCATGGATTCCCTATTTATATATCTTTTCTGCATGCAATAATTGCAACAGCAATGTATGCATCTCTTGTAAGGGACTCAAATGCCCACGTGGCAGCTTAGAGATACAGCTGTCAGCCCATGAATGAGGTAATGGATTACTTCAGTGAGATCAAATCACAGCATTGAACTTGGGGAGAGTTCAATCGAACCAACATGTCAACACGTATCCCTTCTAATCTCTATTAACCGTGGTTAAGATTCATTAACCCTTGGGGTTAAATAATCTAACCTTGGTTTTTAGAAAAAAAATAATCCTAGGGTTAAGAAATTTTTACCCTAGGATTAATTTTTTTTAAAAATATTTCTAAAAACTAAGGTTAAATTGTTGAACCAGACGGATTAATGAATCTTAATCATAGTTAATAAGAATTAAAAAAAGACAAGTGTTGACTTGTGGGTGGGATTGAACCCACCCTAAGTTCAATCGTGATTGGCTGTGATCTGATCACTACTTCAGTGCCACATCACGCCCATCCTCCGAATAGATTTTAGAAAAAATAAGCAAATGGATTCAATAACACAAGAAATGGGAGTAGAGAGGGTATTGCGGATAGAGAAATTTTACTTTATGGCTACTCAAGACTATTTTCAAGGGTACACGATATTAGAATGTCAAAAATCTTGGACGCCGTAAAATATCTATTACTTATTTATCTCATGAATGCTTTTTGCAACTTATCTTTCCTTTCCACTATTATAATTCGAGAGATGATTTTTTTAAAATTAAAAAATTTTCATACTACCTTTACATAAAAATAAAACTTTAATTTAATATTTGCTTTAATTCCCAAACTACCTCTTACCTTTGATTTAATTTCAAAACTACTCTTACTCATTTATCTATTTTGAATCACAGTCAATCGTGATTGAACTCAAGGGGGGTTCAATTGCACCCGTGGGTTAACACATGACTTTTTTAACTCCTATTAATTGTGGTTAATTCCTTCCCCTCGCTCTTACGTTCATCGCACGTGCCACTAGTGAGTTCAATCGCACCCACGGGTTAACACGTGTCCCTTTTAACTCTTATTAATTGTGGTGAACTCTTTTCCTTCACTCTCACGTGCATTGCATGTGTCACCCACTAGTTATTATTATTATTTTTTTTAGGGTGTCTAACTTTAGGTCGACTAATCCCCTTAGTATATGGCAGGGCCATCGCCCACTGCATGCAAGTTAATTGCCAGGATAAAACCGACTTAATGGTTGCCCTGTGAGGGCATGGGAAGTCAATCTCAAGACATCCGAGTTTACGGCTCGCCCCAAAGAGTGGCCCTTATTACATGGAGTAAGTTTTATTTGAGCAAATAAAAGTCTTTTTACGGTATCCGTCACAAGATTTTTTTGGGACTCCCTAGTACCGTGTGGCTGTGGAAACAGTTCCGAGTTGTCCTATGACCGTACGTCACAGTAACATTTATGTGGTTGCATATTGGGTTTCAAAGATGGTCAAAACATGTTGAAAGAAAAACAAAAAAAGATGGGTTGTTAGTTGCCCGTGAGAGTCGGGGGGAAAGGGTGCATATTAGTTTTCAAAGATGGGCTAAACACGTTGGAGGAAAAATTAAAAAAAGGTGGTACTTTGTTGCCCGTGAAAGTTGGGGGGCAGAGAGAAATGATACAAATACAAAGAACGAGAAAGAGACATCCACCTCATAGGAATTTTCTCTATGTTGAGAGGGAAACTAAAGTAAAATGTATGATTGTCAAAGCAATAAACCCGAAGTTTGAGTGGATACTAATAACCACCTCAAGAAAATGACAGGAAATCCCTTGAATTCCTCTCATTACAAAGATGCCCCATTCTTTCTTTACGGCATCCTATCTCCATTTGTGCCTTGAAAGTGATTTTCCATGTTCCATTGCTTATGTATATGTTCATCACTTACAAATAGGAGATGGGATGGGACCCACAATTGTTTTGATTTTGTTATTACACATTAGTTGTGCCGCTCTTTGCGCTGCATTGGCAGTCCCAACCCGCAATAAGAGAGAAGGGCCCCTCATTATACTCAAACCCTCCTCCACTAGCGCACATACTCGCATGCTTAATGT
Organism: Tetracentron sinense; assembly: GCA_015143295.1. Taxonomy (NCBI): domain Eukaryota; kingdom Viridiplantae; phylum Streptophyta; class Magnoliopsida; order Trochodendrales; family Trochodendraceae; genus Tetracentron; species Tetracentron sinense. The sequence continues at coordinate 55,777,925 of CM026554.1, read as the reverse complement.
TCAATCCATTCGGTTTTTTTGGAGATCTCCTACTTGTATTAAGAGTTTGTGTCAAGTTAGGTTTTTGATCAGCTATATGATATAATATTTGATATATGATTTTTTTTTATTTTAGAGAGAACAAGTTTGTATAAAAGGTTATGAAAGAGTGGTCTTTATAATCTCTTTACTTTTTTTTTTTGGTCCAATATAATCTCTTTACTTTGAACTAGTGAAAAAGACTACTTCTCCATGACTTTACCCACATCAAATGAACCACGTAAATCCTATATTTTTGTGTGTTTGTGATTTCTATTTGGAGGTAATTTTCACCACAAGTGGCCGTTGCTAAATCCCCTGACATGGATACTGACGATAATATATGCCCATCCTTAAGAAGTAGGTGCATGTTTACGTGTGATTTGTACCAGCTATGATTGAGAGGGTTAGACCATGTAAATGCTTGGTCCCCAAAATTCTTATAAAGCAATACCCATTACCACTCGACAAGGGTAATATATAGTGAAAGAGGGGAACCTTCTACTGATTATTAGGTCCCACTTAGGAGATCTTCTAGGCTGCACATCAATCATCATGTGGTTTAACCATCCAAATTACAGATCCTTTTCAATTTCCTCATTAACTGTTGCCATGTTTGCTTTTGACTCTACAAAACTCTAAGACTGCGATAGACTATTAGACTGTATGGTCATGAGAATCCCTTTGAATTGATTTTTTAAGCAGAGACTACCTAGATGACTACTTTTAAATGGCGGGTCCCAGACTTTTTACATTTCATAGGAATTCACGAGATTTTCTTCGCAACCGGCAAAGCAATGCAAATAGGGTACGGCAAAGAATTTTGAAACTAGGGACTCTTTACATATGTGTCTTGTTTGTTTAAATGATAATTTCTCTTATATTGATCATCCCAAAAGCCTTAAAGAAGGTCACATACCACCACGCTTCTATAGCCGGCGTTCTTAGTGGCTCTCACTCTAAGTAACTTTCACTTTAATAGTTGATAGTCTTTTTTTTTTTTTTTTGTGACGGCTCACATTCTGATCCAAGTAGTCCTAAGTAGCCCTTTTTGCGGCAAGTCATCCTTTTCTTTATTTTTGAGACAACTCTCATTTTACTCCAGGAAGTCCCCCTGATACCAAATGATACAAAACTAACTAATACGCCAAAATCCCTAAAACTAACATAACACCTCAAATCAAGTCATATTTTTAGGACAGTAACATTCTCACATTAAGACTCAGATTACAGGTTTGACCCCACAACCAAAAGAGTAAATCCCTAGTGTTTGGGAATCACAATACCCATTTCCGTGATTTTTTTTCTCATTGTTCAACGTACATACTGATAAGAGAAGTACTGAAAAATGGCAAAAATATTTCATCTTCATCACTAAAGACGAGGTGTATAATAGGATCACATACCCTCCATTAATCAGGCCCTTTTAGAGTGGTGGTTGTGTGGAGTTACCCTTATGACACTTAATTAGTTACCATAAGTCTGGCTTTGTGTGTATTTAGAGGGTTAAAAGATACCTTTGGCCAAAAAAAACAAAGACTAGTGATAGGCTGACCCATGGATCCCATTTGATAACCTAAGGTGGATGCCTTAGGTTATCAAATGGGATTCATGGGTCCGTTAACTATTTTCCAAAAAAAAACCATTGAAGACGTCTAAGTACACTTTGGGAATATACCTAGACTAATTCTTCTTGTAATTTAAGTGGGATTTGCCTAAAATTCTATTATGTATAAACTTTTATTATGAAGTTATTTGTTATAATTAGAATTTAGAACATTCCTAATTGTTTTAGGATTTGATTTATGTTTATAAATAGGCGTAGGGTTTGTTTCCGAGAGAGTAGATTTGCTCTCATGGAGAGCCAATTTTTGACTCTTGGGAAGAAGAACATGCTCACCGGTTTGTCTTGGGACTCTCTTTCCGCACCCCGCTTTTCCTATGTCTTCCTCTGTTTCATGCTCTAATTTGATCAACATTTAAGAGTGGATATCCTTAACCTTAAAGGATGTGGTATTCTATTTTTCGCAATCTCGTGTGAGCGAGATTTTCTTGGGTCGAGCGAACTGCAACGAGTTTTAAAATTTGTTTTGTATTTTGGGATTTCCTAAATATATTTGGTTTATGGTTTGTTTGTGAGAGAGAACAAGAAATTTTTGAGTTGTGCGAGAGTTATTCAGGGGCTGTGTGGAGTTGTATTCTTGATTATTCTTTTCTTTTGTAATCGTCTTCATTATAGTGAAGATTTCATATTATTTTCAATCGTGGACATAGGGTGAACCACGTAAATCTTGCCTTGTGTTTTTGTTTTGTTTGTCATATTAACTTTGAACTCTAAGGTCGCATCATTTATGCACTATAGCTATATATTCTTTATAGCCTTCCAGACATTAGATTTCCCTCAATCATTTGTAGTTTTTTATTTATGCACGAGTAGTTCAAAGTTGCTTTGATTATTGAAACCTATAAGAATTGCAAATTGGTGTGTGAACCTATCAAAGAATAACAATCAAATCTAATAAGAGGGAAGTGAATTGAATTACGTCTTTTTATTAATGTCGAGGTTTTTTCTTTTTGCCCTTTTTCTCACTTGTTGGGCAACTTTACCCTTGTTTTCTTCCGTTCCCTAGAAAATATAGGGTGAAGAAAAATAGAAAGTGAGAAAAATTCTTATTTTCAACGTTCGGTTATAAAAAAAGATTTCATAGGAAAAAAAAAGCAGAAAATCAACTTAGATTTTTCTCTCAAAATGAGAACTTGATTTCCTTTAAAAAAAAACATTGAGAAGGAAAAAAACTCCAACTTTATGTCCTTCAAAACCCAAAAAATTACTTTTATTTTTATTTTTTAGCCAACCCAACAGGTAATTAGGGTTTCTTGTATGAACTTCATAATAGATGTGAGCCATTTTTTTTTGAACTGTGCTTGCCCTACTCTCGGGCATTCCCTTCTCTCGTCAGAAGCCAATACCTTTCCTCGCTTTCAGCCAAAAACCAACACACGTCCCCGCTTTAATAGATGTTGGTTTTTGGCTGACAGTAAAGAATGTCCGAGAGTAGGGTTAGCACTTTTTTTTTTCTTTATTCCTTTCCCTTTATTTTTAGCTTTGATTTGGCGTGGAGAAGGCTCATTTATTGTTTTGTGATAATAATGGTGGGTGTGGCTGTGTGTGTTGGTGCATGCATTGCTTGTCACAATTGTTTCCCACCTTGGAGACATAGAGGCCCCTCTATGAAAGCTAGCTGTTGACATATCACCCAATGTCACATGAATTCAAAGCTTAAATGAATAATATCTTACTTTATATGGTCTTGAAGACATGTTTTCTCAAGAGATAAGCTTGATCTACGTTTGTCTTTATCATTTGAGCCTCTAAACCTCATCTTTTTCAAAAGCTTTGTTTCTCCCATTTGAATGGGGAGAAAAGTGGTTCCATGAAATCAAATCCGAATCAACCCCACAAATTTAACTAATTCCCACCAAACTTCAAGTTTAAATTCTTATAATTTCCCTTCAACATTCCATTTAAACTTAAAACTCTTCTCATGTTCCTAGCCTCAAAATCTTCACAAATTAATTGCAAAGCTGGGAGAGCTAAAATCATGGATTCAATCCCCATTAGACATTCTATTGGTGAAACTCTCATAATGGGCAGTCCATACTAGAAATTCTAGTGAGAACCGCCTATACAAAGATTACACTTGGCCGTTAGTTTTGAATCCGACTCTTAGATGTTAAAGTAAATCATTTGAATGTACATTTGTATATATATAAAAAAAAAGTCTAATCAGATATTTCTAAAATGTGTGATTGTCAGCACTAATCTCCTAACATTCACGAGATCAAACCTAGGCGCAATAGAAATCCCTTATTTTCAACCCTCCAATTGGATTGTTTAGAAATGTCCGATCAACCTTTTTTTTTTTTTTGCCACATGTGCCCCAAGAGACTCATTTTAGCATCCAACGGCCGAATTCTAAAACAACGTGTCACATGTTGAGATTTAGGGGCGTTCACTACAGAATGTTATGTAATAAATCAATGAATAGTCATATATACCCTATTGTATCACCAACAACTTTTGATTTGTTTTGAGTAAAGGTTAATATATTTAAATGCAGACAAGATATCTTAGCTCCTTATGTCACTATGCAATACTAGCGGGTGGCACGTGTGATGCACGTGAAAGTGAAGGGAAGGAGTTAACCACAGTTAATAGGAGTTAAAAGAGACACGTGTTAACTCATGGGTGCGATTAAACTCGCTAGTGGCACGTGTGATGCACATGAGCACGAGGGGAAGGAGTTAACCACAGTTAATAGGAGTTAAAAGGGACACGTGTTAACCCGCGGGTGCGATTGAACTTTCCCCGAGTTCAATCGCGATTGGGTGTGATTCTAAATAGGTGGATGAGCAAGGGTAGTTTGAGAATTAAAGTAAAACATTAAATAAAGGCAGGCAAGGGGTAGTTTATGAATTAAAGTAAAACATTAAATTAATGTTTTGTTTTTATATAAGAGTATTTTAGGAATTTTGGAAAATTCATCTACGCATAATAGTAAAGAAGATTAGGACGCGCGTAATTGACTACAAATCAACCCTTCAAAACATGACATCTGTATTTGCTTATACCGATTTACTTATGCCTGAACCAAATTTGTAAGTATGCATGGGCAATTTGATTTTTTTGCCATTGCGACTAGCGTTCCCCTACATTATGTCTTCTTTCATGTGTAAACATTAACATTGGAGCTATTGACAAGATTGGGAGGGAGGAAAAATTGGGCCAAAGAGTAGCTCCTCCACTCTTTTTTTATGGCAAAAAAAAGTTTTGAGTCAACAAGAAATGGATTATGTCTTTTTTTTCTTAAAATAATGTGATTTGTGTTAGATTTCCGGTTTGAGAGACTTTGTCTCCATTTTATTTTTACGTCCCCTGTCAAAATACAATTATTATTTTTATAAAATCAGTAGGGCCTGCCAAACCCGTTCCCACACTAGGAAGAATATTTTAAAATAAATAAATAAAATAGCTACAACACATTAAGTAAAAGAGAAATGGTAGTCCAAAACACAAACTTCCAAATTCTCATTCTGGTAACGACATGTGCACTTGAAACCACAACTTCCTCCATTGAAAAATTTGTTTTAGCCACCAATCAGCAAGCTCCAATAAAGCCAGAATCTATCTTCTTCTATCCCTTTCCCTTTCCTTTGCCTCTAATTTGCTGCTTCTATCAAATTAGATGACTCATTACGTAATTTGCCAGCAAGAAAAAAAAAATAGCAATATATGCCTAAGGGGTTCATATAACATGACCATGGGTACCATCAAAGTATTGTGTTGGTAAAGTGGACGGTTATGATCAATCAATGCAGCCATTTTCGGCGAAATAGGTTCCAATCAAACTCGTAAATGGATGGTTGAGATCAATCAATGCAGCCATTTTCGGCGAAATAGGTGGTGCGAATGGAGGGGCACGGCAACTATAGTATGAGATGTCGCAGTCTCTACCATGTGCCTGATGTATGGTTCTTTGGTAGACTGTCATGGTCAACTTGATTTATGCCTTAGAATTTGATTTCCCTTTCAATTTGGGAACTAGTCTCCTAAGTCGATTCAAAAGAGCTGTAATACGATACTGGCCTTGTTTGGTCGGCATCACATAGAGACTTACCAATACATGTCCGATTATGCGCTTAATCGACCCATGAAATTATGACCCTTCCAGCTTGAGGGACTTAATTCATACTTCTATTATTCTATATTATTCTATAGAGATAAAATGATAATTTCTCATTAATTCTTAGAGAGTGTAATTTTCATGTATTTAATTCATACATTACTTATGCTCTCTTTATGACATACTTAGGTAGTGTTTGGATAAACTTTTAAATTGAATTTTAGTGACTTCTTAGCTCTTGAAGAGTTAAAATTGATTAAATTATCGTTTGGTCCTGCACTTAAGAGAATAATTTATCCACCAGTCAAAAGTCAAAAATTTAGCTTTTAAAAGATGTTAGCCAATACATGAACAATTGGAGGGTTAAACTTTTTAAATTGCGCGAGGAGATTTTTTTTCTAACTTTAATTAGGGGTGGAATATTCTGGCCGGGATGGGGTTAGCCCGAGCTCGGGGCCCTCAGACTAAGCTTGGCTCGCAACATAACATCAGCTTTAGGCCGAGTTCGGTTTGGCATGCATTGAATAACCAGTGGGTCGAATGCGAGCTGAGTTTAGGCTCGACCGAATTTGAGTAGACTTTAAGCTAGCTCAAAATCAACTATCATTAATAGTTTATTAGAAACATTAAAAAATGAGAAAAATATCTAATTTAATTATCAATAATGAGGGTCCTACGAAAATTATAAAATTTACATTAAAAAAAAACATGTAAAATTTATCATTCATTAATGATAAAACCTATAAAATCTCTATATATGGTTGCTCAAACTGGGCTGAGTTTTGCTATCGCCTTGTGGTGTAGTTGAGTTAATCGAAAAAAAAAAAACTGGCCTGAGTTTGGGCTAAGCAAAAGGAAACCCAAGTTCAGCATGAAATTAACTTCAAGACTAAATTCTAGTAAAAATTCAACCCAGCTCAAAGAAAAGCAAGCTCAACCTGCTCAAACTTTATGCCGAACAATCAGGCTTGGGCCAGCCCGACCCAATTGCCACCCTTAGCTTTAATGCTTTCTCAAAGGATAGTGATATCCGATGACTAAAGTGAGTTACACATTCTAACCGACCTATGTATTGGCCAGATTTCATCAACAAGCAAATATGATCCCTATAAACCATCAGATACCAATAGGACTTTGCTACTGAGACCTCGTTAGGGCCGAGACCATGCTCTTAGAGCATTGGATTTTAGGTGAGGGTCATTTCACATGGTAGGCCCCACCTGAAATCTCATGCTCTTAGAGCATGGTCTCGGTCCTAAGGGGGGTCTCAGAAGCTTTACCCATACCAATACTACTAATTGGGGTTGTGGCCTACCCTATCCGTATGAGTTGTACCCTAAAAAAATTATCACTATTACTTTTGCCAACTTGATGAGATGTTAGCCCAGTTGCATTTACTCCAAATGTTTCCACAGGTATAACACGTCGAGATGTTTGAAATTTCAATAGATTAAAAAAAAAAAAAACACTAAGTTGCGTCTTTGGAAGATTTGTGACTGAGGCTAGCAAAATCCACTTGATAATGAAACCACCTCATTTTTAGCTTAATCAATTTTTTCAGGCTAGCAAAATCCACTTGATAATGGAACCACCCGATTTTTAGCTTAATCATTTTTTTTGTGTTTAACTCTTTTGCCAACTTGATAATGGAACCATCCGATTTTTAACTTAATCTTTTGAGTTCTCTCATATATCATTCCCCTTTGGCATTATTCTCTTAAATAAGGGATCAAAATCACTAGAGGTTATCTGAATTCTGAACTCCCTGGGCTTATAGATCATAAAATGAGTCTACAATAAGTAGACATTCACCCAATTGACCCGGCAGCTCGTTGGGTCCCACCTAAAAGTTCTCTCGAAATAAAGCTAACGAAGCTGGAAAATCGGATGACATGTAGTAATCAATCTATTTTTTTTATGAGATCATACTAAGGTCGGTTTTTTTTTTTTTGTGGGGGGGGGGGGGGGGGGGGGGTAGTACTCTTAGTTGTCTCTAGAGACTGGACACATGTACAAATGGTTGTGTAGGTCTTGTGTTTATGTGCTAAGCATCAAACAAAAGCAGCCTCTGTGATATCTCAACTCACAAAGGGAGGATATTGCCAATCATTTTGGGGAGTGCTAGCATGACTCGCCACCAAATATACTCGCCCCTTCCAACCGTGAAAGACAAATGACTGTTGTTGTTAAGGAAATTTGAGTCACTTTTATCGAGGTTTCAAACATAATTGATTCTTATCATCATACCATTTCAAGTCTTGCCAATTTTTTTTATAAAATTTGAAATCATTCATTTTGATTTTGATGCATTCGAAGTCTTACGGAAATTACAACTCAGGAAATGAAAAACATAATACATCTATGTTTAGTTCTCCGAAGAAAATATATATTATCAAATGATAAAACTTGCAGATAAGTCTCAGCAAAAGATAGAACCTTAACCTTATGTTTAGTTGTCGAGAAAATATGTAAAAACATGGAAAAGAAAAGAAAATTAGACAAAACACAACTAAAAATTGTATTAGGAATCCAATTTTTTCCTTTTCTTTTCCATGTATTTTATGGGCAAACAAACACAGCAAGGAATTTAGAATTTTTCAGGGCAACACCTGATGTTGCTAGATCTTGTTAATGCTTTATACACGTTGTCAAGGTATCAAACGAAAAATTAGGTAACACTTGTTGCAACTAGAAAGTCTAGCACTTGGGGCTAGCATTTCCCTATCCTTAAAAATGGATGAGTATGCTTTTGGGCAAGTTACGCTAGCACTCGCTAATCATTTTCATTCAATGTATCAGAAACCACAACTATTAACACAATCATTTTCATTCAACGTATCAGACACCACAACTATTAAGCTACATTCATTTATGGTAAACGTCAATTTTTAACTTTTACTTTTAAGACATTCTGATTAAAAAACAAAGAAGAGAAAAACTATTTTTAAATAAAACTTATTTTGTTAAATTGTATAAACGTTTTAACGCCATCTACATCATTTTTTTTTAAATACTATTTTGCCTCTTAAAATTTTATAATTTTCTATTATACCCTTATTTTTTAATTTCAATTCCATCTTAACCGTGTCAATAAAAAAAACAAATGCCCTAACTTATTTGTATGTATTATCAAACATGCTATTTTAAAATTAAGAACTTATTTTAAAATGTTTTTATTAAACAAATTTATTATATGAAAAAACTAAAAAAATATGATATCTTAAAATAACTCTTATTAAAATAGTTCTCAGATTGGTTAAAGGATGTCTCCCTTGCTATGACAAGAGACAATTTATATGCCAGCAATACTAGTATGTCATATATCTTATAACTGTCCCATTTAAAAGTAATTGACACAAGGAAATAAGAGAAATCGTTAAAATATTATAAATTTTAGTTATTTCCAACACGATATGTTAGCATTACAGTCGTAGAATCTCTTGCCATACCCAAAGACATCCTAAGAATAGATAAAGAATTGCACTCCTTTGTAGACAACTTCATGGAAGAAGCTACTGTCCCTCTTAATTAGGGGGAAGAAAGTCAAAAGCTTCATGCATCCAAGCCCAAGCCCAAGCCCAAGCATTGACTCCCCTAAATACAAGTCACTTGTACCAGTTACCAACAACCCCTTCTCTACCAGTAGACGTTGGGTGCTTGCAGGGGTTGAGACTTGAACGATGGACCCAGCAAATGATAGATCTCTCCATTGCACATTGTGAGGAATGCTGCGTATGAGGCTGGGTGCTAGACCCTCCTTAGGGTCTACAATTTTGCCAGCCTTACTCACCCTCATTTACAAATGCCCCACAGGGAGAAAAAGGAAAAAAAATTGTGACTGAAGTGAGATGTTAAGGGTTTCACTCCCCTCAAGTGAAGTTGTGGTTGTTATAGCCCACAATGTTTAGCCAGCTTCTAGACAAGCGTACCCACAATGTTTTAGCCAGCTTTTAGTCAAGCGCTCTCTAACCACTGCTTGGCAAATTGGGATTGTGGCATATATATATATATATACTTAGTAAAAATGTACGTGCTTTGAACGTATTAATTTATATTCATAAAAAATTTATTAGCTTAAACACCCAAGCATTCATGTAACACCCAAAAATGTGGAGTCAACTGGACGAGGCATCTCAAGATAACATGATTTTTGCCTCGTATCCAAAATTCTAAAGGGTGCAAATCCTCTCCAGTGTTAACCGGATGTGGCACATCCGGTTATCACCCCTAGAGGTCGCCACGTGTCTCCTTTGACACCCCTTAACCGTGGGTAAGGTTCACCCACCCCTAGGGTTCACCCACCTATTTTTGGTTTTTTTTTTTTAAATTAAAAACAATTTTTTAATTTTAAAAATAGAATTAATATTAAAAAAAAAAAACCAAAAATAGGTGGGTGAACCCTAGGGGTGGGTGAACCTTACCCACGGTTAAGGGGTGTCAAAGGAGACACGTGGCGACCTCTAGGGGTGATAACCGGATGTGCCACATCCGGTTATCACTGGAGAGGATTTGGCACCAATTCTAAAAGCCTAAACGTCTTCGCAAATGAAGCAAACTCACCGGATAATTTGACACTGATCGTCGGTGAAGCAAGCTCAACGGATATAATCTGACACTGATTGTCGGTGTAATTCCCGCAATTGGGTATCATTCTTGTTAGCTTGATAAACCTTTTTGGATTATACAATATTTATATCGTGTTTGATCAATGATTTAGAGGAGGAAACCACATATTCTGGATGCTTTTAATTAAGCTGCATTGGAAGTAGTCTATGAAAAGGTGATGGAGATCAGAAAGATAAAAAAGACTAATAAAAGTTATCAAAATCGCTTATGTAGGTTAACATTCACCGATTTATTAACGAATTAGTCACGTATAAGTTATAACATTAACACCATATGGGTATGTAGAGCCCGACCCACTTATAAAGATGGAAAAAAAATAACCTGATATCCAAAACCGTACAGTTTAAATCCGGGTTACAAATTGCAACCCATGGTCGAAACAGAGAAACAAAATAGCTTAAAAGTTGATCAGAACCAAACTTATTCCCAAAGTTCTAGCCCACAGCCCATGTAAGCCTCTACTCTCTAACAAGTAACAACCCATCTCTTAACAAAACCAAAAAAAAAAAAACAACCCATCCTGGTATTGGCAGTACAGTCGAGCAAAGGATGAGAACGGATGACACGAACACGACATGCTCATTTGGCTATAAAAACTGCTTTTACTACTTCATCCTCCTCAATCCTCATAGCCACCTTTATATAGTGATCTGTGTTACATCCCAACCTCATCTCACTTATCTCTCCCAATCTCCCTTTCTTTGGCAATTCGTTGAACACATACACGATGAGCCAAGTGCCAATGAAGGAGAACAAAAAAAAGGCATTTTTGTATCCAGCGGGTGTCACCGAATAGAAACTCGAAAGAGATCAGATGAGAGAAGACGAAGAATGCATGAGTTTCAGATATGATAATCGAGAGAGATCGTCGCAAACCGTTCCTCCATACGAGGAGTTGGTACCAGAAACCAGCCCTCTTCATCTCATCCATGAATACACCTCATGTCAAGATCTCCCTTCTCTCTCTCCTCTCCTTCAATAGCAACCTATCTATGAATTGTGTGTCAGATTCTGAATTGGAATGAAGTCAGTTTATCCATTCATGGGCATGCTGATGAATATATATCATTCTATCTACTAATAAAAGTACAAGAAGTATGCAAAACTCAAAACTTTATGTTGACCAAATTACCCTTTTAATATAGTGTCCCAGTGTCTCATCCATCCTTCTTTTACAAGTCCTACAATGTAAGGAGTCCTAAATATTTTATAAGGGTCCTACAATGTAAGAAGTCCAAAATAGTCTATACTGCAACTGAGAACTGCTCTCTCTCTCTCTCTCTCTTATTATGGTTAAGATCTAATTTCAACTACCCAAAAAAAAAGGGTTATATTAGCAGTATAAATACACAATAGTTATAAGTTTAAAATGGAGAACCCTTTCTCCCTCTCTTCACCTTTTTTTCATTTTAATGGCAATGGCAGAGCGTCCTCAATCAATATCAAGAGTCATTTCTGAATTTCTGTTAGTAAGCATTCTGTTCATGTGAAAAACTGTTATACATCAAACACATCTTCTAGCCAAAGGACGACTTTCTTCTCCAAATGCTACACAATTCTTTATAATATTTGATAATTCTCTTCGGCTCCGTTCTTTGGTTGAAACTTTTAAAAGTCCAGAACATTAATATTTTAGAACAAGAGGCATGGTAGGAGGGAAGAAGGTTTCAAACTCTTTTACACAATGGTATCTCAGAAGTTTAATTTAATTAGAAGTTCCACATTTATAGAACTTTAAAATCCAAAATTTTTGGTGAAACTTGAAAGTTCCATATTTGAATTACTTTTGCACTCTATGGAATAATATTGTTCTAGACATTCCGTAAAATTAGGCGTGAAACAATGAAAGTTCTAGACTTCAAAAGTTCCACCCAAAAGAATGTACCCTTAGGTGGCGTTTGGATTGGATTTTTTTGGCCAAAAATCAAATCTGATAATATTGATTGTGTAGAAATTCATGATCAAATAATCATTTTTTCAAAAAATAGTGTTAAGAGAATACGAAGTTGAGAGACTCACCTAAGTATTCTTTGAACACTATTATTTGAAAAAATGATTATTTGACCATTAATTTCTAAACAATCAATTTTACCAGAATTGATTTTTGGCCAAAAAAATCCAATGTTCTCCAATTCTTGAGCCCTAAAATGGGTTATGTAATGGGCTTCGGGTTTGTCATCTTTAATTTTCAATAAGGTGGATTATCAAAATAAAATCAATCAACCTTGTTAGTGCTCTGCACCGAGGTCACCCCACCGGACATTGTATCTGGCTGCAAGATAGTGGGCCCCAACAGGTCCCCGACTTCCATAAGGATAGTACTCTGGGATGATCTTCTTCTCCTCCAGCTCTTTCAATAGAGGCGTGAAGAGCTCCCAAGCAGCATCCAGCTCATCACTTCGGATAAACAGCCTCCTTTCTCCTTCAATAGCATCCAGCAGAAGCCTCTCATATGCATCTGGAATCTCCTTCGCGTACCTAAACATAACCAACAAAAATATCCATTGATAATTCAAACTTACATTGACCCAACCAATAAAAAATAACCCATAAAAATTATTTCAGGTCATTTGTTAGTTTTGTCTAGGTAGCAATTCCATAGACCAAGCACCCTATGAAGGGTTTAAACCTTGTTTGCATAAGCCCTCAGATACTATTGCTTCAATGTGTTTCAGACACCATGGATTGTGGCCCATGGCAGTTGACAGAATCCATTGGGATATACCAAAATTGGCCCCTCTATAAAGATTACCAAAACTATTGAAACACTTGGTTTTCCTTAACTATATGAACAATAAAGACTGGCATACAAGTGAGTTTTGGAACAAGTGATTCCTATCTGTACCTTGCTGCATAGTGAAGGTTTAGATTACTTCGGTCCAATCTCATTCCCAAACCAGGAACCTTGTTGTTAATCTTCAAATATATAGCTTCATCTGGCTGTACTCGGATAACCAGCTCATTTGTTGCTCCATCAAGATCGGTCCCAAAATTCCTTTTGTATAAATTACCAGGAACATGCCTGAATTGTACCCTGATCTCTGCTCTGAACAAAAAACACCAATTTTATTTTTATGTCATCAATTCAAGTAGCAAAACTAAAATAGCTTAAACAGCAAAACGAAGATACCCAAACCAAAATTGAAGGAGAGAGAAGTTAGATACACAACTGGTTTGAGGATATCCAAGGTACACATCAGATAAACCATTAAAGTGTCTACCAGTGGCATAGTATTTGATGGGGTATGACCAGACAGGTACTTTAAATTTCCTCCTGTTTTGTGCATACCTCTTATTATGTAATGCTTTCCCCGCTTTCATCAGAAAAGGAACCCCATCCCATCTCGCATTATCTATAAAGAGAGCTGCTGCTGCAAATGTTGGAGTGAGGCTATCCTTGGGTACGGTCTTGTCATCTGTGTAGGCTGGGTATGTAATTTCTCCCTTGGTATGGCTCTTATACTGCCCAATCACCACATTTCCAAGCTGCAAAGGCTTCATTGAACGTAGAACTTTGACCTGGCAAACAGTAAACAATTTTAATATAACGAAAGAAATACCGGAATTTCATTTAAGCAAATCCCATTTGTATGTATCAGATAAACCTTTTCATTTCTGATGTCTTCTGCATCCAAGCTGACAGGAGTTTCCATTGCAAATAGGGCTAATATTTGAAGTAGATGGTTCTGCATAATGTCCCTTATGATTCCATAATTATTGAAGTACCTGAACGGACCAAGAGAAGGAGAAATAAACCAGTTCTTAACAGAGGTTGGGTCCAAATCGATGCCAACTTGGAAATGAGGCTTACCCTCCTCGTCCTTCGGTGCCAAAATCTTCAGAGAAGATCAGCTGAACATTCCTTATATACTGCCTTGACCATAAAGGTTCAAAAATAAGATTGGAGAAGCGGAGCACGGACAGGTTCTCTACTAGTTCCTTCCCCAAATAATGATCAATCCTATAGAAAGAAAGCCATTCTTATCAGATTAGAGTCCACAATCATCATTAAAAAGAACCAACCCCGTGGTTCGGGAAATCCTACCTGAAAATTTGATCCTCCACCAAGTACTGCTTCAGGCCTCTAGTCAAAGCAGTGGAGGATTCAGAATCCCGACCAAAGGGTTTCTCGACAATGACCCTTGTCCAGCCATTAGCAGAAGAAGCCGACGAGCTTGCGCATCTTACAGCATCTATAAATATATTTGGCGGGACTGATAAATAGAAAAGGCGATTTGAGATCCTCCCACCCTGCTTAGCCAATTCATCATTATCAAGATAGATGGATATAAAACTACTTTAGAAAAAGAAACAAATTAGTGGTATCAAATAGATTTTGTAGAGAAATATGTTGTAGTTTCCAATGAAAAAAAGACTGTAGAGAGAAATATGAAAGCAAGTCCCCTTATCTCAATCTCAAGTAGTAGAAGAGCTCTACAACAATAAAATTCAATAAAAACCCAAACTATATCACAGCAAGTATCTATCATGCAGCCTTCCTGACAGCTATAATCTTACCTCATCTTAGTCAATAAACTAATAGTCCTTATACATAAGCATTAAGGTTGGAATGGAAACAATTGTGCTCCTCTATTGAAATAGAAACCTCAGCTCTAGACAATCCCCACATACATATACAATGAGACCAGTTCGCTAACATCAAAGTTGATGAGGGTACTGGCATAGTCCCCAAATCGGAGTTTGGGAATTATTCAACTAGGAAAAAATTCGGAAAAAATCGAAAGAGTCGAAAATGGAGGGGGGGGGGGGGGGGGGGGGGGTGGAATACCGGGAATGAATTGAAAAAAAGAAAGATAAGATGACATAATTATGAAAAATTATAGACAAATATATTTCATATATTAGATATTTATTCATGATTTTCATTGGGAATAATTCGCAATTAATTTGCAAATAATTCGTGAATTAATCATTCGACAAAAAAATCGCATATAACTAAGGATTTTTTGAAAAAAATGAAAACTTCATTACTATGGGTACTAGTACAATGTCGTTGATAAAGTTCCCGGTACGTTTTATATTGATGCAATAAATGACACAAGTATGAAATTGGTACGATATAGATACAAAATATATAGCAATGTAACCCAGGGCAGTTAGGGATGTATTCAATTTTTTACACGAACTTGAATAGGTCTTCGGGACTTTCAATTGGTATTTTAGGACATTTTAAAGTGCGATTTCAACCCTAATCAATCAATTTAAATCGAAGGAACAAATCAATATAATATCCTCAATCAAAGTACTAAATTCTTCCAGGTCGCTATAGCTGAAATTTAGGATTTTCAATAGAGATCAAGGATCAATCAAACAACTCAACTGGATGTCTGGACAATGATATCTCATCATCCATGAATGCAGGTGCACCATGCACCCACATATACTGAATCACTGTCCACAAGAGACGGATGGGCTTTCACATGTGCTATATGTGTCACAGCTGAGGGCTGTGCCTCTCAAAGTTACCTAAGGGGGGGTAAACCATTGTCCAAGGACAGATGACTTTCTTTAAAAAAATTGGCCCTGAGATTGTTTCCCCAATAAGGGGAGACACTAGGAGAGATCCCAAAGAATCCCCCTAATATAAAAAGGGGAATCTCCAAAGGAGGCTCCCAGAAGAAAAGATGTATGTGAAGAGCCCTCCAAAACTGAGAGCTCCTCCTCCATTGCACACAGTAGTCAGCAACCAAAGAAAGAAAAGATCAAAGCTACAAAAAGCACGGAAAATACAAAGTAAGCCCTCAAATGGCCACCATTCCTCTTCCTCCGTTTCTTTCTCCGTATAAAGACATCAATGAGACCCTTGTAAGCCTACATGGGGATTAGGCACCCCTTTCCAATAAAATGTCTTACCTTTTATTGTCATTCTCTTCTATTGTCTGAGTTTACCTAGATTGGAAGGAAAGTCTCCCACACAAAAAATAATTAACTTCACCCAAATCGGTGAAGGTAGTTTGACACCAAAATTCGGGTGTTTCATCTATTTGAAATGCTCAAAAATTGTGTGTAAAGGATGCAAATCTAGGTGATCCGAGATTAACAAATTCCAAAACTAGGCGTTCGAAATATAGGTTTCAATATTTGAATAACTCGACTATATAGGGTTTCAAAATATTCAGCAAAATCAAAATAGTTAATTTCTAAATAATTCGAAATAACATAATCAATTGTTTATTCAACTATGATGATCTGAAACAATGGTGGAAAAACAAAGTAATAAAATATCTTGTCCATGACATGTAATCGTGTTGGACGAGTCCACGCCCTTGGATAAATCTTTTTTTTTTATCGGTAATCAAGAGATATATATATTGAAAGAAAAAAAAGAGGAGCTACAAGCAGAGTCCTCTAGAGTAAGAAAGAGTATTTGAAAGGGTCAAATACCCTCAAATTAGATTCAACTCTAGCAAGCTAAGGTAATAGAAAATGTCTGCAAGAATTTTATTCATAGTTTTATAATAATCTCCACGAAAAGAAACATAACATATTTATAGGGAAACAGTATGGCCTTTAAACCCTAATTTGATTCTTCTTCTTTTTTGCTGGAGACCCTAATTTGATTCTAATGACTTAGCAACAAAGTAATTTCTAAAACAAGTAAAACTCCTATTTATTAACGACTTTAGACAATAACTAAGGTCTGAATTACTTACTAAAGAGTAAAGGACTGAAATTTTAAAAATATTATAATTAATAAAACAAATCTGTAATTTCCTTGTAATTACAAAAATACCTTTGATTTGAGAGAATTTGATTTCTTGCAAATTGTAGGTGTTTTCTCCCCATAGGGTGTCTGCCCCTAGGGTTAATGAATCCCTGTCATGTGCTTGACTTCGTTGTACCAGATGGTCCATGTGGGCCTTATTTAGCTTTGGACCTTTTTTCCTCCTCCAGAAACAGGTCTTGAATTCCATGGGTTTCAGAACTTGATTCCCATCACCTAGGTACAATCTTGGTACGATAGATAAGACATAGGCACAATATTGGTATGGCATAGATATGCACTAAGTATGATAGTCAAGATATTGCTCATATTGGTACAACTTGGATACTTCCTTTTATGTGTATCTATAATATATACATTCTTAGGGCAAATATTATATTTATGCTATTTAACTTTGAATAACAAAACAATATGAATACACAGTTTGTAATTGCATGCGCATGAAGTTCTTTATTATTTGTTTTGGTAATAAGAAACTAAATTTGTTAATAAAGAAACAAGTTCCTCTATTAGAATAAACAAATTTCTTTCTAAAGAGAAATGAGTTTCTTATATTGAAATGAATTTATGGAAACGTTTCATACCAGTCCCGGTTTGAAACGAATACGGATTGACATGGAATAGTAAACTAGGTTTCTTGGTAACTATAGCTGAGATGATGCTACAACTCAGAATTTCCCAGATTGGGGCTTCCACCAAACCCATTGAGGCAATGAGTACTACTTTTTCTCCTACTAAACCATACAATTAGTGTATAGTTTGTAGTGTCGAAAATAGAGTTCAATTGTGATGATATCATCAGGATTCCACCCACAAGCATCCTTTCCAAGAATGAGAACTTCTTTTGGAGCCCAACTCATTCCGAACCTGATATCCAGTTGAGTTGACCGGTTTGAGATGACTGATAAGTTTCTGTGACATGGTATTAGTAGTAGTAAAGAAACACCAGAGAAAATCTGAAAACTAAGATAACTTCATTAGAAATGGAAAAGGGAAAACCCAAGTTATATGAAGATTAATTCATAAATTTTGACTTGCCCAAATCAAATGTATTCAGTCACTGATGATCATCTCAATAATCACAGTGATGAATGACAACTCTGTACATAGAGGCACAGTACCAGAAAAACCAGCTCACTCATCCAAGATTTGAGTGTGCAGAAGCAGAAGCAATATAGTATATCTACTTTGAAGTAACAATGTAACTCTACAAAGAGTAAATCACATACGACAATTAAGTGTTAACACAGGTTAAATTATTTACCAGTTAACTACGATAATCTTGGGTTGCAGTACCATTCAGACGATGAGTCTGCATATAACTGGCATGCATTGTTTAGGACAATACTTTACCTACTTGCAAACTAAATTTTTTTTTTGATCGGTAATAGTAATTATATTAATAAAAAGGGAGCAGATTCACAAAGAGTAAATCTACAAAAAACAAAGCGAACAATAGGGCCTAGCTACAAACAAACACAAACCAAACGAAACACAAAGAACAATGCAACAATCCCCACAACCACTAGGAAATAAATTCATCAAACCCTATCTCCACCACATCAGCTTTAACTGAGAGTCTGAGACCCAATCCCACAACAAAGCACGCGTACAGGAACATACTCTCTCGATATTTGATGAAGAATTCTCAAACGCCCTCATATTCCGCTCCTTCCACAGAGACCATGAAACCACTTCAGGTAGATAGGCCCATATAAGATCGATCAGGCTCTCCAGCAATAGTGAAAGCCAACAAGATAAACAGTCCTGAAAAGACGAGGGGAAGACCCAAGCAACCCCAAGTTGGGATAGGAAATACAACCAAATGGTCCTCACAAATGGGCAGGCAATGCACTAACAAATAATTTATAGATTCCTCCTCCGCCAGGCACATAACAACGGTGAGGAAGACTTCAACCTCTTTTTCTCAAGTTATCCAGAGTCAGAATCTTGTCTAAAAAAGCTGACCAGATGAAAAAAGAGACTTTTGAAGGCACTCCAGAACAACAAACAATCTGGCGGGGAAAATATGAATAGGTACCCGAATACGCTACCTGTAAAAAGGATCTCACAAAGAACCGCCCTTTACTATTGCTGGCCCAAACTCATCTGTCACTCGAGGACACCTCAATACGCACCGACTCCAACTTGGACAAAAATTTAGCAAAATCCTGAACTTCCCAGTCATTCAACGACCGACAGAACTTAGGGCTCCAGATCACTGCACCTGCTCTCCTAACACACATATCCGCAACAGTTGCGGATTCATTAGAGGAAATAGAGAAAAACGTGTGGAATTCTTGATTTAAGGGGGAAGAGCCGCACCAAGGATTGGATCAAAACTTAACTTCCGCCCCATCACGAATCGCAAGACGAGTATGCTTGACAAAACCGACCCACCCCGACACAATGCCTTTCCAAAGACCTACCGCATGAGGTCCCCTAGGTGCAATTGGCTCCCAACGATCTCTACTCCCATGCTGAGCCACAATAACCGCCCTCCACAAACTATCACTTTCTACCCCAAAACGTCAAAGCCTTGTTGACTGCCCTGATTGGCCAAATATTCAGCCCCCCACTCTCTTTAGGCCAACAAACCCACTTCCACTTATTCTTGATCACAACCTTCTTGTTCCATAGAAAATCACGTTGAAGCCTTCCCATAGTGGAAGCAATAGACATCGGAATACTAAACAGGGAAAAATAGAAAGTCGGAAGGCTTAAAAGCGTACTATTCAACAAAGTGAGTCTACCGCCTTTAGAAAGGAAAGAAGATATCCAACCTGACAACCTATTGTGAAATCTCTCAATGATCGGCTCCCAGACCGACTTCAATTTGAAGGACGCCCCCAATGGTAGACCTAAATACCAAGTTGGAAGCAAGCTGGTTTTACGACCTAAACAGTTAGCCAAAGCCTCCAGATTAGGCACCTCCCCTATAGCAAAAATCATACTTTTCTGGAAGTTAATTTTCAACCCGGATACAGCTTCAAAGCATCTAAAGAGGTAGCGGATATGGATAAGATGCCTAACTAAGGCTCCACAGAACAACAAAATATCATCAACAATTGAAGATGCAAGATCTTAACCGGGGGGCTACCCACTGCAAATCCGTCCACACCGCCTCAAATGCCCTCCGAATCATCCTACTAAGGGCTTTAGACAGAATTATGAAAAGCAAGGGAAATAAAGGATCTCCTTGGCGCAAACCTCGAGAGCTTTTGAAAAAACCATAAGGGGAGCCATTAATAAGAACTGAAAAGGAGGGCAATGAATAACAACACCTCATCCAAGCACGCCACTTGATCCCAAAGCCCATACAACGAAGCATGTAGTCTAAAAATCTCCAATTCACATGGTCATATGCCTTTTCCATATCAATCTTGCATATAATGCCTTGATCTCCCTTCTTGAGACGCTCATCCACACTTCATTCGCAATTAAGATCCCGTCCAAAATTTGTCTCCCCCCCACGAAAGCGCTCTGATCTGGAGATATAACATGCCCAATCACCCAGCTTAACCTTACTGTTAGCACTTTTGAAAAATCTTGTACACACTTCCAAGAAGACTGATCGGTCTAAAGTCACGGATATCTAGTGCCCCAGGCACCATTAATGTCATAGATGTTCAACCTTCTTCCTAACAGCTATATTCTTAGACAAATCACTTCAACAAGCAACAGTTGGACAACCAAGTAAAGCCCAGATGCAACAATTTTGCTCCTCAACTAACATGGGAGGCTTATGTCTAGATATATATGATTCAAATGAAGCCAAAACTGTGGATAATACAAGGAACAGGATACAGATTATGAACATCGAAAGACGAATAGAATTGACATTTCCAAAATTCGGGACAAGGATATCAAGAAGTGTACCCCCTTTGAAGTTTTTTTTTTACCATGAGTACTTTTTAAGGTCTTGTTGTATTGTCTACAACCATAAGACGCTTATTTTTCATTTTCCTACTTTCTATCTATCTATCTTTCTTTTCTTTTTTCTTTTTCTTTTAAATTTTTTATTTGTTAGCTAGGATCAGTCTCCAGACCTCTAAAGATAGTTCCGTACATCAACCAATATATGTTGTTTTTACAATAGATTTTATAAACTGTTAATATTGTATTTGTATCTCTTTCAAGACAAAACATTAAACTGTTATAGTTCAGAAACTAACTTAATACAAAGCAATGTGGTGAAAGCATAACTTACAATAGTCTTGTGAAAATATTGGCATTATATTATATCTCAATACAATCTCCACATATCCAAATTTACGAATCCTCCCAGATTATGTTTCAATATCTTCTAGTCTCAACAATGAACCCTCGGGCTGATATAATTATTTGCATCCGTCATTATTAAGTCCAACTGAGATTAACTTTATTTGCAAGAATCTAAGCCAGTGACAACTTCATTAGATCAGAAAGCCAGAAGCTGCCTTCCTGAAGTAAGTTTAGTAACTAGAAAACTTTCTCTAAAGTTGTGTAAAGATGGAGATCATGAGAAAGCTATTAGCTATTCTTAAGAACAAACCAGAAGGTCCATAACTTGGTCAAGTAACAAGCCTATCAGCATTCAGAACCACATTAACATTACCTCATGTTCCTTCAACTTCTTGTCTAACTCTGCAAAATTATCCAAGGAGTCATACTGGCCGGAATGGAAGAAGCATCTTTTTAAGAATTGCTCCATCTTTTCACTACAGTTCTCCCTGAAAAATCAGAAGGAACCATATAATACACACCATGAGAAATGTTAACAATCTCTAATCTTCAGCAACAGAACAACGAATGAAACATAACGAAGAATAAAGAATCAGACTGAGTAGACAGCTAAAATACTGTCAAATTCATGTGCATAATTAAAGTACTACAGATATTAAAACCAAACAGTAAGCCTCAAATCATGGACAAACTTCATAGCTGCGCCACCTTTTGTCTATTCTGCATGTAAGGGTCTTGCTAACCATATTTCTGAGCTCTCCATCACTCATCTTACTCCGAGCATAACCAAACACAGTAAAATGCTGCAGCAACAGAATACCACACATGCATTTCATTCAAATTCCACCATAACATAGAAAATACAATTTTCAAGTTGATACATATTAGTGATGGAGTAATAAATAAAAAGGGCAAGGAAATCAATATAAGCCAAACCTTGGGGAGACAATCTTCATAATAAAGTGCAAAAAGTGCAGGAAATATCTTCTTCTTGGCAAGATCTCCAGATGCTCCAACCACCGTAATACTTACAGTAGACTCCTTTTCATTGTTATCAAAACCTGCTGCATCTTTACATTCATCCGAAGTTGGAATTGACAACAGCTCATCTTTCAATTTCTTCATATAGGTTTGATTGGAAAGTGGGGGTGCAGTTGCAGCTACCACACCTATACCCAATTTCCCGTTTGAATTAAATGCCGAAATGAGAGAAAAGCCTCAAAATGATCATAATACAAGAAACGAAATAAGAAAAAAAAATTAAACATCTAAATTTTTTTTTTTTAAAAAGGTGCACCTGATTGATTTTCAATATGAATTTCTGAACAGCGGGAGAAAGAACAGAAAAAAACAACAAAAGGAACTAAAATTCTTGAAGGATGAGCAAATATTGCATCAAAAGAAAGGACCAAGACGGAAAAGAAATTGACAAATTAAACAAGTAAAAGAGACCTAAAAGGGAAAAAAGAGATAAACTAAAACAATAATCCAGATGCAAAAAGGAAAAAATAAGTGGCTTAAGGAGGGATATTGAAATACGTGTTTACTTCCACAAGGTGGCAAAGTTTCACAGAAAATTGAACTTCATCCTGAGGTTACGGGTAGAGGGGGTAGTGAAAGACAGGATGTGGACATTAATGAATAAGGATAGTGTGGTGTCTTTCTTTGAAGAATTGTACAGGAACTAGGGAGAGAGAACATTGGAGACAAAAATTGGATGCTCTAGATATTAATAGACTGTCTGATATTCAACGAGAGAGTTTGGAATGTCCTTTCTACGAGGAGGTCTTGGATGTCATTCGAGATATGGAGGGAGATAGGGTCCTGAGACCGGACAGGTTTCCTCTCAATTTTTTAAAATGTTGTTGGGACATTGTGGGTTAGGATTTGATGAGTGCGATCTAAGAATTTTACAATAATTGTGCCTCAATAGAACTCTTAATAGTACCTTCATGACATTAATCCCAAAAAAAGGTTGGAGCTCATGACCTCAAATAATTTCTCCCAATCAGCTTGGTAGGCAGTGCTTATAAAACTTTATCCAAGATCTTGGCATCTTGCCTTAAGGGTGTCTTAGACTCTTTGACCTCCCTGCCACAAGGCGCTTTTGTGGGTGGCTAGAAGGCAGAAGGTTTTGGATGGGATTCTAATAGTCAATGAGTATGTGGATGAGTGTATTAGATCAAAAATTCAGGGATTTTTATGTAAAATCTATGGATAAAACCTATGATCACATTAATTGGGAGTTTCTCGATTTTTTGATGGGTAAGATGAGCTTCGGTATTAGATGGAGTAAGTGGATGAGAGCATGCGTCAAGATTATGTTTTCAATCTTAATTAACGCGAGCCTAGTTGTATATTTTAGAAGTTTTCAGGGTTTGAGACAGGGTGACCCCCCTATCTCCCTTCCTTTTTAATTTGGGCACGGAGGCTTTTGAGTAGAATGATTTTGCGAGTGGAGGGCTTCGTGTTAGAAGGTTTTCGGGTTGACAATAAGGGCTTCAGTGTTTCGCACCTTCAGTTTGAGGATGACAAGCTTATCTTGTGTGATGCATCTTGTGAGAAGATGTGTACCGCATTGCCTATTTAGATGCTTTGAAGCAGTTTCAGGTCTGCGGATAAATTTGACTAAAAAGAAATTGTGGGAGTTGGGGAGGTTCCGTGTGCGATGCATCTTGTGAGCAAATGTGTTACAGCATTGCCTATTTAGATGTTTTGAAGCAATTTCAGGTCTGCGAATCAATTTGGTTAAAAAGAAATTGTGGGAGTTGGGGAGGTTCCAAATTTAGTGAAACTGCGAAATTAGCGTCCTGTTTTGGGTGTAGGCTGGGGCCTGGGGGTTTTGTCTCTAAATATCCAGCATTACCTCTTGGGCCCAGCTTTAAGTTCAAACCAGTTTGGGGTCCAGTGGAAGAAAGCTTTGCTTCAAGATTATCTAGTTGGAAATCATTTTCCTCGGAAGATCATGGCATCTAGAGAACAAATCAATCTGTAGGAATTATTGGCGAGGATGGGGACTATATAAGCTTTGGGCAAAAATTCAAAAGATGAATTCTCAACAAGACAAACCAGTGAGCAGGTCATCATGCACGGACCTGTTGAGCAGCAAGTACTGCTCACATCCGAACCTGATTCTTCGATCGTACATAGCTTGGAAAAAGGTGATGGTGTTGCAAGCACGGTAATCTCTTTTTTTCTTTTTACAAAAACCATCCAGTAGGATGGGCAGTTAACTGGACCCCTACCAGATTATTAAAACAAGAGGATTAACCACGATTTAGTGGCAAGGGCTGATGCCTTGCTTAATTAAATCGAGCAATTTACACATTTCTCATTGAATTACACAATACCAGTGGGTTACGATGGCTTCCTTTCACCTTGAGGATGAACCTCTACATCTCTACAATGGTACCGTTGGGCGTTGGTTAGAACAACAAATGGAATATGTCTCTTGGAGAACGTCTTCTGATGGAAGAATCTCATGAATTGGATCCACAGAGTTCAAAAACTATTCCCACGAACTCAAGCTTGAAACAAACAGTTCCCTTATCTTTATAGTAGGATCAGTGGCATACTCACCAGCCATTCAATAGGATTCTCCATCGAAGGGTTGAAAGACGAAATTTGGGGGAAGTTATGTCTGTCCTAAGGTGGTCACTTTAACTCAAGCAATCTCATTCGCTAGATTGTATGATGAGAAACATATGTTGATGCAAAGAAATGATCGACCAAGGATGGACCAAGGGAGAATGTTTTGAGTTTCCACTAATACCCTAATCCATCTACAAGATCAGCGGGTTCTATGCTTTAACATTGGTTGAAAACCTGAAATGAAGGAGAGACGTGCCAAGGGCCTGCACCACAATTGTAATCAACAGTTTGAGCCTGGGCAATGTTGCAAGGCGGCTCAACAATTGTTTCTAATTGAAGGAGAAGAAATAGGTAGTGTCGAAAACACATGGGATCCGGGTGGGAATCCATTTGCAACCTTGAGGACGAGGTTGTTGATATGGGGTATCTACGGAAAAAGCATTGTCTATTACATAGTTATAATTATCCATTAGGATAGCTTCTAAAGTTACAGGATCGTGTTCTTTTTTCCTATATTACTTTTTCACCTTGTCATGGAACCTACAATAGCATTCCGCACAAAAAACATGTATTAGAGCACTTGGTTAAATCTGTTGGGTATCTCTAATACAACAGAGAAGAAAACCCATCTAAATGACTAATTTCAGAACCTTATAACGATGTAGAATGCCCCTTCCTCAATAGTAAAACCAAACAGAAATTTGAGAGTTGGAGAGTAAATTAAGTAATAACAGCATCTAAATAAACAGGAGGAACAACTAATGCAGCAGATGAAACCCATGAATATAAATACAAAACAGAGCTATAGAATAACAGAAAATCAAGCCGATAAAAATAAAAATAAAACACAACCCATCTAACAAAAATTGCAAACTAAATAACAAAACAACTCAAAAATCAGCTAAAACTAAGAAAAGGCATGACGCTAAAGATGAACAAGAAAGGAAAAAAAAACTAACCATCTTGCATGCAAACGACATTCCGATATGGGTTTCTGGGGGATTGAAGAGAGGCCTTCTTTGAAAGAAATTGCAGAGGAATCGAAGACACTATTATACGTTGATGATTCCCGGGTAGAGATGAGGAAGCAGAAGAAGGGACAATACGGGAACAAGAAGAAGATGAAGGGCAATTGAGGGAGGAAAAGGTAGACATCTTTCTCTTCTACCTTCTCTGTGGTCGGATATCAGAAAAGGAGCTTCGTCAGGTCGCGGAAATGGAGTCTGATTGTTCGAAGAAAGAAGTAGAGAGAGAAAGAGAGAGAGAGAGAGAGAGAGGTTCGGAGATATCGAGGGGTAGTTCCCTTGAGATCCCCGAAAGGCAGGCTGCTTTTTGGTTTCGATTTCGAACACGAAAGAGAGAGAGAGAGAGAGATTGCCAGTCAAAAACACGGAAGAGAGAGAAGTGACAAATTTGACTTCTGTTTCTTCAGAAGTTCGATTCCGTCATTTCCCGTCCAAATGAGCCATTTCGACTCGAAATGACCGCAGTACGGAATTAAGGCTTCACAGAGCCCGATCAGCTCGTCAGTGCGGCTCGGCTCGGTTCGGCCGAGATCAGCCCGAATTTTAGGTTCAAAAAGGTCAAGTCAAGCCTAAAAAAAGCTCGAAAATTTAATCAAGTCGAGCTCGAGCTAACCCCTGTGCGGCACGGCCTGGCTCGATTGAGGTTCGGTTCGGCCTGAGCTCAGCTTGGCTCGGCTCGGCTCAAATATTATTAATAAAATAAAAATATTATTTAAATATATATATCATTATTATATATAAATAATATAAAATATTATTATTGAAAAAAAAACAGCTCATCGGTGCGGCTCGGCTCGGCTTGGTTCAGTTGAGATCAGTCCAAATTTTAGGCTCGAACAGGCCAAGTCAAGCCTAAAAAAAAGCTCGAAAACTCAATCAAGTCAAGCTCGTGCTAATCCCTGTGCGGCGTGGCCCGACACGATTGAGGTTCGGTTCGGCCTGAACTCGGCTCGACTCGGCTCGGCTCAAATATTATTAAAAAAATAAAAATATTATTTATATATATCATTATTATATATAAATAATATAAAATATTATTATTGAAAAAAAAAAGGATTCAAGCCGAGCTCGAGCCAAGCCAAACCCAGCTCATGCTTGAATCAATTCGGGCCGAGCCGAGCCGAGCTTCGAGCCATGATTTTGAATTCGGGTCGAGCTTCGGGCCGCACTTTCAAGCTCCATTTCGGGCCGAGCCGGGCTTCAGGCATCAGTCAAATCCATTCAAGCCGAGTCGGGCTTGGGCAAGCCCAGCCCGAATGCAGCACTAATTTCGATGGGGGATGGTAATATTTCTTGGCATCGCTTCTTAGTTCTTTGACTTCTTAGATCTTTCCTAAATAAAGAGAATGCTATCCCTAATTCACTGTTTTCGCATGGGTGTATGAGGGTCCAATAATCATCCATTAGTTAGGTCCTTTTCAAATTATTGAGTCGATTTACCCTTATGACACTTGAGCGGTAACCTTAGGTATGATTGTGTGTGTTTAGGTGTTACTTAATCTCCTTAATAAATAAAAAAACTAAGCAAGTTGGATATTATATTCTACATTGCAGTCAAGCTTTTGCAAGTCCCAAGTCATATGGATAGTCTGGAATACGGTTTTTAGTGTTGTCGAAGGCACGAATGGTCACCCGTTACGTTTGATATTTTCTTCACTAATCCCGAGGCTTTGAATGGTGGCTCGTGGGCATACATTCAATGTCGACCCATTATCGATCAAGACCCTTGCCATAATCATTTCGTTGCACAACACTGTAATGTGTAGTGCCTTTGCATGATCAGTCCATTCGAGACCCAATTCTTCATTATCGAAATTGATTGTGTTAAGGGTCGTGATGTTACCTACCACCCTTTCTAAGCATGAACATACATGGTCAACAACCAAAACCTTAATGAACTAGATGTGTACCTAGAAGAAAAGGTTGTCCTGTGTACGCACCATTATTCAAGCTCAGCTCGATAACACCCTAGTCCATCGTCCTCCTAAACCGTACGATTTTAACCATCTAATAGATGGCAAAAGATTGGCTCTGGTGGACGCCCGAGTTAGGCGCACGGGCATCCACAAATCATGGGAACCTGGCGATAATAAAGGAGGGAGATATCAAATGGGGAGAAGTCATTTCATTTTCTCACCATGATTTTGACTTCTCCCCATTTGATATCTCCCTCCTTTATTATCGTCAGGCGCCCCATAACTTGTGGATGCCTGAGCGCCCAACTCCGGTGTCCACCAGAGCTAATCTTTTGCCCTAATAGATGGCTATCAGAAGTATCAAGACCGTACCTTTTCCATGGAATAGGTGGCCCACCCCTTGAAAGCTGCAAAACTATGGTCCATTTGCCATTGGTATGATATAGTGGGGGTAGTGTCCACCAAAAGATGACCCAAAGCCAAGGTTTGTTGCAGAACAAATACACTTTAATTTTCAACTGAAGGTACCATTTTATTTTATTTTTATGGTATTGCGATGCTGCTTTCCACTATCCTCCTCACCCTTTTACGGGTTGTCTTCGACGCTAAGCAAAGAACATAACAATATTCATGTTTTTTCCCCTTAGAAATGAATATCCAATTCGTGTGACAGATGCACCCTCACCTTTCTCTTAATTAAAAGAGAAAGGACACACCTTCCACTCTCATATGAAAACAAGATCCACTTACTAGTTACTAATCCCGATGTAGAACAAGTGGCTAGTGAACTTTTAAGATGCCTAGATAAGAAGAAATTGGGTCGCCAAAAGAAGAGGAAGTCTGTCTTTGCACGACCTAACTTCAAACGAGGGTAATTTTATGTTAGAAAGTTATCCACCAGTCCTACAATTTTCTTGAAATTTATCACGAAAAGAGGGTACTATAGTTTGAAGTGATTTTTTTTTACTATTTTAGTCAATTTTATTTTGTTATTTTTAGGCTCGTTTTTGGTTCTGAAAGTCGAGTTGGAGTCAAAAATCTATAAAGAGTTTACGACGGGTTTTAGTCCACTTTTAGTATTTACTAGTTATGAAAACTTTTTATTTTCGTAAGTTCACATTTTTAGAGAGTTTGAGTCGAATTAGTGCTTGAGATGTAGTTAAGTTACTGTTTTAATGAGATTTTTAGTTTTTGATCAATAGAATTTCGATTCCTTTAGCGAGTTTTCTCTATTTTTCTTGTGGATTCAAGGTTGGTTTTTAGAGATAAACTATAATATCTTATTTCATTTGATTTCATATTTCAAAACACCTCTTTGATTTCCTTTCTTCAATCGGGTCCAGATAAAGGATACGGCCACCACCATGAGAGAAAGTGGGTGATTAGTTTATTTTGTAGAGAGCATCACTCTCTAATGCAATCGCCCCAAAAAGGGGCAATTTCAAGTGAGACCTTAATCCTATCATATATGGGGGCAATTGCATGGGAGAGATTGTCTGGACTGAGCACTTGTTGCTTTTTGGTGAGTGCAGCTTGTTGAGGAAATCCTGAGTGTTTCATCTTCTAAGTTCTAACAGAAAATTTGCACCATGTAATATTTTATGACAAGCTGTGTCTCTACAAAGATCTTCTAAGTACAAAGAAAAATGGCATTTGAGACTTTGTCAAACCCTAAGTGAAATGCTAGCCCTACTCTCTATCAACCCATATTCTCACCCTCTACCAATCACTTGTCCACTTTTTTTGTAAAAAAATGCTTTTATCACTGCAAAATGGTTGACCGAGAATAGCACTCCTCTAAACCTAAATAAGGATTTTTTTTTCTTCTATTGCCTATTTTACTTACTTTTTACCCCCCCCCCCCCTTCTTTTTTTTGGAATTCGTCCTTCCTTTATAGCTCATGCACTGTTACAAACTAGTAGTGTAGCTTCAAGCCTCCTTCAACCCTTACCTTTAATTCCTCAGCAGGCAAACCAAGCTCCTCTTCCCCATCTAAATCCTCCTCTACTTCCTTCTTCCGTACTTTGACTATTTTTCCTTCTCCTCCTCCTTCCTCTTCTCCATGTTCTTCAACCCTTTTCACACACTCTTCAATAGAAGGGTTGTCCCATTTTATCTCCTTCTCTTCAAGAGAAGAATGCCTCGGAAGGCCTCTTCGGCTACTTTTAACATACTCATCATAAATATCGCTAGAGGGAGATGAGTAAGAGCCTCCGAGCTTCGATTCACCGAAGAGGAAGACAACTATGATGTTGCCTACTATGAACAAGCACATGGGGTTGAAGAAGAAAGACCCAATGTTGGGGAGAGAAACAAAGAGAAAGACCTTAATGGAAGTACATAGAGATGGAAACCAGTAAGGGCTAGAACAAAATATACTACATGTCAATGCTTCGAATGAATAAAGGGCTATATTACTAAGAAACTGACTCTTCTTGTATTTGTTCATGGCTTCAAGCTTTTCTATCTTCATAGGATCCAGTGGGAAGATGGTTCAAAATATGGGTTTAGTGGGGTTTCTAGATGGGTTTAGAGGGAATTTAGAGGAAGATTTGGAGAGAATTTTAGAGGACTAGAGAAGCTTTGTGAGAATTCTCATCTGACAGAACATAGAGCAATGCAAACAATGGTTTATATAGTGGTGGGGAGCCATATATATTGGTGGGATTCATCACATGCTGCTTTATTTTTCTTTAGCATATATAGGAAGGTAACTTTTTGAAAAGCCATGGGAGGCTTTGATTGGAGTTCATTTGGGTGCTTTTCCACTATTTCAGTCGATGGTTATGAATTCGTCCCCTTCTAGAACAAGCACCATGCCATACCATAGTAACAAATTATATCAGCATTATTAACAACTAGGACCATTATTTTTATGCCCTTCTCTTTGGAATGGTATGAAAATGTAAAAATATTTCCCTAACAACTTTACATACCTTCCCCCCCCCAAAAAAAAAAAATAATAATAATAAATGATAATAATAAATAATAAAATAGCGAGAACAGAAAGTTTATACAGTGAAATTCATGACTTTGTATTGATTCTTGCATTTGATTATCAGGTTAACTCATGAATGGAACATAGCTCAAACTCGTCAACGATCCGATCTAGAGCAAAAGCTTCGACAAGTGAATAATTTCCGAGAATAGAGAAACGCCATATACCTGAGAATTACGATCACTTGATTCATGTATGTTTATGGCGTAATGTTAATTTGGTTGAGTCATCCAATGAATGGTGACTGATGCATAGGTCATAGGTGTGCTTGGTATGAAGTTTACCCGCGACGGGGTTGGGTACCATTAAATATGATCTTAATTCTCTATAGTAAATTTTCCTCTTTACCATTATATTTTCGCACCTACCCTTTACCACCAAGAAAGAAAGCATTTATACTTGCTTTCTTGGGTGTGCATTATTGGAAGAGAAAGGAGGTTTTGGTAGAAATTGTATGTCCATGCTTTTCTTGCTCAGCTTTTCCCTCATAATTCAAGTGGTAGTTGGCAAGTGTTTTGAATAAAGAAAAGGAAAGCTAGCAAACAATATGCAAGTTAAAAGAAAGGAGGTGTTGATCAATCATTGCCAAAGGGCAGTTTTGGTTATTCACTAAAACACACTATAAGCTATAGTTATAGCTTAAAACCCTAAAAAGAGTACCACTGAGGCATGCTTTAAGGCCCCATTTCCTGTAATCCCTTACATATTTTAATGAAAATTTACAATTTTTGTTTTTGTTTCTATAATCCACAAATCGAAAATTAGAGCGTGGAGCACCATCCAGTTGGGTTACAAGTTCGAACCCATTTAAAGAAATGATAATATCTATGCACATTTATCTAAACCATTTGCTTTTTAGAAACTAATATCTAATTAAGTACTGTTGTTAAATTTTTCGATACTGTTATAGTTTAATTTTATCGATATGTCGAAGTTTGGCAACAAGTACGTACATGTTTCATAACGATACATGTCTGCCTGCAACACTAGCATATACTCATAAAAATGGAGATGCTTAATTAATTTGGTGGAGTAGCTAAACGTTCTATTACACACACTACCGCTGATTAATATTTAAGTGATTAGGGCCGGTAACTTTAGTAGATAATGAAAGTGGCAAGTTCTTAGAAAAAGAGAGAAAAAAAAAGTGGCAAGTTCTTTATACCCTACACAATTGTCAATATATACTTGCAACTTGTTGATTATTCTATACAGATTAAACGAATGAGGCATTTGCTTTTTCTAATTTTATAAAGAGTTCCTTATATTACCTCCAAGGGGATCCTCACAATAGAGAGAGAGAGACTCTGACTGTTATTAGATCCATTTCTGTATGCAAGTATCTGTACATGCGAGAGCGAGAGTGGTTAATTACTTGGACTTACCCTTATGGCACCTTAACGGCTACCTTAGGTCTAGCTGTGTGTGCACGTGTGTGTTTAGAGAGTGTTAGTTACATGATATCATTTCAAACCAAAAAAAAGTGATCAAATTAAAGTTTTCCTGGACAATGGAGGGTGTTTGTTTGTTTTTTTTTTTTTGGCCAGACTACTTTGTTTGTCATAACTGTAGAGGATTTGGTTTCTAGGTATTAAAAGGGCAGACTACCTAATATTATTCTGGCCAGACTACTTTGTTTGTTTTTTTTTTCTGGCCAGACTACCTAATAGTTTCTAGGTATTAAAAGGGCAGCGGGCAGCCATCCAGTCTAATCCATTGCGATCAGCTCTTCGAAAGTTAATTTTGGTAACAACATTTCTTGGCTTTTATTTTAATTTCTAAGTAACAACATTTCTTGGCTTTTATTTTAATTTCTAAAACTGTTCTGTTTTTACCTCTTTTTCATTTATTCCCATTTCTTTTCAAATTTTCAAAATATTAAAATTATGTAATTAACATAAGAGCTCGGCTCGTATAACTACAAACAAATAAATATTAGTCATTATAACGAGACCATGCTCTTAGAGCATGATCTCGACCCTAAGGGGGTCTCACTAGCAAGGCTTCGGATTGTCTCTGGCGAAGCCAGATTGTTGCCCTCTCAGGCAACCATAGAATAAGGGACATGTGGTGGTAAAAAGGGAAGAAGTCATTTCATTTTCTCCCTATGATTTTGACTTCTCCCCACTTGATTTCTCTCCCTCTTTGTCTCACCACCTTATCACCATGTGTCATTAAGTGTGTGGAGAAGTCAAAATCATGGGCTCATGATTTTGACTTCTCCACTACTTGTCCCGAATTCTATGGATGCCCGACACAAAGTTTTTCTAGCTTCCAGAGACCATCTGAGGCCCACTAGCAAAGTCCATAACTAATAGATGGATCGGTCAGTCTATAAAGAAAAGGAAAAAAAAACCCCTTTGGGTAGGTCAATAGAAAAAAATTAAAGCATATACATGAAATGTTTCTATTTTGTGTATAAAGTATGAAAGAACTAAATCCTCTACAGTTATGACCCTGAGGTTGCCACGTGTCCCTTTTGATACCTCTTAATTGTGGTCAAGATTCACCCACCCATTCTTGGTTTTTAGAAAAAAAATATTAGTTTTTTATATAAATATCACCCCTACGGTTCACCCACCCATCCTTGGTTTTTTATAAATATTTTAATACTTTTTATATTAAAATATTTTTAATATATTTTTTTTAAACCAAGGATGGGTGGGTAAACCCTAGCTAGAGCGGAGCCAGGATTTTTTAGTAGGGGGCACCCATGATTGAATATAGTAGTAATTGTTGATGGATTTTGTGGAAAAAAATTAGGTGAATGCAAAATATTTAGGGTCTATGCCCCCAGAAATTTTTTTGACAATTAAATTCTTGGGACGTTCTGTCCATATATACATTTTCTATATAATATGAGTATTATTTCTTCTTGTTTACCGGGCTTGTTCCATTGCATCATAGTTATATCCAATTAAATAATTAAATTAAATGGTATATAAATATATTTGTCTTCAAAAGATGAAGGGAAAGTTGCCCTCTTGCCATGCTGAATATTTTAGTATGAGTTTTTAATGGGACACCTACTCTCTTGTCCAACGAATGATGCATACTTAAACCTTTTAGTATAAAAATAAAGAGTCTAAATTATGTCCAATTATGATTGAATTAGGACAATTCAATCACACTTGCGTAGCCCTCCATTAATTCTGACTAAGAACTTTTAACCTTTAAGGTTAATTTTTTTCTTTCTAAAAACAAAAGTTAGATTGTTGAACCCTAAGGAATAGTAGATCTTCACCATAGTTAATGGAGTTAAAAGGAACATGTGTGGGCTGAATTCAATCCAATAATACTTTCGTTCTTAAGTTTAGGGGATACCTACACCCCATTCCCATTTCCATTCCCATGCAATGCCTTAAAAAATTTTAAAAAAATTTATTTTTCAAATGATGAGTGGGGCATGTGCCCCCCATAGGTCCCCACCTGGCTCCGCC
Organism: Tetracentron sinense; assembly: GCA_015143295.1. Classification (NCBI taxonomy): domain Eukaryota; kingdom Viridiplantae; phylum Streptophyta; class Magnoliopsida; order Trochodendrales; family Trochodendraceae; genus Tetracentron; species Tetracentron sinense. The sequence goes on along the minus strand of CM026554.1, from coordinate 55,743,657 downwards.
CTGACCCTAGGGTGAGTGAACGTTAACCACAATTAAGAGGTCTCAAAAGGGACACATGACAACCTCGGGGCATAACCGGATTCCAATTATAATCATAGATGATTTGGTTCCAAGTATGAAATATTCTTTAACGTCCCCAAGGGACACATGGAATAGACTATTAAGGATTTTATATAGACTTGCAATAGCCAGTTGCCGCAAACACAGAAAATCTTTAATCCTTGTATCTTAAAAAAATAAATAAGAGCCTCTGCCACAATGACCTATTTCTATGCCACAATGACCAATTTCTATTCCGTGTATATCGGCAAAATAATTTCTCAATCTTTGTCTCACTTTAATTTCACCATCTCCACTCTGAATTGCAGAATATCAAAAAAGTGTCACCCCTATAAGGTCTCTCTCTTCCTCTTCTCTCTTTCAATTAGCCTCAGGTTCAAAATCTATTAGGATCCATTCTTTTGGTGAAACTTTTAAAAGTTTAAAACATTAATGTTTTGAAATAAGAGGCAAGAGTTTGGAAAGAGAGGGGAGAGGTTTTTAACTCTTTCACTTGATGGTATCTCGGATTTATTGAGTTCAATTTAATTAGAAGTTCCACATTTATGGAACTTCAAAAATCCAAAAGTTTTGGTGGAATTTGAAATTTCCATATTTATAGAATGTTTGCACTCTGAAATAATATAGTTCAAGACATTAAATAAAATTTGCATAAAACAATGAAAGTTCTCGACTTTTAAAGTTCTACCAAAAGAACGGAGCCTTATAGAACACCAAATTGTCGCATCTCTCCAAGTTTCATAATATTCTCAATACTTGGGAGAAGAAAATTCAAAATAACGAGAAACTGAAGAGAGCCATTACATTAGAAAGAGAAGATTCTTTTTATAAAACAAAAGGTAAGTATTGCCATTGCCATTGCCATCGCCATCATCTTCACTTCCCTCTCTCTCACAATCTCGCAATAGAGATGTTTTGTCTGTGTTAAATATCCTCAAAGCTACAACTATAGCTTTGGCATACGTTCTTTCTCTTAAAGACATCTTCTTGCAGGGATTCCGGTTCCTAACTTCATGTCTTATCGGATAACTAATAACTAGGTCAATGAAAATCAACTAATCTTCCATAACTTTTCAAGCCCGGGTTGTCCTCATGTAAACAAGCCAAGCCAAGCCAAGTTGAACTCAAGCTTAGGGTATTAGGGTATTTTTATACGAGTCAAGCCTAAATAGAGGTGGTCAAGCTCGAACTGAGCTTGAACACCTCACTAATCGACTGGATTCGATACTACCCTAATACAATGCTGTCACCCTTTAGAAATTTATCCTAGAAGCTCCCTGCTATATAACTGTCAATCAAAACGAAGTCGCCGGGTATCGTAATTCGAGTTCGGATGGGCAACAGCGCAAGCTGTTGCGCTGTTGCCCCTTTGTATCTTACATAGGAGGGCCCCACATTCAACAGGGGTAAACTGGGAATCAAAAGATATGGCCCCATTTTTTGTAAGAAACAAAGGGGCAACAGCGTGCGCTGTTGCCCATCCAAACTCTCGTAATTCAGAGGGCTCTGCTCCTCCCAATGTAAAACAAGATTCATTTATTTTTACTCACCAAACATTGTGAGCAGAGTCCATGGATGAGTAAGTACTTCTGTTTCTTTTTGTTTTAAGATTAGAGTTAGTATGGTGAAGGGCATTAGAGTTAGTATTGTGAAAGGCCCCTCCATTCACATTATTAAAGAAAATTTACTATAACTCCTCGTATCTTAATTACTTCCAAATTTAAAGTAGACTCTTCGTACCAATCACACCATTTTATACCCCCACCAAAGCTTACCAAAAGACCAATCATCTCCCCTTCTTTTACCAACAAAAAATTGAGTTTCTTTTCCTAATATAAAATTGAGCTTAAATACGAGGCATTGAATTTATTTTCCAACTTAGGCACCCCCCCCCCCGGGGGTTACTCTTCTTTTCCTAACAAAAAATTGAGTTTCTTTTCCTAATAAAAAATTGAGCTTAAATATGAGTCATTGAATTTCTTTTCCCTAAAAAAACATTAAGTTTAAATATGATATGATACGAGTGTGTGTTTAATAATTCTATCAAAATATATGTATATGAGGACGGAGAAGAGGACCCAAGGTCCTCATCTAAGCTGATTCTCTTCTAAGCTGATTGCAATGTTCCCGTCTCTCTTTTAACCTATGCATCAAAATATATATGTATATGAGGACGGAGAAGAGGACCCAAGGTCCTCTTCTAAGCTGATTCTCTTCTAAGCTGATTGCAATGTTCCCGTGTCTCTTTTAACCTATGTTTAACTATAGTTAAACTTAATTAAATTAAAATAAGTTTTTTTCTCTAAAAATCATGGTTAGATTGCTGAACTTTAATTGTTGAACTTCTAATTGTTGAACTTCTAGAGAACTTTAAAAGATTAACCATAGTTGATGGATGGTGAAAAAAAGGGTTGGACTAATGAGGTCCCTAGATCCATTTTCCATTTAGATCCGTTTTCCACTTCCCTATTAATACAGTTTTCCATTTCAGTTGATAGCAATTTTGTAATTATATAGCGCAATTTTTTTTGTAAAACTATCATATCACACTTCTCAATTATCGCAAAACTGCCACCATCTACACATTGAAAAGAAAAGGGAGCTGCTCGAGGCGCATAGAAGTACTCATGTAACTCAAAAAAATTAGAGGGCCTTCTTTACCTAACCAAAACTAAAAGTGTTGAGCCAGTCTTGAGTGCAGTATTTTTAGGAATAAACCCATAATTTGTGTACAACGCTCTACTCAATAATGGGTGCACACAATCTGTGTGCCAAAGTTTCACACACCAAAGTCCCAGAGTCGTTGGATAAGTCTAGATGGGAATGCCACCCAACGGCCCGGACACATTCATACACTCATTAATTATGGTTAAGATTCATTCATTCACCCCTAACCCCTAACGTTCATACATTAGGTTTTTAGAAGGGAAGAGAGATGAAAAAAATTTAAGAAAATGCTAATGAGATCGCAAATTGCAAAGGGCCAAGACCTATGCACGGATTTCAAAATAAATTTCAAAAAAAGATTTAATGAAATTTTGAAATCTGTGCAACAAGCACGATCGGGATGTGGTATCAGCCCATTGCAGTCTCAGTTCCAAAGCCCAAAAATTTAACCCTAAAGAGTTAAAATTTCTTGACCGATAGAGCTCTGTGAGTGGGCCAGACCAAATCCATCCTGTCCAAATGTAAAAACTTCCAAATCAGCTCCATCAAGTTATAGACACGTGCCAAATCAAAGTATACTCGTGGCACTCCCACCAATCTAATGGCCCTACAAGGCTACGAGTGATTTGATGACAGATGGGAATCATGTATAGAAGAAGGGGCTTATATACATTAAACAGAGATTAATACAACAATTAAAGAGAGAATAAAAAGGGAAAGGGCAAAAAGAAAGGGAAAAGAAGAGGAAGATCTACAAAAGCTAAAACAGAGGATTCTTCTTTCTTCTTCGTCATCTTCAATAGGCCTCTTGCTCCACCTGGCCATGATCATTTTCACAAACCCCATTACAAGTCCATACAGATTAACTCAAATTCACTACTAGTTTTCGTTAATAATATCACTGATGACTGGTGATCTTCTCCTGTTGTAACCGGTTTTTGACAAAACCGGTTACTCCCCTGTGGTCACCAAATGACCCTTTTTACACCTCTTAACTGTGGTTAAGATTCACCTACCCTTAGGTTCACCCAACTATATTTGGCTTTTAGAAAAAATATTTAAAATAAATTAACCGTAAGAGTTGGTAAATTTTAACCACGGTTAACAAATTTTTTTAATATTTTTTAAAAAAACCAGGTGGGTGAACCTTAGGGGTGAGTGAATCTTAACCATAGTTAAGAGGTCTCAAAAGGGACATGTGGCCACCTCAGGAGTGTAACCGGTTTTGGCAAAACCGGTTACAACTGGAGAGGAATAGGTGCCATCACTGATTAATCAGTAGCTCAAGCAATGGAAGGCATGGGCATGGCACATGAAATAAAGGAAATTAATGAGAGAAACTCACTTTCTTAGGTGTAGTGAGGTGGATGAACTTGTTCCTTCCCTTGTTGTTAGGAGAGTGATCTTTCCCAACACCATTTCCACGAAATTTCTTAAGTTGGTCCCTAACAAACCTCTCGTAAATGAAAGCTGCCCCTCTGAACTGGGGTAGCACTAACCATGCTATCAACGCCAGCTTCAAATCGTACCATATCGGAATCCTATACACAGCCCCAGAAAATGAATTCATTCACAGATATTTGTATCTTTTTTAATGTAATAAACGCTTGATTCTTGTTCATATATGTTACTAAGCAAAGCTTTCTTACCAGGCTAAAACTGGTTCCAATGCCATCTCCATTAGTGTAATAAACGAGTACAAAATCCAATAGGCTAGCCACTGTTCATCATCCACCTTAGAAGGGCTCTCCATAGCTACTACCGATGCATATCTAACGACAAATAATCAAAATAAACTGCTTGTTAGGAATTTGGGACATGAACATATGGAAACTGTAAAAAATAAAACAAAATAAATCCTTACAAGGGGTACATCAGTATCACCACAGGCCTGCATGTACATGAAAAGACCACATATACTGAAATTAAAAATCATATAAAAAGCAACAAAATTAATAGAGATAGATGGGTTTCAAACAAAAAGTTAGATGAAATTAAAAGGAAGAGATGGGTTTGGAGAAATACCCGGCTAGGGAATGAACATGGGCAGCCACAGTCCAAAAACGATTCATTTGTTTTCTGTGCTTTTGAGTATACAGAAATGAAGAAGAGAGAATTTGGTAGAAGTGACGAATAAGAGTGAGAAAACGGTTTCGAATTTTGAAGACGGTATAATAAGATTGTGATGTGTGGATGAATCCTTTTATAGGGAGGGAGATGAGAACACGTGGCAAAATCAGAACTACTTCTGCTATCGACGTGGCTGCCCAGATTTTGCACCGACCTGAACAGCGATACAAAACATGACTTCTGTAAAGAAATATTTTAGCATTTCCTTTAACCTGAACTCAAGACGCGTGTTTTGAATTTTGGTACTTAATGGAGAAGTCAGTGATACTTATCCTAAAGAGTCCGGATCTTCTATTGCAGAAGCCAGCGAGAACGTCTCTGCTTTTATTTCAACCTGACACTTATTATTTCCTGACTTTTTATAAAGTTAAAGAGTTTAGATGTGAATTGTTTAAAGAGCAATAGTTCGCTCCACGGGCGAGGAGCGAACTATTGCTCTTCCCTCTCACAAAGCTGCCCTGCATAGTTAATTTTTTATTTTTTTTTCTTAAAATAAAGGATAGATGGGTAAACCCTAATGCTATGTTCGGTTGTCGAGAAAATAGGCGAAAATATGAAAAAGAAAAGAAAATTTTGAATTTATAATACAATTTTTAATTGTGTTTTGTCCAATTTTCTTTTCTTTTCTATTTTTTTCTTATTTTCTCGGCAACCAAACATAGGGTAAGGGTTAGTGAACCTTCACCACAGTTAAAAGAAGTTTAAAAGGAGGACACGTGGCATGAAGAAGGAACCCAAGATGCCCTCTTCGCGTCACCGATTGAGAGGTGATTATTTCCTTTCTGAAAAAAGTTTTCTTAACAGAAATTAAAAAGACACGTGTTAAGCTGGGTAACCATGACTCGTACTTCCTAAAGATAATAAAACAGATTTTAAGACAGATTTTCTACTTGTTCCCTTCATTGTCTTCCAACTCCTTCTGCTTTTAAGGGCGGAATTTCCATTTTCCTCAACAAGTTTTTTTAAGTATAATTCCAGTTGCATCTTTTATTGTTGTGCCTCTTGCCCCTAATTCCAAAATGTTCAGGTTGCAAGGGAAGCTACATTATATGAGCAAATGGATTGTGAGACCCATCCATTAATCAACCATACTTTTAGGGCCAGTTTGGATGTCTGATGTCTCACCAACTTAATTCAATTTTTGAAGTACTGAGCATGTCCCCTTTTGTACAGTCCTCAGCTTTACTCATCCAGAAGCAGTGGTTCATGGTTCAGGACTCGTATGATTATGTTTCAAGAAACGCTTCTTGTGTTCATTTTGGCTAACAATCCAGAACGTTCTGATTTTGTAGATGCCTATATATATATATATATATATATATACTTCCTCCTGTACTTGTGCTCTATGTGCCGATTGGAGATTCAATTTTGATCAGTAATGGTATTGGCGGAGACAGCTCTGGCCTTGCTGGCAACAGTTTCGGCAACACCTAAGAGAAGAGTCTCAGGAAACTCATTTGCATCATCACCCCCACAACTCATTTGGAATGTCTCCGAGCAATTGAGCTTAATACTTTTTCTCTTCAAAACCTACCATATTTCCTCTCTGAGTCTACCTGCACAGATCCAACTTGTAAGTTTGATTGTGAAAACATTGAAACAATACATCAATGGTTCTACTGGTTCCACTCAGCGTAAAGCTTCATATTTGATTTTTCTACAAGTCCCTCAAAATGATTCATCAAAATATTTTTGAATCTAGCAACCAGAATAACTGAAAAACTGAATTTCCTCCTCAACACAGAATAAATGCTTCTAAAAATCAACACATTCCGATATATTGACTAGAATGTCTTTTTTGACAGCCTTCAAAACCAACTGTCAGAGTTGCACAGTTTTGACATGCTCATTATTTTGGGTGAAATGTTGAGAAGAAATGCAAGCACTTGCCTTTCTAAGGAAACAAAAACAGCTGATCTATTCAAGTTTTAACATACATCACCAAAGCAAGATATGTACTAAATTTTACGAAAGATTTGGTTTATGTAAGGAACATATCATATAAATGATTCAGTATTTTCACACCCCGCACCTTAAATGATTGGCATTGGCAGCTGGAACTTGGAACTGTGGTTTCCGAAACATCCCTTCTGCCAAACTCACTCGATCGATCTTAGCTTCTGGTCTAGGCCTCACACATTCAGCTCCTGTCTTCATCTCCAACTTCCCTTCGAAAGTCAACACAACATAAGAACAAGTAAAACAAGATAAAAGAAGAGCCTTCATTCTATTAACTTCTTTATTGAATTGAATGTTTGGTGTCAGAGCTCGTGAAATCAAAGACGGAGCCGTGGAGTTTTTTCAACCTCTCTTCGGATTCCCATGTTAAAGATGAGGCTATTCTTTCCTGTATTCCCAGTTTCATTACTGAAGAGGACAATGCAATTCTGACAGCCCTTCCAACACTGGATGAAATAAAGGAAGCTGTTTGGAATATGGATCAGTACAATACAAATCAGTAATCCAAGTAAGATGAGGAAGGGGCAAGACCAAACAAACCTACAAACAAAAAGCCATCTCTTTCTTCAGTTATCAGTACGATACAAATCAGTAATCAAAGTAAGAAGAGGAAGTGACCAGACCTCGATTGAGAGTTGTGTTAGTACAAAATTTAACAGCTCCAGTTTTCCACCTAGTTTGAAGTGTGCAACTGTTGCTGAAAATCTTAGAAGATTACAATCTTACAAGCATGACATTGGAGTATCAACGTGAATATCAGTAATCCCATTTGTTCATATCCTTGACAAGCATGAAAACGAGTGAAGCTTACAAATAGCATTGTTGATACAAATATAAGCATGCAGAGCATGCAAGAAAATAAGGTGGAGATAGTCTAAGCAAGATCAGAATGGCGACCCTAAAAACACACAAGTTAGACGGGTCATGGATATGTTCTGTACTGAAACTACAGTTTCTCTTCTTTCTTCATGTTCTTTGTTTCTCTTTCTTTTTCTTTTCCCTTCGGAATCCTCATGCTTTGCACAGTTTTGGAGTGCACTTCTCTCTTCTTCCCTTTTTGGTACAAAGTGCAATTATTTAGATCCTGGCTTCTAAGGATGATAATTTTCTGAAGTTGTTGTTCTTCAACCAGTTCTGAGCATTTGAGATTCATTCTTTAACTTAAATGACCATTTTGTTGATAAATAACTGGAAAACTCACCTCTATCATTGAATAGAATTAAAATCAAGCAAAAGATACAACAAATGGGTAGCAATACAGTATAAAGATAATACAAGCTCCAAAAACTCATGAAACGCAACAACAGAAGCCGGCAAAACAGTTACAGATACACTGCCGCTACAGGGGGGTCTCTAGTGCAGGCAAATAGACCTGCAAGTTAAGAGTCAATGATAACAATAACTAAGATTGTGAACAAGTGAAAGCAATGCAATGGAAAATCTCCTTGCACCCTAACAAAAAAGAATTGCAAGAACTAGATTGCTAGCCATGCCATAATAAGAAACAAGGTGACCCTAACTCTATTCAACCTCTAAGCCACAAAACTGCAGGATTAATTGCTCCTCAAAGTACAACAGCAGCTTTCTCCTGGGAAAGAAGCGGAGAAGGATGGGCTATCAGGGGCTCGTAGTGATCAGCTCCGGCTCCACACCAACCTGTATGTTGAAATATATTTAAACTCTATCTCAAGAAAAGGATGAATATTATATAATTAAGTAGTTGCAGTAAAAATACACAAATTAACAAAAAATTAACCTAGCAATGCCTATGAGTACAATAATTTCATTTTTCTTCTTGCTTATTTTGTCTAGCAGGTTGGATAGAAGCACTGATCTCAATGCTGCAACTATTAAAGCAGGAAAAAGTCTATATAGTTAAGGGCATTAAGCTTCCACCATAAAACTATTATTTTTTTGACTGGGGCTTCCACCGTAAAATTACTATATAGTTAACAAAACAGGAACAGTAACCATTCGGATAACAAATACCATGTCAATTGCTATTACCTGTCCCTTTCATGAAAAGAAAGAAGGGAGGTTCACAAATTTGACTCCTCGGCTGATGCGGAAGGAAGAAAACACAATTTTCTTCATCAACCATAGCATCTGATCCATGTGCTTGAACCTGATAAAAACAAATGTGTCAATAAAAAGTGAAAAATATGTACTAATTAACTTGGCCAGTAACTCCCCAAAGAAGATCAATAACATAATAAGGTTGTTCATAAGGAAATTGTTCACTCAAGAATAGCTGACTGGCATCACATCACAACTCTATCAAACAGATTGTAAGTCTAACATAGTAATGGAAGAATTATTTGCAATAATATCAATTTAACTCCATTTTACCTGATAAACTCATCACCTGATATTATTTTCTAGTACAATAAGATACACTAATTTGTACTGATATTATCACAACAACAAAAAAATATTAGTTTCATTTAAAAGATCATAGACAAGAAACTCCTTTATTAATGAAACTACATAGGAAAAGTTTAGTACTAACAAGAAAAAGGTTTTCTACATCCCCCCCTTTCCAGAACACCCCACTGGTTAGGCCTCCCTTTTTAGCCATGTGGAGGGATGATGTGGGCCTGTGGACAGTACAGGCCATCTACTTTCTAAGTGAAACTACATAGACTAGTTTTAGCTGTTGCATTACTAAATCATTCTTTTATTGGTAAAAGCAGATCATTACTAAAATCATTTCTAACGCAATTGCCTTCAAAAGTTGAAGTAACAAACAAAAGGTTTTCTAGATGGCCCATCCAGAACACCTCACTGGTCAGGCCTCACTGTTTTAGCCACGTGGAGGGATGATCTAACCAATCCGGGCCGTCTATCTGATAGGAAGCCGTCGGACCCCCTCCGTATTGGCCCTCTGTACAGTTTCTTTATTCACATCAATACTATACCCTACCATGCATTGGACTAACCCATGCACCTATGTTTCAAGGACTCTTCAACACAGCAGGTGAATTGGGTGTCAATACATGTAAACACAGAATTGGATGCTGTGCCTTGTAATAGCAAGAGTCCATGCCTCTGGACTTAGATATGGACTTGGATCGGATTCGGACATGGATTCAACGGATAGCCACAAACTATAAGTGTTTATTAGACAAAGATGTGTACAATTGCATGATTTGTATAAATTTCAACAAATTCTTTCTAACTATCATCATCAGAAAGGAGAAATTGGTAGGAAAAGAGGACGAGAAAACCAAAGTTCATTTGTTTTTAACAGAAAAAGAAAAGTAGAGAGAATATGAGAAACCACATATCCCTCCAACAGAAAAGAAAGCATAGAGAGATAGGAACCCCTCGGTCTCGTAACATTTAAAAAAAAAGAAGAGAGAGATAATAAGGAATCATCAGTCACCCAATACACAAAAAAGGAGAAAGAGGGGAGAGACCATTCCTATAGAAGAAAAATCAATCAGGACAAAGAGAGAGAGAGAGAGAGAGGGACCACACAAGAGGAGCGAAAAATGTGAAAAAGAAATATTGACAACATGTCTCTAGGAAAGAAAATAAAAAAGATAAAGAAATCAGAAAAGAAAAAAAAAATACTAGGGCTAATTATGAATGCTTTCTTTTCTCCTATTCTTTTTCTATTCTTCTTCTTGGCAATTTTTTAGAAAACAAAGTAGCTTTTCAAAGTAACCTATTTTCTATTTTCCTATGAGTTTGGATCCTCTCATGTAAAGGCATGAACGCTTCTCTCCACAAAAACGTAACACATGTCCAAGGTTTTCAAATTTTTGTCAGCTTTTTTTAAAACCCTACTTGGGTTAGCATTAACCCTTGGGTCAATGACTTTTCAATGTAATAAATTCATTTATAATTTGTTATTTACTTAGTTTTGTTTGCACTAATTTTGCTTTCTTATTTAATTTATTGTCTTTTTAATCTTTCATATTATTCATATAAAATTACAAGTATTAATTTTTAAAATAAAAATATCCTCGTGTCCTCTAATCCTATATTTTGGGGTTGTACAAGTCCGACTCCCCGCTTCCGAGTCCGACTTTAACACGCATGCCTAATCCTATATTTTGGGGTTGTACACAAGGTTGTTAAATCGTAATCGAATCGCAAAACCGTTTTAGGACCGATTCGATTCAAATCGTAAATCGTAAGATTCAATCCAATAAATCAGAAAAATAGAATAATCTATTAACCAAAAGATTTCATTCATAATTATTAATAAAAAAAATAATGAATATTCCATTGCATACACTATAAAAAACGCGAATGATCTCCATAAAATGGAAAAAAAAATAATATCATTAAAGATTAATCAACAAAAGTAAACTCATATAATTATGTTGTATAAGATCAAATATCAAAAGTCTTGTACAATTAAAAAGACTAATAAAATAAACCATCAAGTTTTCCCAAAATCCAACTCTATCATTTTCTTTTTCTTCCTTTCTTCTCCTTTTTTTTTTTTTTTAATTCTCGTTTTACAGCAACAGAGAGACAACCCAAATAGGGGTTTTGGAATGTTCGTAACAGGAGTTTTCATGTTTCTTCTATCTTCTTAAAACACATAAAGTACCTTTAGAAAATCAAAATAATAAAAAAATATTTTTTAAGTATTGGTCCGTAAAAGGAGTTTTGTGCTCGAATCGTATGAATCGCATGAATCGTACGATTTGAATCACAAATCGTAATATGAATCGCAAATTAAATGGGATTTATCCAATTAAGAATTTCACCTCCGATTTGAATCATTTTGCTTGGGATTCGAATTGAATCGTAGGATTTGAATCGTAAATCGCAAGAATTTTACAACCATGGTTGTACAAGTCCGACTCCCCGTTTCCGAGTCCGACTTTAACACCCTTGCCTAATCCTATATTTTCGGGTTGTACAAGTACGACTCCCCACTTCCGAGTCCGACTTTTACACCCATGCCTGTTTATGTGCAACATAGCCATGCAACTAGAAAGTAGTTGTTGAAGTTTGTAAATTATAAGATAAAGAGTAGCTGAGAAAATAGGGATTAATGCCACATGATGGAGGGTAATGAGATGAACTTGCCACCTTTGTAAACTAAAACGTAATGTGGCAAAAGCACGAACCCTCTTTGGGCCGCCACCTCAGCTTCCACGTGTAAGAAACTCGGTTCACTTGACTATCCGTTCCTTTAATAACTATGTTTTCCAAATTCAAATTTCAATAGGGAATAGTCAATAGAGTATGACAATGAATCAAGTACTAGAATCCGATAACTGGTGTGAAAATATGAATTGAGATGGAGGATCAGTATGAAGTATTGTATCAAGCCCAGAAATGATCTAATACCAAATAGTACGAGTATATAAAAAAAAGAGCAATAGTCCCCTCGTCGGCCGAGTAGGGGACTATTTCTCCTCACTCTCACATAGCCGACCCTTCAACTTCCATTAACTGAGGTTAGTATTTTTTAAACCATTTAGTGAAAAAGATTATTTTATTTTTCTAAAAAACAAGGGTAGATGGGTGAACCCTAAGGGTGGATGAATCTTAACCATAGTTAAATGGGGTTGGAAGGGGGACACATGGCAAGAAAATGGGAGCCGAGACACCCCTCCTCGCATCACCGACTAAAGAATATCTAGATAAGATAAATAAAGATTATCATAGTGTGAATGTTACTTCCTCTAACAAGACAACTTGGACTTTAGATAAGTCTTGGACTAACAAAAATGGTTGTTTAATACAAATACCTTTATTAACAATGAAAGCATCTGAAAAGTGGGGTCCAGATATGTTCTACTCTGGTCATTTGTTCTCCTAAAGTTTTAAGATGAATATTAGTATAATTATTTTGTTCCATAATTATTTTAATATCTAATGGAGTACGGGGAAAAGGTTCTTTTTTATTTTTATCTTTGAGAGGTGCACATGTCTATCATTACCTATTGAATATTTGATTTTACTAAATGGAAGATGGACAGATTGTGTTTGTGTGTTATGATTGTTATCTAAAGTCCAAATTGTTTTGTTAGAAGAAGTAGCATTCATACTATGATAATCTTTGTTTATCTTATCTAGATATTCTTTAGTCTAGCTATTCTTTCATCACATGTAGAGCATTGTAACCTAAGAGGTAGTGTGTTTTGTTGACTAGAACTAGAGTTGAATGGAAAGTTTGATATTTCTATATCATTGTTGACACAATGTTTAATGAAAAATGGAAAGAAGGTAAAATGTTTTTTTTCCTTCTTGAGATCTTTTTTACGTAGGCTAAGGTTAACTTATTTCTTTCTCTACTGAAATACTTTAGCATCCAAAGTCTTTTAGATTTATTTATAGGGAGATTAATATTTTGATTAATCCATTTTAAATCTACCTGAAAATCTTTTTCTATTTCTAATATATTACATGTGGAAATTCTAGGTAGATTAATATCTGAATCTGTAGGAGATAAATTTGGAGAAGTATCTAAAATATTTGTATTATGAAATGTATCATTATGTTCCGTATAATACGGTTCTAGAATAGGAGAATTTATAACTCCTTTTAAATTTGTAAGATGTTCAGGTAAAGACTTGACTGGTTGAGCATAAATGTACCTTGGAAGAGTTATATATTGTGGAGTATGTAGCGGAGGCGTATCTTCTAAATGGATTGTACTAGGTATACTAGTACAAGATGCTCTAGAAAACATTCTAAAAGATGGATTTCTAATTATCCTTGGGAACCTAAGTTCTATCGTACCATTCTGGTGATCTATGATCTGGTTTGGTTTCTATATGAGAACTGGAAGAGGCTTGACTTCTTTGACTAAATTCCAATTGCTGGGAAACTCAATATCTTCCCATTTAATTAATTCTAGTTCAATAATATTATCTGGATTTATATTACCATGGATAATATAATTTTCATTTCTATCTTTAGGATGAACTCTTTTAGGATCTAGAGTAGTATTCATTACCTTGTAATGAATTCTATATACTAAAACTAGAGGTATGGATCCTGGAAGCATTTGTATACCATGTGTTTGAACATTTAAAGTTAAAGCTTCTACGATATTTTGATCTTTTAAATCTAAAGAAAAGCCTGGATAACAATTAAAATAAACTGGACCATGTCCTAAATAGTCTGGATGCTCCCAGGAGACTATCTGAAAAGTTTAAGAACCTACAATCTCTTAAACATAATAAAATAGATGAATTTATTCCTAATCTGGAAAGCGGCTTAACTGCTACTTGTATCATACCAAAATGAATTAATTTTCAACATCCTATTTTACATCAAGTTACTTATGGTACCATAGCAGCTGTTAGTCAAACTCAAAGATTTCTAAAGCAAATTTTCAAGAATAATTTCATTCAGTTTGATTATTTAAGATGGATGTATGATGACACCAAAGATATCAATTCTCCGGAAGATATTATTGATTGGGATGTTTGGGGTCCAGACAACTAAGACCAGTTTCTCCATCAATTGTCAAAAGCACCTACAGTCTCCTATTGTTCATCTTTTGACTTACAAATTTATTACACACACAATGATACGGTAGAATTTAGGTTCCCAAGGATAATTAGAAATTCATCTTTTAAAATGTCTTCTAGAGCATCTTGTTCTAGTATACCTAATACAATCCATTTAAAAGATACGTCTCCACTACATACTCTACAATATATACCTCTTCCAAGGTACATTCATACTCAATCAGTCATGTCTTTACCTGAACAGGTTACAAATTTAGGAGTTAGAAATTCCCCTATTCCAGAACCGTAGTATACAGAATAGTGATACATTTCAGAATACAAACATTCCAGATACTTCCAAATTTATCTCCTACAAATTCAGATATTAATCCACCTAAAATTTCCACATGTAATATGTTAGAAATAGAAAAAGATTTCCAGGTAAATTTAAAATAGATTAATCTTCTTATAAATAAATCTAAAAGACTTTGGATGCTAAAGTAGTTCAGTAGAGAAGAAACAGATAAGATAACCCTAACCTACGTAAAAGAGATCAAGAAGAGAAAAAGACATTTTACCTTCTTTCCATTTTTCATTAAACATTGTGTCAACAATGATATAGATCTATCAAGCTTTCCATTCAACTCTAGTTCTAGTCAAAAAAACACACTACCTCTTAGTTTACAAAAATATCTTAGTCCACAAAACACACTACCTAATTTTATAGATTATAATTGCAAAGATTGTTATTCTTTAAGTTATAGATTACAATGTTCTGCATGTGATGAAAAAATAGCTACAAAGACTAAAGAATATCTAGATAAGATAAACAAAGATTATAGTGTGAATGTTACTTCCTCTAACAAGACAATTTGGACTTTAGATAACAATCGTAACACACAAACACAATTTATTCATCCTTCATTTAGTAAAATCAGATATCCAATAGGTAATGATAGACATGTGTCATGTGCACCTCTCAAAGATAAAAATGAAAAAGAACCTTTTCCCCTTACTCCATTAGATATTAAAAGAATTATGAAACAAAATAATTATACTAATACTCATCTTAAAACTTTAGGAAAATAAATTACCAGAGTAGAACATATCGTATCCACAGAGTCCATTGCTAGTAAAAATAAACTTTTAGAAAGTTTCATTGAAAATTATAATACTCTAATCACTTTCTCTAAACAAGATGATACTCCATTATTTAGTCCATACGAAATTCCTAAACAATATAATCATGAGTTAGCTAAAGCAGCCCTCATTGCTAGATTAGATAATAGGCTTAAAGAATTAGAAAATAATGTTAATTCAATTATTATACATACAGAAGTCCAAGATACCCCTCAAAAGGATTCAGCATCTGCTTGTCCTTTAAAATTATTAGATTCGGATGATGATATTGAAATAGATAGAATAGAACAAGCTTTTAATCCGGATAAAAATACAATCTTCCATAATCAAAATCCTAGTCTAAACAAATTAGAATAGGATCAACCGTCTTCTTCCTATACTAGAAATTATTACTCCAGACCTACCTTTTTAGATATGCAATTTGAAGAATTACACCACTTTAGTCAAAATTCTTACAAAAGTGGTACCATTTATGAATGGAACATTGATGGTATGTCCGAACACCAGATATTAAATAGACTTCAAGAAATGACTATGGTTAGCAATGCTTACCAAGTTAATAACATTTCAGACCATGCTATTGCTCAATCTTTAGTTGTTGGTTTTACTGGTCAACTAAAGGGCTGGTAGGATAATTGTCTTACTTTAGAACAACATAAAAGAATTTTTAATGCTCATAAGAAAGATGTTGATGGCAATCTCATTATAGACACTAATGGTCAACATATTCAAAATGCAGTAGCTAATCTCCTTTTTACTATTTACAAACAATAGTTAGGAGATCCTTCCATTTTAAAGATAGATCTGCTGATTTACTTAGTAATCTCTCTTGTGAACAGCTTTCAGATTTTAAATGGTATAAAGATACTTTCTTTTTCAAAGTTATGTTAAGAACTAATTGCAACCAGCCATTTTGGAAAGAAAGATCCATTTCAGGCCTTCCTAGAATATTTTCAGGGTTATTAGAACCAAAAGTAAAGCTAATCATAATGGAAATATTCCTTATGATCTTTTAACTATGGTGATATAATTGCCACAATCCAGAATGAAGGAATTGCTCAACGCAATGATATTAAAATGAAACGAGGGATAAAGAAAGAACATGTCAATTGTCACAAAGAGTTAGGTTCATTCGGTAGTTAATTTGGATATTCCAAAATGCCCACTCCTCCATCAGTTAGGAAAAAGAAAGC
Source organism: Tetracentron sinense (assembly GCA_015143295.1). Taxonomy (NCBI): domain Eukaryota; kingdom Viridiplantae; phylum Streptophyta; class Magnoliopsida; order Trochodendrales; family Trochodendraceae; genus Tetracentron; species Tetracentron sinense. The sequence continues at coordinate 55,727,078 of CM026554.1, read as the reverse complement.
CTTAGTCCATAAGAAAAGAATCCAAAGCCAATGGCATAGGACCCACTATAAAGAAAAAGAAAAATCCACTCATTTTAAAGAAAAAAGCATCCGTAAGAAACCATCTAACAAACCAATTCAAAAAGATTCCTCTAGCACTAAACCTCCCACTTGTTTTAAATGTGGAAAAATAGGACACTTCACAAGTAACTTGTTGGTTACAAAAGAAGATTAATGATCAAAATCCAAAATTAGCTATAGAGTCTTCAAATCGCCTCCGTCAAGACATTCAAGAACTTAAGAATACTTTAGTTCAAGAAAAACAAGATTTAATTTTTCAAATAACAGACGAGAACAAATTATATCTTTTCAAGATAATATAGTTCATCAAGATAAAACTTCAGATATAGATCTAAATCATAATCCAAAATCTAGTAATTTATTTCTTAATCAAAAAGATTCCTCTAGCACTAAACCTCCCCACTTGTTTTAAATGTGGAAAAATAGGACACTTCACAAGTAACTTGTTGGTTACAAAAGAAGATTAATGATCAAAATCCAAAATTAGCTATAGAGTCTTCAAATCATATTGAAGAATATTTAGAATCATCCAATTCAAAATATCACACTTCATCATCTTCAGAACAAATTTGTATTAAAAATTGTTCTTGTTCATCTTGCATCAAAAATCATAGTTATATTCAAACTTTAACAAAAGATTCAGATTTTCTGTTGGAAATAATAGAACAAGTAAATGATCAAGATATCAAAAAACAGTTAATAGCTAAATATAGAAGTACTTTACAAACTAATCCTAAGTTCCAAATTTCTCCAGATAATTCTTTTGATTTAAAAAATATTTTTGATAGATTAAAAAACCCATACTGAATTCTCTTTACAAAGCCTCCGTCAAGACATTCAAGAACTTAAGAATACTTTAGTTCAAGAAAAACAAGATTTAATTTTTCAAATAACAGACGAGAACAAATTATATCTTTTCAAGATAATATCGTTCATCAAGATAAAACTTAAAATATAGATCTAAATCATAATCCAGAATCTAGTAATTTATTTCTTAATCTAAGATCTCAGATCACTTACAAAAAATGGCAAATCCATGTTCCTATTATTATCCAGAATACATATAAAATAGAAACTATTGCTTTAGTAGATTCAGGATCAAAAAGAAATTGTCTTAAAGAAAATTTAGTTCCCAGACAATATTTTGAAAAAACAACAGAAATTGTTTTAACCACTAATAATATGCCTTTAAAGATTAAATTTCAGATTTCTGATGCTTTTATTATTAATAAAGATATTTGTATTAAACAACCATTTTTATTAGTCCAAGACTTAAGACAAGAATTAATATTGGGTCTTCCTTTTCTTAATTTAATTCAACCAATCTCCAGAATAGATGAAACAGGAATTCAATCCAGATTTCTCGATCAAGATTTCTTGTTTGAATTTGCTTTTCCAAGATAAGATAATATCAGTATTATTCGAGACTTATCGGTTTTTCCAGAAGTTAATTATTTAACTCAGAAGTTTTCCATTTTAGAGATGGTTGATCGTTGTTTTGGCAATATCCATTTAGATGCAGTAAGAAACCGCAAGTATATTTATCCTTTTCCTATCCATGGAATTTTACCAGATGAATTATGTCTTTTAGACAATCTTTGGTTTGCTTGTAAAGCAAATACATCTAGACATCATGAAAAAACCATTCAAGCACTCCATTATCATTTTCTAAATTCAAAGGAATCCCGTTTACGTATTCATACCCAGAATACTTCCTTTTATTCTTCAAGTTCCAGCTCAACATCCAATCCAGAAATTCCAAACCCTCGAATTATTGATTCTAAGAAATCCTTTGGCCTTCATTCAAGAAAAAGATTCTCTTTGCTGTTTCCAAATTACCATTAGAAATACATTTTTATATTCAGCAGAAGATTCCTACAACTCAGAGTAATTGGTTATCTGTTTTTGCATCCCTTGAAGCCAATGAATATTTTAGTCCAGAAACTAAAGTTATTCATTCTCATCCTTACAACCTTTTATAATTCTCCCTGAATTAGATCAAGAAAAGAAGATATGGCTTTTTGAAAATGGATTCTCTCAAGGAATTCATTCTCAATCTCACTATGACCTTTATAATTTTCCAAACTGTATTATTCAAGCTTGTAAACAACAACGATGTCACCAGCCTTGCTCATTCATTTATGTAGAAGTTATCAGTTCTTGTCCTAAATAGGATAAAGAATTATGTCATGCTGCACATCATCTGATATTTCTCCATGAATCTCCTCCAAGTGATTATATTCAGCCATTAGCTAGAAGGAAGACAGATTACAGCTCCAAAGATATCCAGTACGGAAAAAAAAATTGCTGAATTGTTCCAAATTCATAACAATCTCAGTAAAAGCACTCGGACAATCGTGGATGATATTGATGGAATTATTATTTTAGCACAACCTCAGTATAATATTCAACATCCTATTTTACATCAAGTTACTTATGGTACCATTGCAGCCACCGGTCAAACTCACTACAGCAAATTTTCAAGAATAATTTCACTCAGCTTGATCATTTAGGATGAATGTATGATGACACCAAAGATAGCAATCTTCCAGAAGATATTATTGATTGAGATGTCTAAGGTCCAAACAACTAAGACCAGTTTCTCCATCAATTGTCAAAAGCACCTACAGTCTCCTACTATTCATCTTTTGACTTCCAGATTTACTTTTCAAGATTCGAAGACAAGTTACCAAGACTACCTTGAAGATTCCATCGTCTTCATGTAATCAAGTGTTTTTCTTTTATAGTTTTATTTAAGGCTAAGGCTTTGTCCATTGTATTCATCGAAAAATTTTCACTTTCCTTTGAAACCACAGTCTGTAATTGTCCCTGTCCTCAGTCTTCCTCTCTTCCTTTTCTCCAGTTGCTAACCATAGTCATTTCTTGAAGTCTATTTAATATCTGGTGTTCAGATATACCATCAATGTTCCATTCATAAATGGTACACTTTTGTAAGAATTTTGACTAAACTGCTGTAATTCTTCAAATTGCATATCTGGAAAGGTAGGTCTAGAATAATAATTGCTAGTATGGGAAAAAGACGGTTGATCCTATTCTAATTTGTTTAAACTAGGATTTTGATTATGAAAGACTGTATTTTTATCTGGATTAAAAGCTTGTTATATTCTATCTATTTCAATATCATCATCCAAATCTAATAATTCTAAAGGACAAGCAGATACTGAATCCTTTTGAGGGGTATCTTAAACTTCTTCATGTGTAATAATTAAACTAACATTATTTTCTAATTTTTAAGCCTATTACCTAATCTAGCTATGAGGGCTGCTTTAGCTAACTCATGATTATATTGTTTAGGAATTTCATATGGACTAAATAATGGAGTATCATCTTGTTTAGAGAAAGTGACTGGAATATTATAATTTTCGATGAAACTTTCTGAAAGTTTATTTGTACTAGCAATGGACTCTGTGGATACGATATGTTATACCCTAGTCATATGTACTAGCAATGAACTGACCGAGAAGACATGATTCTGGGGAAGAGACACATCTTACACTGTAGTTAACTGAAGAATTCTCTAGGTGGAAGATGGAATCTACAAAGTAGTCTTCAACAATGATGGAAAGTAGCTTAAATTCTGAATGCTTATCTTGAACGAATATTGAAAGTTGTCTTGAAATCTAGAGTGTATTATCTTTTGGAGAAAGGAGATGTCTTTCGGTGTTTTTAACTAGAAAGTAAAACTTTTAACTCTAGGTAACTTGTCTTCGAATCTTGAAAAGTAAATCTAGAAGTCAAAGATAAACAGTAGGAGACTGTAGGTGCTTTTGACAATTGATGGAGAAACTGGTCTTAGTTGTCTGGACCCCAGACATCCTAATCAATAATATTTTCTGGAAGATTGCTATCTTTGGTGTCATCATACATTCATCCTAAATAATCAAACTAAATTAAATTATTCTTGAAAAATTGCAGTATAAATCTTTAAGTTTGACTAGCAGCTACAATGGTACCATAAGTAACTTGATGTAAAATAGGATGTTGAATATTATACTGAGATTGTGCTAAAATAATAATTCTGCCAGTATCAGCCACAATTGTCCAAGATCTTTTACTGAGATTGTTATGAATTTGGAACAATCCAACAATTTTTCTGTATATTTTGGAAAAACAACATAAATTGTTTTAACCGCTAATAGTATGTCTTTAAATATTAAATTTCAGATTTCCGATGCTTTTATTATTAATAAAGGTATTTGTATTAAACAACCATTTTTATTAGACCAAGATTTAAAACAAAAATTAATATTGGGTCTTCCCTTTCTTAATTTTATTCAACCAATCTCCAGAATAGATGAAACAGGAATTCAATCCAGATTTCTCGATCAAGATTTATTGTTTGAATTTGCTTTTCCAAGAATAGATAATATTAGTATTATTCAAGATTTATCAAATTTTCCAAAAGTTAATTATTTAACTCAGAAGTTTTCTATTTTACAGATGGTTGATCGTTGTTTTGGCAATATCCATTTAAATGTAGTAAGAAACTGCAAGTATATTTATCATTTTCCTATCCATGGAATTTCACCAGATGAATTATGTCTTTTAGACAATCTTTGGTTTGCTTGTAAAGCAAATACATCCGGACATCATGAAAAAACCATTCAAGCATTCCATTATCTCAATATGACCTTTATAATTTTCCAAATTGTATTACTCAGGCTTGTAAACAACAACGACGTATATATATATATATATATATTATATGTAGATCTCCTATAAAAAGGACTAAAAATTTACATATGTGAGGAGGATATGGGTACAATACCACCAGTGCGTCATTGGCATATATAGGTGAAATACTAATATAGTTGAGGTATGAAATTGGCATGACAGAGTTTTATAAACTGTCATTATACATGAATATAAATTTTTACTTTAGGAAGTCGGTATCTAATGGCATGAGCCCACAAATTAAGGGTATCTAATGGCACGAACCCATTGTAGATATGAACTATCACATTTAGGTGCAACATCAGTATAAGCATAGATATGGAATTGGCATGATCATGGAGCAATATCAAGGCACATATTTACTTTGATTATATTCGCATATAAATTCATATTTTAGGAAGTTTCTGTTGCCCAGATAATGACCCTAAAGGGGGGATGAATAGGGTCTAAGGCAGATTTAAAAAAAAAATTGAACTACAAGTTCAAAAAGCGGAATAAACTAAAGTATGCAACAATCTAAGACAAGAGAATATTAAAAAAATGAGAGAAGAAATAAAGAGAGTGCAAACTCAAGATTTGTTTACGAGGTTCAGCAAACCAGCCTACTCCCCGCCTCAGCTTTTAGCTAGAGGATTCACCACGATTCCTTAATCGCACCGGCTCCTTCACAGGTGGAGTCCAAACCCTTACAATCTCTCTTATAGGTTGAGATATTACCTTACAAGCTCTCTTTTAGGCCGAGCTGAAAACCTCTCAAGAGCACAACCCTCTCTTGATATAACTAAAGCAACAGCTTCAGTGCAACAATCCTGAATTCTTGACTAATCTCAATAAATAAGTTTTTGAGTGAAAATCCGAATTGAATGCACCTTAAATGAGCTGGATAAGAGTGAAATACAAACTCTAAAAAAGTCTCCCAAAGGAAATGAGAATTGAATGAGCTCAAGAGAAATTTTTGGGCATTTTCTAAGTGTGAGAGTGAGTGAGAATTAATAGCAGTGAATGAGTGATCAATAGGAGTTATTGTTGTGATCAAGAGTTGTTATTTCTTCATAAATTAACTCTTTTTATAGCATTTGATCCAATAGTGCCGTTGGGGAAGCATTAAATGCTTTTAGGTCCATTGCAAACCAGCCGTTACAAAAAAATTTCTGTTTCAGACATGATTTCGTCGATGAAGTGAAGTTCCCACTTGAGTTCGTCGCCGAATTCAAAAGACAGAATTGAATTCTAAAAAATCTTGTAATGACTTCGTCACCGAATTTTAACCCAATCAAAGATTTCGTCGCCGAAATCAAGAGGCAGAACTGAATTAAGAAAATTATGTCATGACTTCGTCGCCGAATTCAATCTACCCAGAGAATTCGTCGACGAATTCAGAGTAAAAATCCTGAATTCAGTCTTGGATCAGACCAAAGGGATGTGATTGATTTTCTAGGTCAATTAGCTATGCTTTTATCATGATTTTCAAAAGGTATCCTAGGCTCCTATGGTCAATCTATGATTCTTGAGCTTATTCACCTCACCTTTCTTTTGAGAACTTTTTACATAAGACCTATACACTCTCAAAATAAACAATACATTTAAAATGTTGAGAGATGATCTTGGTTTGACTTAGGTCTTGTGATTTAGCCTTTTATCTTCAATGGACCCGACTTGGACTATGGTCTTATCGTGAATCTTTATCTTATATACAATGAGTTGAACGTCCTCTTGGGTAAATTCCATTTTCATGGTTGGAGTGCTATCAATTTGTGTATTCTGAAATATTCAAGCACTTAAACAAGTTTATTAGTACCAAATATTTTCATTTCATTATTATGTCATTATCAAAATTTTAGGGGTACTCATGGTTGTAACCCTGGGGCTAACAGTTTCTGCACATGCTCATGCACCACATCACATTTAGATTGCCGAAAAGCAAGGTTCGAAATTTCGATTTCGCATGTCATTTCGAGCCATGGAAAAAGGATATATCGATGATATTTCGCAAGATTTATCGATATCGAGGGAACGATATCGCACGTGGAGGAAAATTTTGAAAAAAATAGTAAAAAACATAGAATTTTTCAATGAAACTTAAGGAAATGTTAAAATAGATATTAATACAGATTTGAGAATCAAAAAAATTATAAAACAATAATGTATATAAGAGATGCAATGAGAAGGGAGCCAAAGGCGTGCGCTGATGCCGACGACAATGTATGATTCACTAATATTGATGTAATTTACATAAAAAGTTGTATACTTTCTCAATCAAGCATAACAATTAACTCAAATACAATCAAAATCAATACTAAGAATAGTTAAATCATTACTAAGAATAGTTAAAATTAAAAATATTGTATTAAGATTTTATTGATTTTTTATTGTGTGTATGATAAAAATCAATACTAAGAATAGTTAAATAATATTTAATTTATAAAATATAATTAGGTTAATACTTACAACATAAGGGTAATATGGTCATTTATGCAATTTTTAAAAAAAAATTTATTGTAATTAGTATAATCTAAGGGAGGGTTTTGAAATATAGATAAGAATAAAATTAATTTATAAAGAGGTATTTAAAATTATTATTTTATAACATAAGTTCTATTTTGTAAATGCTCATTACAACTTAAGTATAAATAAGTAAACAGCAGAAAATAAAAATTTTAAAAAAAAAAAACAATAGAAAATATTTCGATCGAAATCTATGAAATTTCGATTTCGTCGAAATATACGAAATTTTGTAAAAACCGTGTAAGAAAATGTAAAAAAAAATAGTAGAAAATATTTCGACCGAAATATACAAAAATTTTTCGTCGAAATATACGAAATTTTGTAAAAACTAAAATACATGGTTAAGATATTTCGAAACCCGTCGAGATCGAGATATCTCATGCGAGATATCGAAATATCGTCGAAATTTCAAACCTTGCCGAAAAGTGATATACATCATCAACAAAAACTTCATATATCTATTCATACTAAAATTAGTCATGAAAGCATGCCAGGAGGAAAGTATTATCATTCATAAGCACAATATAGCAATAAATCGATAAAGATACTGTAGTATAACATACAGTTAAGGTACATTGATATTTTGCACCAGGAGAGAATGAGAGATAATAGACCAATAGAGGGGAGTCAATTAATCAAAGACATTGAACAAGTATGCAATTTATAAAACTTACTCCACTCTAGTCTAAATAAATGAGAGGACCAAAAATCAAAATTCCAAAAAGATTAGTGTATCACCACATATATCTCCCTCTCGAACTCCGTCGCAAGACTCTCTATCGCTATATCATCTCCAAAAGCAGCTGCATGGCCTTCTCTATTCTCATCTACAGTTAATAAACCCTCCTCGGTATATTGCAACGTAATAATATCATACTCATCATCAGGGGAACCAGATATGGACATGTATTTGGCCCAATTCAGGCCATCATCCACAGCAATGCATCTCTCTTTGTAGATAGACTCAGCTGCGATTTCCCTTCAAACATAAAAATAAAAACAAACAAATAAATAATCCCAAACGCCAAAATAAACCGTTAGGATATGTAATCAAATAACACATTCCAAATTTATACACAGACAATATCTGAGAACAAAAACTCAAAACAAAGAAAGAGTTTTCTTTTTATTTTTCAATTTTGAACAGGATTTATAAATATTTGTATATTTCTTAACTATAAAAATCCAATAAACCATTTCCAAAACAGACCAACAATGCATTACAGTAACGTCAAAATATATTAAGCATAAATTCAGAAAAGAACATCACAACAACAGAAAGCCTAAAGATACTAACCTGATGCGCTAAATAAGATTAAAATAATTTATCAAGAAAAAAAAAACAACTTTCAAGAAATCATAAACTTCAATAACAACTAAACGAACAAATCCATGTGAAACCCTGGATATTACCTCTGCAACCCTAGCTCGACGAGCTCATTGATGGCTACATCCAAACCATCACGATCTTCTTTCTTCGCCAGCAGCTTCACCTCCTGAACGACATGTATTCCCCAACCAGCTTTCAGATCGGGTGAGTAAAGATGCTTAATCGTCTCATTGATCGAAACCCTCTCCAAACAACCCTCAGATCCAAGATCCTCCAAAAACCTCCTCACCGTCCTCCGCCGTAGTTCTCTTGCATCATTTACCGTTCCCATCGCCTTCTGAGACGCAGTGAAAAGGCAGTTACCGTCAGCTTCGACGTCTCCTCCATGCGAGAGTCGGAAAACCATCGATCTAGCCGGAGAGGAATGCTTCCACAAAACCCCCTTCGCATGTAATCTCTGCAGATACCGTTTCTGCTGGTCTTCTAAACCGCTTACGGTTTCCCAGGTGGTTTTATCGGTGAGATCGGCAGTCTCGATAGGATCGAAAGAAGCCGAAGTAGGATCACAATCACTCCATGGGAGAATCGGTGAGGGAGATTGGAATGTCTCGGCAACGGTTGTCGAATCGCAGAGAAGTTTTCCCATTTTCCAAAATGTTTTCCCTTCTCTTCTTCGATCGAGTTACAGAAGAAAGAGGGGGAGAGAAAGAGAAAGTTTCCGTTCAAATTAGGGTTAACGGATAGATCGAAGACGCGAGAGAGATATACACGTGGCGTAATCAGCGACCGTAGGTGTTCGGTATCAAACGGGCTGGACCGACCCGACTAGGCCTGTAATATACGGATCGTGTCTTGCTAATCGGGCCGGTCTCGGGCCACCCCGCCTATGATTGAAGTAGAAAATTTATGTTTCTTGAATTTTCTGCGTTATCGAGCCGGGTCATAGAATCAATTTCGTAGATTAAGAAAGGGCAATAGTTCACTCCACCGGCGAGGACCTCGCTCTCATAAAGCTGTCCCTTCAACTCCAATAAACTTGGGTTAATTTTTTAAAAATTTTGTGGTTAACTTTTTTTTATTTTATTTTTCTAAAAATCAAGGGTAGATGAGTGAACTTTAGGGATGAGTGAATCTTAACCACAATTAAAGGGAGTTAAAAGGGGGACGTGTTGGCAAGAAAATAGGAGCCGAGACACCCTCCTTGCAACACCGACCAAGGAGGTGATTATTTTCTATTAAGAAATGTAGATATAGCTAGAAAATTAAAATAATTATTTAGGACTTACTTTGTATGGATCAAACATGATTGTTTACATAAAATCAATTTTGTCCACATTTGAACCAAACAGAATTATTTGTAACAGCGCCCATTTGTGAAACCCAAAAAAAAACACAGTTACCTAGCTATCTATTAATTGAGGGTCATGTTGGGAATAAAGACCCTGTAGACTCTAGCTGTAATTTTGGTGGGAGGGATTTTTGCATTCGCATTCGGGTAATGCTAATGACAGCACACCAATCAGATGATGCTTCATGGCGGCTACCATCCTGGGTTTGCTTCATGTGGTTGTGTGTTCTAACTCCCACTCCTAGGCATACCCCCGTGTCCATAGGAAAATTTAGAAAGAGTTGGTGCGGACACCCAAAGAACTAGTCCTTGCCTCAAAGGATTTGGAATACCCTCCGTTGCCAAAAAAAAAAAAAAAACTTGAGCTAATCAGCCTCAATCGAACCATAGGTTATGGGAGGATGCTGAAACGAAAACCTGAAATTATGGTAAGAGATGAAGCCAAAGGAAAGGTAAAAAGACATTAATATTGCAAAGGCGAACTTTTATTATATGCCACATGACATATGAAATATGTGATATGACATTCCTTATTACAGCCATTAAAGGTAAGAGGCTGCTACATCGCTACTTGCTTCCCCATCCTCTACTTGTATGGAGGTTTGGGGCGAGCTTGCTTTGCATCTACATGTTTCTTCGCTGCTTGTTTGCTGCCTTTGGCTGCCTTTTGTTCTTGTTTGTTGACCAAGTCTCCATCGATTAAATCGAACCCCTCTCTCCCTATCTTCTCCAATTTGGCCATCTTGTTGGACTTGGCCTTGTCATTTTGTGCCATGAAATCGAACCCCTCTCTTCCTATCTTCTCCAGTTTGGCCTTGTCCTTTTGTGCCATTTAACTCAGACTTAATGAAATACTTTGTTTTGAGCCTAGGGGGGGGGGCTCATGTCTTTTTATAGTGCATGTAGTGGGCAATGGATTTGGTTCGGATCGGGCCATTTGCGGGTCATTCATTTTACTCTTTACTCAGCACAAATCAAAATTCAGACCACCCGATATTTTTAGAGGGTTAGATAATGGCAATTTTATAATTTTATGTTAATGTATAAGATATATAATGGATTGTGATTAGGTTTTCTTCATTACATAGAAATTAAGAGAAAATGATAATAAAGAGAATTATAACCAATTTTTCATAGAAAATTAGTGAAATGATCTCTGCCGTCATTGACATAGGCACTTTGTGGAACATGTAAATCTGAGTGTGATTCTTTGTTATTTTTTGTTTCTATTTTTCGGTTACTTTTTAAGTAACTTTGGTGTAACACCTTTCAAAGATTCTTCCCAATGGAGCCTTTGAAAGGTTCCTCTTGGAAGCTCAAAAGATATGTAAATAGCGTAAAAAGACTTACCAGGAGCAGAGAACGAGAACCTTTGAAAGGTGCAAAACCAAACTTAAACTCGTGAGAGACTGCATTTAGGTTTGGCAATGCTTGACCGGCCGTCCCGCTTAACCATGTGGTCCAAGTCCCAAGTTAGTCTTTCCCAAAGACTCGGAATTCTCTATGTTGGTTACGTCCCACATGTTCACATGTGTCTCTTTTAATACCCATTATCTGTGATAAAGATTCATTAACTCTTAAGGTTCAACCATCTAACCTTGGTTTTAAAAAATATATATTAAAAAAATATTAACTCTAAAGATTAAAGTTTTTAACTAGAATGAAGAGTACTAATTAAAAAGGCTTTTTGTTGTAACCGGATTCCTTGGAGTTTGGTTATAATCGTGGAGATACTAAGTCTTGTTGGAAAATATGGTACCAGAAATTATATAGATACAACAAACAGATCCAAGGCAGCAAACAGATCCGAGGTGTAGGTTATACTGTTTTTAAAATGTATTCGTTTTCACATAAGGTCAGCAAATGGGCTCAACGAATCAGTTCCAAAATACAACGAATATTGCTTGAAAGCTGTTTAAAAGAGTTAATTTATTGTACTAACTCTGTTCCAGAACACAAAAACCTATAGAATTTGTTCAGAAAAAAAATAAAAAACAAAGTAACTTAAACCTTTTAAAAGACTCTTATTTATAGAGGTAATGCGCATTTTCAAAATTGCACAAAAATTTGAAAAAAGCCCAACAGTTATAAACCAACCCAACAATAAAAAACAGTTAACTTAAAAATAATTCTTTAGAAATCTTATAACCCAACCCGCCCGGTCGCCTGACTTGGCATGGCATGCGTGTGTGCGTGTATGTGGTTTGAGCATAATGGTTGCATATGAGATAGAGGAAATGAATAATAAATTCTAATGCCCTTGAATGCTCAAACCTTCTTCCAACACAATCTTATACTTATCAAAGTGTTAGTAGTTTTCTGATGTGGGACTAAACATTTAGCTTTACAAAAAACCAAGTCTTATATAAACAAAACACTTTTTTTAAAAAATATACAGTTTCCAAAACCATTTCGGATTTTGAATTAGGCTTGTTTGTAGCTCAGGGACTGACTAGAAGGAACATTGTGACTTGGAATGAGAACTCAATTAACGCACCATTTCCCTTAATAATGGGACTACTTACTAATTGTACCGATATAAAGATGATGAGGATTGTTGTGGTGCCAACAGCACACGTGAATGATGCTCTCTACTGATAGTAAAAACGTCAATTCGCTTCTTTCATGGGGCATCGTACCTTTTTAAAAAAAATAAGGGCATCATACTTTGATCACAGATCTTCACTCACATGAAGGTGATTCTTGGACTCGTGTAACATTATCATTCCTAAAGTAGATTGCTTCTGCAAAATACCAACATGGTGTCTTTTCGTCACTTTTGTTATCCCTCTTTATGCATAAGCTTTTTAGACCAAATCCTCTAGGGTGATATATGGGTGGGTGAACATTAGGGATGGGTGAATCTTAACCATAGTTAAGGGGTATCAAAAGAGACATGTGGCAACCTCAAGGGGTGATAACCGGATTTTCCAAATCCGGTATTTGGTTTCTATCTAAGCTTTATGGGACAATACATAGAAGTATATGTAAGATTAATTGGATCTCAAATCTCAATACCCAAACTTGGGTTCTCTTTGTCTATTTATGATATCAAGTACAGAATGTCTTACAGTGTTACGGATGAGATGAGATGTTAATACAAAAGATGGGATAAGGATAAGCTTTATCTAAAGACTCTTGAACGTGAGGATCTATAACAATATCTTCTCTACTACTATAATGAGGAGAGTTGAGGCATTGATTGAATTTTTATTTTTTAAATCTTTACTATTATAATGGGAGAGGCGGGTGTAGCCTGATTTTTCTGATATTCCTAAATTACCCTCTATAAAACAAAGCTTTGATTTCATGTTTTACTTTAATTCTCAAACTACCCTTCCTCATCTATTTATTTAAAGAATACAATCACAGTCAATCACGATTGAACTCAGGGAGAGTTCAATCGCACCTTCGGGTTAACACGTGTCTCTTTTAACTCCTAATAACTGTGGTTAACTCATTCCCTTCGCTCTCACGTGCATCACACGTGCCACCCACTAGTCTCTTAAAATGAGAAATGATGAGCTGAGGCGTTGATTGAGTTTTAAAATTTTAAAACTCTTAAAGATAACACATAACTTAATAACTATATTCCTTTTATATAGCACTCGGATAGAGCACAATTCCTCAATTGAAATATTTCCCCTTAACTAATGTCCACCCAATCTCTCTCTCTCTCTCTCTATCTGCGATTTCAAAACCGATTTCTCAAAGAAAACCAGAGAGCGTAAACAATTTCGGTAACCAAATATAGGAAGAATCGTACAGACCCCTATTAAATTCTCATTCATTTCCGTATTTTTAAAATTTCATAAAACCGTTTTTCAACGTTAGAAAACCAGATTCGCAATTACGGATCTTGGATTCTCCTCCCATCGGTATTCAAAACTGCTTTTGAACCTCGAAAAATCCTTCTTTTTTTTTGTTTTCAGGCGTAACCTGATATTTCGAAATTCTTAAACTATCCTTATATAAAACAAAATTTTGATTCAATTTTTTACTTTAATGTGTTAATGTTTTACTGTAATTTCCAAATTACCCCTTATCTATTTAAAGAATAGAATCATGCCAATTGTGATTGAACGGGAGAGTTCAATCTTCACTCTCACGTGCATCGCACGTGCCACCCACTAGTAAAGATAGATATGAATACCGTCTTTCGTTGATGGATAAGGTGTGCTCCTCATTAAGGAAGGTCCTAAGATCAAGTTTCAAAGGGAAAGAACTCCCAACATATTGGCAACAGTTCTCCTTGGGGTGATGTGGGTGGGTCTAACCACTAACATAGATAAATGAATCTGCCTCCTTATGTTTGGTTGCTGAGAAAGTTAATGAAAGTAGAGAAAAAAAAAAAGAAAATTGGATAAAAATTTAAAATTCGTTTTTTTCTTTTTCATGTTTTTATCTATTTTCTCGGCAATCAAACATACCCTAAATAAATAAAATAAAATGTACACATGGTGAGACAGAGGCTTTCTTTGTTAAGGTGGCTCAGAAAGCTGGGATTCTTCTATAAAGGAAACGGACAAACATGGTGTTGTTTTTCCACTTACAGTTAATTGGAGCCTTGAGCTAGTCTCGCCCATTGTCGCGAGCATAGTCTCCAAGAATTATTAAAAACTCGAGCCAACACTTTTCCAAAAGCCACTCTCGCTCACTAAAAGCTACACTCCAAGTTAGTTTTTCCCAAAGATTCGGAATTGTCTACGCTTGGAGTCCGGTTATGTCCCACAAGATAACATGTGTCCATTTTAATATCCTTAACTATGATTAAAATTCATTAATCCTTAAGGTTCAACCATCTAACCTTGGTTTTTAAAAAAATATATTAAAAATATATTAACTCTAAAGATTAAACTTTTTAACTAGAGTGAACAGTACTAATTAAAAAGGCTTTTTGTTGTAACCGGATTCCTTGGAGTTTGGTTATAACCGTAGAGATTCCAAGTCTTGTTGGAAAATATGGTGCCAGTAGATTATATTGTCTTTAAATTGTATTTGTCCTCACACAAGGTCAGCAAATGGGCTCAACGAATCAGTTCAACAGATACTGCTTAAAAGTTGTTTAACAAAATTAGTTTGGTGTACTAACTCTGTTCCAGAACATAAAAAACCTATAGAATTTGTTCAAAAAGAAAGTAAAAAGCGCAGTAACTTAAACCTTTTACAAGACTCTTATTTATAGAGTTAAGACATATTTTCGAGATGGCACAAAGGTTTGAAAAAAGTTCAACAGTCATAAACCAACCCAACATATAAAAAACAGTTAACTTAAAAATAATTTATTAGAAATCTTATAAACCAACCCAACCCGCCCGGTCGCCTGACTCGGCATGGCATGCGCGCGTGTGTGGATTGAGCATAACGGTTGCATATAAGATAGAGGTAATAGGTAATAAATTCTGATGCCTATGAAGGTTCAAGCCTTCTTCCAACACTACCTTATACTTATCAAAGTATATATTAGTAGTTTTCTAATGTGGAACTAAGCATTTTGCTTTACAAAAAAACAAGTTCTACAAAAATAAAACATTTAAAAAAAATATATCCAACAAGTCTTTCCAAAGCCATTTCGGATCTGAACTAGGTTTGGTTGAAACTCAGGGACTGGATTAGAAGGAACATTGTGACTTGGAAAGAGAACTCAATCAACGCACCTTTTTCCCTTAATAATGGGCTACTATTGTACCGATCTACAGATGATATGAGGATTGTTATGGTGCCAACTGCACACGTGAATGATGCTCTCTAATGACAGTAAAAGTCAATTCGTTTCTTCATGGGGGCATCATACTTTTTTTTTCAATAAGGGCATCATACTTTGATCACAGATCTTCACTCACATGAAGGTACACACCAGGGCTTTGTCCCAGTGGTAGTGTATCCCCTGCTTTGGGGGGAGCTACTGGTTCCAGACCCGAGAGGGTAGGAGTTTATATATACTCTCCACGCGCCCACTGTGTTTGGGTGTTGCGGCCTAAACGTATATCTCGAACCAAAAAAAAAACTCACATGAAGGTGATTCTTGAACACATGTAACATTATCATTCCTAAAGTAGATTACTTCTGCAAAATACCAACATCTTTTCGCACCTTTGTTATCCCTCTTTATGCAGAAGCTTTAGAGACCAAATCCTCTACCGTGATATAAGGATTTGGCAAATCCGGTTATCACCCCTTGAGATTGCCACATGCCCCTTTTGTAACCTAGGGGTGAAACCTAGGGGTGTGTGAACCACAATTAAAGGGTGTCAAAAGGGGCACTTGGCAACCTCAAGGGGTGATAACCGGATTTGGCAAATCCGGTTTCCACCATAGAGGATTTGGTTTCTAAGCTTTATGGGACAATATATAGAAGTATATGTAAGATTAATTGGATCTCAAATCTCAATACCCAAACTTGGGTTCTCTTTGTCTATTTATAATATCACGTACAGAATGTTTTACAGTGTTACAGATGAGATAAGATGTTAATACAAAAGATGGGATAAGCTTAATCTTAGGATAAGCTTTATCTTTGATAGATCAGTCTTTATCATGAGTCTCCTGAACATGAGAGTCTATAACAGTATAAAGATAGATATGAATATCGCCTCTCCTTGATGGCTAAGGCGTGCTCCTCATTAAGGTAGGTCCTAAGATTAAGTTCGAAAAGGAAAAGAACTCCCAACATATTGGTAACAGTTCTCCTTGGGGTGATGTGGGTTGGGTCTAACCACTAACATAGATAAATGAATCTGCCTCCTTATGTTTGGTTGCTGAGAAAGTTAATGAAAGTAGAGAAAAGAAAATAAAATTGGATAAAAATTTAAAATTCGTTTTTTTTTCTTTTTGCATCTTTTCACCTATTTTCTAGGCAATCAAACGTACCCTAAATAAATAAAATAAAATGTAGACATGGTGAAACAGAGACTTCCTTTGTTAATGTGGCTCAGAAAGTTGGGATTCTTCTATAAGGGTGTGTTCCGTTGAGGGGTAAATGGGTGGGAGAAAGTAAAGTGAAGTAAAATAAAGTGAAGTGAAGTAAAGTAAAGTGAAAGAATTGTATAAATTCTCTTCTGTGTTTGGTTTGAGAGAAAAGTTTAGGGAAAAATATAATTTTTTGCAAAATTATCCTTTGCTCTCTTTAGGAATAGAGTTCAACAAAAAGGTAGATTTGGAATTGGAAGCTTTTACTTTACTTTCTTTCACAATTCCAGCTTTTTGGTGGAATAAGGTTTGGGTGAAAGTGAGAGAAAGTTAGACACTATTAAGAAAGTTCAAGTTTTACTTTACCCCAAAATCCCTCAAACCGAACAGGATGACAGTGGAGTTTCTCCCACTTTCACCCACTGTCCTTTACATTCCCCTCGACCGAACACACCCTAAAGGAAACGGACAAACATGGTGTTGTTTTTCCATTTACAGTTAATTGGAGCCTTGAGATGGTCTCGCCCATTGTCGCGAGCATAGTCTCCAAGAATTATTAAAAACTCGAGCCAACACTTTTCCAAAAGCCACTCTCGCTCACTAAATCTACACTCCATGAGTAATCAACGAGCCAGCTCTACACAAGAGTCATACTCTTCATCTTTTTTTTATAGGTCCATGGACTCATGGTTCACTGGTATGTGAACTTGTATGGGAGTGTCATAACCAACGGGGGTTGGGGCTGATGGCCAGGACCACGCCTCACGAAGCGGAGGTCCTGAGTTCGATTCCCTGCTCTCGTTGGCCACCCTCCGGATTTATCCCGACTTTCCTGGTGCGTGTGGAGAGAGGGCTCTGCACGTGCCCGGGGGACCTAGTCGGGTGCTCAAAGAGGCCCGGATACCCTCGTCACCAAAAAAAAAAAGTATGGGAGTGTCATTTTTTCAAGAAACAATCCTAGGACCTTACTCAAATGAGGGGCACCCTTTTGCCATCCGAGATAGAGGGGTGGGCCATACTCTTTCTTATTAAGCACATATTCCATAAGAGCTACTCACACAAAGTGGAATTTAACATAGCTTGGGCTTGTGCCAGTAGTAGTGTATCTCCCCTTTTGAGGGGTAGGATTCGGGTTCCAATCCCGTGGAGTGTTGTTGTTCTGCATTCCAGCTAACATGCTAAAGCATTTAGAGAAGATAGCTAACCCAACTAACCCAAAGAAATGAGCTTACCAAAAAAAAAGCCTGGAATTTAATAATGAATTTTGCAAATGGTATTTCCACATGAAAATGTAATAAATTACACTCAAGTCTCTTAACCCTTTGAGTAAATCAGCGGGATGGTCAACCATTAAAGAGGCATGATCCACTGGCCTACTTGCAGCGAGTTCGGATGGGCAACAATGCAGGTTATTGATGTTGGACCACAATCAAGGTCTATGTCTGAATTAAAGTAACGAATCAAAAGAGTATTAGATGCAATCACCTAAGTGGCATTTGAATTGGATTTTATTTGCAAAAAATCAATTCTGATACAATTGATTATGTAGAAATTAATGGTCAAATAATCATTTTTTCAAATAATAATGTCTGGAGAATACAAAATTGAGTCTCTCAACTTCCTATTCTCCAAACACTATTATTTGAAAAAATGATTATTTGACCATTAATTCCTAACTAATCAATTTTATCAGAATTGATTTTTGGCTAATAAATCCAATCCAAACGCCCCACTAGTTAGAGCACTCAATATATTTAAAGAAAACATTTAAAAGACAATCTATCAAACACATAAAAAGCAAATCATGCAAGAACACAAAGATGTACGTGAAAAACCCTCAAATGAAGAGGGAAAAATCACAGGACAAATCCAAGTAATCCACTATGACAGCAAAATGGAAATACAAAGATCTCTCTCAGGTTTTTGTCTAAAACTTGAAGTATTACAACCTTTAGAGAAAAACAAAGGGTTGCATCTTTTAGCTTTTTACAAATCTATCTCTTACCACAAAACACTTCCAAGCTATTAAGTTGGAGAAAGACCAAATCCGTAAGACACCCGCTGCAACAGATTGAAGAAAGTGGTAGAATTAGAACAAGCTTGAAGAAACCCTAGCTCCTCTTTTTGAGAAAACCCCTTTTGCTGAAATTTCTCTCCTTCTTATGTTATGCTCCACACACAACACATGAGAAATATATGGCTTATAAAGCCTCACGTGAGTGTCTCATGGGCATGGGCCCAATATTCATAACAATCTCCCCCTCCAGACCCATGGGGGAGGAAAAAAAAAACACGACCCCTTACTTGGAGTCCATACCAGCTAACTCTGTGCAAAGCTCAAGCTTTTCCCTGGGAACAACTTTCGTCATCATATCAGATGGATTCTTATCTGTGTGAATCTTCTTAAGTTGCATCAACTATTTTTCCATCACATCACGTAGCTAATGGTATCTAACACCAATGTGTTTAGTGCGGGAATGGTATGTAGCATTCTTGTTCAAGTCTGTAGCACTCTGACTATCACAAAAAACCACATACTCTTCTTGCTTCAAACCCAGTTCTTAAAGAAATCTTTTCAACCACAACATTTCTTTCCCAGCTTCAGTAGTTGCGATATATTATGCCTCGATCGTAGATAAAGCAACACAATTCTGCAGTTTAGACTGCCAAGACACAACTCCCCCTACAAAAGTGAATAAATACTCAGAGGTAAACTTTCTACGATCAAGGTCACCTGCTATGTTAGCATCTGTAAAACCTTCCAACACTGGTTTTGAGCCTCCAAAACTCATGCAAAACTTGGAACTACCCTTTAAGTACTCAAAGATCCACTTCACAGCTTCTCAATGTTCTCTTCCAAGATTAGCAAGAAACCTGCTCATTACACCAACTTGCATGAGCAATGTCTGGCCATATGCAAACCATAGCATACATAAGACTCCCTACTGCAGAAGAGTAAGGAATAACTTCCATCTCTTCCTTTCCTTTTTTGGTAGAGGGACATGAGTTTACACTGAGTTTGAAATGGCTATCAAAAGGCGTGCTAACTGACTTAACATCTTTCATATGGAATCTTTCAAGCACTCGCTCAACATGCTTTTCTTGTGACAACCACAATTTCTTACCCTTCTTCTCTCGAAAAATCTGCATACCCAAAATCTGTTACGTTGGCCCTAAGTCCTTCATGTCAAAGGACTTGAATAACTCATCTTTTAACTTAACAATCATCTTAGCATCCTAACACACAATTAGGATGTCATCAACATAAAGTAGAAGAATAAGGAAGTTACCACCTGTGAACCTTTAAAAATAAACACAATGATCTACAATTGTTCTTTTGTACCCATGACCCACCATAAATGAGTCGAATTTCATGTACCACTATCTTGGTGCTTGCTTTAGTCCATAAAGACTTTTCTTTAATTTGCAGACCATGTGTTCTTTCCCTTTCACTTCAAATCCTTCTAACAGTACCATGTAAATCTCTTCCTCCAAGTTATCATGAAGGAACGCAATCTTCACATCTAACAGCTCAAGATTAAGATCCAAGCTAGCTACCAATCCCAAAATAACTCGAATGAAGCTCATCTTCACAACTAGGGAGAATATTTCATCAAAGTCAACCTCTTTCTTCTACCCAAAGTCTTTTACTACCAAACAAGCTTTGTACTTTACTAGTTTTTCATTTTCATCCATTTTTAGCTTGAACACCCATTTATTATTTAGTGTTTTCTGCTTTTAGGAAGCTCAACCAACTCATAAGTATCATTTTTCTGTAATGAAGTCATCTCATCATGCATAGCTTTTATCCAATTGTCTTTTATCTTTATGGGATTGTGCCTCTTGAAAACTCTTTAGCTCCCCCTCATCAATAAGCAAAATATACTCAGAGGTGGGGTACTTCGTAGATGGTCAGTGCTCTCTAGCAAACCTTCTAACTTGGGGGTTCTAAGCTTTCTTGTTGAGTAGGTAGATCCCCATGTTCAACAACTTCATGCTCTGGCATCTCATCATCAATCATCTCTGGTGTATCATCACTGCCACATTCTTCATGTACTTCTCCCTCAACTGTAGTATGTTGTAATGGAGAAGGGATAAGTGTAAAGTTGGAAACATCATCAACCACACCTTTAGACTTCTCAATCCTCTCAAAATCTACAAAAGTTTGGTTCTCCTTAAAGATCACATCTCTACTTCTGACAATCTTCTTCTTTTCTGGATCTCATAGCCTATAGTCAAATTCTTCATTTCCATAGCCTACAAAAATGCATGGAATTGCTTTATCATCAAGCTTTGACCTTTGCTCCTTGAGTACATGTGCAGAGGTTTTGCATCCAAACACTTTCAAATGAGAGTAAGAAACACCATTTCCTTTCCACACTCTCTTTAGAATGTCAAAACCCAAAGGTACTGATGGAGAACTGTTGATTAGGTAGCAGGCAGTGCGAACGGCTTCACCCTAGAATGTCTTAGATAACTTAGCCATTCTTAGCATGCATTTGAATTTTTCTAGAATGGTACAATTCATTCTTTTTGCCACACCATTATGTTGTGGAGTACCAGGAACTGTCTTCTCATGCCTTATGTCATGTTCTGAGCAGTAGTCTTCAAATTCATTGGATGTATATTTCCCTCCTTTGTCTGTATGGAGACATTTTAGAGGCTTTCCTGTCTCTCTTTCCACCATGACATGAAACCACTGAAAAAATTGAAACACTTGATTTTTTGTTTTCAACAAATAAACTCAAACTTTCCTAGATGCATCATCAATAAAAGTAACAAAGTATCTACTGCCACCCAAGGACTCCACCTCAAAGGGACCACAAACATCATAATAAAACAAATCCAACAAATTAAGCTTTTTTTTGGATGATATATGAAAAAAAACCCAATGATGTTTGCCAAATAAACAATGATCATAGAGGTTAAGAGATGTACCTGTGGCAAAGGGAATGAGAGCCATTTTTGTCATAATCTGCAACCCTTTCTCACTCATGTGACCCAACCTCCTATTCCACAAGTTTGGAGAAGAACTATCTTCAACTGCATT
Organism: Tetracentron sinense; assembly: GCA_015143295.1. Classification (NCBI taxonomy): domain Eukaryota; kingdom Viridiplantae; phylum Streptophyta; class Magnoliopsida; order Trochodendrales; family Trochodendraceae; genus Tetracentron; species Tetracentron sinense. Next base: position 55,705,181 of record CM026554.1, on the reverse strand, counting down.
TAACCCATTCTTACACACCTTTGCATGTGTTTTGTACAGTGTGCAACAGGCCTTTCCTTTAGCAACAACTAGTGACCCCATAGTGAGTTTCCATCTTCCATTACCAAAATAGTTTTCATAACCCTATCGGTCCAGTGCAATCCCATAAATCAAATTAAGGCGTAAATCAGGAACATGTTGTACATCTTTCATGGTCAATGTGCACCCAAACATTAGTTTGTATGCACGCATCACCAATTCCCATAATTTTTGAATGACTAATGTTGCCCATCTTCATAGTACCAAAGTCTCCTACTTTGTAAGAAGTGAAGAACTCCTTATTGGGAGTAACATGGTAAGAAGTGGATGTATCCACAACCCACTCAATATCCTGGTCTGCAACATGCAATCATTCTTCCTCACCAAAAGAAAGAACAACCACATCTTTAGTAGACATAGCGGCTGTAGTATTTTTATCATCATCCTTCTTCTGATTATTACCCTCTTTTTGTTCCCTTTTCCAAATCCAAAAATTTCTCTTCATATGCCCCTCCTTGCCACAATGATCACATTTGATTATTTTTTTCTTGACTTTGACTTGCCTTTAGATGTGTCGCGACCCTTTGGCCCTCTACTCTTAATTCTTCCTCTATTCTCAGTGACAATAGCTTGTGCATTATCTGTACCTGCTGATTTTTTCTTGTCTCTTCATTAAATAAATTGTTAGTAACCAAATTCATAGATAACTCACCATTCGGAGCAGAGTTACTCACCGTAACCACCAAAGTTTCCCAACTATCCGGCAAAGAACTCAAAAGCAATAATGCTTGTAACTCATCATCAAGCACCAATTTCATTGTAGTCAATTGGTTTACTAAACCTTATAACCCATTCAAATGCTCAGCAATAGGGCCACCCTCTTTAAACTTCATGTTCACAAACTTTCTAATTAAGAAAGCCTTATTCCCAGTTGTCTTTTGCACTTACAAAGACACCAACTTCTTCCAAGGAGATTGTGCATTAGTTTCATTAGACACGTGGTGGAACACACTATCATCCAACCATTGTCTAACAGCCCCAATGGTTTTTCTATTCAATTTAGTCAAATGCTTATCAGACATTTATTCCGGCTTGCCCGTATCACCTTCAATAGGATCATATATGTCTTTACAATAGGTTTCCAAATCAACCAATTTGAATTATCTTTACTATTATAATGCGAGAGGCATGCGTAGATGATTTTTCCAAAATTCCTATACTACCCTTATATAAAAACAAAATGTTGATTTAATGTTTTACTTTAATTCCCAAACTACTCTTTGCCTTTGATTTAATGTTTTACTTTACCAAACTACCCCTTGTTCCTCTATCTATTTAAAATCACAGCCAATCACGATTGAACTCGCGGAGAGTTCAATCACACCCGCGAGTTAACACGTGTCCCTTTTAACTCCTATTAATTGTGGTTAACTCCTTCCCCTCGCTCTCACGTGCATCGCACGTGCCACTTGCAAGTTCAATCACACACGGGTCCCTTTTAACTCCTATTAACTGTGGTTAACTCCTTCCCCTCGCTCTCACGTGCATCGCACATGTCACCCGCTAGTTGAGTTTAATCATGGTACTAGTAGTACCCTCCATTTTAATCCACACAAGACAACCACACCCCAATCAACCAAAGCTCTAATACCACTTGTTGGGCCACAATGAAGGTCTATGCGTGAATTAAAGTAACTAATCAAAAGAGTACTAGACGCAATCACTTAGTTAGAGCACTCAATATATATGAAAGAAACCTCTAATATACAATATATCAAACACATAAAGAGCAAATCATGCAAGAACACAAAGATGTATGTGGGAAACCCTCTAATGAAGAGGAAAAAATCACGGGAAAAATCTGAGTAATCCATTATGACAACAAAATGGAAATACAAATAACTCTCTTAAGTTTTCGCCCAAAACTTGAGGTACTAATACTTTTAGAGAAAAACAAAGGGTTACCTCTTTTAACTTTTTACAAATCTATCTCTTTTACAAAACACTTCCAAGCTATTGAATTGGAGAAATACTAAATCCGTAGGACACTCGCTGAAACGGATTGAAGAAAGTGGTAGAAGACAAGCTTGAAGAAACCCTAGCTCCCCCTTTTGAGAAAACCCCTTTGTTGAAATTTCTCTCCTTCTTGTGTTATGTTCCACACACAACACATGAGAAATGAGAAATATATGGCTTATAAAGCCTCACGTGAGTGTCTCATGGGCTTAGGCCCAATATTCATAACAATTGTATTGCATGTTGCCCACTTATGGACAAAAAAAACCTGGATTGTTTCCCATTTGTGGACAAAAAAACCCTACTTCAGTGAGTGATGTGGGGCCCACCCTTAGAGTGTATCCCAGGTTTAGTCCCACGCCGGTTGGGAAGTGAACTTTGCAGGGGTATATAAGGGGTCATCAACTCTCCTTAAGATAGACGTTTTTGGAGTGGTTGCTTGGACTTACCCTTATGGCACCTTAGCAGCTACCTTAGGTCTAGTTGTGTGTGAGTTTAGAGTCTATGTGTTACATGATAACTTTTCCACCAAAAAACTCACTAGCAGGGTAGTGGAATTTGTATTGGGCATGGATGTTGCTCAAATCATATGATCTAAACCATCTAAACATTAAACTTTCTTCTAAATTAAATTACATGTACTTAAGAAGGTTGAGGGGTGGCAGAGGGAAAGGGAGAGAACAAATCACCACGTGGAACCCACATCATCGCGTGTGTCCAATTAAGGAGGGTCCCTAATTACTGGCTCTATAAATTCTCAGGTTGTTGACCCTATATTTGTGCATGTTTTGTGATTTATTGGTTGGACGTTTATTAATTGATAATGGAAAGGTGGAGAAGGTGGGATGGGTGGCTTTTATCTGCTTCTTGTGAGACCCACTATAAAATTCAAGGATTTTAGCGGCGGTTGAAAACCGCCCCAAGAACACCAAAACCCACCGTTACTTGTTATAATAGCGGTTTCAAAAACCGTCGTCGAATGCCTTGTCGAGGTATCCTGTAGCGGCGACAATTACAGCGGTTGATTAAACCCGCCGTTATAAACTCTTTATATAATGGCGGTTTACAACCGCCATGGTTAAGCTATTAATAATAATATTAAATATCCCTATGGCGTCAGTTATAACCGTTGTTATAGTATTAATAATTAACGGCGGTTTACACCGCCGCTATATACACAATATATAACGGCAGTGGTTAACTGCCTCATATGTAAAATATATAACGGCAGTTACAAATGCCGTTATTAAAACAACATATAACGGCAGTTATTAACCGTCGCTCTTAACATATCACGGCTGTTAGAACCGTCGTTGATAATAAATAAATAATATAATTGATATTACCTATAGCAACGGCTACAACCGCCTTTATTAGTGAAAATATAAATAAAAATTATTATTTTTTACAAAAGATATTTTTTTTACCTGTATTATTTACATGTTAGCAATAAAATAATTTCAGACAATTTTGTACCTAAAAAAAATATATAATACGCCCAAAAATTCGCCGTAAAGGGCTATTTTTTTGTAGTGACTATAGTGTCTCACAGTTACCCCTAGATTGTGCCTAAGAATTTTGAATAGAGTCCTGAGAATTCTTCTAAGCTAACCGCAGTGTCCCCGTGTCCCTTTTAATACCTCTTTAACTATGATTAAGCTTAATTATATTAAAATTAATAATTTTGTTTTTTTAAACAAAGGTTAGATTGCTTAATCCTAGGAGGTGAGTGAATCCTAACCACAGTTGATGGGTGGTAAAAAGGGGGCGTGGACCAATAAGATCACATGGTCAGCATCTAAGCTGACCCTAGGTCCATTTTCCATTTCCCTTTTGAATACCTTGTTTTAAACAAGAGCGCAAAATAGTTAGGGTCTTAAAATTACAAAGATCGAATTGCACAGGTGACAGGTTGGGGGGCTTGTTTACTTGGTACATAATATTTGAAATGTTAATGTATGGGATGTATGTATTTCCAGTAATCACATTAAGTGTTGATTTTGCAGGATTTTAGCAAGGAATACATGGATATTAGTGTTCTTCCTCCCCTTTCATCTCATTTATTTATTTATTTATTTATTTTTTGCTGAGGGTATGCTTTAATTTCGGTTAGTAAGGGTGGCAATCGGGCCGGGCTAGAGTTAGCCTAAGCTCAGCCCAAGAACCCCAACCCAAGCTCAGCTCACAATAATATCGGGCTTTGGGCCGAGTTCAGGCTAGTCCAAAGTAGACTAAGTTCGGGCCGATTTTGGGTTGAATAGTGGCTGACCCAAAGTAGACTAAGTTCGGGCCCAAAGTATGCTTAAAAATAGGGTTTTTCCTTTTGTGGGGCCTCTACTTGGGCTGCCCACTTGGGTTGCTACTGCCCCAGTTGCTATTCTTGCTCGTGGGGTGATACAACAAATGAAAAGCGTAAATTTAGTTGTTATCATGCAAGGATTTTCCTCTCTATGCAATGTATGCTATGAAGATTGAAGACGGAAATTGAAGAAAATGGAATAAAAATTGGAAAAGAGAACAGAGAAGAGTGAAAGAGATGAACCATGGGTGTTCTCTTTCTCTCTCTATATGTATTGTATATATTATGTATAAAATATAAAATATTTTTAATTCGGGTCGAGTTGAATTTGGGCTGAGCAGGGCAGTCGAAGATCAGTCCAATATTAACTTTGGGCCTATATTCTTGTCCAAACTCAGCCCAGCCCAAAGTGAGAAGGCTCAGCCCACCTAAACTTCAGGCCAGCCTAACCCAATTTCTACCCCTAACAGGTAATAGTGGTTAGAACAATGGTTAGTGGTTAGCTTGGGAGATTGGAGCTCTTGCGGACTCGTCACCCTGGGGGATTGGATCCCTAGACCTCCCTCAATAGAGAGGCCACACCCCACCACTGGCGCAAGAGGCGCGGTATCTCATTTATGTTGAGATATCCTTTATTTCCCTTTGATTTCTTGTGTGTTACTAAATATTCATGTTTGGACATTGCATAGGTGCATGTTTGAAGATGAGGCGTTGGAATCTATGAACAAAAAGATGGTGAAGTTGGCTAAAAGGGGGGGTTTTGCATCAAAGTTAACCGGAAGTGGGGGAGTTGTATAAGGCTATGATTATATTGGCCTAAAATGAAAGAAAATTTGTTGGCCCACCCAATTCCATATAAGGCCCGATTATATAAGGAGGGATTAAAAATTGGCTTGCAGAAGCTTGCAAAGGCCCAAGCCTGGCCCGATCCGATTAACAATAGAGCGGGAGTGAGCCAACCTGTTAAGCCTATTTATTAAACATTCCACAACCGACCCGAGCCCGGTCCTACCCCGCCGTTGACACCCCTACTCATCTCAACATATTAAGTGGCCAACTTTGTCCAATTGCAACTAAGGGTAGACCAAATTATTAACCTCCAATCCATTAAATCACCTAACTTAAGGTCCCATTTGGTTTGTATTATTGCAGTTATAAATGATTATGTTGATAAGTTTTGCAATGAATAAATGTTGTTGTCAATAAGCACTAACAACTATAATACTGTTTGGTGCACTTTGTTGATAAGTGATTATTTAGTTGTGGATTTTGCTAGCCCCAATCACAAATCTTCTAAAGACGCAACTTGGTGGCTACAAATGTCAAACATATTTTGGTTTTTTTTTAATGTACTAAAATATCAAACATCTCCACGGGATATGCCTACCCTTGAGTTTTGTGGAAACTTTTGGAGTAAATGCGACTCGGATAGCACTTTAATAATAATAATAATAGTCATTTGAACCCTAGCATCGTCTAAAGATAAAGATGAGTACATGATTAGATGACTATGATTCATTGAAGCTGTGATGCACAAATTGAAAATCTCAATATGCGACTGTATCAAAATGTGATATGGCAGTTGTTACAACTTAATTTAATACAAATTAATGGATATAAAATCAATAGTAAAAATAATATACTTGCAAGTGCACAAGTGATTCAACTGATGTATTTGGTGAGCACAGGGTCAAATTTACATGGATTGACTGTTGTGTAACAGAAATTAAGTAAACGAATTAGAGAGAGAAACAATATGAAATCGGTTTTCCAATCAATGAGAATGAAGCAAAAATCACTGATAACTTTAAAGCAATGAAAAAGAGGTCTAAGGCTTCAGGAAAATCCACTTATCCCTCCTTATGCTTAAATTTGGATCAAAACATATCTAGGATTAAATAAATATTTAAACTAGATGGACAATACTACGATGAAACCACTGATTGTTAATCCAGTTGAATAATTACATAAATTTAAAAAGCACTTTGTATCTAACTCATAGGAGATCCAAGCATTCCATATATCATTAGATCATATGAAATCAAAGAATATATAGAGGGGAACAATTAATCAAAATAAGAATAATCATTCAATTAAAATTAATAACTAAACCATTCACATCGTCCACATAAGTTGGAATAAACTTCAAATCTCTAACCTTAAAATGATGTTTAGTCAACCATGATTGAAGTTATCATCCTCTTTAATGATTTTCTAAACATTACAATAAAATAACTCAAATAAAAAGAAAAACTAAAATAAGTAAACAAACTAAAAGACAAAAAAGTAAGAGAGAGAATAAAGGAGAGAGAGGGGAGAGGAGAGAGAGGACCCAAGCCAAGAGAGAGGTGCTAGGGACGTCCCCGTTGTTTATATAGGGCTCAACATCCAGCCCTTTCCAATTTGGTAGGGAGTCTCTTTTTAAAGTGGCAATATTTTCTTTTCCTTTTCCAACAAAAAGTCATTTCTTTGACCATCTCTTTGATCACTTTTAAAAAGAACAAAAAAAATCCAAAAAGGAGAATACATGTCTTAGACATGTGACCCTTGTTTCTTTATTCATCATAGATTTTTTTCTTTTTTTTTTTAAATTCCAAAACAATACTTTCTCCATATCATGCTAAAACCGTCCACTTCCTTTGGCTTGGGCCTTGGTTTTGACTTCTTTAGACTTTGGGCTTCAACCAATACTTATGGGACTTGAACTTGGGCTTTGCTCCTTGGACTTTTGGGTTGCACTTTAACCTTCTGGAATCCCAAGAGTGGTCTGAGACAGGATTTTCTGCGAAGACAAAATATACGAAATAAGGTCTCTTTAAGAAAAATGTTTTGCATGTAATATTTCCGGGTATGTATAAATACATGCAAATATACCATTAAGTCAAACGAAAGAGAACTACGCAATGGTGAGAAGAGAATAACCATTTTACGTATAAAATTAAATATATAAGCCAGAGAAATTCAATAATGCTTATTTAAATGAGGATTCTTAAGTAAAATTAAGCACTTATCAACAGTTTCAATGATATGGAAGGAGAAAAAGTGTCTTTGCTAAAAGCTCTTCAGACTACAAAATATTCTTCTCTAGAAATCTAGACTATTCATAGTAAAAACTAAATACCTCTAATGGATTCGAAACTTCCCAATATGCGGCCATATCAAAAGCCCAAAGCCTATGTAAACCTAAAATTTACTGAGAGACTAAAGGGTTGTTTGTCATCGTTTCCCAGGAACGATTTTTCTTATCCCGAGAACAAAAACAGTCTAAATGTTTTTGACAAGTCATTTTTAGGAAACGGTTTTAAGAATTGTTCTGCTTTAGACACAATTTTTAAAGAACAAAAAAAATTTTGTTTTCATAATTAATTATTAGAAACACGCTTAAAACGAACGAGATAAGCATCAAAATTGACGAGGTAGATGAGACATAATAAAAAAAAAATTGATATTTTATGACACTTATATATGTGTTGATGATATTGTGAGCATGAGAATTTTCCACCCAACTTCACATATATGGTTGACTGAGAGTCGCCACCTATTCATTCTAAGGGATAAGTTCCAGATATTTATTTTGGATAAGGCAAATGGTCTATCAGAGTTGTGGTCTATCAGAGTTTGGGTAAGCGATTCGATTAAGCCCCGGGGAAGGTCTTAGACACCCCAGGACCCCCGTTTTATAACGGTTACCTACTTCCTAAAATTAAGCCAATTTTAATCTCAAAGTTTAATTAAAATGTCGAAGTATTTAATAGAATGTTAATCCAAGAAATATAGAAAGCTAGATGACTAAGGTCCAACCCGACTAGGGTTGCCTACGTACTCACCGGGGTAAGATCAAACCGAGCGTAGTTCTGACACATGAGCCTGTGTCAAGGGTAGGGGGAGTGTGTGTGCATCAAGGGAGGCTAAGGGTCTAGCCCAGAGGCTAGGGTTTGGTTAACCAAGTTGGTCAAGTACGAGGTTTAGGTCTAACTACGGTTAAAAGGGAGTGAACCATAGTTAGGGGATCTAACCACAGTTAAGAAGGTCATACAAGTCTCTTTTTGGTCTTTTTATATTTTTGAATGTTTTTTTTTTTTTTTTGGGATTTTTTGGATCAAGCATAAGCTTGGGTGATCTGACTAAGATTAAATTTAACACTTGGTTAAGATTTACGATTTGGCTAGGAGAGTCCCAGACTGCACGCACGGCCTTGAAATGGAGTGGTGGTGAGGGCCTCACCTTCTTCATGGGAGGATATTTATATGTGCGGGAGTGGTATCAATCATATTAGTGGCATGCCACCATCTCTAAAACAGTGTGTGCATTATGTGCATGTGTGTTGTGTGTAAGATACTTACTAACAGTTAGTGAGTATGTGTGTGTGTGAGTGGGAGATGCTTAAAAAAACAAACAGTATATGTGTTGTGTGTGTTAGACATCTAATGTGGCAGATATATATATTGTGCGTGTGTTGATACTGTTGAAAAAATGGACCCAATAAGGGATTTACCATATGTTGGTGAATGAGAATTGTCCCGACAAATAAACCCGGAGTGCGACCCGCTTGACCCGGAAAATAGGCAATGTGTGGGCAAGGACTCGAATGGATATGGATATGGATATTAGTTTTGGGCTTAGGTGTCCATTGGTGTTTCAATAACTGAATTTTCTATCCCCTTTTTTTTTTGTGTGTCTCTTCGGGAAAGTCATCTCTGTTCAAACAGACACAAGGGAATCTATGTAATAGACTCTCATTCATTCATTCTAGTCATCGGTTTTTCCTTTTTTTGAAGAATTTTTGCATATCTCTCTCTGTCTCTCTCCTTATCATTGATGTTCGAGTACAAACAGGGGTCAAGTTCGCTGAGTTTTGAAGATTGGAGTACTACTTCTTCTTAACTGTAATCCGTTCTATCTTGGGAGACGATTACTCATCAACCTTGAGTACCGAGAGGGAGTAAATTCGTCTTAAGGAAACTGTGATACACAAGGCTTGGATTTTCCATTCATTTTCATTATTTTGCTGTTCTGCAAATTCCGCAAGTTCTTTATTGTTTTAGTTTCTTTAATACTTTCATTAATTATATTCTGAATAATTTAGAACTACACATACATATTAACAACTTACAACAAATGTGTGTGAGTATGGATGTTGATACGTACTAACATCAAGTGTGTCGGTTGTGCATTGCGTGTGAGATGATTCTACTAGCAAGTGAGTGTGTGAAATGCGTGTGAGCGGGAGATGATTACTAACAGCAAGTGAGTGTGTTAGATATGTATGAGTATGAGATGCTTACACTATAAAAAAAAATGTATATTGTGTGTGTTAGACACCTAATTCGGAAAATATGTGCATTGTGTGTGTGTTAATACATACCAATGGCAAGTGTATGCGTGTGTTTGGTACGTACTAACATCAAGTGTGTGGATTTGGGTGTTCTGTGTGAGATACCTATTAATGAGTGTGTGGGATGCTTACTGTTATTTCTGAAAAAAAAGAATAAATGTATATATCTATATCTATACTACTACAATATAACACAGTTACTTCTTCCTAAGGATGCCACGTATGCATTTCTTTTCGTGACACATAGGACTACTCTTCATTTATGAAGACACATCAGCAAAGTAAAATTAACAAGAGGGGCCCACTTTCCTACCAAAACCCAATTTCACACACATTAACTCTGTCATTCATTAAGGCCAAGCAGGTGCGTGGATGGACATGTGGCAGTTCTAGACAAAGTTTTGGACATGTGGCGGGTCTAGAAAGTTTCAGACTATTTTAATTCAATTAAGAGCAATAGAAAAAATTTAAAATATTTTAATTCTATTAAAAGTAACTCAGATGTAACTGTCTGAACCCAATAAGTTTTGTGGTTATGAGAAGGTTGAGAGGCTTTATAGGAAAGGTTTAACTTAAATGACTTAAATTGCACAACGTTTCAATATGAATATGAATGGGTTGAAAACATAACTTAAATGACTTAAAATGCACATCCGTTTTAGTCTCTTTCATTTTCATTCGTAATCTTTTTATTGATACTAGCGGGTGGCACGTGCGATGCATGTGAGAGCGAGGGGAAGGGGTTAACCACAGTTAATAGGAGTTAAAAGGGACACGTGTTAACCCACGGGTGCGATTGAACTCGCTAGTGGCACGTGTAATGTACGTGAGCGCGAGAGGAATGAGTTAACCACAGTTAATAGGAGTTAAAAGGGACACGTGTTAACTCGCGGGTTTGATTGAACTCTCCTCGAGTTCAATCGCGATTGGCTATGATTCTAAATAGATAGATCAGCAAGGGATAGTTTAGGAAATAAACTAAAATATTAAATCAAATGGAGGGGTAGTTTGGGAATTAAAGCAAAACATTAAATTAATATTTTGTTTTTATACAAGTGTAGTTTAGGAATTTCCAGAAATTCATCTACGCAAGCCTCTCTATAGGTGCCTATAAAAGCCCGACTACACTTCTTGCTCACTATTTCTTTGGTTATTACCCAATTTTTATTTTAGTTATATCAATACCACATCATCTCTCTCACACGCCATGGGTAAGCTTTGGAGAACGGGAGACGGGTTTGGTCTATTTGGCTTCCTTTGTCTCTATCATCTTCGTCATTTTTTATGTCTTGACTCATTTTTGTCAATGCCAGCCACCACCTAGAATTGTTGTACTCTCGAAAATCCATTGGGTGTAAACAAAAGAAGAAACCAAAGCAGGCTAAATCCACTCACAATGACGGTGTTAACATTGCAATGTTCACAAGATTTCACAGTGGAGAATCGGTCCAATAATATTCACTCCAATAATCACCCCAACATTATGGAGATGTGGAGAAAGGAGATAGCTCAGCTGACATCCGGGTTTACTCCAGCAATTTAGAGCAGTTGAAAATTTAGATTGAATGAATTAGAAACGGCTGATTTTAAAAGTAGTTTTCATAAACAATTTTTTTCCTGTTTATTTATTTATTTTACACTATTAGAGGAGTTAACAGTCTGTTGCTTTGTAGGTTGTTGAAAAGCCAAAATAAGGAGTCATTTGAGCTTTTTATTTTTCAACTCTCGCAATAATATATATTATTTATGGAAAATGTTATCCGGCTTCTCTCTCTCCATTTACATCTCTATATATCTTCTTTTACATACATAGTAAGATCATAGACGACAGATTTAGTAGAGCTAAATAATCATTAATTTTGATTTTTTTAATTAAAAAAATAACCTTATTACGATTATATACATTTTTTTTCACATTTCCATGCATCGCACGGGCTTCTTACTAGTATATATATATATATATGTTGTGCAACACCTGCTACCACTTCTATAAGGCAGTGTGTGTATGATATGTGTGTTAGACACACATGATCTTATCATCTAAGAAAACAGCCTGCTCGTGTTGTGTGTGCATGTGATACACACTAACAGCATGTGAAATGGTATACACTTGTGATGTGTGATTAGAGATGATGGATATGATGATCCCAAAGACTTGCATGCATGAACTTAAATAGAATGAAAAATGAAGTGAGACATGCAATAGGAAGACGAAAAAAAAACAGTAGGACGATGCCTTTCATCCTCTGGCTGCAGGGTCCTTCTGCATTGTTACCACAACGCAAAAGGGCCCTTGGCTATACGAAATACAACAAAGGGCCCTTTGTAAGCTGAAGGATAATGCCAATGGAAGAGGACCTACCCTGGATTTCTTTTCAATCAAACTCCAAAGAACTGCAAAACCTCAGGAGGGTGGGTCTGGCTTTAGCGGGCCTTAGGCTCAAAGCCCTCTACTCACGAAGCCAAACGCACCTCCTTCCTTGGTGGAGAAAAAAATACTCACTCGAAATCCTTCATAGAACTCTCGATCCTACCCCCTCTTCTTTTCTCCAGACCTTGGCCAAGGTATTTATAAGTCTTAAGAGGGCTGTGGCACAGTTGGTAAATAAAAGGTGGTAGCTGAAAGGGAGGAGTGCGATTGGGAGGTCAACCTGATCATTACAGGGGGGGCTTTCGGCGCTGCATTGCAGCTGTTTGAATTTCAAATTTTTACACTAAAGAGATATAGGCAGATCTAGGGACTTGGGTCTCTAACCCATGGGTTGTGGACCATGGGCCAAGGATTTGGATCTTGGATTTTAGCTCATGGCTCGTGGGCCTTGGACCATGGGCCACGGGCCAAAGGCTTGGGTTTTGGACTTAGGCCAAAGCTTGGGTCTAGATACTTGGGCCTTTAAGGTTTTAACAAGGTTTGACCTTAGTCCTAAGCAATAAAATAAAAAACATGAGCTTTAGGCCGGGATTGACACACGAGCTCAAGGTTAGACCTAGAGTAAAGGCAAGCTAATCATGATTAAGTATATTAACCGTGATTAAAACAATGTGAAAAATTGGATGCTTACGAATATAAAAATATTTAATGTCTAAAACAATTTTATTTATATTTCTTTTTTCATCCGAACGTAATATTATTATTATTATTATTCATAGTTGATCATGAGTGACTGTTTCTAAATGTATTGAAAGTACAAAACTAATTACAAGAATCAAAACTTATAAAAATTAATTCTTTTTCAACAATAATCAGAATTGATGCCAAATGGTCCTCTTTCTGATGTTAGACTTCCCAACATGCCAACTTAATTTGACCAGCTCGCAAGCAGAAATATTCTTGGACTGTATGAAGTCTGAAACTTCCAACCCTAAATTTCAATTCACAAGGGTAAGAATTAACCTAGCGTGAATCATTGTAAAACCGTACTGCTTCTAGAAAAATGGGTACGGGATGATACTCGCACGTGTATGATGTTCATCTAGATTCTAAAATGTGTCACCAACCAAAAGGATCCTTATTAGGGCCGGCCCATCCATGGCAGCTGCCACCTACGGCGCCACCATTAAAATACCTAATGATATTGTGTATCTTTTTTTCTGTTTTTTTGGGTACAGTTTATACCGTTAGGCCGCAACCCCAGTTAGAGGGTTAGTATCTGCACAAGTTAGTGGGACGGGTAGAGAGTAAACCGACCCTCACAGGAATGGATCCCAGAACCACTTCCTTATGGAAGGGATACACTTACCATTGGGAAAAAAGGCATGATAGGTGGAGTTCGGATGGGCAACAGCGCTTGCTGTTGCCCATACGTGTCTTGCAAAATGGGCTCCATATCCATCATTTGGTGATCCCCATGTGAATAGTGAGGAGCCCCCATTTTATAAGACACATATGGGCAACAGCGCAACAACAAGCCCTGTTGCCCATCTGAACTCTGGTATGTGTGTATCCTCCCTTAATTTGTGACTCATAAAGTCTAATTTGCCTTATAGATGATTTTCTGTGTTGGCCTAATCGTATGTGTGAGTAGGTTAAGTGATTAGGATTTCAACCAAAAAAAACTAAGGAGTCAAATCCTTTACGGTGATAGCCGGATATGGCAAATCCGGTTGTCACCCCTAGAGGTCGCCACATGTCTCCTTTGACACCCCTTAACCATGGGTAAGGTTCACCCACCCATTTTTGGTCTTTTTTTTAATATTAATTCATTTTTTTTAAATTAAAAAACTGTTTTTAGAGTTTTTTTAATATTAAAAACAGTTTTTTAATTTTGAAAAAGAATTAATATTTTAAAAAAAAAAACCAAAAATGGGTGGGGAACCCTAGGAGTGGGTGAATCTTACCCACGGTTAAGGGGTGTCAAAGGAGACACGTGGTGACCTCTAGGAGTGATAACCGGATTTGTCATCACCGAAGATGATTTGGCTCCAAAAAATAATCACTTTGTACAAGAGATCATATTCAATTGCGATTGAATTCTCCCCAATTTAAACTCACAAGTAGGGGTGTCAATGGGCCTAGCTTGTACTTTTTTTTGAAAAACTCCATGACACCACAGGGTGATTACTGAAGGCAATTGAAGGAAACACTCACACCACTCATGCAAACACACACACAGAGCATGCAAAAACACACCACACATGCAACCCTAATAAGCTTCACCCTAGAGCTCCTCAAAATGGGTACCAATTGTTTGAGAAGTAAAGGAACTTATAAGAGATAGCATGCTCGGATAGGTATCCGATATGGGACACCTTAAGGCTTTCGTTCTTTTGGTAAACTCAATAACACCACAAGGTGATTACTGAAGGCAATTGAAGGAAACACCTACCTTGTACTTGAATTTTGGTATTTTTGAATAGGCCGAGCCCGACACATTTACAAGAGGATTTGAAGCCCTAATTTGACCCATTTGACACCCACCACACGGCAACACATGTCCCTTCTAACTCTCTTTAGTTGTAGTTAAGGTTTACTAATTCTTAGATTTAATATATTTAATATTGATTATATATATATATATATATATATATATATATATATATATATATATATTAATCCTAAGGATTAAAATGTTTATAACCTTAACTTTATGTATGGTTGTCAAAATATAAGTGGAAGAGAATATAAAAGAAAATTAGACACAATCTAACTAAAAATTATATTGGAAATCTAAAAAAAAAATCACATATTTTATGGGCAACTAAGCATACTCTAAATGTTAAAGGGTTTTGTGAGTACTATAGAATTGAAAGAGTTCAATCGCAATTGGACAAAACTCTGCAAGAGCTGGGTAATTATGGCAAGCAGTAGATAGATATAATTTCAGAAAGCAATAGACAGATATTCCAGGAAGGATGACAAGATGAAAAAATGGAGAGGAATGCTAATCATACTTTCACAATCTCTCCTCTCACCCATTTTAAATAATAAAATAAATGACTTTTGTCAACTCACTTACTAGCTCGAATAAAATCATTTGTTTTATCATTTAAATAGAGTGAGATGAGGAATGTGAGAGTACACTGAGCATTCTTTAAAAGGAGGAGTGTTGAGCCACATAGGCAAAAAAAAAAAAAAAATTAATCTCACTTTTGGTTCAATACATGAAGTTGCTATCTCTAAAATAAGTTAAGAAAACTAATTTTTTGATATACTTAGTTTTCAAAGAAATAAGAAAAAATAGCAAGACTTATCGCCACCACAGTAAGAATTTGGAAATCTACGTCAGGGCTCTCATTTCTCATGAAAGAGGAGTGCTAGCTCTTGATAGAAAAAAAAATTTATTAGGAATAACTCGGATGATTACAATGATTCCTCCTGAAGGATTATATAGAGTTTATATAAGTCTCAAGATAGAAGCAGTATCACATCATAATCTTATCAAATATAATATTAATCAAATCTAAGATTTAATACTAATCTATTTCAAATTCAAATCTACCAATATATTACATCACTCAGTATTCTCTAAACCTATCTCTAATACCCTCCTGTAATTGCATAATCTTTTGAAGAATGATCTTGCAATTGTTACAAATAAAAAAATAGTCCAAGATCATTGAGCTTTGTTGAAAAATCGTCGAAAAATCCAATTGTACATATTGGTGGTCACCGTCAGTCTGCGAAATCCATCATTACTGCATCCTGCTCATCTTAGAGTCTATCGGAGCCGGTGGTCCACTAGAGCAAACTATCATGATTTCTCCTAATAGCACATAAAGAGAAGTCAGCCAGTCGTTTGAAGGAGAAAAAAAAATAGGGAACTCGAAGTTATTAATGATAGAGAAATTTCAATTAGAATTGGTGATGACTACAGCTTTAGGGGAAAAAAAAGTTATTGGCTGGCCAGGCTGCCGCCCGTCAAGAAAAAAAAGAAAATTTCAAAATAAGGTTCGATCGACCCACCCTGATACCATGACAGAAAAAAAATATTATTCCGAATAACTTGGATGATTATAATGACTCCTCCTTAAGGATTATGTAGAGATTACATGAGTCTCAAGATAGAAACAATAGGGGCGTCAATGAGCCGAGCCAGCTCGCGAGTCAGCTCGGCTTGACTCGAAATAAACCGAGCTTGAGCTTTTACTTTGGGCTCATTGAGCAGAGCAGAGCCGAGCCGAGCCTTAAAAGTGAGCTCGAAAAATAAACAAGTCGAGCCTAAACAATAGGTGGCTCAGCTCGGCTCGACTCGATTAATTTTATAATAATATACTTTAAAAGTTAAATTTGTATTATATATTTAGTATACTTTTTTTGGTAAAATATATTTAGTATACATTAACATAATTATTACCATTTAAGTTTTAACTCAAGCTTTCACGTGAGTCACATGACATCCCAAAAAAAAAATGTCATTTTAATTTTTTTTTATTAAATTTAGTGCTTATCAATGTATTTAAGAAAAAAATTATCGATCTGAGCCGAGCCGAGCCGAGCTCAAGCTCAACGATTTGTAGACGAGCCGAGCCGAGCTGAGTCTAAGCTTCTATAAAATTCCAACGAGCCGAGCCTGAACATCTATAAAATTCCAATGAGCCAAGCTCGAGTAGTGCCAGCTCAGCTCAACTCGGCTTGTTTACACCCCTAAGAAGCAGTATCACATCATAATCAAATCAAATCAAATCAAATTAAATCTTAATCAAAACTAATGCTAATCAGATCTAAGATTTGATACTAATCTATTTCAAATTCAAATCTATCTAGATATGAGATGAGATACAGTGGATCTCATCTCACTTTATTACATCACTCAATATTCTCTAAACTTATCTCTAATAGCCCTAATGGCAAATTTTTTTTCTTTAACTCTCATTGTGTGCAACAATTGTTCATTGCTACCCTTACCCCTATTTGAGAAAACAATTTTCTTAAAAAGAAAGTTATAGTCTCCACTAGTTCTATAGGTAATTGCTAAAAGTAGCAACACATATTACAACTATAATGAGAGTTTGGAAATTTGCCATTGGACTAGCATTTCTCTTGTTTTCTTAATCATTCAAAAGACTTTAACAAATTAAATGATTAAGATGATGAGATTTCGTTGATTTTTGTTATAAGAGATCTTCCAGGTGGATTCATAAACAATGAACAGTACACTCCTCTTCATATGCGCTAACATGTATGAATACTATGCATAGACTTATGTGCAGTTGGTAAAACTTGGCGAAAACAAAATTCCAAGTACTTTAGTGGTAGAATTGGTTTTCAAAAAAGGTTCCATATCAAATAAAAGTTTCACATGAAAGAAAATCTCCGTACCAAAAATTTTTTCAAACTTTGGTAGTGATGAATGAAATACACGTGTTTGTGGGACTGATTATGCATTGATTGATTATCAAAAAAAAACAAATTATGTATTGATTTAATATAAGGGGAGTACTGCTAGCTAGTGCTAGCCCTAACTCTTCATATTGCAATTACCCCCAAAAGTAACATGTCTTAAAATCTTTTGTGATATGAGTTACAATACGGGCTGGATCTATTAAAATCTTTAATTTAATATTACAAGGCAAACATAAATATTTTCTTTGCTTTTAAATAGAGTGGGGCTCTGAAGCCTCTTCAGTGAATAGTGATTGCATCTTTCTAAATCCTTTGAACATCTCCAAGAACTTTCTACAATGCAAGGACAAAAAATATGCTCTCTCTATTATTACTGAACCTACCAGGTGAACATGTGACTTCCGTGGGTTTAGTCCTCGCAAATATATTCTTAAGGAAAATGCTAGTGAAACCGAAAAGGGCCGAGACCACATCGAGATCGTGCATGTGATGCACGGATCTCAAAATTTTATAAATGGATTTAATGAAATTTTGAGATCCATGCATCACAAGCACGGTCTCAGTGTGATCTCGGCCCTTTGCGGTCTCAGTAGCAAAGTCCTATTCGTAAATAGACTATATATGTATTGGATCGGAGCTTGGCCAGGCTCGAGCTCAGCTTGAGCTTGATTTGAGATCACATGTTTGAGTTTGAGTTCGGCTTGGATAAACTTGATCGAGCGTGAGCTTGGCCTAAGCTCAAACTTGATTCAAGTTAAGTTGAGCTCAAATTATCTAACGTGTGACTTGAATTTTAGGGTTATTTTTATTAATTTTACATGATTTTAATACAAATATTTATTGTTACATTATAATATAAAAACTACACAAAACTAATCCAATCATACATGTTTTTAATGAAAGCATTTTCTATTTGAGTGAGCCGAGCCAAATCAAAAAGTGATTCGGTACAAGTGCTTTGTTTGTGTACCTTCTAACAAAATTAAGTCATATCCTCTCCGATGATGAAATCTTTCTTTTTCTTCCCTGAAATTTCCTCCATCCTACCTAACCGATGGAGCCTTGATTATAGATCGAGACCTGGCCACAATATCCTCGGTGTCCCTTTTAACCATGATTAAGTTTAATTAAATTATGATTAATATTTTTTTTATTTAAGAAAGAAAAATCAAGGTTGGATAGGTGAATTTAGGGGTGAGTGATTCTTAACCACAGTTAATGTATGTTAAAAAGGAGGACGTAGACCAATGAAATCGTGCAGTCGGCTCGGTCCGTTTCCCATTTCACTTATAGATTTTGCTAAATTTAGCATTTGACATGTCAAACGAAGTTTGAATAATCTTCGCTCGCTCCTCTTGTTGGTGAGGCTGCGGCCGCTGCGCAGACCACATAACCAAAGTCCCAACCTCAACCCATCTTCAAACTTCAACCCCACATGCTCTCACGACTTCTTCTATCTACGAAACTTCAAACCCCACATGCTTCTAGTACTTTCTCTCACCATAATACATGCTTAATCTCTATTATTTTCACATAGATGTAGATGTATTAGATATCCATTAAGAATATATATTTATGGATGTGCTGTGTTCTCTTGCAAAATCCTATGTAATAAGATGGGAGTGCTAGCCCACTCTATCCCTGTTGCTCTCTGCTTTTAGGACAATAAGATATGTAATTTGTGTGTGTTAGGCAATTGTGGATCCACTGCAAAATACTTGTCTTCTCGATCCCAAAAGAGAAGAGTACATTATTAGAGATTGGGTATCAAAATTAGGGGTGGCAATGGGTCGAGTTTGGGCTTGAATTTCAGTGATTTTTGAATAGACCCGCCCAAAGCCCGACACTTTTACAAATGTTTTGAAGCCCAAACTCGGCCCGATTGCCACTCCTAATCAAAATCCATAGTAAGACAGTCCAATACAGGTAGCCCACACTAATTTTAAAAGTTTAAATATGAATAAGAACTCTAGATCAAGAGATAATCCAAACTCCCTACTAATTTAAAAAAAAATGAAAGAACTGACATATAGCTATTACACTATTAGTTTAAATACCATGCGGAGCTCCCTTTTTACACTGTCTAGGGGCAAATGTCTTTTTACAAAGTCCAGGGGCAAATGTGTAATTATTGATAATTACACATTTGCCCTTGGACAGTGTAAAAAGGGAGCTCCGCATGTGCGGAGATATGCATGAAAATTAATCTCTTACTCTATTTATGAAATTTCTAAAATATTATTATCGCAAACATATTTTGGAGAGCACCGGTTATCTTTTGAATTAGAGCTCTAATTCATATTTAAATTGTAAATTTAAAAACAACTACATGGTAGCCTACACTAATTTTATAAAGAGTACAAACAAGAGTTCTGGTTCAAGAGAT
Organism: Tetracentron sinense; assembly: GCA_015143295.1. Taxonomy (NCBI): domain Eukaryota; kingdom Viridiplantae; phylum Streptophyta; class Magnoliopsida; order Trochodendrales; family Trochodendraceae; genus Tetracentron; species Tetracentron sinense. Next base: position 55,685,344 of record CM026554.1, on the reverse strand, counting down.
AATCTAAGCTCCCTAAAATATGCATATTACAAGAGTAGTTTGAAAATTATAAATATAACTAGGGATATTTTTGTCAAATAAAATTTTATGTAATTCCTTAAATGCCTCTACCAAGGCACTTTGGTGGAGCTATGAGGATATCTTAAACCATTGATCCTGATTATATTTTAAACTCTTTCGTTCGGTGAAAGACTTTATCAAGTAAAATAACTTGGTTCAATTAATATAACTTAAATAAATAGAATTATATAATTCAATCAAGTAAAATAATTTTAAAAAACAAAAAAAAAAAACTTTAACAAGATGGCCAAATAAGAGAGATCTTAAGGTGTTCCATGTTTTTTTATGTTTTAAAATTGTGTCTTCTCAAGAACGATCTTAAGTTACCCTATAATTATAGGATCTAGTATCATTTCTCTAAATTTTCTGCTCATAGATAAACAATTTGAAGAATTAATGTCTTAACATTAATGATGCAGCCACTACAATTTTCTACATTATTTTCCCTAATATGACATTAGTTTCTAACCTTACCATTTACGTGCCGTTCACGACACCACTACCTCTCTCTATACTGCGCATCTATCTTTTCTTCTCTTATCTCACTGGACATAGTGAAATGGGAGGTTGGTCATTAAGCCGCCCACTTTTTCTAGTATTTGACCCCATCCCCGCCTTTATAAAGTAGTCGCATAAACCATCTTCTTCTCCTCTGTAAACAGAAGTAGTCCCTCCGATCTCTAATGGAGAACTGCCCAATACTCTTCCCCTGTTCATCGTCTGCTTCTCCTTTGTCATCAAACATGGTTAGTTCTAATCATGTTTTCACTGATTTTCATGGTAACAATCCAAATGGGTCCTTGGGGTTGAAGGCTGTTGGAAATATTTCTCAGAATGGAAGCTTTGGTGGGTACGAAAGTGAGGTCAAATCAGGTAAGATTAAGGGTGAGAAGAAGATTAGAAATCCCAGATATGCATTTCAAACTAGGAGCCAGGTTGATATACTTGACGATGGGTTTCGATGGAGGAAGTATGGGCAAAAGGCAGTTAAGGACAACAAATACCCAAGGTTAGTCATTGAAATATCTTATCACTAGATCCACCATTATAGAGGCCCAAATGTTCCCCCCATTAATCTAAGAATGTTTGTTGCATTTACATGGTCGTCAAGAATCAATCATGACATTTTCGACTCGTGAAGCAAAAACAATGACTGAAATATAAAATGCCTGGCATGCATTACACCGAAGAAAAAGACCTAAGAGCTCAAAACCTTTTTTTATTTTTTTTTGAAAAAAAGGCATTAAAATCCAATGATAATAAATCTACTATTGCTTTAGATAAATTTGAATTTTTTCATTGACAGAACAAGCATGTCATGACTCATGAGCCCCATCCCCATCCCTAAGGATTGCTTTAGTGTGACATCTATTGGATATGTAACTTCTCTCCTAGAATTGTTTGAAATTCATCTGAAAGTTTGCTAATCAAAGTTGATTAATTACTTCTGTTCTTGTTTGTAGAAGCTACTACCGGTGTACACATCAAGGGTGCAACGTCAAGAAGCAAGTCCAGCGCCTATCCAAAGATGAAGGGATTGTCGTGACGACTTATGAAGGGATGCATACTCACCCGATCGAGAAGTCTACTGACAACTTCGAACACATCTTGAGTCAGATGAAAATCTACACTTCTTTTTAAGTTGCCGAATTGCATTTTGTAAAGAATATTACTTTAAAATTAGTCCTTAAACATTAAATAACTAAATGTTCTATCGGGAATGCTTGTAGATCCTTTATATGTACGATTGATACTTCTTAGTTTGATTTTATATTTGTTCTTAGATCTAGGCATGGTGTGAGTCTATGGGCTTCTTTCTTGTCACATGGAAACTTCTCAACTGAGACTATCCTAACACCTCCAATAAATTAATGTGAACCACACCCCGCCATATGAGCAAGAGGGACAGTAGGTCGGTATACAAATACTTAAAAAAACATATGATAGCAAGAGGGTATAAGTATCGACTATGTAAGTGTGATTGGATTCGGTGATGGTATTGTGAGGTGTAGGGGCAGAGCTAGGATTTTGCTGTGGGGGGCACACAATGGTTGATGAAAATGTTAGTAATTGTTGATGAATTTGGAGAGAATGATTACGGGGGGTATGAAATATTTTGGGTTAGGGGGTTCAGGAGCGTATCTAGCCACCGAAAAAAAAATTGACGACTAAATTCATGGGTCATTTCATACATATCCTATAGGTATTGTTTCTCCTTATTTATGGGGGCAGTTGTCTCCTTGTCCTATGGCTATGGCCTACTAAATAATTAAATAATATAATATAATTTTTTTTCAAAAAATCGGGGGGGGGGGGGGGGAGCAACTGCCTCTTGTCCCTTGACTATGCAGTGTTAAATATATAACTAAACAGCATAGTATAAAATATATTTGTTCAAAAGTTCAAGGGAATAGATGCCCTCATGTCACGTGACTTTGCCTTATTAAACTATAATTTTTTTCCAAAAGTTTAGGGAGGCACCTGCCCCACGCCTCATATTATAAGGGGGGGGGGGGGGGATTAATGTTCCCCTCTTGCACCTCTGGCTGAGTTAAAATAGGGTGGCAATATACCATATTAAATTTAGGGTTAGCAAAATCCTTAATTTAATTAGCCAGTAATCTAAGACCTAGGGCTAGGACCATGCTCAATTTCTAAGGCCATATTAATTTGAGCCAAAGTAGGGCTTGGCTCCTTAAAGCCCAGATTCGACCCGCCGTAATACATATAATTTATACATTATATATAATTATGTGTATAATATATTATATAATATACTTCTTAAATTAACCAAAGTATATATTTGTCCTTTATTAACCAAAATACCTTTTTTTTTTAACAAATCACCAAGGGGGTGGGGGTTAGGTGAACCCTAAACAAAAAAATTTATAAATTATATTTTATAATATGATTATATTATACCTTATTAAAGCAAAATACGTGTGATAAGTATAAAGTAAAAACACCCCACCTCTTGCGCTAGTGGTGGGGTGTGGCCTCTCTGTTGAGGGAGGTTTGGGGATCCAATCCCCCCGGGTATGAGTTATAAGTGCTTCAATGCCTAAACTAACCACTAACCGTACTAACTTAGATAAATGATATCCACATAAAAAAAAAACAAAGCATAAAATATAAGAAAGAAAGAAAACACCACAACTCAAAATTCTATCAACCAAATTTGTGAAATATCTTAGTTCCATAAAAACTTCTCACTTAAATATTTTAGTTCCAATTGACCAATAACACAACTGTAAACAATGCTATTGTGTGATCTATCAATTTATTTTTAAAAAAACAAAAACAAAAACAAAATGTGGTATAATGATTAATTTGAAAGACATAGACTGGTCCAAGCCCGGCCAGGCCTGATAAGTAAACAGGCTTAGCTTGGCTCGGCCTTGACATGAGTAAATATAGGTCAAGCTTATGCCTAAATATTTGATGTGGACTGAAACGTGAAATCAAAACAAAAGGAGATCACTGTCTCTCTCCAATGACCAACCTTGAATCCATAAGAAAATAAATAAAGAAAAATCTATAAATGAAACAAAATTCCATATTCATCAAAATGGATAAACTTCTTTAAACAGTACTTAAACACTTTCAAAACCTTAATTACCTGAAATAGTAAAAAAACTATGTATCACAAAACTCTTAATATAAACTTAAATTAATAAATTAAGGCCTTCTAAAACAAATAGAAATCTAAAATCCTAAAATTACACTAACATATAAGACTGCGATTTGACTCCTAAAATGGTCTTTCATCTTAAAAGGCGACAATGGACTCATGTCGGAGATCGCATCGATCTGAACATTTCGAGTACTCGTGGGCCAAGTGGCAATATCTGGATCACAACTTCTAACCATTAATTGAAGTTTGCACTACGTTTTTCAACTTTATTTTCCGATCTTTACATTCCATAAATTGCTAGGCTAATTGTTCTACGTCAATAAATATTAGATGTTGAATTAGAACTAGGCCTAATTAGGACTGCACTCAAGCCAAGCTAGCTCGACTCGGGTCAGCTCGACACATTTGAGCCAAGCTCAAGCTGACATTTTAGGTTCGAATGAATCGAGTCAAGCTTTCATTTGAGCTTGAATGTTTAAACAAACCAAGGTCAAGCCAGACCTTGTTTAATTGAACTCGAAGCTTGGCTAGCGCTCGACTCGGCTCGGTATCTATATAATATTTTTTTTGTAATGTTATTTATTTTAATACAAAAATAATATTTTAAACTTTTCTTTATTATAAATTGCAATAATTTTTAATTTATAATAAATAAGTTTAAAAGATAATAATGACAAAAGGTTAAGAAGTAAAAAACATTCCTTGAACCGGAGGACTAAAGACTACTCCCAAATCTTATTTTCCTATATATGAATGTAATAATTTTTTGTAGTCTCTTGTATTAAAATTTATTAATAAACATTTTATAAAATTAAACGAAATAATGCAGTGAATCAAGCTTGAGACAACCTAAGCTCGGCTTAGCTTATTTGAATAATTAAGTTCAAGCTCGATCAAGCTTGTTCAAGCCAAGTTCAAGCTGAACTTGAGCATGTTCAAGCCAAGCTCAAACTTGGCCAAGCTTGGCTCAGCTCAATTCAACTCAGCTTGAATACACACCCTAGGCCTAACCAAGCTTAGTTTGAGCCCAACCCTAGTTGAAATGGGGTGGCATTATATGGCCTTTGTCACCGAGGACTGTGGACTTGAGATTTAGTATTGTTCTAAATTAAAAAATCCTATTAAGGAAAAATTAAAAAAAAATCAGCAAAAATAGAGTAGTCACCTATTCTAATTTGAGGGGAGAATATAAATTCTAAATCTAACAATGGAAGTGGTCTATGATAAATATTTGTTTAAAATATTCAATTGAGTTATGTGAAGGTGTTAAACACCCTTAGACCCCCACTAAAGGTGGTTACCTATTCCCTAAATCACTATATAGACATTTAAAAGCTAATAATAATTCTTAAATTAACGCAAGCTAATATTGAAATCGTGCTAATTAAAGAGATAAAAAACATGACAAACAAATTATCAAGTCAAGTTGAAAACAAGCATCAAATTAGGTACAGTCCAAGCAAACGAGTTTTACTACAAAACGGAGCTCTATTTCACGACAGAAAAGCAGTGACTCCTCTTTTAGTGTAAAGGCAACGATACTTTTATAATCATGGAGAGGAGCAGTGACGTTTTTGCAAAATACTTCATTCCTATAATTATAAGATTTTCATTGCCAATAGATAATAAAAGGGGAGTTCCGTCGCGCATTAAAAGGTGCCCAAAGTGGCTTTGTCAACTTTCTCTACACTTATTTGGTATCTATGGATGTGGGTGTGGTGCATGGGTGTTTGGGTGTAGGTGAAGGGTGTGTTAGTAGATGTGTTACAGATTTTTTAGTGAGTGAGTTATCGCCATGGAATATATTTTGGCCACTTTAAAACAATGTTGATGATACTTTGGCCAGACGAAGTAAAAAGGCTAGGGTAATTTGTTTATTTTAGAAAGGGAATTTACCAAGAAATTCAATGATATTTTAATCGTTTTAAAAAATTTACTTTGATACGTGCTGGGAATCTCTCAAACTCAAGGGATCCAGCTCCTGGAGTCTTTATCAGTGATATGGTTTGGGCTTGGACCGCTCATGGAACACAAAAATGCTCCAATTATCTAATCATCTGCCTCAATAGAAATTTGTTACCTACGCTTATGAAAGTGGTAATAATGCTCTCTAGTTTTTCACATTCCTCGGCTTCAACTTATATCAGTTTTTTTTTTTTTTTGCAAACTTATACCAGCAGTGATAAAATTAGGGTGCTGCTACAAGCACACCAATATTTATTGACTGAACACCATTATAAAATAAAAAGCTTTGTTTTTTACTATTTAAGAGTGTCTTGTTTATAAGCACTCATACTTCTAAAACTTTTTCTCCATACTTCTAAAACTTTTTCTCCGTCTAAAAACGAACCAATAAAGCTCCTTTTACCTTACCTTCAAGAGTCGAGGAGTTGTAAAAACACCAACTATTGTAATTTTCTCATCTTAATAACCTTAAAACTTCATCTCTCCCTGTTATATTCTTTTGTCAAATTTGGATTTATCTTTCATGATCAATATGATCTTTATGCATGAGTTGTATGATCTATTTAATCCACACAAATAGGAAATAGGATGCAATATACGAGGAATTATGAGATGAGCTAGGACCAAGTTTCTTGGTTCATACAAAACCTAGCCCGGTATTGCTAGTCTCAAGCCAAGTGTTACGGTCCTAAATAGATATAAGGCTTGATTTTATGCGTTCCATCAGTCTTAAGGCTTTTGGTATATTGGTTAGATCTGTATCAATTGGTTCAGGGCCAAGTTGCACATCTTAAGTTCGAGTCACAGAAAGGGCTATCTGGAGCAGACTGAGTACCGCAACTTGCCATCTCCCTCCACCGTTACATCTACTGTCACGTCCAACTTGAGAGGAGTCGAACTCTAGAAAATAAAGAAAATGATTACCTGCCGTAGAGTGAGAGCCACCGAGGGCTATTTAGAGTAGTGTGTAAGTCATCTTCAGAAGGGAAAGAGGTTGTCTGCCATTAGAGCTACCTAGAGTGAGAGTCGCCGAGGACATTAGCTACGGAAGCATGATGATTTGTTACGATCCTAAATAAATAGAAGGCTCGACTTTACACGCTCTATTAGTCATAAGGCTTTTTTTTTTGGCAGCAACCCTAAGAGCATTCCTAACAGGTTATTTTGGTGAGCCATAGTACTAAAAAATGCTTAAAAAGATCTCCACCAGCCTGTTCAAAATAACTATTTCAGTTTAGTTAGTGTGTAATACTTTGTACTCACCAAAGCTAAATATTTCTTTCCCTTCCTTTATTGTAGTCTCACACAAATAATAAAATAAAAGTTTCTCTCCCTTCGCATTATTGTGGTCCCACACAAATAATAAAATAATGTAAGGCTGTTGAGAGTGTTTTAAAAAATTGATAACCAAAATAAAAAAATGTGAGTTTTGGCTATTTTGGTGAGTAAAATTTGGTGAGTTTGTTGGGAATGCTCTTTTAGAGCATTCCTAGCAGCCTATTTTGGTGAGCCAAAAGACTAAAAATGTGTTAAAATGACTCTCAGCAGCCTCAACAGAATGAAGAAATCCAGTTTGGTGAGTCTACAGTACTCACCAAGTTTGGTGAGTACTGTAGACTCATCAAAGTTAAATCTTCTCACCCTTGGGCCCACACAAATAATAAAATAAGGTTTCTCTCTCTCCCTTTCTTTTTTGTGGTCCCACACAAACAACAAAATAATATTTTTCTCTCTCTTCCTTTTTCATTTTCCCACACAAATGATAAAATATTGTTTCTCTCTCCTCTTTTTTTTGATTAAAATGGTGTGGTGAGACTGTTGGGAGTGTTTTAAAAAAGTGGCTCACCAAAACCACTTTTTGTGGATTTTGACTATTTTGGTGAGTGAAATTTGGTGAGGCTGCTAGGAATGCTCTAAGGCTCTTTAAGGCTTTTGACCTATTGATTAGGTCCGCGTCACCAAGCCACCGAACCTGCCACTGTTCTTGTTAGGCCCAAGATCACCTCAGGTATAGTGGTGTCGTGCATCTTTTGCTTCCACAAGAAAGCTAAGGTTAGTAGCAGGCAACGTAGACCCAAAGCGCGGTATACTGTACGCATAGACTGGTATCCCCCCATTTTCATTCTACTCCGTCGGAATTTTTTACTTAAAAGATCTCGCCGGCGCCGGCGTAGGAGGATCGACCGTATTGTCTATCCAGAGGGAATCAAATTATCATAACTGACATTTCTAAGGGTATTTCCGTCATCTTCCCTGAGAACGAGAAGGGCATATTCTTCTTCTCCACGGGGGCTCTTTCGTGATTGATGACGGAATTTGGGTTTTTATGTAACATGGGACAAACTTGTAAATAGGGTTGTTGCGACTTTGATTCTCAGTTCCCCCACTGCAACGAGAGAGCGAGAGCTCGAACTCTCATGGTGCTCGCGAAGAGAGAGAAAACAAAACCTTCTTCGACTTTCTAAACCTCTATTCGAGTTCAGAAGAACCTCCGATTTGCAGAGAAGATCAATGGTCGATCGATTCTCAGGGACCTGCTAGAGTTGCATCGGCCATGGCTCTTCCTCTCGGGAAGCTCACCATCATCGTCGGGGCAGGTTCTTCTCTCTCCTCTCTCTTTCTCTCTCAATCCTTACTGATCTCTTCAGCTAACTATCAGAGCTTTCCAATGGATTTCATTTTTTCTTGTCTGTAATGAGTCTTTGATTGTTACCAATGATAATAAAATAAAACGAACTGTCTTTTACTTTGTTTTCTACTTCTCCAATTCACAAAAATTTAGACCTAATTCAGTTTCATTTCTAAGACATCTTGGTAGATGGAATACAATGATTTTTTTAAAAACCCCTAGGTTTGAAATGAGTAGAAGAATTAAGCAAACTTGTGAAACCAGATAACTACATTGTTGAAAGAGGAAATTGTACTATAACACGATTGATCTTTACCATATAAGTGGTGGACATTCTTATAAACGTGTACTGCGCAACAATCAGTGAAACCCGTGCAGGGGACAAGGCAAATCAGTGTGATTGGATGATCTTACCATCTAAAATATAAGAAGAAGATAGTCCGGAGTTCTGTTATGATATCGCAATGGTTTATGAGCTTAGCTTGCTGCTCCTTAATCACCCTAGGGCTTTTTGGAGTATTGGTTATGTTCTTAATATTTGTATTAGAGCTTAAACCACATTTAGTCTCAGAGGGGGCTACTTGGATGGCAAGGGCTAGAGTGAGAGCCACCATTGGGATAGGGCTAACTAAATGCCACGGGCTATTAAAAAAAGGCCATAGTGAAGCTGCCACAGAGTGGGTTGTTGTGGATGTTGGCTGCGAAGCGTGGTGGTAACCCCGATGGTATATGATCTTAGCTTTCCGCTCCTTAATCATCTTAGGGCTTTTTGGAGTATTGGTTAGGTTCCTAACAAATTCTAGAAGTAACCTTATGATTATATTCACAATGACATTTATTTTTTGGATCAGTAATCAAAAGCAAATATTATAGATGAAGTGAAAGTACAATAGTGATAACTCACAGAAAGAAAAACTACAGAGGAAACAAAAGCAAGAAGAGCATAGATTACAGAATGAAATAAACAAAATAAGGTAGAAATAAGGATCTAGGACAATTAGTGCGACTAAACTAGGAATCTCCATGCGAAGAAACCCAAATATCCTCGTAATCTCCCTTGATTGAGCACCAGTCTAAGATGAGATGAAGGGCCCCTAACTAGATCATATCCAAGGGCAAAGCCACATCCTTGAAAACTGCCTGTTCATTAGTAAAAGCAAAATATTTGATATTTATTTCATGGTGGCTGGAGTGTGAAAACTTGCATTTGGCTTCAACTCTATCTTTGACGGGCAGTAATATCATGAAAGTGGAGTTAATACCCTTACTAAACTTTAGACTTTGTGAAATTCCTGGAATTACTTCTATAACATCTAAGAAGAATAATGATAATGACAACAGCAATCTGACTGAGATTCCAGCTTGCTTAGTTGGTAAACTTTGTGTGTGTTATACCACAGAACGTGATTAAAATCCTGTCTTTTCCCACTTATCCCTTAGCCCTCATGCTTGCTTACCCAACAAAAAATAGAAAGAAATAGACATATCTAGTATTTGTAGTTGTTTTCGTTACTGACCTTGAAGAATTTTGGTGCTGTACTGGAACTAAAAGGTTTTGCGAACTGGAGGTTTTCAAGACATCCAGAGAACCAGGAATACCATTTTCATCCATCACAATACGCATCAACCTGGACATGCAAGCCACCATGCTGGTGCAGTGTGATACACATGTGATATACGAGTTCTTTTGAGTACAGTGTCTATAATGGACACACTTTCTTTCTAATTGAAAACTATATAATCACTTATTAAAGCATTTTATATCATTTCTTATTGCTTAAAAGGGCAGATTTTACCATCTCTATTTCGTTACTCAAAACAGTCAAACATCTCTCTTTAATATTATCTCTAAAGTGCTTCTGGAATTTCCGGGCAAGTTAGTCAAGAGGTAATTTCCAGCACGTTCAAGTGTAAAAGGTAATCATTTTATAATCAACTTTTTTAGATTAAGGAAATGAATGGGCCTTGTCTAAGTTTATAACCTATGGTATCTCTCTCCCCTCCCTTCCACATGCTCCCTCCAATGGTACTACTATTGGGATTTGACTAGAATTCTATTTGGGTGTAACTCTATTATTATGGAGTTATTTGTTGGGATTAGAATTTTGGGAAATCCTAATTGGTTTGAGATTCGAATTTGGGAAATTCCTAATTGGTTTAGGAGTTTATTAATATTTATAAATAGGCCTAGGCTTATTTGAGTATGAGTTGTTGAGATTTGAGCTTTAGCGTTTCTAGGGAGAGCGGGTTTGCTCTCATGGAGAGCCCTAGTTTTGGCTCTTGGAAAGAAGAGCGTACTCACATCTTATCTTCGGGTTGGTTCTTCCTTCGCACCTCAAAGGATTCAGGTTGGTTCGTCCTTATATGTCAAAGGATTTGAGTTAACTCGAGCGAGATTGCATCTGGCTCGATTGACTGGTGGCGAGTTTCGGAATTTGGTTCTGATTCAATTTAGATTTTGGTTGTGAGTGAGAACAAAGAAAGTTTTGTGTGAGCTTTGGTAAAAGCTTTTGGGTTTTGTATTCTTGTGATTCTTCTCTTTGTGATCTTCTCTTTTATTAGTAGAGATTTCAGATCGTCTTTGGTCATGGATGTAGCCCTAGGTGGGCGAACCACCTATATCTTGTGTTGTAGTATGAATTATTTTCATATGTGTTTGTCATATTATCTTCGATCCCTAAGATCGCATCGTTTCCGCACTACAACTACACCACCTAGATATTTCCTAGCAATCAATGTTTGTGATTGGTCTTGGTTACCTCTGATTCTCTATGCAATTTGTTTGTATAGCAGACTTTGAAACTAATATGCAATTAAAATGCTTCACATTATCATCATCATTGTCATCATCATCATCAATTCCTTATCCAAATAATTCGGGTCGGCATATTTGACTTTGAAACTGATATGCAATTAAAATGCTTGCATGTGAACTGATATATTTAGGCATTCAATAATTGGAATTTTTTCTCCTATCTAGATATTCCTTGATCTTAACCCATATTGCACAAGCACTGACACGGTTGTCAGTGTCAAACTCGGATACATGATGTTGGACATAGCGAACCAAAAAAAGATTCAGGGATTCGGGGGATATTTTGAATTTTAATTTTTGAAAATATACTTTTAACGTTATATGAATAATACTATATAAGATTAAAAAGAAAACAAATTAAATATAAAGCAACTTTATTGCAAAGAATACTAAGTAATGTACTACAAACTATAATTCATCAATGATCAAACAATATAAATAAGACATGAATTAAAGCAAATGAACTAATGAATAATGATATACTAATTTTAAATGTTTATGGTGACTCCTTGTTGTTTCTTTTATTATATCATCTCTATATATTTATAATAAATCTGATCTTTCTACTGATCAAAAAAATCTAAACATTAATCTCACAGTGGGTTAATTTGAAAGAATTTGTGTGTCCCAAATTCAATCCGTTGACACTGTTTGAGGAATAGGGATGTCAATGGGCTCTCTCTCTCTCTCTCTCTCTCTCGTTACAGAGATCGGTAATTCTTCTTATTATTTCTCAGTTTTTTCTGTTGAAAACAAATGGATCTTGCTTCTTCCCCTCTTTCCCTACCGCCTTCTCTTTTCCAATGATTAGAGTTTTTTAAATCAGTAAATAAGATCAAATATATTGAAAAAAGAATTGAGAGAACCCAAAATGTTCATCGATGAGTAAACTGACACAAAACTCATACAATAAAAGGTAGAAAAACAAAAATATCATTGTCCACTATAATGATGAGTTAGAATGATTTTGCTGCTAATTATATGCAATTGTGTGTTTTTTTAGTATTTTTTTTTTAAAAAAATTTGGTATCAGACGTATGTGAATGGATTCTTGTTGATGTGTGTCACAGCAGGTGAGAGCATGTCTGTTTTCACATGGTTTGACACGAGACATGCCTATTGTCTTAAGGAATCTACGCAACATAGATCTTAACTTTTCTAGAAGCAGCGTCACATTCAAATGTTGATTGGCTATGCTGTTTGATGCAAAGAATTGTGCTAATTTAATGAGTCAACTTTTCAGGTATTGTTGGGTCTGTGCTCGCAAAGGAAGGGCGTATCCCAAATGTCTCTGACTTTTTTTCTGGCGCTTTCAAGGTTCCATCTCACTTGTCAACTTTAAATAGATTCCGTTTTGATAGTTCGACCAGCACCCAAAAATTCTTTAATGGAATTTGCATATCTTGGTCCGCATTATATTTTACCTTTACAGATAATGTAACTGCATGATAAGAATGTCTTGCGGTTATCTATCTTCATTTATATTTTAGAAAGTGTACAAGCAGAATTTTATCATCAACTTGCATCATCTGATGAAGATATTATTGAAGGGATTTGCACGTACATGCTAATTATAGGTGACCTCTCTGCACTGTATTTTCTGTTTCATGAAATTGCCTTTTCTTTTTGTTGGGGGGGGGGGGGGGGTAATTTAACGGAATTGGAATAGTTGCATGAGCCAATCAGTTTAGAGCAATAATATATTGTGATGTGCCTTGTTCAAGGTTACATATCTTGGTTCCATTATCAGTTTTGGTCCTTACCAGAATCGTAACAGAATCTCACGATTTTGGAAGTTTGCTGAAAATTTGGTCAAGATACTGACATACTGTTAAATTTGTGTAAAATATTTCCCAAAATTTGTTGAGAGGTTGAAAGATTAACATTGGCCAAATCTGAAGTTAAATCTAAAGAATGTGGGATCTCATCCTAAATTAAAAACCTTGGTTTTACTGCTGGGTAATGATATTGGGTTTGGTCCACAGTCTAGCTTGCACTTTCTCATAAACATAGGGTCTACTACTTTTGGTCTTGATGAATTGTACATCATACTTTCTTTGATCAAACTGTTTTCAGAGTATTCTTGCCATACCATTCCTTAGAGTATGCCTTGCTAATTGCTGTAGTTCCATAATGGTTCACTTTTATCACAGATTGTTTTGAAGCAAATTCAACGTGATGATTCTCCGCCATCAAGTGCTAAGCCACAAAGTGACTCTTTGTTGGCTCAGGTTCGCATGCTGATCTTGTATTCTTTTTATTATGGTTTTTGTTTATTTATTTAATTATCTTGTGCCAAGCCACCAAATGACTCTTTGTTGCCTCGGGTTCACATGCTGATCTTGGATTCTTTTATTATGGTTTTTGTTTATTTATTTAATTATCTTTACATGAAAAGATATAACCCACAATAGCAATTTTGATTCATCTATCTTCTGAATGTGGATACATGTCTGAAGACGTGCTGGAAAATGGAAATGCGGTTTTGAGAATGTCTGTAATATCTGTCATATACTTTCTTGTTTTATACAGTTATGGAATGGTCCCTAATGAAATATTTAAAGCCACGTCCTTGATGAGCTTGTGTAAATAATGGCTGAAATTATTGGGTAGTTCTCTGGGAAATTGTGTGGGGAATTGCACTTACTTTTTTTAAGAAGATTCCCTATTTGGAGATCATGCTCATTAAAAGAAGTGTTCAGCCATGATTGAAATTAGTGCCTAGTCTATGTGTCATGAATTGCATGGTTCATGCAGTTTTAAGAATGTCTAGCTTATTTACATTTAGTCAGATAGACTTACCAAACCATCTAACTCGAATAGTTGGGACAATGCTTGGGATGATGGTATCTCATGTATGCTTATACTTTTAAAACTTAGTTATTGAGATTTGGTCGGTGCAGTTTCATTGGCAAGTATTTTAAAATAATTAGAGTTTATTATGATGCTCGTAATGCTTCTCTTGTTTATCAGATGCTCTAATTAGTTCTGAAAGTTGAAGTGCCTCTTTCTCTACCTGTTGTAAACTTAGTCTAGAAAATTATAGTTGCAGATAAGGATATGATATGTTATTTTACAGGTTAATAGCTTACGGCAGGAGTTGCAATTCTTGGCATCAAATAGATCAGTTACAGTTATAACTGCCAGTGGATCAGGTTGGGGTCTTAACCATCTTTATTTAACATATGAAATGAGAGAAATTTATTATGGACTATTCTCTGTTTCTTCTACATTTACCATAACATGCAGGCCAGACTTTTTGACAAATATATTTGATATTATCTGCCGCAAATATGGCCATGCAGAACAAAAACACAAAAATACAAAGAGTGTTGTTGAACTTTATATCAGTCCAATGCTGTTTGACAGTGATGACTTCTATTTCTAACCAACACCATAAATTTCCTATCAATGCAAGTGTGTATTCATGTTTTCTGTATCATGTCTTTTTATTCAATGAGAGCTAGTGATGTTCATCATCCTTTGCACAATAACTTCTTCCTATTGAATATTATTGTGCATCTTCATTATAATCGAATGGACACTGGACAGTAACATCTGCCCCTTCTTGCTCGTCTTATTTCATTAGTTTGGGTAATACCATGTATTTGTTACTCTGCACTGGCTCCAAAACATTCTTTAACCAATTTTCATTATGTGCAGGTGCTAGCACCTATGGTGTCCCAGTTGTGACTGTTGTAGTAGTAGGATACGGATATATATGGTGGAAGGTAATTTAACTTCTATTCTTTATAAAAACTCTACTGGGGGATCTTTATATCAAATTTTAGTCATCTCAATCAATCGGTGCCAAAATATTGGACTGATTTGCTGTGGCTATAGTTTTTCCAGCTAGTAGGGCTGTAAATGAACTGAGCTTTGCTCGGCTCAGATCAGGTGTGTGGATCCTTCTCGGGCTTAGTTCAGGGACTTGGTTTGGTGTTACTCAATTGACAAAATTTCTTTGGGAATTTCATTGAATTTGAATTCCAGTTTGGATGCTATAAAAAAAATGCAGTTAGGATACTCTGAAGGGTTCAAAGAGATTTCTATTTTTGTATTCTTATTGATCAAGGAAAATACATCTTCTGTTTTCTAAGAATATTCCTTTCGTGTTTGGATTCTTAACACCTTTTTTTCCTTTTAAGAGATCTAGTTTGGTTTTTGAAAAACTAGTTAAGAAGGAATTTGAACACAAATTGAGACATTGAACCATGATTTGCACATGAAGAAAAAGAAAAAAACACCACGAAACCCAACTCTTGTATTCAATTAAAATCAGTTTGGAAAATATTCCTTCAGTCGTAAAATGAGTATCAAAAAATTAAACATATAGATGTTCTCTGTTCCTTTAGAACCCAAAACCTTAATCGCCTATCAAGAAAGAACTACATCTCGAGGAGGGACAAGATTTATCATAGGATTTTTTTTTCATGCAATTCTCTGCTGAGTTTAGATGCTCGGATTTAAAAGTGTCTTTTGTCAGCTGTTTGCAGTCAAATTATATTGTAATTCATGTCTTCTCTGAATGCTTTTCCAGGGTTGGAAGCTTTCTGATATGATGTTTGCGACAAGGCGCAGTTTATCTGATGCTTGTACTACTGTAGCTAAACAGCTTGAGCAAGTTTCCTCATCTATCTCGGCAAGTTTTCCATTTGGTTCTTGACATCTTCTTCCTTAAAAATATTGTATCAAAGCATATTGTTCAATTACAAGACAGTAATACATATAAGTCCATTTTTTTCCTTGTGGAGAACGACTCCTTTTTGGATTCTGGCACAATCATGCATTCTTCTACATACTTGGTTGGAGATTATTTGTCACGGATTTCGAGGCCACATGGCAAGTGTTTTGGCTTACCAAATAAAACTGACGTGCTGGAACCCTTGCATGTCACTTAGCATTCAATCATCCCAATTAGATATGTTTAGGTTGTCTATATGGATGAAGTTGTGGCCCATGGCCACAAATCATATGATCAGAACGGCTCACGATCATCCAAACGAGGTATTTTTTGTCAAGTGGTACGCAATCAAGTCCCAGTCGTCGGTTTTTTTATGGGCTTTAACACTAGTCATGTGACCTCGAAAAAGCATTATGTATAGACAAGCTTGTCTATGCACCAAGCAGACATTTACTAACCTCATATATATATGTGTGTGTGTGTGTGTGTGTGCGCACGCGTGCGTTATCGGTGTCTTGTTACCCCTCATGCCGTTAGGGAATATGATAATATTCACCGGATATTCTTCTCTTATGTCATTAAAGAACCAAAGTTAATTTATTAGGGTATTTTGGTCATATTTAAAGGAGCACTTGGAAAATCAACCAAATGAGTGGTACTAACTATGTTGCGCAGATTCTGACAACAAACGTGTCCCGTGTGGACATGGACACAGCTGTTGGGACTCGAATCAGAAAAATCTGTGCATTTTAGGACACAGATACGGTTGATACGATAGTGACAAAGTCGGGGTTCGGGAATAATTTGGCAGGGATCAAGTTCGGAAAATTCGGGGAAAATTCAGGAAAAAAATAAAAAGTAAATTAATAATTATAAAAATATACGGAACAATTTGATTAAAATGTATACAAAATGAGTAATTTTTTTGAATAATTTGGGAAATTCGAGAATAATTAGTAAAAAAACACGAATAATTCATAAAAATGACATTTTATTTTTGAAAACGCGATTTAAACGCCGAATACTTCGGCAACCCAAAAATTCACGAATAAAACGCGAAGTTTTGAAAAAAAAGCGACATTTTTTGTTACTTGGGTTGATACCCATAAAGTTTTAATGTTTATCACTTTATTATATAAAAAAACATACAATTGCATTTTTAATCCTTGATTTATTATATTAAAAAACATACAACTGCATATAATTAGAATAAATTTCATCAAATTCTTTCTAACTCGTTATCAAAAAAGAGAAGCCAGTAGACAAAAGACAAAAGAAAAGAAAAACCCACGATCCATTTGTTTTCAGTAGGGAAAAAATAGAAAGAAATATCAACCCCTATAACAAAAAAGAGAGGAGGGAGAGAGAGGTGAATAGGGATGTCAACAAATTGAATTCGGGCCACAAAACCTCTTTTAAATTAATGAGATTAGCATTAACATTTATAATTAATATATGTTCATTAGTTCATGAGTTTATTTTATTTAATTCATAACTTATTTATATTGTTTGATTAATTGTAGTTTGTAATACATTACTTAGTATTGTTTGCAATAATTTTCTTTTTCTTATTAAATTTGGTTCTTTTTAATCTTGTAGTATTATTCATATAACATTTAAAGTATATTATTTTTAAAATTTAAAAACAAAATCTTATGGTGTTCTAGAATCTTATTTTTTGATGTTTGACGTGTTTGACACCCTATATCTGAGTCTGACACCGACACCCGTGTCATGTCTATGCACATAGGATACTAAAATTTCTCTCATTCGGAATGGTGGGGTGGATTTGGGATCTGTGTTGGGATGATGCCTAACAAGCTTCGGATCCGTTCTCTTATTAGTGGGGGTTCTACCTCGGCTCCATTTTATGCTTTTCAGTTTACACTTATGCAAACTGTTACTTTACTTTGATCATTTGTACTTTCTTCTTGATATATATATATATATATTCATCTCCTTATCGATCAAAAAAAAATTCTCAATCCTCTCCTTTACAAAATGACCAACACATTTCATGTAAAGAACTTGTCATAACTTACAGGGCAAAATGTTCTGATAATTACACAAGCATGTGCAGAATTTACCTAAATATTGCCACTGCCTGTTGCTCTGATAATTATACAAGCATGTCTCTAAAGTCAATGACATCTTGCTTACAATTTTTTGTAGTGATAAACCCAGCATGTGGTTGTGCTGAATTAGGATGCCCTCTAAAATATTAGACATCAAAGAATATTTTAGAAGTAATAAAAAAGTAACAAAGAGGATAATAATGCATGAAAATTTCCATAACACGCAAAGCAATATTGTTAATGACAACATCTGATCTTTATTTGTTTATTGGTAAAGAAAATGAGTTACGAGAAACTAACAAGATGAAAGTTCACCGAAAGTGGCCTAACATCTGGTTCACTCTTCGTGAATCTTTGTTTTCTACTTTTTTTTCTTCCAATTTTTAATATGATGAGTTGATTTGCCTATAAAAAAAAAGGGAACTTACTCTGAAACCAAAACAAAAGCAACGTATATAAAGGCGAAATTATAAAATAAAACAGAAGTTAGGCCACCCTCAGACCATCGAAGGGCAGACTCTCTCCTATACAGATAGAAAGTAGGAGACTCCCGAATCCTCAGCATCACCCCGAATTGAGGACCATGCTAACAACAAAGAGCGCACCCACCTTTGAACTTTAGAAATAGGGAGCTCGGAATTTTGAAATATTCGCTTATTCATCTCCTCTCAGATAGACCAAGAAATGGCTCCTGGTAGAAGATCCCAAACAACTGCAGCTCTGCCCTTCAACGGTGTCGAGTGCCAGCCAAAAAAATCCCCAAAAGGAGCAGGGATGATCTTTTTAATAATCATCGTAACAAAATAGAAGTATGTTGAAGTTGCTAATTTGGAATTTATATTAACATGATGTTAGCATTACAATCAAGGAAACTCTAAGATCTAATTTATCTGGCATTTACTGGAACAATTGATGTTACCCTTCATGTTGCTTCTCATTCAAGTGACTCTTAAAGGCAAGTGATACAGTATTGGTCTCAACTCTCAGCCATGACTAAGACTTGTCTACCTTGGTACAAACTATAAAGATAAAATGGCATGTGGGGGGCATTTGGTAACTCTAATAATTTGAGCTTATTTGGATTTTAGAGTGTTTGGTTAAAATCTAATTGAAGGTCTACAAATTTTAGAAGTGGATGTTTTACCTCCAAAATAATAAGCAGACGGGGCTCCGTTTTTTTTTAGACCTTTACCTCTAATGCGCTTAGATGATATTTTGCATGCATGTGCATACAAATTTCTTAAAACTAGACTTTTATGTCATTTTTTTAAAGAAATTACAAAAATACCTTCACCCCTCATATTTCTCCCTGTAGAGAAATACTAATATTACATTAGAGGGAAATTTTAGAGTTTCTATCAAATGATCAAACTTTAAAAACACATTGGAACTTATTCTTTAGAGCGTATTTTTTAGAGCTTATTATATTCAATAAGAGTTTCCAAACGGATTACACTAGCAGAAGGCATCTTCTGAAGGAAAATTAGTTTTTTTATTGACTTATATGCTATTTTCCTCTTGCATCCTTAGGATGGTCTGCCTCCTACCAGAGAAATTCATAAGATACGAATGAGTACTTGAAGAACTCCTGTCATCTTTTCAGCACCATTAAATACCTTCTAAACTCAAGTTTTGGGTGACAATTAATTACCTTCTGAACTCAAGTTTTGGGTTACTTTTAAATACCTTCTGAAATCGAGTTCTTATGAAACTTTTTGCTTGGTTGGATAACATTTCTCATTCTAATGCTAATTATTACTCATTTAAAATTTATAATTTAAAAAAAATGAAGAAACATTTAACCATGAGTGAAACACTGGCGCGTTACTTTTATGAATCAGCCAAGTGATGTGTTGGCCAATAAAAACATTATCGACTTATCGATAATTTTGAAAAATAATAAAATATAAATACATGATCTTGTATTTTTCTTATCTCAAAATATAAAAAAATTCTTTGCTGCAGGCAGCCAAGCGACATTTATCTTCAAGAATTGACCGTGTGGATTGTAATCTAGACGAGTGTGCAGAACTTACTGCTGCTACCAGAGACGAGGTGGGACCAATACTGATCTCAGCTAATAAAGCTTTTTTGTTTGTTGAGACTTCCAAATTATGATAGAAGCATTTTGTACTTCATAGGTCTCCCAATTACAAGGAGATATGAAGATATTCAGCGTGGATGTTGAATCCGTCCATCGTGCAGTCCAAACTCTGGTGAATTATCTTACATTCCACTAATTAAAAGCATATGTTTTCCCTCTGTTGGTTGAGAATGTATATAAGGTCATCCTTAGATGAAGAATCAAGGACTGATTTGAAGCTTTTCTACGTTTCAGGAGACAAAAATTGGTAGAATAGAAGGGAAACAGGTACTGTTCTAACTTTTAAACCAACAACAGAACAGGGTGAAGTTAAAATATAGGATCTGGATCCTCTCAAGCACATGCCTGAGAGTATCTCTCATCTCTTAGGCACTCATAAAAACACAAGATGTGTCCGAGAGTTTCGACTTGTTGCCAGCTTTTTGTGAAACTGTTGGCTTAGCAACGCTTGGGATTAATGAGACACACATTGCTTATTGCCTGAAAGATCTTCTTGGGAATATGCTTGAGAGGATCCTGTCTCTGAAATATATTTATGCTTTCTTACATTGATGGACATGGTTTATAAAATCTGCTTCAGGATCTTACAAATGATGGAGTTATAAAGTTGTGTGATTTCGTCTGGAACTTGGAAAACAGCAGAACTACAGAGCGTATCCAGGCACGAACGGAACATCTTCACCCTATACAATGTTATTGGTCAGATCAGTTTCTTTTCTGTTTTTAAAAAAAATTGTTTGTCAAGACTGCTTATTGATTTTTAAAAATGTTATTGAAAAAAAAACTACCTACTGATCACTTGTCTTACTCTCTGTACCTGGCCTAGTTTTAGAGCCTTGTGAGATATACCTTATTCAGCTTATCTGAAGTTATTTATTTTCTTTACTCTCTTTTTTTCATCAACTCCATTGTCTGCATTCTACAGACATCACCATCCAGTTCCTCCAGGCCAGCCCTTGAACTTCCACAAATTACTCCTACATCAAGGGTAAATATTTATTCTCCATTATATATTTCAAAGTTTAGAGAAGTGCATTTACTCCGTAAAGTTATTTTCTTAGAGTTAATATTAAGGAAAAGTCTATTTAAAATTGAACCTTCCACATATGGTGGAAGCATGTTTTCTTTCATAAAAAGGTCGGTACAATGAAGGAAAGTATGAAAGAATGATTTTATTAAATTTAGCTTCCTCTTTTGGGGTGACAAGTGTTATTTTATACGGTTATGTTCCAATGCTCTTTTACTTTAGAACCATCCGTTCTCATCTGTTTCTTATTTGTGCTGTAACAGACTGGGTCTTTGCCTCCTAATGTTCTATCACTGGAACCACCAGCTCCCTCTTCATCTAATGAATCTCCCAAGGTTTTGTAAACTTTCTATTAGAAAAGAACGAGATAATGCCAAAGTTGGGCAGAGCCAGGTGGGGGCGGAGGGGCTAGACCCCCCCCCCCCCTTCTTGAACTTTTGTGGGGGAAAAAACTACATTTATACTATATTATTTAGTTTTGAGAGACATGGACAAGGGGAGCAGCTGCCCCTCAACTCAAAAAAAAATCTTTACGAAGGGACGCAAACAGACAAGATGGCCCATGAACAACCAGTGTTACCCCCCCCCACACACACACACGCACGCACACAAAAATCCTGGCTCTACCCCTGCTCAAAGTAGAGACCTGGAGGAAGGGTATCAGGGGTTGAATCCAACCATTCAATGTTTACCACCTAGGAGATCAATCTCTAAAGCCTAATGGCTAATAGGAACCCAATGAGATAATTGCATACCATCCTTTTCAATTCTTTTGATTTTCATCCAGTCCCGGAAAAAGGCATAGATTAAATGGCTACATCAATCTAATCAGGTTGGTTTTTAGCCTTTGAAATGTCTCCTTGTGATGCCCCATTGGATGGGGCTCTTCCTCCCGCTTTGTAGAGATGTACAGCTGAGCCAAGGAGAATGGATGCTTCCTGCTGTCTCTCCTGACTTGAAACTATATTTTTCAAAGAATGAACTTCAGTCTTCTCTACAGTTTGAATTCCCTTTGCAGGTTTCACGATCACTGCAAAGTGCTGTCTCAGCCTTAGGCCTGAAGGTTAGCTAAACTTTTTCTGTGCTTGTTCTACTCTCTTTTACCTATGATCACATATGTATCCCAACTGTACCCAATCTGTTTCAGGAGCTTCAAGGAATTTCAGACGCAATTAACTCAACAACTGGCCCTGAAGCTTCAAATGGGACCCGGATTTCAGAAGATACAAACAGCAATGGCGGCTCTTCGAGTTCCAGTCGGTTTGGGTGGAGGTTTCCTGGCCTCAATGCATCCTTTATTACAAGAACACACAGTGCAACTAACTCCTTCAAATAACATGTAGGGCGAACTCTTTCAGATGGATCACTATTGATCCTATATATGCAAATTTATCCTCTCTTCAGATGAAAAAAATTGAGGTTTTAGCTGTATGGAGTCCCTCATATTGAGAGTGCTCAGCTAAATTATAGAAATAGGACTGAGCACTGAGTTTTGTAGATTCGATGTTTTGTTTATTTACATCATACAAATTCATTATTGCCGAGACTGTTAATAGAACTTTTCAATCTCAATCGAGTGTAGGTAAGTGGCAGGTCAGGAGGAGAGGGGAAAGCAGAAGTGAAAATAGAAAAGGGGTTTATATAATATTTTGGCAGAAGTGGTTAATAAATTTATATCGTTATCTTTAATTTTAATCTGCTGTTGTTGCTTACTGATCTTGCAGAAATACACTGACAGTCATTACACCAAATCAACTGTTCTTGAGAGTTACATTTAACGGCAGAACTATAAGCAAGGGGAGGATCATGTTTTGTGTTGTAATTTGTAGAGTGTTTTATTGTAGAAAATAATATTAGCCCCTCCAGATTTTCAAATAGAACCCCTGGAGGGAGCTCCAACTTTAATCCCATCCATTCAACTTGTCACCTGATTATGTGAACCGGATCCCTTTGGTCTGCTATGTATGCTCATCTACAAATTGATTCTCCCCTCTCTGCTCAAAACTAACCAAATGACAATTCAGTTCAAGCAAATTAATCCATCATATGATGGTTGGGGGTTATGTGTGCAGGCCAGGACCACGCCACAGGAAGTAGAGGTCTTGAGTTTGATTCCCTTCTCCTTGCTGGCCAATCTCAGGGATTTATCAGGGATAAATCGATTCCCTTCTCCCTGTTGGCTAACCTCAGGGATTTATCGCTACTTGCCTGGTGGTGTCGATGGAGTTGGATACCCTATTACCCCAAACAAAAAAAGTATCTGTGCTCAGGAAATTATTACAAGGATGTTCTCTGAAGAGCTTTTCTCTGATAATCATCTACCTCTATATTTCCTTATTACTATGTGTATGATTAGTAACATCATACATGAAAAAAACAACTAATAACCAATAAATTCACTCATACAATCTCAATCGAAAACAAAAAGCTTCACCAGAAAAATGACAGGGACAATCTCAAAACAGAGAGAGAGAGAGAGAGAGAGTTCAAGTGGGAATCAAAGTCTCAAAGTCTTCATCGCCATATCTGTCAAAGAAGCTCCCCAATGAGATAATACCAAGTGCAAAAACCATAAGACAAATAGCAAGCCAAGCCAGCACAACCATCCCTCTCCCTCCATCAACACCCTCCTCCACCTTCTTCTCTCCCTCCTCCACCACCTTCTCTACAGACAGAGATGAACCAGAAGAAGAGTTACAATATCCACAAACAGATTGATCTTCGTTGCCGCCATCATTGTCACTGTAATCATCACCATCAGAAGAAGAAGAAGAAGAAGGCAGAGACCTCATTTCACTGCATTGAATCAAAACAGAACAATCACTGCATATCTCCATTTCACTTGCACCCTCCAAAGCCTCGAATAGCCGCCGCCTTCCTTTCAATTTACCACTCTCTATGGCTTCCCTTCTCTCACTTAGTATCTCCTCCACTGCCAAACCATTGTTTCTCACCTTCCATACTGCCCTACTAGGAGACTCTCTGTGTTCAAGAAAAGATACAAGATTTGTTGGCGATTTGTCCAAGAGTTTGAGAATTTCAGAACTGGACTTCGTATCGGCCGAGCATCGATGAAGGCTTCCAGGATGAGATTGTTTGAAGGTGTCCCAGTCTTGTTCTAGATGCTGGAACTGGTGGTGCAGTTTATCTTCGTTTTCTTCTTCTTCTTCTTCTTGTCTTTTCATGGTGAGATCTCTTGGTTTTTTCATTCTACCATGTCTTGGAGTGTTGGAATGGAGAAAGGTTAGTGGGTTTGATTTCAAATATTGGATAGAAATAGAATGAGATCATTGCGGAACAAGAACTACCCACGTTCGGCTTTTTACTTTCAAATTTTGATTTGGAATGTCTTTGAGATTAGAACGTTTCTTGTAAAAAAAAATTTTTAAAAATCTGGGGGAGTGCTAGCCACACTCTCCTTCTATTGCACTCTCTCCATTTTAAAGGCAAGAAGACAAGAATTTTATGTCAAGACAGTTGTGAGCCCACCATAAAATTCCCGACTTCTTGCTCAAAAGGGTGAGAGTGCAAAAGGGGAGAGTGTGGCTAGCAAATTCCTCTTTTTATGGTATAGATATTCTTAATGGCCATCTGGATCATACAATACCTTATCAATTCACCAATCAGGACCATTGAATTAACGGGCTACCTATACAGATAAATAGGCTCTGATCTTATAAAAGCCTTCTGTTCTGAGAACTTCTTTCTCAACCTTGGACGACATATACCCTTCTAAGTTTTTTTTTTTTTTTTTTTTTTTGAAGCCTTTTTCGGGTGAGTAATTATGTCTCTTCCATTTCAACACTGTATTTTTCGTCACTTTCTCCTTTTGGCTTCCCTTTTAATATTTGGGTACAGACTGATATTATGGTTTTCTCTTTCTTCTTTTCTTTTTTCACTGGTCTTGCACAAAGTGATTGCTTACCACCACCAACCATTGATTAAAAGAGAATGATCCTGTGTAAGATGCATATAGCAGATAGTCTTGACAAGCAAATTAAAAAGCCGCTGCGCCAAATCAACATTGACGTCCAGATCTCCCCAATCTGTAACTTACAAGTGGTGGGTTCCATGACTGCATCACTCAACCAGGGTTGTTCAGTTTATTACTTGCTTTTACTGACCACCCCACTTGGTAGAGAACTGGCTGTCACTACCTTTGGGACTCATTAAGAACAGCCCCAAGAGATATTATCCAAGTAGGTACACAAATAATCGATTCAGAGCATCAACTGATCAATGATGCATAGCCCAAAATCAAGTTTAATCAAATATCCACCCTGTTCGACTAATTGAAATTTTGTGGACAATTTATTGCAGATCCTCATTGCTGATTATCCGAAAGAAGGTAATAATCTGACAGTTGGAAACATTAGTTAACATCCCAGATCACATGCCTGTATCAATGTACATGAATAGTGATAGCGGGAAGAGATGGTTTACACTGGGTCTCAATTTCCAAATATGATAAAGAGTCAAAGGGCATGGCTTAGAAGCCACCATAACTGACAATACATCCAGGTCAGAGGATCTCAGAAATAATAGTTAGTCTCATCAACCTTACAAGCTCCGGGAGTTCTCTAGGTTTAAATTCAAGGCATCGTCTCTCATGTGATTCAATAACAAAAGTACCCATGTTACATTCCCATCCCCATCCCATTAGCAATCATAAAATTGCCTGAAGCCACTATGGCCAAAGCTGCTCAGCTTCCAGTATCGGGGTTTGATATGTCCTCTATTATGCCTTTCCCATCAAAAGCATCAAAGAAGAAGAAATTTTTTAGGGGATCCCCTTTGCCTGATATCGCTTTAATTACTTCCTGAGAAATTGGATTGGAAACCACATCAAATTAAGGTAGAAAAAAATTTAAAATAAACAAATAAGAACTGAAGAAGAAAGAAAAGGATCTGAAAAGGGTACCTGACCAAGAATTCCCCCAATGATTGCACAGACCGGAGGAAATTCTCTTCTACCTGCTAGCAATCTTTCCAGGAGACCATCTGGGATATGAGATTCATTCAATGACTGCCATGGTTTGAAAGCAGGTGTCAGAAGATGAAAGGATCGTCATACACGGCAATCAACAAATATAAGTCACCCACCTGTGTCTCGCAAAGTTCCTTTCTCAGCTTCAGAACACTTGGAAGATCTGCAACTGAAGTTTCACCAGGATTACGCTCCTCAGTCTGTTCAAACCTTTCTATCACTGCATGGACAAGGTGGATAGTTTAGTCATTAATCTGTAAGAATCAATTATCAGGTGATAGAAAGGTTTGGTAAGG
This sequence comes from Tetracentron sinense, assembly GCA_015143295.1. Lineage (NCBI taxonomy): Eukaryota > Viridiplantae > Streptophyta > Magnoliopsida > Trochodendrales > Trochodendraceae > Tetracentron > Tetracentron sinense. The sequence continues at coordinate 55,659,068 of CM026554.1, read as the reverse complement.
AAAAATGTTTATGGGAGATAGTAAAGCCAAACTGCCATTTTTATTCTCCTGATTAGGATTCAAAACACCCATTGAAAAGCACCAACACAGTTCTTAACTGGCACCTGTACTTTTCTTTTCCTCTTTTGAAAATTGATATCTGTGCAATTTATCACATACCTCTCATCGCGAAGTAAAGCTTTGCAACTTTCCTGGGAAGTGCTCTCCAAGGAACTGCAACTGCTTCCTGCTATGCCAAAAACAAAGGGTTATATTCAAACCATTAAATAACAACAAAAGCATCAAAGTACAAATCTTGACTACTTATGAAATATAATGAGTTGTATGTGCCAAAAACAAGTACAATTTACTCTACATGAGACAGCATAGCTAAATGCACGTTACACATGTACAGTTGGACACCCCACTCAATAAGCCCCACCTAGGGGCTCTGCCAGACGTACCCGGTTGTATGATTTTGAACATTCCATCACATTCTTTTGGAATGTCAGCAAAAACAAGGCAAACAGTCAACCAAAAAGTTTATAGATTTACGATTATGACCCATTAATTCACTCACATAGTTTACACCATCTGTTTTTGGTGTAGGACATCTCGTAGTTGGCATCCCTCAAGAGTTTGTCACTCCCAGCCCCCAAAAATGAGCCACAGTACCATTGCACCACCAGTAGAATGTCTTAATGGACTACCCAGGCCAGCATATACCAAAGATTTCCATTTCTTATACAGTTTCTTAGCATCAAGAAATGCTCTCCAAAAGAGCCACACTAACTCTTTTCCTAACAGCCTTACCAGTACCAAAGATTCAATCTTATTCAGTTTCTGGACATTAGTGAAAATCTCTCCAAGATAGCCATATTAGCATTTTTCCTATCAGCCTTTACCAACAATTGGAGTTCAAACTAGCAAACAAACACAGATCATTACACCGTGCTTACACGCATAAACAATAGTGTCACCTGGGAGAGGGATTAGAAGCTCTGCTAATCTATTTTGGCCAATGGATAGTACAAAAAGTAAGGAAGTTAAAAGTTCTTCAACAAAAAAAAGGATGATATGGCAGGATCTTGCACTCAATTGATGAAATTAAAATAATAATACCAAACAAATGAAATTGAATCACCGAAGTGCATACCTCAAAACTTGGATACTGTAATTGCTGTTCAATAGTATCAACAAGCTTTTTCTGCAAAGAGAAACTTTAATGATTTTACCGCTTTTGTCATCAATGCATGATATCAATAAGAATTTTAGAAGGCTAAAAGGTCTCATTATCTCTAAAGGTTATAACTAAATTCATACTACAAGTGTCTGAACAGAAAATCAATGAACAAAAAAATCTGAGAAGCCATCGGACTAACTAGCAAATTATCAAGTCCAATCAGATTCAAAGGGAAAATTTGTGATTAATACATAATACATGTCGTCATCATCAATGCTTTATCTCAATTACAATACATAATTAATTTCATTCCTCTAAATAACTACTGAGACTTTAACTGGTCAAACGTTCAGGCTGAAACATGTTGTAGAATTGCTCCACACAATCTTAGACAATGGTTGCCCTTGCTTAGCGAATTACTAGCTTTTCTCACTAAAATCCAGTGACAGCAGGTATGCTTACATTGACATTTCCTGTTTAGTCTAGTACAAACGTCAAACACTGCAGCTTGGGCCAAACAAATAAGAGAATGGAATTTTTTTCCATTTTGGGTGGTGCTACACGCACACCAAGAATTACTGACTATACACCAAGTTCAAATGAAAAAAAATCAGCTTTAGTTACACAATGGAAGAAAGAAGAAAAAAAATGCCCTTATCTTCTTCCTTCTTTTCCAACCTAAGAATCCAGCAACCCCTCTCTCCAGCCAAATGTAAAAATTGCTGTCATCTCTGAACAAACACCATTAAAATACCCATCTTGATGATGGTGTCACATCCAGAGCCCCTAGGTAATAATTTCACGGGCATTTCACCGCCAGCAGCAGTAACAGAAGATGACAAACATGACTACTCTAAATGAGCTGAAAATGCAGGAATTAATGACGGGGTTTCTTGATCAGATGGTTTTGGATGAGTTATGCTGGGTGCAGAACAGAACCAGCAACGGAGGATTAATGGCTTTAGGATGGCACAGCAGCATAGATCAGGGTATGTTTGATCAGGGGTACTGGAGTCAAGAGTCATTAGACTGAGAACAATCCCACTCTCTATCTCCTGTAATATCCCCATTTACTGCAAATACCAATACTGAAAAAAAAAAGGTTATAAACTCTTCTGTAAATTTCTATTTTAGTTTCCAATTTTTTTTAGGGGGCTTTGAGAGGTGTTTGGCTGTTGATGTTGGTGTTGGTGTTCTTTTGCTACTAACTTGCATGGAAGCTTCCATTTTTCTTTTTTGGGGGTAATTTCTACTGTTTCCGGAATTAATCAAATATAAAAGATATAAGAGTTCTGTCTTTTCCATTCCTATAATTATAATTACACTTCTAGAGCGGAAGTCGTATAACATGGAAAACAATGGAATTACATATGCCACTCATTACCCATGAAATAGGAAGGGACAGATCCTCAAGCCCTTACATAACTCTCTTTTTCTGCAATAGTTGTAACTTTTTATTAATCAATTGCCCCCACAGAAAAGTGGCCTTAATAGCAACTCCCCACCCCACTAAGGGGGTCATCTCTAGATACCCAAACAATACTGCCAGGTCAGTGTTTCTAACTTCCACCATAGTTATAAACTTTTAATAGTTATCCATTCTCTCTTTAGTCTTTAGATCTGTAGAACTCATGAAGAGCCAGACCTACGTGATGACCATAAGAAGCCCAAAGCAATCCACAGTCCAGAACTAGTGAAAATCAAACATTAGCCATAGCAAAAATTGGTTTCTACCTTAGAAGCTTGTCACTCATATATATATTTAGTGTGTGTGTGTGTAGGTATGTTATGTTAGTATTTAAGCAGTAGGTGAACTCCTACGACATTCACTTGAATTTCTTTGGGTAAACATGCCAAGTAATTAGGAGGGTGTGTTAGTTACAGAGGTAAATTAGCTGTTTCACAGAATATTTTGGAAGAGATGAGACAATCTTGGGGAGATGACAGCAGCATTGCTTACAGTTATGTATATAAATCATCATCTCATAATGTTTAATTGTGACTTGTGAGCAGCTTCAAAACACTCAAAAACACAGTGCTAAATAGTTGATATACATCTTTCTATTTTCCATATATGCATTTTGAGCTTTAGCCAAAGAAGATCAAAAGTGAAGCACTATCCAAATATAAAAAGAATTAAAGGGACATAAACAATAGAATCCCAAAACAAGAGCTCAAAATATATCCGATAACTAAGAATAGTGAAAAAAAAAAAGTAAGATGAGCACCTGTGAATAGGTATAGTTCTGCAGATCAACAAATATTTCACCACATGAGTCCCTACAATCAACTGTATAAAATGCGACGCGCTTTGACCTCTTCCGACATTTCTCATTGATTAATTTCTGATGTAGAAGCAAACGGTATAAAGAAAATGAATAAACATCCCAGAAAGCAAATGCTCGTACAAAATGCCAACGAACTACCAAAATCAAACAAGCCAAGGATAGCATGTCAGGCTTCATTAAGCATAGTATTATTAACTACTCATTATTAATAAAGAAGAGTGCATATTGTACTTTTGTTCTCAGAGAGCAACAACTGACAACTACAACATCAAACTTGTCGTAGAAATCTCCATCAAAGGTTGATAAATCACCTGTAAAAATGAAATTTTGGATATTATTACATCATAATTTTAGACTTTATCATCCCCATCAATTACAACACCATAACTATCAAACTGCATGTAAACAAAATATTGAAAAAGAAAAGGACAATAAAAGAAATGCAGAAACACTGTCCATGAGGCATCAGTACCTTGGCCTTTGGCAAAGATCTGTATTAGGCATGTGAAAACTAAAGGTCCTCTTCAGAAAACTCTTTTAAGGCTTAATAAATTTGATCATAGTTACGCAATCAAAATAAAAACGAACACTTTATACAGGAGCTTGTCCCTTTCCAATTGCTTGTGCGGCAAAAATGAAAATTATGCCCTGGATTCTTTACTGAAATGTTTAGTGGCATTGAGATTGTGACCTATTTTGAACATTTCCCTAGTTAAATAAGTTGTTTATCAGAAACAATGCTCATGTCTACGTAGAGGAAAGAGAAGGTCATTTTCTTCAATGTGAACACTTGGCAATCCAAAAAATCAGGATAGCCACTATAAAAATAGCAACCTTAAGACACTATTTCCCATAATGTACAAATAAGGATCATGGTCTACAATGAGAGTGAAATAAAAACAAAGAAAAATAAAAATAAGCCCAACTAGAAAAAGTTTAGACAAACATAAGCATCTCCGCCATTCTAACTAATACCTATTATTGCAACGTGACAGAAGAGTATCAATTAAAAAAAATATGACCTAAGAGTACCATTTCTAAAACTAAAGACATGGAGACCTATATTACCTAGTATTAGACGTGAAGAGACCTACCGTTAGATTTTGCAGACGATTGACCAATGGTGTTAATCAAGGTTTGAAATTTCGACAATATTTCGATATCTCGCACGAGATATCTCGATCTCGACGGATTTCGAAATATCTGAACCATGTATTTTAGTTTTTACAAAATTTCGTAAATTTCGATCGAAATTTCGTATATTTCGACAAAATTTTGTATATTTCGGTCGAAATATTTTCTACTATTTTTTTTTTTACATTTTCTTACACGGTTTTTACAAAATTTCGTATATTTCGACGAAATTTCATAGATTTCAATCGAAATATTTTCTACTGTTTTTTTTTTAATTCTTTAATTTTCTGTTGTTTACTTATTTATACTTAAGTTGTAATGGTCATTTACATAATAGAACTTATGTTACAAAATAATAATTTTAAATGCCTCTTTATAAATTAATTTTATTCTTATCTATATTTCAAAACCCTCCCTTAGATTACACTAATTACAATAATTTTTTAAAAAAAAATTACATAAATGATTATATTACCCCTATGTTGCAAGTATTAACCTAATTATATTTTATAAATTAAATATTATTTAACTATTCTTAGTATTGATTTTTATTATACACACAATAAAAAATTCAATAAAATCTTAATACAATATTTTTAATTTTAACTATTCTTAGTATTAATTTTGATTGTATTTGAGTTAATTGTTATGCTTGATTGAGAAATGAATACAACTTTTTATGTAAGTTATATCAATATTAGTGAATCATACATTGTCGTCAGTATCAGCGCATGTCTTTAGCTCCCTTCTCATTGCATCTCTTATGTGCATTATTGTTTTTGTAATTTTTTTGATTCTCAGATGTGTATTAACATCTATTTTAACATTTCCTTAAGTTTCATTGAAAAATTCCATGTTTTTCACTATTTTTTTCAAAATTTTCCTCCATGTGCGATATTGTTCCCTCGATATCGATATATCTTGCGAAATATCCTCGATATATCTTTTTTCCATGGCTCGAAATGACATGCGAAATCGAAATTTCGAACCTTGGTGTTAATATGTTATTGAAAATGACAAAAATCCCCTCTTATATTTGTTTGTAAAGAACAAAAATGTCCCCTCTTTATTTTGAAACAATGGTTTGGTTTATGAAGTAAAATGCTGGAGAGAAAGGAAAAAAGAAAAAGCGGAGAGTAAACATGTAGAAATTATATCCAATATTTGAATCAAATGAGAAATCAAAACTCAAAAGGCATATTGTGATATATATATGAAATTGTGGAGGATTAACAAAAAAAATTATCTGAAATTGTGGAAATTTAACCATCCTCCACAGTTCATATTATGGATTAAAAGGGAGATGTGCTGTGAGTACAATTGAACTCTCCTCGAGTTCAATCGCGATTGGTCGTGATTCAATCTCCGACTTACTTAGGTATGCCATTTGGGGCTGGCTATAAATCTAAAGCGGCTTGGGACCCAGTCATCGACCGCTTTTCAAGAAGTTAGAAGGATGGAAGTCTTTTTAGTTTTTACCTCTCAAAATGAGGTCATCTGACCCTCCTTGAAAGCACCCTTAGCACTCTTTCCTACTTACTTTTTTGTCAATCCTAACCATTCCAGTCTCAATACCTACTAAACTGGAAAGTTTGCAAAAGAGATTTCTATGGAATGAGCAAGTTGAGATAGAGAAATACCGCCTGGTGGATTGGAAAGTCGTGACCACTCTAATTAAGTGGGGGTCCTGAATATACGGCCTCTCACGGCAATCAACAAGGCTCTTCTGGGCAAATGGCTATGGCGATTTGGGAAGGAAATTGAGTCTCTTTGGAGAAAGGTAATTGTCGCTAAATCTGGTGAAAACTCCGTCTGGAAGCCTAAAAGTGAAGGGGTCCCATAGGTTGGGTTTGCGGAAAGTCATATGTAATGTAAATGATGAAATTTTCTAAGCACATTCTTTTTAAAGTGGGCAGTGGCTGGTCAAAATCCCCTTAAGGTTGATTTTGGAAATCTATATTCCGTATCACTGGAGAAAATTGTTTGAGGCTTCCTACTTTGAGAGGGGTCTTAGCTCATCTGCATGGTCTCCTAACTTTAGACGTAACCTCAATAATTGGGAGGTAGAAGATCTCCTTCGTCTGCTCATTCAGGTTGCCTCCACATTTCTTGTCTTGTCGTGTCAGGATGATCGGTTAAGGTCTAGGGACAACAAAGGTTGATTCATAGTAAGATCATTTTGTATCCTTCGCGTGTCAATCCTACCTTGTCTTTTTTCCATCAAGTTGTGTGAAATCCAAAGATTTTTCTAAGGTATTTTTCTTCCTTTAGTTGGCATCACTAGACAAAATCCTCACTTGCAATCACTTAAAAAATAGATGGTGGGGGATGGTCAACCGTTGTTTTATGTGTCTCAGATAGATAATGAAGTGGACCACCTTCCGTTACATTGTCCTTTAGCCTACACCATTTGGAATAAATTCCTCCTCTAACTGGGATTCGTCTGGATCTTTCCTAGGTCCTTTAGGGACTCCTTATTAGGTTGGTTGTCAGCGCCTTTGGAGTTTCCTTCTTCTATGATATGGGTCATGTTTCCTATAAGGCTTTAACCATAGGTTGGTCATTATGGAAGGGTAATGAATAGGAGAGTTTTTTTTATGAAATTGTCTCCTCTGATGACCTAGTTTGTTGAAGAATTAGTCAACTCCTACACTCTTGGGTGCTCGATTAGGAAGGATCTTCCAAAATTTAAAGAGGAGGGTTTTGATCTTTTTTCCATTAGAGCTCTCTCCTAATCTTCATGGTTCCCATAACCGTTTAAGACTTTTCTTGTTGCAATTTTCCTTTCTCTTTGGTTCATATTCTTTGTGAACCCTTGTAGCTACGATCATGTTATTGTGTTCATAGTTGTTAAATCCTTGCGATTTGCGATTCAAATCCTAAGAATTCAATTTGAATCCCAAGCAAAACGATTCAAATCGGAGATAAAAATCTTAATTGGGTAAGTTTGATTTGCGATTGAATTCGAGCACGAAACCCCTTTTACGAACCTATACTTAAAGAACAATTTTTATTTTTTTGATTTTCTAAAGGTACTTTATGTCTTTTAAAAAATAGAGAATAAACAAGAAAACCCCTGTTACGGACATGCCAAAACCCCAATTTGGGTTTTCTCTCTGTTGCTGACATGCTGTGAAATGGAGGAAAGAAAAAAGAGGAAAAAGAAAGATAGAGTTGGATTTTGGTAAAACTTAATAGTTTCCCTCGATAGTTTATTTTATTAGTCTTTTTATTTGTACAAGTTTTTTGATATTGATCTCATACAACATAATTATATGAGTTTACTTTTGTTGATTTATCTATAATGATATTGGTTTTTTTTTTCATTTTATGCAGTTCATTCGCGTTTTTTATAGTGTGCAATGAAATATTCATTACTTTATTTTATCAATAGATATGAATGAAATCTTTTAGATAATAGATTATTCTATTTTTCTGATTTATTATAATTTTTTGCATTTTTTAAACAATTTGTTTAAAAATTGATTGAATTTTATGATTTACGATTTAAATCGAATCAGTCCTATGTGTCTTCTATTTATATTATATCATTTACCAATCAACTAATAAATGAAAGACTCTTAGCCATTTTAGAAGACTCATTTAAGGGCTTTGTTGATGCAATAAATTTATTGGCCCATCCCATGGGTTTATGGACATCCATAGACCCTTTTGGGCCTATGGCTATAAACATTGAGGCCAACAATCCTGTCTTCATCAGTAGGTTTTCTATATGCCTTTAATTTTCAAAGAGATACTCCTATGTAATATTGAAATAACCACAGCCCACATGTGTAAAACAACTCTTTCTTCTATAAACTTGAAGATGTAGAGACGAAGACAATTAGTTTGCTTCCCACAGTAGCACAACCCCTTGATTCACGTAATAGGTTTAAACTGTTTTATTTCTTTGATAAATTTATACTGCTTTTATAACCATAAATCAGAAAATCCTTTAGTAAAGCAAACTCAAAACTCTTTTCTTTGTCTTTTTTTCTTTTTGACTAGTAACTCATAACTAAATTTTGAAGTTCACAAGTTCCAATTTTTCATTCAGTTTCCAATTTTTTTACGGGCAAAGAGCAAGGTTGTGACAAAATAAAAGGAAATCCACAGCATTCTTAGAGCTTGCACACTAAAATTATACCAAAATTTTCAGTAGCTTATCTATATATGCTTTCATTCACCATGTGCCTTTAGTAACCAGAATATATCATACCAAGGATTGTTACCAGAGAAAAAACATGCTTTTAAGAAAATGCATACCAACGTAACATTTTGGAGTGAATTTCCCAATCCATCTAGAGATTTAACAGTCACTGTTATAGACAAAACTCCATATCACTATGAAAAGTCATGAAACGGTTTAAGAAATCTACTGTGTATTCATAAGTTAAAAAGCTTGTAAAACATGGCTTCTTTACAAATATATACAGTTATAGAGCTCAACAACATTATCCAATGAGTTATTTCGGACTAAAGCAATGCACCTTGACTAATAATACCACATAATCCACCCTCCATTTACCATTCAGCAGGCATAACTCCAAGTCATGGCTAAAACATATACCATTAGATAGCAGAAAGGAAAACACAATTTCGAGACTATTCCCGTATTGCCCAGCAGATATTTTCTTGAGACTATAATATAATTCTAGGACGAATGAAGTAGTGGAAGGTTTAGATGAATAATGTGAAATATTAACAAATGGAATAGAAGAGGCTCACCTTTTTCTACTGAAACACGGACCATGGGATTGAATTCTCTTAAAGAATCACAACAAAGCTCAGCAAGAGACCTCTCACTAAACATATTCTCGTCTGGAGGAATTAAGAAGTTTGCCGAAAGTGCTTCTTCTGTGACCATCCGATCATCCATCAGCGTCAAACTACCAATTCCTGCTAAAACAATGTTCTTGCAAAACTGCAACAATACCAAACTACTTCCGTAACCATCCGATTTCAAAATTACCACCAAAAACTAGTCAATATACATAAAAAATTAGTTCGTTTAATTAAAAAAATGTGATTTTTTCCCCATAAATCTGAGAACTACCTCAACAGCTGTCCCTTTCATTCCACTGACTAATATATGAGATTTGCTCAGCCTATAACAGATGAACAAGAATCAAAGTTAATATAAAAAAATCTAGCGGCGGCTAAATGCGAAGAAAAACTCAGGAACCTAAAGCAGAAACTAGAACTACCTCCTTTGCGCATCAACGCCCCAAACCCTAATCTGGCGATCATACAAAGCAGTTTCTTGTTCAGTCAACTCCTCTCCGTCCATTCTCAACCGCAACCTGTTTCAGAAATACGAGAATAGTATGAACAATATAGAAGATGAAACCCTAGAATGGGTAAATTTCACTTGCAGCGATATTAAATACTGTGTGGAAAACCCTAAGAGGGCTTGTTCATATATTAGTAGTTTTGCACCTTCGATTAAGAAATAGTACCAATAAGAAGAAGTCGCTTCGGCGAAAGTGCTTGGAATATATGACTGCAAGACGTTGCAGTTGCCGTAAAAGATGCTCAAAGGGGGTAAAATTTGGAAATTTTATTTGAAGTTCCTAAAACCAAAGGAGGACCGCGGGCCTCAACTTCACGCAACGCACCGTGGTTCAAACACCGAACCGAACCGACCCAATATCTCGTCACATGAACGGCAACATATATTTGCTCTCCTACTGAGAACGCATTTTTGTATAATCTTCTTTTATCTCTATCTTCTTCTTTTCTCTATCTTTATCTTTCTTCTTTTATTTACTATTATAATGGGAGAGGCGGCGTAGCCTGAATTTTCTGAAATTCCTAAACTACTTTATATAAAACGATACTTTAATTTAATGTTTTATTTTAATTCCCAAACTACCCTCATCTATCTATTTAAATAATAGAATCACAGTCAAATGCCATTGAACTCGGAGAGAGTTCAATCGCACCCGCGGGTTAACATGTGTCCCTTTTAACTTATATTAACTGTGGTTAACTTCTTTCCTTCGCTCTCACGTGCATCACACATGCCACCCGCTAGTGTCTAATAATAGGTCCCACCCCTTGCATCTTGGACGTTGTTAAAGTTCTTCAATCAAATTGAACATCTAACATGACCCGATACTCTCGAGTACGCCTATCAACCATTCTCATGCATCATGGATAGCTTAGTGACATAGTCGATCTATCCATCAATCATCGAGGGTTGAATAGCCTACAACGTGATTTTCGGTTCATGACCAATTATCTCAAGGTAACTCACATCCTTCCTATACGACCACAATGCATAACACAGGCTTAAGCCCAAACTAGGTAGGAACCTCCAACCCGAAGGCTCTGCACAAGTTCCTTTGATGCACCATTGACCATTCAATGAGATTGTAACACCCTCTTCATACCCTAAAACCTGTCTCCAACCCCTTTGGAGTTATTAACTAAGTTACCCAACATGTGTCACAAATGAAAGGCAGAGATGACCCTTCTCCTTAAGGTGGATGCCAAGCATTAGAGATAGAGGGTGAGAACTTCTGAATTATAGGTGGTGATTTACCTTGGTAATATTGAAATCGGCATTTCATTTCTTGCCACAAAACATTCATTGTACATACCCTCTTTATGCGTTTGTAATGTAGCACAATGTATTTATACTGCAATTTGTTTCGATGTAAAATATGGGAAAAGAAATTAAATTCTCATAAATTATCAATCCATGTGTTTGTTTTTATGTAAAATTTCTCATAAGTTAAATACTTATAGAAAATAAAAACTTTTGCGCAAAATGACTTACATTTAAAAAAATATATGTATGTCATTTTCCAATCAAATCATTATCGCTTTAAATCTATTTTAAAAATTACAAAGTATCATTATTAACTTATTTTTTAATTTCTTATTTATTTTTTTTGCCAAATACAAGTAAATAACATAAAATATATATTTTTTTTAATCTTAAAGAATTCAAATAAGCACTAAAAATTTAGTAAAAAATCATATTTTATCGTCAAAAACTTTTACATCTAAAAACAATTTAAGTCCAAGAAACAGAAAGAGCATCCGTCGCAAACAATTTTACCATAAAAACATGCATGAATGAAATAAACGAGAAATGTTATCAAACAACACAAACAAGCCACAACTTCAACCAACAACATTTAATCAATAAAAAAAGAATAATAAAAATCAACAACATTTTAACTTTTGATGTTACGACATTTACAACATCACTAACTTATTTAATCTATAAAATCTAAATATTACGACAGTTGATAATTATTTAATTTTATAAAAGTAATCTTAATTATTTAATATAGAATAATACATTTATAACCAACAATTAAAAAAGTTATATTATTTGAAAATAAAAATATTAAAACATTATATTTAAATATATGACCTTAATAATTAGATAAGCCATTCACATTGATTAACTTTATCTAAAATACTTTAATATAAATATATATTAGAAAAATGATCAAATATAAGGAAAAAAAAAATTCGTTACTTTGACCCAAATTTTGAAATTTGATGAAATTTTAGAAAATCTCAAAAGAACACTTCATTCAAATAAAATATGGGAAATACTTAACTTATTGCCGCATTTTACTATATAGTCAAATGTGCAGTCTTAATCATTGGTCCATGTCCAATTTTTTACAACACATCAACTGCTGTTAAGATTCACTCACTCATAGGGTTAAGAATCTAACCTTGATTTTTAAAAATAAAAATATTAATCTTAGTTTTCTTAAGCTTAACCATAGTTAAAGGAGTGTTAAAAGCGACACATGACCATGACATTTGACTACATAATCAAATGCGTGGTGTGTTAATCATTGGCCATAAAATATATAACGATTTGAAATTTTCTCGTATTTTTTTTTAATGGAAAATATGGGCCGAAGTTTTGAAATTTGTGAAATTTTTGCCACTAGAAAAAATCGGAACTGTCTGGCCTAGTCACGAAGCCCTCTAACTGCCCTTTTAACCAAAGTTATGAATTTTTAACTAGCTTTTTAACCCAATGACACGTGTTGACGTATGGGACAGAAGCTAGGCGGATTTCGTTTGGGCTGGATGAAATCCATTCTCCTAGAGACCTTTTAGCGGCGTTATTAAAACCGGACCGGACTGGACCGATCAACATGTTGAATTGGTAAAATTGGGAACTGACTAGGTCGCTGTTCTAAAAACTCTCAAAACTAGACTTAATTAAAAATTAGAAGAACTGACCAGATCCAACCGGTTCAACTGGTAAGCCGATAAAGAAAAAACAGAAGAAGGGAAAATGAGGATTTTACAATAAAGCTATGTTTGGTTGTCAATAAAATAGGTGAAAATATGGAAAAGAATAGAAAATTTTAGATTTCTAATATAATTTTTAGTTATATTTTCTAAAATTTTATTTTATTTTTAATGGGTTTCCTTATTTTATTGGTAACCAAACATAAGGTAAAGGCTTCGATCGAACCGGGAACGGACCACCCTGCCGGTTCGAGGCCGGGTTCGGTTCTGAAAATACTGTCTTTATATGGCGGAGCGGACGCGGTCAGACAGAAACGGAGGGAAAGCGTTTCCCACCATTCGCAGTCTCTGTTACGTAGTTAATAGTTAGCACAGAGAAGAAATAATCTAGAGGGTGATGAGTTTTAATAAAATTTCCTCGCCAGAGAGACAAAACGGAGATCGTTCGGACTCAGAGGAAAACTCCCACCACCGACGTTGCTCCAACACTCCCTCTCTACCGGTCTGCGCCAGCACTCCAAGTAAGGCTCGAAGATTTCGAGCTTTTCGCCATTGATCGTCTCCGAGGTATCGCTTCTGTTCCTTCCTTCCTTCTTGATGGAGGCTTTTCATTCTATTCATCTCGTTTTAGGGCTTTGGTTTCCCGAGGATTTTCAACACTCTAGAGTTTGATTTCACTGCAAGATTCGAAGTCATGTGCTGAAACCTAGGGTTTCAATTTGTTTGTTATTTGAAGGTCAATCGTTGTGTATTTCTATTTAGTTTTTTTTCCATGCTTATAGATCTTTGTTATGCTCAATGCAGTTCTCAAAGGGATTTCCGATGGTTTATCCCGAGGAAGGAAACCCGAGGGCATGGAGAAATTGGTTTAGTATCGGATTGATTTTTTTTTTGAAAATTTGAAAGTTAAGTCTGAATTTCAATTTAGTTCTCCTGTGTTACATGGTAAGTGACCTATGGAGGGCAAACATGAGGCATCAAGATGCATCAGAGGTGGTCAATAAAGATATAATCTCGCATTTCGTACTGCGTCTTGTGTATTGTAGAACGTAAGGCCGTTAATTATCTCATTGACCCCCCCCCCCCCCCCCCCCCCTTCAAATTATATGCTAATTTCCTAATGTTCCCTTAGGGAAGACTTGAGAAAATGGTTTCTTTCCATGGAGACTACTCTCTTTTGCTATCGTTTTCGGGTCGAAAGCCCTGAAGCTCAAGTAGGATTTAGTCATTCACTCATTCCACGTAACTATTGGTTTGCCATCCATCATATTTGCTGACTCTAAAGTCTGCTTCGGAATTTACAGAGGGCTCTAATGGGTGAATTCGACATTCTGTATAAAGCTGTCAGCAATGCAGAATTTGAGGTATTTATATTGCATATGCCTGATTGATTTATCTTATATGGTTCCTAAATAAGTTATAAAATTCAAAATCTGTGGTTTGGCAGTTTAAAGTTACCATACCCAACGCACTCTCTCTCTCACATTCACACTCTCACTCAAACAACAAAGACACACATATGTTTGAGATAACCAGAACTCTATACTATTGTTCATACCAAACCTGCATAAAGGAGGAGGGTTTTGTCATGTTTGCATCTGGTTTAAAGATTTTGTACAATCCTTTGACATGAATCTTGAATCGGGATGTTGCAGACCGCAATAATTTGAGATAAGGCTCTGGTGAATTTTTGTTGTTGTTGAGAAATGTACTGAGCTGATCATGACGTTCTAAACACTATTCTTTCTTAGTTTTTACTTGTGTTGCTTGCACAGAGTGTGAAGGAAATATTGGGCCAAGTAGCACGTTCCATTGGTCAGCCTGTACCCAATGGTAAGATCAGATTACTCACTAATTTAATGGACATTTTTCATTCAATAGGCTCCCCTCCCCTCCCTCCCTCCCTCCCTCCCTCCCTATATATATATATATATATATATATATATATATATATATATATATATATATATATCTTGTTCTTATTGCCTTCTGCAGCTGATGCCATTTTCTTCAAGGTATGTTCTCTTTGATCTGATTACTTCTCTTCTACTCCATAACAACTATGTTCATAGATTTTATTAATAAAGGAATAGGACGGGAATAAGCCTTCCAACTGCCATATGAGTGGTTGACCTCAACATTTGATTTGCCTCACTTAGATGATCTTTTAGGCCAAATTATAACACAAACAGATGGTTCTAATCATTCTGTGTTGCTGTTTTGGACTACGAGGATAAAAATTGTTGGAGATGTGACAGATAAACTATGAGTTGGATGGTTGCAATCATTTGGTTTGGCCGATTCTTCTCCTAGAAGATTTATTTGGTGTATGCTGATCCCCCTAAATGCAAGAAACATGTATGGCAGGGGTGAGGGAGGGCACTTCCCCCGTCCTCTAGTCCTGAAGCAAGTATCCACAATCTTAATTGGCTAATTTGTTGTAGCTGATCTGCAGTCAGTCATTTGTATGAAGGTACCATTTGAAGAAGTCCCAGAACTTGTTGCAGGTCGCAGAGTATTTATCCATAAAGGTTATGCATATGTTGCTATGAATCAGGTAAGTATTGAATTTCATTGTTTAACCAATGCATGTTACCTTGAAAGCAGTAGACAGGTTTCTGTTACTCTTAGTAACATTAATTTTTTTTTTTCAGGTGGTTTCCCTTGTAGTTACACAATTCCGCAGCTATCTATCAAAGACACTTGTGCTGACATACAGGTTATTGTTAGGTCACTTGGAGTTCAACTTTTTATCTGTAGCTGTCATTATTTCATGGAGCAATATAGCTTGTTATTCTGATTTTTTTTTCTTTCTTAAAGGTGGATATTTAGTGCTCAAGCCTCAAGGTGTGGTGGGTTTGCTGGATATGTTAGATTTGATATATGGTATTGCAATTTTTTTTGGTAGCAGTTCCATAATGCTCTATCTTGTTATCACTTCTACAAATTTTGTATTGGTTACTGATAAAAAATAAATAATTTTTGTATTGGTTTCATTAAACAAATGCATTGATTAGCGGCTTGGCTGAAGAACATAGTACCACATAAAATTTAGATTAATATGCTGCTTAATATGAAGGTTTCGATTTCCATACTCCAATTTCTCGTTATTCATATGATAAATAGATTTGAAAAGCACCATATTTATGTACGAAATTTTATTGCTGCAGAATGTAAATGTACTTAATAATGCCATCATGCTGTGAGCAATTTTTTATGCATTATGTAGCTAAATTATGCACCTGAAATGATAAGAAGATTGTTTGTCATGTATTTGAGTGCCTTTTTTTAGAAACTTACTCATTAGTCTAGCTAATGATATTGGAAAACGAACTAGAATGCAGCTTTTACCCATATATTAACCTTTCTGTTCCTTATATGTCCATTTTGGTTTATGTGTGTGGAAGTCTATTAGCCTTTTGCATTGTTTGTATTTACCTGTTTGGATTGTTAAATTAATTTGGATCCTCACTGACCGGTCTCGATCAATGTTGAGACCTGAATTCTTGAGCTTGAAGCTCAATTTATGTTGCAAGTTAATCAGTATAAGGTTGATCAGTGACTGAATTCCTTTTGATTATGTTAATGAATCTCTCCCTGCATATATGATTATATTCTGATTTTTTATTCTCCACACCCTGTGGGCGGCAAAAGGATTTGTGGGTATTATGAGTTGATTGTTTTGGACTGAGCAAAGAAGCCCTCGTGTTGCTCTATTATCGAGGAGGATGCATGATGATGGAGAGTTATCAGAGAGTATTGACTTTGAGATTAGTCCTCAATCCAGAGTTTCTTATGATGACTTTACCTATCTTGAAAATGTATAGTAGTCCTGGTATAGTTGTAAATTTCTCTCATTTTGCCAACGAGATGGCATGACACCCGGGTGACAATTCGAATTTGGGTCCCCTTTCTGAGTGACCAGGTGTATCATCGCTAGAATATAGTTTCTGGAGCTCATTTTGATTCATTCCCATTTTTAGTTGGCTCTATCTGGGAGTTGGGGATTAAGTCTTGGTGGATCTCCTGCATCGATATTCCCTAACAAGTTATGCCTTACAAGAACTACCATAACCCTCACAAGAGCTTGAGGCTGCTTTTCATGTATTCTAATATGGATTATATTATTTTGCAGATTCGACATATATCTCTCTTTTTCTCAATACTTGTTCGAATATGCCAAAACTTTTTATCATTTATTCTAATTTTTGGCCTAGATCAAATTCAAAAATAAGCCAGAAGTCCAAGTTCTTTGATTGGGGCTTTAAAGTTTAAATGTGTCTTTATGATGAAACTTCCCCCTTGTCCAACAATTGGGGCAATGCCAAGCATGTCCTGCCCCTTGTTCTGCTGGTGGTTTCTAACAAAATTTGGCAATTTTGCCCCCTTGACATTGTCTTGGAATGTTATTACAAATTAAGACATATTGTCGTATCCTTTAGGTTTTTGAATTACAACAAAGTGTAGCTTTGCTTGCAGGAAATGGACATCTATCATCAGAGAACAAGAGAAGGATCGGCTGACTCCTGTTAGTATTAGTCGTCTAATATAAATTTGACTTACTGGTTATAAATCTAGTGGACCTTGTAAATTGGAAACTGGTTTTGGATTTTCCAGTATGGTGCTTGATAATTGCTTTGTCTCATTTAGATTGTGGAAGCACTAAGCACAAGTTATCTGGGTCCCAACTATTCTCAGGTACTCCACTTCATCTATTACTCTTTGCTCACCGAGTTTTAAGTTGCTTTGGTTCAAATTGGTATACTGATGATGCTTTCCTAAAGAATTCGCAGAGATATCAATAAAGGACATAGATCAAGTTGCTAATAGTTCCGTTCCTCTTTGCATGCGTCACTTGTTTGAAAAGGTAAGAATTGTTCCTAAAGATGTGGCAAGTACTCCCAGTGTTACAATATTTCATTGCCTTCTTATGCCTGTTCTTTTTGTTTACTTGTTCTTTGTTTTTCTTCTTCATTTTATTTCTTAATTTTTGACATATATATGCAGCTAAGAGACGACCGTCATTTAAAGCATGGAGGAAGGATGCAATTGGGTCTCTTTCTGAAGGTAATTTTCTTACATATAAGCACCCTCCCACACACACATATAACTCACACACTCAGATACTCTGCATCCACCTTAGATCGAAAAATTGTTGCAATTACAACTAGTTTAGTAGCATGACGAATTAATTATGTTGAAGCTTCATCAATCCGTGAATAATGTTTCAATCAGGGTTAACTAGTTCGCTGGGTAATAGTGTGAACCACGAACTGGTTCGAAGCGAACCAGTTTGTGGTTCGGGTCGGTCTGGTTCGTCAATATTAGCGAATCCACAGTTGGTGCAAAACGAGTAAGGTCTGATGTAATTAATGTGTTCACACAATCACACCACAGTTGATGCAAAAGGGGTAAGGTCTGCTGTAATTAATGCGTTTACACTCGGATGCGTTCACACTCATGGATTAGTGCATTCACACTTAAGGGCGGAATTGTCCCAATAAATAAACTATTGACAGAAGGGAAATGGAACACGGACCTGCCTCATTTGTCCATGACTTTTTCACTATAACCTAACCCCTTAGGGTTAACCAATCTAACAATGAGTTTTAGAAAAACAAAAAACCAAATTATTTATTTTAATTTAATTAAGCTTAACCATAGTTATATATATATATAAGCGAATTAAGCTAGCGAACCAAACAAAGAACCTTAGCAAACCAAGAAACGAATTATCTAATCCTACCCCTAGCGAACCGGGTTCGTTCTAAAGTAGCGAATTGCGAACCAGGTAACATTGGTTCAATTGTGTCATTGTGTGAGGATGCATTAAAGGTGTGCAACAAGAAGGCAATACGTTTTTTTGCCAAATATTGTAGAGAACTTAAAATATTTTGCAGTGATTAAAATGCATTCTTTTAAACGTTTTCATTTAGTCACTTTAGTTTTTAGCGAAGAGTCTTTTTTCTCCGTGTAGGGTGTTGGCTTGAAGTTGGATGATGCTCTTGCATTCTGGAGAGCGGAGTTTTCCCAAAAGGTTAATATACTGCACTACAAGTTTTATCCTTAGTCTTGCAATTCTTCCCAAGCTATTACGTCATTCTCTAGCTGGTATTGTTTCCCAAAAAATATTGTATTTTAGTCTTCTCCACTACCCTTCTTTTTCTGTTGTACTTCATTATTGAGCCACCACAATGTATGGGGTTATAGTACTAAATTAGCAGCAGCAGCAACATGGATACATGGTCAGTCTCCATCTGCTCTGATTTTTGGCAATACACTATCGAAGAGGTGGCCAACTGATTAATAATTTAATATATCATATTGATGAGCACTGCCTATTCCTAAAATAATGAGGATAGGGTTGCATCATATTTGCTCTCTCTCTCTCTCTCTCTCTCTGTGACCCCCATTTATATAGATATTGCTAAATATTTAACTGTACGACGTACTTATGTATACATAGGGGTAGGAGGTTTGGTGCTTGCAAATCACATGTCATTTCCTTTAATACATGGTGCTTGAATTATCTGTCTTAGGTTGGTACTGAGAGGTTTGACAAGGAATATGCGTACGGCATACGGCATAACTATGGAAAAGAAGGAAAGAGAACAGTAAGACATCTTTTGTAGTACACTTGAAGGAATATTCAAATACTATTTTCTTGATCATATTAGAGATCTTCCTAGAGGTCAAGACATTGTGTGTGTGTATAATATTCCAATTCCACATTTAAGCAAAATTTTCTGGCTTATGCAGGATTACACACCCTATTCCTGTCAAAAAATTATTTCATCAACTCTTGGTATTGGGGATCATCATGGCTGCCCCTATCGACATTTTAGGTTCTCTCTCAAACTAATCATTTCCATTCAACTCAAGGACATGCAAGTAGGCAATATGGTAATTAATTTCCTAAACTTGACAATGTTGTCAAAAAATTCTAGAACCTGATTAACAATGGGGCTCTTACCTTAAATCATATTTCTTTTTGAGACCAAATAACCATGTTACCAACCTATCCCTTGGGACTCATGACTCCACTTGTATCAGAAGCATCAGATGCCTTGTTCAACATTAATTATGTTTGATATGTTGTATTTGCATATGTTGACCTATTTTTTCTATTTTCATTATTATCTGAGATTCTAGTTCTAAAACAAAACCTTTCTTGCATCCTATATTAAATATTTGCACGCATTTTAAATTTTATCATTTTTATTGCCTAATGATAATTTTGTATAAGAAACTTTAACGTTCCTGTATAGTAATGAAATAGATATTGCTTATATATCATCTATGTGCGATAGCTGGCCCGGGTCGATCTCCTCCCCACATCGGTGTTTTTCAACTGATGAGAAGCCGAGATTTTTTAGAGTCGCTACCAATCAAAAATCCGGGTGTGATTGGTCACCCACAAATAAAACCCTCGATTTAAAAGAAAACCGAGATTGGGCCCGGGGATTCTCTTATGAGTTGGGGAAGGTGTTAGGCACCCCACCTCATCCGTCAAACAACGGTTACCTCTTAATTTTTTCCATTAAATTAATTTAAACATTATTTTCCCTTTTTTATTATTTCGAGATTGGAAACTCACCCCTCCTCGACCGAGTTAAGGTGATTTTCTCTCTACTTGCTTTCTTTTATTTCAAGATTGGAAAGCCACCCCTCCTCGACTGAGTTAGGGTGATTTTCTCTCTACTTGCGCGACAAAATCCCTTTTCCCTAAATCGGCGCACGATCACGCTCTCTCCTCGACTGAGTTAAGAGGGGCCCCGCCTACGTTTGGGTGGAAAAGAGAGAAAAACTACTAATGATAAATAAAGAAATTGAAATAAAGAAATCGAAGATCTAGTCTTCCAATCTTTTCCTTCACCCGAATTTTCTCTTCCGCACAACTGTGTAGAGGGAAATCACTGAGCTACTAAGAGAAAGTGAAGGAAGAAAAGACTTGGATGGGTAGAAGTAGAGGATGGGGGATGTAGCATACCTTTTCCCTTTTAGATGCTCCAAGTGTTTGAAGAGAGAAGGAACTTCGACGAGATCCGAACTCCAATGAACTAGAAGGAACTCTGTGAATACCCTAAGACTTCGAAGAAATCTGGATTTTCTGGACTTAGGGAATTCTAAGCTTGCTTTCCCAGTCTAAGGATCTCCAATGGCTAAGGATTCCCCAAGTTTTCAAAGTGTTTCAAGGTCTTTCCATATCTTTCAAGGTCTTCAAGGTGGACTCAAGATGGACTCAAGATTTTCCAGATGTAGAATGGGTTGGGGTGAGGTTCCTTTTATAGGATGAAAAAGAGGGTTCTCGCTTTTTCTGGGCGATGTGGGACTAAAAAAATAACCCAAAACACGTTGGCACGCAAAACGAAGTCGGAATTCCGGTTTTCCGTACCGCGCCTTTTAAAAAGCCGCGGGAATAGTTTTTTGACAAAATAGGTGGCGCGCCCTTTCAAAGGGCGCGTGGCTTTTCTAAGCTTAAAAGGCTTTTCCCTTGGGCTCTAGCTGGTTTATGCTCGGGCTTGAATTGAGCTTTGACTTTTACCTTTGATCTTGGATACATTGGAGTCCGGATCTCGTCTTGGAGTTCACCATTCGATACTTGGAGCTAAAAAGGCCATTGGGGTGTGCAAAAATGGGGTGTCTACAATCTACTCGTAGGATAAAAAGTAACATCGAATTATGTATAATATACATATTATTTCTTTCTAATTTATTATATTTTGCATACATAGTCAATTAGTCATATATGTTACACATTAATGTCGTAACATATGCAATTATTATGTGTTTCAAAATAATATGATTGTCATAACAAACAGTAATGAGTATTTATATTAAAATTATGTATTACAACTCTTGAATTTTTCTGAAATTATTTTAAATTTTCTAATTTGAATTTTCCTTCATCTTTTATATATTAACCAGTTTTTTAATGATGAGTTGGTGTATCCAGATTCTTTTTGACTTGCTGGTTACTGGCACATGCCTCCTTGTATTCATTTTGCATTTCTGCTATTATGGCCTACTTGATTTTGATATGTTTAATTGGTGCCTTCGCAATATAGGAGTGCTCCATTCCCTGTGTTATGGAAGATACATGGTGTGCTTGACAGAAGGGTCAGGACCAGATGATGACAACCACCTACAAAATATTCTTAATTTAAAAAAAAAAAAATGCAAATAATCCAGAGAAATGTCGAGAGATTTTATAGTGGATGTACCTATGATTCCTCTTGGTTTCTTCCATATTTATGATCTTTTTCTTTCCAGACGATGTGTGTAAATTTCAAACTTTTTGAGCAGTAGTAGTAGTACATCATTTTGGAATAACTCATTCTCGAGTACCCAAACTGTAACTGATAAGTTGACTATGCATTGAATATATTATGTAATCCCACTTGATGAGATGTACAATGAGAAATTGTAACGCTCTCACAAACTACAATTAAATCTAGTGGATGAAGTGAAGACAAAAGTAAAAAAAAAACAGTGATGTACAAACTATGAAAGAAGTCATTTTATCTCACTCCATTCCTTTCCCTAGCTGGATTCCCTTCTTCATGCATATTATTGCATAATGCTTCTAAATTTAGGATTGCTAGAAACTCAAGAGAATCCCATTCATTTTGGAGTGGTTGTTTGGAGTTTGGACTTACCCTTATGGCACCTTAGCGGCTACCTTAGGTCTGGCTGTGTGTGTGTGCTTAGAGAGAGTGTGTGTTAGTTACATGATATCATTTCAACCAAAAAAAAGCTCTCTCTGATATTCAAGCAGACTTTGAATTCTCTGGAGAAATACTACCAAAATAAAAGGCGAACATAATCAGGGTTAGTTTTGACAGTTACAACTTACAACTAAGGTAAATTTGTGTCTAGCATCCCAAATACTAGTTATCATATACTGCAACGTGGTAAAGACAGTGGCAACATGCACTGGGTTAGGATCCACCATTCATTGGGCAACACCTGACATAGTTACTTAGGTAGAAGATCAACACTATAAAATAGTTTTAACCATCCGATCTATCCATTCATTTCAATGGTTTGAAAATAACTTGCTAGGTGACCAGAGAAACTTGGATGGATAGCTCTTCCTTTTCAGAAGTTTTAACTTTTGACATGGATGTGCTAGATGGAAGATATTAAATGGTGGGTCCTAGCCATTAATGTCTGAGGCCCACCCATCTCGATATTCAATTTATAACCGGTGATCATCGACTATGGATTTACACTAGAACCAACTCTAAAACCATGATCAGTAATAATGGCACCATTCTATGGATTTAGAATGCAGCCAACTCTAAACCCACGGTCTTGTAAGACATGCTCAACTCATGGATTTATGAAACTATTTATACATCCAGAGTTAGATATATGATAATCATGATTGTTTCCTGTTGGCTTGTATTTTGCTTAAAAGTGAGGAGAATTTAAGAGCTGCCCTTGGTAAAATTGGAGTCGAAGGTCGTGCAGTGGAGGATGTGATGGATAAAGTTCTAAATCGGCATTATCAGGTTTTTGGATTCGAAAGTCTCTAAAACTGATTGCAAGTTGATAAGTTATATTTCCTCGTCATGATTTTTCTCAACATTATGGAAACACAATTGCAGTTGGCATGCACCTTGACGTTCGAAGCTGTTCATGGCTCCACCTATGATGCCGGGATCAACCATCCAAATCAGTACTTCAGCGACAGCCAAAAGATCCGGCAATCAAAGGTAGATGTGTCCTATTTTATGAAATCTGATTATCTACTGAACTCTCCACTACAGTTTTGTACGATACTTTGGTTAATGTATCCTTAAGTCTGACCTCTGTCCAGATTTCAAATTCATTTGTGCCATGCATGTGGGGCAGATACAGAGGGATTTGGACCCAGCCTATTTTCATGCTTAGGAGATCTATTAATCCCAAAGTTGACCTAATCAAATGATCTATGACATTCTTTTGGATGGTTGGAAAAAGAATATGCCAAATGGTCCATATAAGACCTATAAAAACAAATGGTAAGAAACACCCATTGAGCCGATCTTCGCCATACAAGGTCTCTTAGGCTCGACCCATCGAATGGTGGGTCCTGTCCTTGCTGTATGTCCACAATGGCTCATATGGGTTGTTGCGGAGATACAGAAGCACAATCGTCCTGCCCTAACAATTATCCACATATGCATTGAAGCTGAGATACAGAGGCACAATTGTTCTGCCCAAACAATTATCCAAAAGTGTTCGAGGAGTTTCAGATTGATTTTATTCTCTCTCTCTGCAGAACCATTCTATTACTTGAGGAGCAACGTTTCTTGGGTGTCATAAGGGAATAAGGGATTGGTTATGTTGATATCTGCTCCAGGTTTGAGTTTCTGTTGGACCAAACCACCTCAACTTCCTTTTATTTTATGTTTGAAGTGTTTCTTTTTGGTAGGTAAGATGGGAAAGAAGGTGCAACCTTGTTGTTGCAGCGCAGAATGCCAATTAATTGAGCTATGGGATAAACCCACAACCTTTATTTTTAATCTCCAAACTGGGACCCGAGGGCCTAACATTTACAGTTGCTTTTCCGCCCTCTTGCTAAAGATGGACAAACCGCAGTGAAAAGTGGTTACTGCTGGTGTCTGTCCCATGCCACTGCTTTAGACTGCCAAAGTCCCATGCCTCTTTTATGTGGGACTATTGGGTCTGGTCCTGGCTTAAGAACACTGCTAGATCCAGCCTACTTTTAGAATTGCTTAGTGTGGCCTCATGTTTTGTATAAAGGGTACCCTTGTGTTGTTGCTAATGTCTGAAGGTGTGATTTTTAACTTACTTTGTTTGAAAAATGTCTGCTCCGTCAAACATGGTTCGCCGGTGGTTGGCCCGCCACTACCATCTGATTCAAGCTTGGGCAGTGAAAGGAAATGGAATCTGTCCTAGATTTGCTGAGAACTAGATTTAACATTACTTGAAAAATATCCAATTTACAAAATATAGTTATTGCAGTTATCCTTTGCCAGGAAACACAATAAGAAATATGTTTTTATGAAGGGAATTAGGGGGTAAGGGTGGTCCTGGTAACTGTGGTGAGACTCAAGGCCGCAGTATACTTTTGGTGGTCGTGGTGTGGTGGTTCCTTTCGGTTTTAGTTGTCAGATGGTGATTCCTCTAGGCTGCCTTTGTTAATTTCAGTTGTAAGAATGTCGAACAGATGGTAATACGCCTTATATATTTTCAGGTGATCAGCTTGGAGGAATGACATGGTATTGCATGAGGCAGCATAAATAGGTGAGCTGTAAGGAAATTTCAGTGCAATGCATTGGCACAATAGTTCATGCATGTATTCATTAAATGGTTTGGTTTTCATATATATATATATATATATATATATATATATAGACACACACACACACATATATTAAAACAAGAAAGATAAAATTTTTGGCTTTTGATATTATTTGTTGTAGCTGTAATGATATTGGGACATAGTCTGCATGTAAGAATGCAAGACAGGTATATTTATGGAGGAAATAGGATGTATACTTTTTGACCTCGTCTTTTCTTTATTTTTATCTATTAGCTTCACAATGGGACAGTCAGATAGGGGCCTCACCTTATGCAGTCAGTACCTTCTTTTAACATCATTTAATAGAGGGAGATTTTGATCCAACTCCATTGCCATACATGGACACAGGCTGCCTTTTTTATTTGGTAGGTGAACCTAGGCTACTTTATGTCTTCTTTGTAGCTGGTGAGTAATAGTTGGAGATCTTTACAGCCTTTGTGCATGCATGCTTTACTTTGCTTGCTTAACACTTTTTTTCTTCCTTTCTTTATCAACAATGCTAACCCTTCCCTCCAGTCGCCCTTTTGGAGTGAGTGTTTGGGTTTTCTCTTATTGCATCTTAGCGGTACCCTTAGGTCTGACCGTGTGCGTGCTTAGCGTGGGTTACTTGACACCCTTTCAAACAAAAACAATGAAAAATCCGCATTGCGGCTGGCTCATATTGTCCTGTGTTTAGTCCCACATCGGCTGGGTCTTGACTTTTTATGGTGTGAGTGAGTGGATTTACTCTTATGGCACCTTAGGTCTGGCTCTGTTTGTGTTTAGGGTGTGTTACTTGATACCCTTCCAACCCAAAAAAGAAAAAAAATGCTACCATTTCTCATTTCCTCTCATACATAACTATAATATTTTTTATAAAACTACAACATTTTTTATAGCAAAGGAGTTCCCAATTGTAGAATCTCTGATTTGGGCTTTCAATTCAAGTTCAAATAGTAAGGAAAAGTTTATACTTAAAACTTTTCCCTAATTTATTAAATATTATCTCTCATCATAGAATCAAATGGCCTAGGAGTCAGTATTCCTTGTATTTGCCTTCAGTCATTGCCTTGTGGTATGATTGAGTTTACCAAAAAAACCAAAACACCTTTAGGGTGAGTGTTTAGTCCCACATCGGGTACCTACCCGAGCATGTTGTCCCATATAAGTTCCTTGGCGCCTCAAACGGTTGGTACCTGTTTTGAGGAGCTCTAGGGTGAAGCTTACATGGGCTGCATGTGGCGTGGTGTGTGTGTGTGTGTTTGCTTGGGTGGTGTGAGTATTCCCTTTGTATTTGCCTTCAGTCATTGCCTTATGGTATGATTGAGTTTACCCCAAAAAAAAAAAAAAAAAAAAAACAAAAAGGCCTAGGGGTCTACAAAAGGTAATGCCGAAGCATAGATTGGAACAGGTACCAGTTCTAGGTGGATTATTGTAGCTATTGATGGCTCTATATTTGGCTGTCAACTTTATCTGATTGTATTTAAAATAGGCAAAAGACTAGACTTGACTTAGACTTTTTAGGATGACCTTTTACCATCTGTTCTATGTATGGAGTCTCAAAACCTAAACAAAATAAAGGGTTTGGAACCTTAAAACGAGTATTCATGGGAAATAGCTCCGGGCTTGAGGACTATACCAATTTCCAAATTGGGCTTACCTTGCATTCTTTTCTGCAATATGTACTTTTGTTTCGGAACATAAACTGATCGGTTGCTCTGTCGGCTTGTTTCCCTCTTCCACTGCCATTATATATTTCCCGGCAAAGCAAACGAGCCTAGCGGATTTTCTTCACTTGCACAAGCAGCAGCCTTCCTTCTCTAAAAATAATATATATATATGGGAAATAGTTAACGTAGCTGAGAAATGGATTTTAAAATCCAAGGCTGACCTCATTGGGCCTTGCTCCCCCCCCCCCCCCCCCCCCCCCCTTCTCTATCACTACTCTATATATACTAGTAGGTGGCACATGAGATGCACGTGAGAGCGAGGTGAAGAAGTTAACCACAGTTAATAAGAGTTAAAAGGGACACGTGTTAACCCGCGGGTGCGATTGAACTTGCTAGTGGCACTTGTGATGCACGTGAGAGTGAGGGGAAGGAGTTAACCACAATTAATAGGAGTTAAAAGGGACATGTGTTAACCCGTGGGTGTGATTGAACTCCCCCTGAGTTCAATCACGATTGACTGTGATTCTAAATTGATAGATGAGCAAGGGTTAGTTTGGAAATTAAAGTAAAACATTAAATCAAAGGCAAGGGATAGATCGAGAATTAAAGTAAAATATTAAATCAATGTTTTTGTTTTTAGGTAAGAGTAGTTTGAGAATTTCGAAAAAATCATCTATGTATGCCTCTTGCATTATATTAGTAAAGATATATATATATAAAGCTACCGTTACTTGTAGGAGAAAAAATGAGCAATAGTTTGCTCCACAGGGTGAGGATCGAGCTATTGCTTCTTGTTCTCACAAGTTCTTTCAATTGCCCATAAACTTGATTAATCTATGTAACCCTCGTAGTTAAAATTTTCATTTTTTTTAAAAAAATCAAGGGTAGATGGGTGAATCTTAGGGCAAGGGAATCTTAACTATAGTTAAAGGGAGTTAATAGGAGACAAGTGGCAGAAAAAGGTGATTATTTTCCTATTCATAATCGATCTCGGGTCCATCGTCTGTAATGGACTCTCCCCAACCAAATTCCAGTCTACAATTTCACCTCCTCTGTGGAGTCAGATGATCTTAATCTTGTATCGGATACACAATCTGATCGGCTGATCAGTCTCATTTTGAGACATTCTTGCCTTTAGGATCTTTAAATTGTCGGGTCGCATGTAGGGTCTATTGGGGATGAAGAACCTCTTCCACATTACCCATTTTTTTAAAAATGCCGTGCAATTACACGTGCCACACGGGAAACCAAGAAAGCTCGTTGCCGACAAAAGAATATTCTTGGGCTGATCCCAAATGATTTGGGCGAATATTGTTCCGTTATTTTATCCGTGCCGTCGATTTCTGCCACGTGTATTTACGATACGAAAGTGGACACGTAGCGTTTGGTCTGCACAAAGTACAAACACGAGTTAGGTCTGCATATTATTACAGCTGGGCCCCCCCTGACTGCCGATAGTTACAGGCTTGTCTCCTTAGATTAGTATGGCAAATTTACCCCTTATAGGTTTATGATAAGACAAAAATGCCCCTTATCCTTGTTTTGGCCACATCAGTCGCTCTCTCCGGTCTCCACCGTAACGGGGTTTTTGCTTCCTCAAATTTGTCTCTTTCACTGTTCGTGTGCCCCCCGGACCCAAACCGCCTAGAATAATAGTTAAACATTGAGGAGAGGAGTGCTAGCCCTACCATTTTCTACTCTCAGCCCGAGCCAACTGCTTATGCATAAAGCTTTGCAATCAGTCAAAAAGTATCTACTTTAATGATAAGAATGCACAAGCGGTTGGCCCAAGCTGAGAGTAGAAAAATGCCTGAGAGTTGGGTAGCACTCTTCCTTGACATACGTAACTTGTGTGGCTGATAAACATCCAAGACTTTCCATTTTCCTTCTCGAAAGTACAGAGCACTCGTCTTTTCAATTTGTTTACGAGAAAGAGGCGTGCTATCCCTGTTCTCTCTATTCTCTGGACAGAAATCAACATTCATGATTTTTATTTTTATTTTGAATTTTTATTATTCTCACTTGAGTACAAATTTTAGTTCTACTTCACCCAATTTTTAACTGAAAGTAAGGACGATGAGAGTAGGCCAAACAAAGGGTTTTGGATATTCAATCCCTTCAGTGAAAACGAGATATGAACAATTCTCAATGAAATCAAGAGCTCTACTATTTGATATTTGGCTAGGACCACGCTTCAGGAAGCGGGGGTCCGGAGTTCGAATCCCTTCTCTTTGTTGGACCACTCTCAAGGATTTATCTTATCTTCTCTGGTACGTGTTGTACGTGCTTGGGACTAGTCAGGTGCTCTAAGATGCCCGAACAACCTCGTTTGTAGAACCCCAGAACTCATTAACATTGAACAATGAATAGTACTTGTGAATAATGTTTTTAAGGCTTTAAGCCTTGTGTATGGTCTTGGGGGTTCTCAATGATAATGAAGACTTTGAAATTTTCCTTGGGTTTAAATAATGTGTTGTTAAGGTTCTCAGGACCTTAATTAAGGTTCATGGGTGTTAAAATTGAAAAAAGAAAATGTTCTAAGGTTGAAAAATGGGAAAAAAAAACAGCAAAGTAAGCAAAATTCAGGCCAACTGATCGACCGGTGCTCCAGACCGGTTGATCGGTGCTCTAAATCGGTCGACCCCTCCACCACCGGTCGATCGGTGATTGCACTCCCTTATATGAGGAATTTTTTCAGAGAGAGGATTTTCAACCGGTCGATTGGTGCCCATGACCCGTCCACTATCGGTGGAGACCTCCGGTCGAGCTCATACAATTTTTGCTTTGTTTGGTCATTTCAAGCCTTTTCATTAAGGGTATTTGAGTCATTAACCATCCTTAGCCTATAAATACTAAATTTCGTGGGTTAGGGTTTCAAAAATCCTCTAAGACACAAATTTAGGAGATTTTGAGAGAGAAGAAGAGGAAAGAACTAGGGCTTCTTTTAGGATTGTCTTGGTTGGTCTTGAG
Organism: Tetracentron sinense; assembly: GCA_015143295.1. Taxonomy (NCBI): domain Eukaryota; kingdom Viridiplantae; phylum Streptophyta; class Magnoliopsida; order Trochodendrales; family Trochodendraceae; genus Tetracentron; species Tetracentron sinense. Next base: position 55,629,311 of record CM026554.1, on the reverse strand, counting down.
ATCAAGGTGAAAGCTTGGTTTTGCTCATTCAAGCCTCCTCAACCTTTTTAAAGCTCTCAATCATAGGATTTTAGTCTTGAAAGGTAGGTACACCCTATTAGTTAACTTTACTATGTATTAAGAAAATAAATGAGTTTGTTGTGAGACATATGACCTTATATGAGTAATTTCTTCCTACTATTGACCTTATTATGATCTCTATTATGAAAATCATGATGTGATGAAATTGGATTGTGTAGCCTAGGTATACATATACCAATGCTTGAAATGAAATGACCTAAGCATGTTTGGATGTTTAAATGCTTTCTAGCTATACCATGATGTTCACAAACACAAGATGCACATGTATGCATTGCATGATTCAAGTTTTCTTTAAGTACGGACTTTCTAAAAGCTTACAAGATGATAACAAAAACAATTGAGGCAAATTATGATTCACAAACACTATGATAAAGTCAAACGTAAGGGTTGGTCAAGGATTTGACATATCCAATGATATGTTATATCTGGCTTCAAGAAAAGACAATCAAGAATGATAATGCCAAATTTTGGGTTGGTCAAAGATGTTAGTATGTCAATTTCAAGCATGTCAATGAAAGGTATCTATATATCCGACTTCAAGTGTTTTAAGTAATTTCAATGATGAGTATTTATATACCCGAATTCAAGTTGTTTTCAAGGACACTAACATCTGACTTCAAGTATGTTCAAGACAAGCATGATTCTCACATGGCAAGAACAAAACAAGAACTATGTTTTAAGAACGAAAAACATATTTGAAAACACGAAAAACAAGTTTTTATGATTAATAAGCATGCACATACGATTTTAAGCATGATTTTCGCACATGGATTCATACATGCATGTGAGTGTATTATTTTAAATTGCAAACATGTTATGATGTATATTATATCACTGTTAGCTAGTAGTTTGTACATGCTGAGTGTTTCAATACTCAGTCGTACATTTTGATGTCGGCAGGTACTCCTTTTGACATTTGCACATTAGAGTCATGAGTCGAAGAGAAGTATGTTGAGGAGCAGTAGGCGGCCTTCCCGTGAAGGGAAATGATTTGGACATGTAGCCTTACGAGACGTATTATTGAGCGATAAGAACGAGTGATATGTATATGCATTTTGATGAGTGGGTATCTCCACTCTTATTTTTGGATTTTGTTATTGTATAAAACTCTTGGAATACGATCATATATAAAGAAAAATTTTGCTACCTTCCGTTGTAGCTTACCTTGTTTATTGTACGCGACGGTTTAATATGACAAGTCAAAGTCTCTTAAACTTCTAAGGATGATTTTGAGTCGCGACATCGTTACACTAAAAAAAAAAATTTACTACAAATTTTTTTTAAAGGAGGAATCATACACTTACTTTACACTTGGCTGGCTTTTAGACAGGGACCTATCATCTAACGCATCCCACCCACAAGACCAAAAGTAATCAAAGCTGAAGAATGGTGAGAAAAGTCTACACATCAAATGGTCAATATTCATTATCTTTTGATTGGCCGACTAAGTCATCACCACATGTAGTCGGCTCATAGGTGCTCAAGTACATTTTGTGTTTGCTTAATCAGCCCCCAAAATGTGACACCTGTTTTTTAAATTCTTAATCTACTTAGTTGAAAAAAAGTTGGGAAGACATTGACATAGAGGACAAGTGCATCGTTTTTATTAATTAATGTGAGTATACTTGTAAAATATGGTAGAAAGGTCCCTCCAAACGATTTACTCTCAATTACAAAGTGATTTTATTTAATTTTATTTTGAGCCATGTAGCTTAAGGGCCCGCTTTTTCACTCTTTGATTGATAGGGCTATCAATCTAGCCCTTCAAAGCTCGCAAAAAAGGGAATTTTAGTTTGATAAGTCCAACAGCCCTCTTTTATTTATATATACATCATTCCACTATCCACTTTTTTTGTGGACCTAACATCTGCATGCTACTTTTGTAGCCGGTCAAAAGAAAAGTTTAAAATCACGTTTTCTTAAAACCCCCTCTTTAGGTTATACTTTTCAAATAAACCTTTTCATAAAGCAAGCCTCATAAATGCTTAACATGCTTGTGTCAGAGACTTTAGAAATGCAACAAGTTCTCATTTTCAAGCTTATTCTCCCACTTTTTCTCTCTCTACACTCTTTCGTCATTTTTTTTTTTTTTTTTTTGCTTTTGTTATAGGAAAAAAATGAAATTAATTACTTATTTGAGGGAAAGTGTGAGGTTTCTCAATTGACCATTCCTGTAGTGGCTTGTTCATTCAAATCCTTACGATTTCAAATGAAATGTCAGTTATAAGTTTGAAATGAGTTTTGGTGATTTTATGGTTTGAATTATTTTAAATTCTAAATCTTGGATTTATACCATCTAAGAACAAGAGTGACAATAAACTTAGAGTTGGATTTAGCACCGTTAATTGTCGGGCTTGGGCCTAAATATTTGAGATTTTTGAATGGGCCTAACCCGACACGTTTTCAAAATGTGTCATTTTAAATTCCTATTAACTGTGGTTAAAATTCATTAACCCTTGGAATTCAACAATATAACCTTGATTTTTAGAAAAAAATATTTAGCTATGGTTAATAATTATTAACCCTTAGGGTTAATTGTTTTAATATATTTTTTAAATAAAATGAATGTTATATTGTTGAATCCCAAGGATTGGTTAATCTTAACCACATTTAATAGTAGAGATTAAAGGGACATGTCTGCGTGGGTGCAATTGAACTTGGGAGCCATTGAACTCTTCCGAGTTCAATCACAATTGACTAGAATACAATCTCTTAAGAGAGAATGTTGAAAATATGCATTACGTTTCATTCTGACAGAAACAGTTCTCTTGAGTATTTACTTTATGAAGGGGTTATCTAAAACGTAGGTCCACTTTATTAAAGGGCTCAAGTAAAATGTATAACTTCAAGAGGGTTTTAAAGAAGTTGCATTTAAACTTCTCTTTTGACCGACTACGAAAGTAGCATGTAAAAATTTTGCTGATGTTAAGTCCACAAAGAAGTGAATTAAAGAGAAATTGGACCTAGCATCCCTCTCTCTATATATATATATATCATTCCACTAATAAAAGTAAAAGGAGTGTACTGAACTTTATGCGCACATAATTATCCTTCATCTCTTATTAAAAATTTATAATATATAGTATTATGTGGGACCCATGAGACTCACTATTACTAGTATCACGTGCGATGCACGTGAGAGAAAGAGAAGGGGAAGGGGAGAGAGACCGGGAAGAAGGATCCAAGCTAGTGAGGGCATTTTGATAAAATAAATATTTTTGGCATAGAAACTTGAGGGATTTTTTAGATTAAAAAAAAATTACGAGGGACACGTTACAGTAGAAAATGATATTTTGAGAACCAAAAAGTCATCATTTTTCTCTTGAAAAGTACTCGTGGAGATAAAGAGGGATTACTGTTAGTTGTAATTGATATTACTTCAATACCCCTACTAACTTTTCTCATGTAACCTTACTAATTACGTTCACAATAAGATATATAACATGAAATTGAGACTTATTAAGAATATTAGAAAAAAATCAACCAACTTTTTAACTCTCCCTCTCTCATTATAATAGTAGAGAAAAGATGAATAAAGAATTTCTTTTAGTATAGAATTTATTGATAGACTTTTTTTTTTCTTTATCTTTTTTCCTTTTTTTTGAATACACGATAATCATACACACAATACAGATAAAGACTCTATATCAATGTAGAGAGTTGGAATAACTCTTTTATACATCTTTCACTCTTTTACACTTCTCTACCACATCTCCTAGTCATAAATAGAATCCATTACACCAAGGATTGCATATCACAAACTTACGTGAATGAAGCTTTTGGACTGTTTGTGAGCTCCGTTAGGCACAAGAACCTTGATTGAAGTTACATGATATTGCTGAACAAATCATGTATTGATAGGAATGGATGGCAACCTGTCTGTTATTTATTTATTTATTTATATATATTATTTTAGAGTTTATTAATAATTAAAAAATATACTAATAATCACATCCTTTTAGAGTGATGATTCAGGTTTAATTACATTTAAAAATTTATTTAATTTTATTAATAAAAATTATTACGTGCAAAGCACGTGCACCTTTACTAGTATATATATATTAAACATTAGTTTTAGTATATAAGATTACATGTGTTTGAAAGATGACATAATAAACACTTTATCCTAACATTTTTAATGGATTGTAAGAATTTCATAGAATCGTAGATCCAGATAAACGAGAAGAGGCGATCGTGAATGTAAACTAATGGCTCATGATCAACTCTCTTGAGCCAGATCCGGGTGTTAGAACCATTGGAGAATATGTTATTACATGCTTCTATCTCTTTTTTATAAAGAGAATCACCCGTAACCGACGCATTTATGACTATTTGTAATCGACGCCTTTATGACTGTCGTTTCACTATCTAGTCAAGAGTTTCATATCTCTTCTTGATGACTCAACTAATTGGCTACTACATTATAATAATTCTAATAATAAGAATGCAAGGGATTGATGCATTTATATATATATATATATATGTAGTTTGGAGTACATGGCCAACATGGTCATATTCTCCAAGATCCTCAATATTGGTTGCAACCATGTGATTCACTTCTATTAATGATTTACTTTGGTAATTTTTTAAAGTAAAAGTTACTTGGGCAAGTTGATTTGATAAAGAGTCTCACCACATTTTTTTTGTTTCTTGTAGGTTACTATTCCCCCAAAATTTTGTAGTGGAAGTAGACTAATATGATCTTATGGTAAAGAATATTAAGTCAAGGACACATTGTTATCACACCCCAAAAAAAAGAGTCATAAGACTAAAAACTCAAAAGTATATACATAGGATGAAACTTCATCTACACTATTCTCCTTCATCATTTTCTTTGAAAATGCTGAATAGAAAGTACAAATTGTATCCCACAATAATTCAAAATAGATATTATGATATTTATTTTTTCAACAAAATTTAGTTCTACCAATGAACAACATGACTTTTTTTTCATAGTATGATTCAATTAAGTTAAGATTGTACTTGATTTTGACGTAATTAATCTATTTTATCCCACTAAAAGAAGAATCCTAATATGCAATGAAAAGGAAACTAAGTAAAGTAAAAAAATTTTAAGGATGTGAATAACATCTAGCTTATGTATTATCATCTCTTGAGATTTTTCATATATATTTCAAGATAAGAGAGATTTTCAATCATAAAAACTAGTTATTCTAAGAAAAAATATATTTCTATTAGGACCTGGCTCGATAAAATAAAGCTTGGGCTTAGCCACTTTTTAAATCCTTCAAGAGCTAGAGTCGGACCAACCTCGATAAGACCTAAGCCCTATCTTGGCCTGGCCATTTGATAGCGCTACTGATCCTTAGTCTCCCATAATAAGCCACCCAAAGAAATAGTTTAAATATAAGCCAGGTTTCGTTTGAAAAGATGAGCGGATTTTTATTTTTTAAATAAGATAATGCTTTTGAGACCCTCTTAGGGCCGAGACCATCGAGACCGTGCTCTGAGAGCACGAGATTTCAGGTGGGGCCTACCATGTGAAATGGCCCCACCTGAAATCCTTTGCTCTTAGAGCATGATCTCGGTGGTCTCGGCCCTAATGGGGGTTTAAGTAGCAAAGCCCTTTTAAATAAGTATATAAACAATTTTGAAATTAGTAATTATTACATAATTGTCACATATTTTACTTTCGAAGTGGAAGCTGGCTCATCTTTGTCAAACAGATAATTGGAAAATAAAATAAAATAAACGACATCAAGATGATTACCAACGTGAGAGGGTACTTGTGTAAATTTGAGCATAAACCAAGGAGACATGGCCGTGGTTAAGGGTGCAACTTCCAAGTCGCCAAGACAGTGACAGCTGCCCCCCAACACTTTATTGCGAAGAAAAAGACAGAGAGAGACAGATGTCCTTTTCTTTCCTCGTGAAGAGCATGAAGTCCTCCTCACAACTTCCACTTCTTCTGAAGTTGACTGATAATTACTAATAGGGATTAGGATAATGGACTTAAACTCCCTTCTTTTTCTACTATATTATTGTTTCCACCATTTTAGTGAGAGGCTCTACTTTTCTGTTGGACAATAAAAAGTGATGTCTCAATTGTGTCTTCCATGGAATTGAAGGTTTTGTATTCCCCAAGAGTTCCATCTCCTACGGAATCCGTCCCTCTAGGCTCTAGGTCTAGATAGGTTTTTGTTGTTTTGTTTTTTTGTAACGAGGAATCAAGCCTACCCTTCATGTAGACCAGGTAAATCCTAGTCACATGCAAAATCTCGCAACCCGCATGAACCAATAAGTTTAAGGCCGACAAAAATCATGGAACCTTGTGCGGGTGGACCTAAGGGAATGGCAAGAGTCGAACTCAGAACGTGTTTCCTACCAACTAAGCTGCTACCCTTGAGGTTAGGGCTTAATACGTTAGTAAAGTAGTTGTGCCTCTCACTAGAGGTATTGGGATCGATTCTTAGTCCCATATATAGAAGAAAATGAGAAGATATATGAATGAACGTGACAAGAAGGCTCCTTCACCCACTAAGTCTCGATGCAGTAAGTGGGCCACAAAAAAAAGAAAAAGAAAAAAACTTAAAAAAAGGTTCCAACTGGCATGGCAAGTACTTGAAACCATCCAACTACCATCCATAAATGCCAATGCCCTTGTTCTTGTTTTCCAATAATTCTTCCATCTTTTTCACCATATATTTCATTGTTTCACCTTTGACAGCAAAAAGAGAGAAAAAATTGTTGTTCAAGTCACAAGAGACAAAATGTTAGATGTAAAAATTTAGACAAACACTTGATGTTCTTTTAGTCATGGCACACTTTTTTTTTTTTTGATAAGAGATAACTTTTCATTCAAGAAAGAACTCCTCAATTACAAACTACATGGGGAGCCCTTGGAGGAGGGTTAGCCTAGTAGGGAACATTAACAGGAAATTTAAGCTTTTGGATTATCCTATTTAGAGCTTGGGCTACATCCTAAGGTGCCTCATTGATTGTTCGATCAATAAACTACAGCTTGACAGACTGATTGGAATTATGTAAGTTCCTAATATCCTCAATTAGAGTATAGATCTCTCAGTGAGAAAGAAGGGAGCGGCCAAAGAGGTGATTGGTGTGCTCAAATATAATTAACCCGAACGCACACTTTCTATTGTAAGATAGTGGCAAAACGAGATCGATCCACAGAGACTTGTTAAATAGGAACTAAGATTAATTTGAAATTTCTTAATAGATTTAATAAAAAACTGATTTAAAATTTTTATACTAAGATGATAATTAAAAATGAAATAAAACTAATGGAAAAAATAAGAAAAGAAAAAATCTTTTGTTAAAGTAGAATGAAAATAGGGGATCTGGATTCCACTAAAAATATAATAAGATTAATCCTAAAATTAATTTCTAAATTCTCCAATTAAATACGATCCAATAAGCAAGCAAATGATTTGGATCGGAAGATAGGTCTTATGAAAAATTTAATTAAAATCCAGATTTAATATTTTCATAACAATATAATTTTGGAGTATTTAAAAACTAAAATAAGGATAAATCTTATCGGGTTCTTAGTTTCCTCATTCGTCCCTTATCACGAGTTAGCCGAGCATTGTATCTTTCAAGATAAGACTGATGAAATAAATCATTCTCTTCTTCATTGATGTTTAATTGTCTTTTTTGCACCACTCTCTCTTCTACTTTTACAAAATAGAAAATAAAATAAAATAAAGAGTCTCCTGGGTGAGAGAAAGAACAAGAGAAGATTAGAGAAAAGACAAAAAGGAAGAGCCCAAACTCTCCCAACCCTAATTTCTTCTCCTCTATGCATAAGTCTTCACTTGACCGAATATTTTGACCCCTTAAACGTCTAAATTTGAAGATTCTCGTGAAATGCAATATTGTTCCCATTTGAGTCTTATTTCCAACGCCTCAAATCTTTCCTTAATCCGATCTCTCAATCAAAAGTTATGACCAAATTAGTGAGTCATAATCAGTTTAGGTGGGAATTCGAAAATCTTCCTTTTTTGGGGGGATTTGTTGCTCAATATTATCACCTACGAAATTTTCTTGCTTTTCTTGTAGATTTGGATATCAAATATCAGCAACTCTATCTTCTCCTTGATTTAATCCAATTAGATGAGTGGGCCCTGTATGACTTTTCTCTCTAATGAGCTTTTAGCTTTGAATTTATCCAATTTGGGCTCAAATCTGTTAAACTTCATCTAATTCCTACATAAAAATAGAAAAGTTTTAATTAGAATAATTAAAACAAAATAAATAACTAACAAGTGTAAATAAATGGGTAATAATTAACATTATTCTATGCACATCAGTAAGCACAAATTTCTTTAGAGTTAGTTTCGAGCACCACAAGCTTCCACTGGTAACGAATGACCATCTTAAAGCCCATAAGAATAGCATCTGCCTTTGCCACACGACTTGAGACCCCATTTAAGGGTTTAGCCCAGATTAAGATAAACTGTCCCAAGTAGTTTCTTGCCATAGACCCGACCACAACTGCCAGTCCAGAAGACAAGGATGCCCCATCAACGCTTACCTTAATCCAATTAGTCTCCAAAGGACGCCAACTTGATTGCAAATGGAATGAACTACACTTGGTTCGGTGAGCCCATAGCTCAGATAGTTGTCTATCAATATTGAGGACTGTTAAGGGAGGGTTTGGGACCTCTCCATTAAACACAACTCGGTTATGAAGGTTCCAAATACCTCAAAGGGTGCAACACAATGTAACCACTAGTAAACTTCAACCCTTAGCAAAATCTGGGTGGTTTCACCATTGATTCCACCAATCACGAAAATTAGAAGACTGTTACGAGTCAGATCTAATGCCAAGTTAGATCCGAACCAGATACCCTGGAACACGGGCAAGCCAAAAATAAATGCTCCACCATTTCATCCTCCCTATTGCACAGGGGAAACCTACTATCAACCCCGATTTTCCGCTTCTTCAAATTGCCTGCTACCGCCATAGCATTCTTGTACAAATGCCATAGAAAAACCTGAATTTTTGGGGGGATCGGTATACTCCATATAATGCTCCAATTAATATCAGAGTTATCTATCGAGCTAGAAGAGGCCCGTGAAGATTCCAACACTGATTTTGCTAAGTGAGAGGCCGAGCTCACCTTAAAACTACTAGACTTAGTATAGTGCCAAAATAACTTATTTGATGTTGAGAAAGAGCTGATAGGTATTTTGAGAACTTCATGGACATATTGCTCTATCATAATCCATCTGAGCCGTTGAAGATCCCAGCAGTGAGAATCGGCCTGAATAAAATTGGAAATCTTGGAATGGTGGCCATTGAAATCTGCTAGCAAAGTTGGTTTAAATTGGGGCATTGAAGGAATCCACGGATCCTCATCAATCTAAACTGTCTCCCCATCGCCCAGTTGCCATCTAATGCCTTTTTCAAGAATCACTCTCCCCGCAAGCAAGCTTCGGCAACCCCATGATGCTCTAGATCCCGTTTTTGCCTTTAGGAATGAAGAGGTGGGGAAATATATAGCCTTTATGGTCTGAGCCCACAGAGAACTGGGGTTTGACATAAGTCTCCATCCCTACTTGGCAAGAAGGCCAAGGTTGAAAGCGTGAAGGTTCTGAAAACCCATCCCTCATTTCTTAAAATTTTTACACATCATTGACCAACTTATCCAATGTATTTTACGGCCTAGTTCGTTACTCCACCAAAAATTGGCAGCAACAAAATTAACTTCATGAACCCATTTCTTTGGAAGCTGAAAGTAGCTCATGGCATACCACGGGATGACCTGAGCTATAGACTTAATTAAAGTCCCCCTCCCAGCTTGGGTGAGTGTAGAACCTCGCCAACCCTGAAGAAGGTTCACCACCCTCCGTTTAAGGTCCTCAAAATCTCCATTTTGGATCTGCCAAATTATGAAGGGAGCCCCAAATATTGTCCTGATTTCGCCGATTGTTTGATCTTAAGAAATGAAGCAATCAAACAATGGAAACGCCACAGAGTGTTAGCACAAAACGTGATACCTGACTTGCTATTTTTGATTACTTGACCCGAGGGAAACTCATACTTTGATAGGATTTCCTTGAATTGGCTATCTTTAGATAGGTTGGCCTTCAAGAACACAAGGCAATCGTCTGCAAATAGTAGATGAGAGATGATTGGTGCCCCTCGAGCAAGACGGATCCCGCTCATAACTTGGCCATTCACGCCTTGATTAAGGAGGTGATAGAGCTTCCGTGAAAAAAAGAAAGAGATAAGGGGATAAAGGATCCCCTTGTCTAAGACCCCTTGAAGGTTGAATAAATCTTGTTAGCTCGCCATAAATCATGACTACGTATGAGGTAGTAGTAACACATTGAGAAATTAGGTGAATCCATCGATCACAAAACCCCAGCCGGTGCGTCATATGGAAAAGGAAAGACTATTCCACCCGGCCATAAGCTATACTCATATCTAATTTAATGGCCATATGATGAGGACTGCCCTTCTTCTTCTGCTTTATGAAATGAGAGATTTCATGGGCGATAAGTATATTGTCGGAGATTTGTTGACCTCGAATAAAGCCGATTGAGCAAGATCTATGATATCTTCCATACACAAACGAAGCTGATTAGCAAGGATTTTAGAAATCACCTTATAAGCGACATTACATAAGCTTATCGACAGAAATTGGGTCATATCTTCCGGGAGAGGAACCTTCGGGATTAGCACTATATGAGTAAAATTTAGTTGTTTCAATAGGTATCCATCATTGAAAAAACTAAAGACAACTTCACAAAACTCTTTACCCACTGTCTCTCAATGCTTTTGATAGAAAAGACCCGACATACCATCCGGACTGGGGGCCTTGAGGGCCCTTATTTAGAAAACCGCTTGTCTTATCTCCTCCATAGAAATATCAGCTCAAAGATTATCGTTCATCTTGTTTGTGACTCGGGGTTGCACAGAAGCAATAACTTCGGGAATTCCTGTTGGGTTGGAGGAAGTATACAATTATGAAAAATATTGAATAACGTGAGATTTTACCTCAGTATCAATCTGGATCCATTTGCCGCCCCTATCTTTGATTGCCATTATACGATTCCGTTGTCGCCTCTAAGTTGCCAAGGTATGAAAAAATCGAGTATTTTTATCTCCTAATGCTAGCCACTTAGCTCGGGACCTTTGCCGCCAAAAAGTTTCTTCCAGAGCTTCGGCTTTGCCCAGCTCGACAGTGATTTTTTGTTGGACTCGCACTATGTGAGGAAGTTGATCCTGTCCTTGAAAGGAAGCCAGTTAAAGCTCAATAGAATTAATGCAATCTTTAGTGTTACTGAAGGTCCTTTTATTCCACTACAACAACTCCTCTCTACAATGTCGAATCCGTTGTACAAGTTTGAACATAGGCGTTCACAAGCAGTGTTTCTCCCAGGCAGAGAAAATCACAACTAGGTAGTTGGCATGTGTGTCCCAAATTTGTTCGTATCTAAACACTTTCCTGAATTTCCGCATCTATACACAAGAACTTATAAGGAAAGGTGAGTGATCAGATCCAATAGCAAGTAACACTTTCACATACTCATTTGGGAAAAGAGTACGCCATTGAGAGTTGGCTAAAGCCCGGTCTAACCGAGTGGTGACAAAACCAGGATTTGCTCTCTTGTTGGACCAAGTGAAGGGCGGCTCTTGAAAACCCAAATCCATAAGATTTGCTGCCGAAATCATCGACCCAAATGCCCTGAGCTGAACCGGGTGAATAGGTTTCTCCCGCCTCCAGAACAACATTAAAATCTCTGACACATAGCTACGGCCTGTGCTTGTGTTGTCCTCCACGAGCTATATGATTCCAAAGGATCCGACGTTCTCTGTCAATTGTAGGCCCATAAACAAAAGACACATTCCAATTCTGAGCCAAACCTATATCATCGATAGCAACTTCAATTTGATTTTGCAATGCTGAGGTGATGGAAACCGTAATAGAGTCATCCCACATTAGAGTGAGGCCTCCAGAAATCCCCAATGGGTCCACTGTAAACACGTTTTTAAGATGGAGCTTTCTAGCCACTTGTTGAATTTTAGCAGACTTGTTCTTCGTTTCCATCAAAAATACCATACTAGGCTAGTAGCGGAATACAAGTTCCGTTAACTGACGAATTATCCGAGGTTGGCCCAGCCCCTGACAGTTCCAAACTAAGGAACTCATTGAGTGGGGGGTGACTGCTCCATGGCAGGCACCCCAAAATTTGGTGATGGACAGACACTGGACTGAGCAATGGTCACTTGGATAGGTGATGATAGGATTGTGGAATGGCCTATGGACGAAGAAGGATCATGTGTGAGGCATTGAATAGGTTCAATATGTTGAGTAGGCCCGAGCTTTGGGCCTATTGGAGATGGGTTGGACTTGAGGTTATGAAAAGAGTGGGGGGTTCTATCGATTGGGTAACGTGGGTTTTAATTCGGCCTTGAATGTTTGAATGGGTATTTGTTGGGACCAGTTGGAATGGAGCTCCTTAGGACCCGGATCGGTTACCATCGGGTCATATGTATTGGAGGTTAGATCCGTCATACGTTATTTCAAAGGAGGATAAGGGCTTCGCTCACCTTCGGGTATGAGGCGATATAGAGATGTTTGCCGGCCACCTGCCAAATCTGAATTCAATCGGCCCACTATCTATGTCAGGGGTACAGATATTTCCACTATCCCTTCTGGGATATTATTCTTAGTACTATAGGACAGGTGGCAACCTTCCATAGGTTGGCCAAAAGCATGCATCTCCTTCGCACAATTGTGCTGGTTCATCGTCCCGCTTGAATTCATCGCCAGGGCCTGGGTGTCGTCAATCATGGTAGCTACTGGAAGATTTAAGAGAGGCCAGGAGCTGTAGTTGAATAACTCAGCTCACATCCATGGTCCAAATAGCTTGATTGGGTTGGTTGATGGCGTAGTAGCTGATACTTGGTAATCAGAGTTTGGGCAATGTTTGTCATCATGTCCGATACATCCACAGCTAAAACAAAATATCGGTAGCTTCTCATACGTGATCGGGAAAATGGCCGGAGTATCGAATTAGAGCTGTAACACCACCAAAGGCTAAAGAGGGATATTTATATCCACCATAATCCTCAACCATAAGAATTTCCCCTTGTCCAAGCCTTTGCGGGGTATATCTACCTCCATTCGTCCTAACCAAGCCCCCATCGACTCCCCGACCTCGGGCAAGAGGTATTCAGGTGGGAGGCCATGAATTTGGGCCCAGAGGGGAAGGCTTGATAATTCCAGATTCACAACCAAGATGTCTAGTTTCCAGGGCATCAGCAGAAGAGGATGACCATGAAAGGACCAGGGTTGGTGCCGAACCACACGCTGCATCGCCTCAGTCGAACCAAACTTGAAGATTGTATACCCGTTTTCCAGGTCGACCTCACTGACCGGCATTCGAATATTCCAGGCTTTGATTATAGTCCACTTAGCAACGCTTAGATTTATTGGTCAATTTGTGATGAACTTTCCGATGACACTGAATTGGCAATCCGTCACTCCATCGCCCAACACTTCCTTGGGGATTGAAATGGGAGACAAAAGATGTTTTAGGGAGAGACGATCCCTTAATGCTCCAGCTAACTCATCAGGGGACGGTTTGGGTGGGTTATAGGGTTTGCCATAGAGAGGTGGGAAGAAAATAATAGGAAGGAGAACTGAGGATATGGAAAAACTTTTAGGTTGAAAGAAAAGCCAGAGATGAAGTTAGGGTGAAAGAAAGCCAGGCTAGGAAATGGCTGTTATGGAAGAGAGTATGGATAACCAAGTGACGACAGGGGTAGGTGAAGGAAGAGAGAGAATGTGAAAGATAGAAGGTTGCTAAAAACTTAGTCAATCCAGAAAGTGAGTAAGACAGGAGATATGACTAAGAAAAGATAGAAAAAATAGGAGAGAAAAATAAAAGACCCACCGCTGGGAGAGAGGAAACAGAGGTCAGGGAAGCTCTGCACACAGCAACGTTAGTCATGGCACATCAGATGGCTTGCTATAAGTGAATTGTCAAGAGTCGATAGACATACATATGATCTCATTGCCTATTCTATACTTACAAAAAAAAATAAAAAATCACATGCTTTCAATATCAATGAAATACCTGTTTTTCTTTGAGGCTTTCTTTATTTGCAAGTAAATGATTTTACGATGTAAATTATTTACGGTGTAAAAGCTTTTATAGTAAAAGATGACTTCCCACTTATTTAGAATACATGAGAAGTGAGGGTATTTTGTTATTTTAAAAAATAAATCTAAAAGAGATATTTTTTTTTCATTTAGAAAATACTTGTGAATTGGGTTTTTCAGTTTAGAAAATACTCGTGGGGAGAGATATATTTGTTATTTGTCATTTGACACAAATAGTATTAGATAACATTGGGGCTACTATAATTTGTTACTGTTGTTATAGGTCTTGCATAGAACCAAAATCATTTTTTTGATTATCCTTTATTTTACCCCCGCCTCTTGCGTGAGTGGTAGTGGTGTGACCTTCAATGGAGGGAGGTCGGGGGACCCAATCCCCCCAAGGGTATGAGTTGCAAGAGCTCCAATGCCCAAGCTAACATATGATGTACTACCGTACTAACGTAGATAAATGATGCCTACACCAAAAAAAAGAAAAAGATTATCCTTTATTTTATTAAAATCATATTAACATTGAATTTGACTTTTATCAAAATAGAGGTTGTAGACCTTATTTTTGAACTTTGGTTTTTCGATCTCTTCCCTTTTCCATGTCAAATGGAGCATAAGGTGGGTGGAAACCTATTTTTACCCATTTTCCTTCCGTTCTCTCCACTTTCTCTTTTATATTTGTACATCACATGATCAAAGTGATGATTTAGGGTTTCTAAAAATTGAAAACTTTGGCTTTAACCATCGAATCTTCAATTTTTGGCAAAGACCTTCAAAATCAATCTATACGCTAAACACCGACTACATGGTAGTCTTGTTCTTTCTAAAAACCTATGTTTTGCCAATATCATGTCTTGTTCGTTTTTTTTAGAGAAAGTGAGAGAGAATGGCAACAATGAAACACCAAGTCAAATTGTTGCAACTTGCAACTATTGTTTGTGTTCTTCTCAATTCCCATGGAATAGGGGATATGAAGGAGAGAGTTGGAGATGGAGGGAGGGGTAAAATAGATTTTTCACACCCCTTGCTTATGTGATGTGACATGAAATTGGGGAGAGGTCTAGAAATTAAAGTTCAAGGGGGTAGACAATCTTTATTTTGATAAACCCAATGTGAATTTTGGTAAGAACCTAATCTAGTTTTTTGTTGGATAAATGTGGAAATCCTGAGAATTGAAAGAAAGCTTAGACTAATCTCACGGGTTACATAGGTATCCCATGCAACTGTTAGTGAGGGGAGCCAGGAATCCGAACTCGAGACCTCTGGGTTTACGGTTCGTCCATGTGACCACTGGGCTACACCCTCGGGGTTCGTTTTGCATTCACCTCTTTGGTATTGTCAAATATTCAAATATCGTATACTATGGAAACTTCATCTCATATATTGAAATTGTTTTGTTACTTTTTTTAGTGGAATCAAAATTTCATCAAGACCCTCCCAACTGCAATCGGAGATTCCGACCAAACACCTTCACATATTGGATCACTCCACGAAAAGCAGCTGAAGTGAGTCGGCCGCTAGCTATGCCCTGCTTGTCCCCTGGCATAGTAGCATTGGACAAGTCATGATTAATTAATGAATAATAGACTCAGGCTGTGATTTACACAATGGATATATGTTATCCATTAGAATTCTCATAGTAGGAAAGTGATTGAAAACTCTCGATAGTAGGTACTATCGAGAGCTAGGCAACACGATTGAAAATCCAACTACGACAAGATTTACATGAATTAAATGGTGCCCTCACCTTATAGTTGACACCATTGGATTTTTAATTGTGCAGCCCAACTTTCAATAGTACCTATTATTAAAGTTTTAAATCACTTCCCTATCCGATATAAGTTTTCATTTAGTGCGAAGGAGTTTGTCAGAGCTCTCCAACAGGAAGTAATTAACCTTTAGAAGTATCGGCAATCTCTGGACATCTTTTCAGATATTTGAATCTAATGAATCTCTTGAAGAAGTTGCCTTATCTTTGAGATTTTGAGAAAACTGGTCTAGCAAATGATAACCTGATTTGGTCGCCTATTTGCCATTCTTTAGATGATGCCAGATGAATTGATTTGGTTTATTAGTAATACCAAACACAGTCTTAGAATTTCTTGAGCCATCAGGCATAAAACAATCCTTTAATCATAGATTCAGATGCTTTCCATTTAATATCTCCAGCTTCCTCTATGTAAGCTTGACATATATAAACCTATTATCTGAGATAAAATGATAATACCAAGCAATTCTTATGTTGGCTTAGATATTCCTTTTGAGTATTGACATTGTGAAATAAGGACCCAAAAAAAAAGACATTGTGAAAAAAGGAGGGTTAAGGCTTTTGACACAAAATAAAGGAATAAGGGGATAGGAGAGATCTCCATGTCGAAATAATAGCAAAAAGGAGAATGCTAGAGTAAATCATGTCAACCCTTCATCAAAAATTACATTTGCATTTTAAATGACGTGCTAGCACTCTCCAAAGAAATGTACAAATTACAAAAATTAGAAAAGAAAAAGATTTCACTGTTATAACGGGCATTACAACCGTAAAAAAAAGAACAAAGATCCACCCCCATTAATGCCATTAAAATGAACAATTGTTCAATTTGATGTTTACTAGTACTAATGGAATTAGAGCTCGTAATTACAAAAAACTTCAAATCCGATCATCTTTGGCTCCATTGCTTTAATGACATTTCCAAAGGAGGGGACTTTTGATTGCCAAGGGAAGTTGGGCATACCAATGAAATTAGGATCAACGAGGATGTGAAATAGAAGAAAAGAAAAGAAAAGAAAACCCCGGTGGGGGGGGGGGGGGGGGGGGAAGAAAGAAAGAAAACCAAAAAACAGAGGGAAAAAAAAAAACATGTCATGAAATGTGAAACACAAAACCACATCCACTTGCCTGCCTTAAACCAGTTAACCCTATCTCCCTCTTGTACTTTTCTTGTTCATCTTCACTTAAAAAGTTGAAACTTGAAAGCTACAACACCTTGTTCGTTTCCTTGGCTCTTCCTTTTCTTTTCTTTCCCCTTTTCAACCCCAGCAGCCCAACCCAACCCTAGAAGGGTTTTAAAAAAAGGTATAATAATAATTTTAAAATAAAACACCAGAATAAAACAAAGCAATCTCACTCTCCATGACCATCCCTTTGCATTTTTTTTTAAGCTCTCCTTCTTCTATAGTCTCTGCAGTTTTAACACATTATCCATATTCTCTACTGCTTCTCCCAACTGTTCTCACATATGACTCTTTTGCTTCTTGCCTTCTGCTAGAAGGAACAGAGAGTGTGCTTCTTTTTAACCTACACCCCCAGTTTTTTTATTTTTTCTTCTCTTTTTCCTCTCCTCTCCTCCCCTACCCCTACTTTAGTCATTTTTTTAATGGAATCCATGTCAGGGAATGAATGGCTGGAAAGCCCAAATCAGTCTTCTTCTGCTGCACTTGTCTGTAAGTACTCTCACTGGCCTTTAGTCTTTACTTCTTGCTTGTTTCCCCTTCCAACTTTTGCTTCCAGTTTTCCTATGTCCCTGGAGGTTTCCCTGCAATTTGACTGAGCGGAAGTTACCGAGAAAAGATTTTTTTTTTGAATTGGGTTCTTGTTTTTTTGGTGTTTTTTCAGGTACCCATCTTTGATTTACAGTTTCTTACCACTTTGGTATTTTCTGGGTTACTTGCAATTTGACTGTCACAACCTCACCACTGGAAATTTCTATGACCTGGGTTGTTGGGTTTTCCATTTCTGTAGAGAACTAAGTTCTCTAAACTTTGGCTTTCGTTATTGTTGTAGCTCTTATTTGGGTATAATTGTGAAGGGTTGTTTGATGGACTGGTGAGATAAGCAGTGGAAGGGCTTGACTGGCAGGGGTTGAGTAGGAATAGAAGAAGGAGAGAGAGGAAAATATTTTATGGAGTGGGAATTGAAGGCATCTTCTTGGGATTTTGCTGAATTGGAACGAGAACCCATCCCCAACATTGGGCCGAGTAGCATGGAGGGACAGAAGACTAAGGGGGATAGCTTGGTCGATTTGAAGCTCGGGAGTTCGGGGGATTTTGGGGACGCGTCGGTGGACAAATGGAAGGATACTACTACGGTCTTCAAGGCAGTGTCCACATCCTCAAAATCTTCCAAGAGGGCTCGGGCGCCTAGTAATGGAACCCAGACCGTCTCATGCTTGGTCGATGGTTGCAGGTCGGACCTTAGTAACTGCCGGGACTATCATCGGCGCCATAAGGTCTGTGAGCTCCACTCTAAGACCCCAATGGTGATGGTCAGCGGTCAGCAGCAACGGTTCTGCCAGCAGTGCAGCAGGTATAAGCCTTGTCGAGATTAGAATTCAGTAGTATTTCTTGGTGTTTAATATCTTTGGTGGTTTCCTTAACATCTAGCAACGGTCTCAGGTATAAGCTTGTAGAGATAAAAATTCAGGACTTTTTCTTGGTATTTAATTTCTATGGTGGTTTCCTTAACATCTAGCTGGTGTTTCTTGGTTGCTAGATTTTACTTTCAATACAGCTTACAATTTTGGTTATTGTGATCTGAACCTGTTCTCAGGAATGTGATTGCTTTGTGGTTATGTTTTAACTTGTTTGCCATTGTCTTTTTGCTTGTCTTGGACAATCATCTCTTAAGTCACATTCCAAAATTTTGAAGCAATTCTCTTGTGCATATTAAGAATTATATTGGGCACTAGGAACTTTCAGTTACTGTTTAGATTGTTGGAATTGGAGCTACTTTTAAGGAGTTCTGTTTAGCAATTCTTATACTACAAAGTTTCTGCTGAAGCCTTGGGTAGGTTGGGCTCAATGGCTTGAGATGGCTTAGTGGTGTTATCCCATCAAGACAAAGGCAGTGAGGATATATTCATTGTAAACCATTGCTCCTCTGTTATTATGACACTGTATCTGTTTCAAAATTGGAAATATTAATATTCTCAAAATTAGCTATAGATGTTTATTTAAATATAAGACTACAATTTCTTAGGTTCGCCGAGTGCGCCACTCTATGCCCATATCGGCTTTTGACATTAATACTAGGGTCATACAATGTGAACGAAAAATGTCTCTACAGTCCTTAAGCCTTAGGGAGATTGTCTAGGATACACATCAATATTCATGGAAAATAGTTCATACCTTTGAGCTATCAGGCAACCCCTCTATTTGGGAAAAAAAATGGGAAGTCACTAGGTGTTAGAAAAGGAAGTTCTCTCTGACCCTCACAAGGGAATAGTCTCCTTCCTTGTAGGATCTCTTTTAATGAAAATTTTCTCTGTATTAAACTGGCTCTCTATTTTCTGATAGAAATATTGCTTATTTCGTAGGAAAACTACAAAATAAGAAGGCATGTGGATTGTCAGTATATTTTTAATTTCATATTATATTTTTCTATCACACGTAAGTTACAATGGATTTTATAGTAATCGTAGTATGTACGGTTGTTATTGTAGTGTGATATTTTTGATACATAAGCTCTCTAGTGGGAAACGTAAGAACTCAAAATATGGCATTTGTAAATATATGTTTCATGTAGTTCAGAGGAACTGCAAGAGCCATCCGAAGTGAAGCATCTATGCGGGCATATTTTCTATCCGTGTCTACCTAGTATATTGTAATTATAGATATTTCTATTTAAATCATTTTTTCCCATCACTAGCAAAAGGATGTTTGTTTTAATGAATTCTGTTTTCCTGCCATGATAATTTCTCTTCCTATCTCTATTTTATATTAGTCCAGCAGTCCAATGTGCCTTGTGAATTAGTAAGCCTACTCTACATTTTTCAGATTGCTTGCTTATCTACAATACAAGGTGTTAAATTTGTAATACCAATGTGATACTGTTTGCCTGAGAAGTGGGTTGTTTCTAATTCTTTTTTTGAGAGATAATCAATATTTCGTTCAAAAGCAATGAAAATATACATCCAAGACCGAAATTTGCAGAGAGTGAGCGAAATGACAAATTGAGAGAAAAAACTAAACAGAAACCATATCTACATTCCCAAAATGAACTGAAACCCACACCTTAAAGATAGCATCTCAAACTAAAAGAAGGAGATGACTCCCATATCCTTCAAGTCTCTTCGGAGAGCTACCCAAGAGATAATAAGAAGACGGATCCTCCTAATCAGCTGAGCCATAGGAAGTGCAACACCTTTAAAAATTTGCCTAATTCGCTCCTTCCAAACAGACCATGAGATAAAACCCCATAGGGAGAGCCCATGCCGCTGCTAATTGGTAATTTAGCGAAATTGAAGAGCAACAAGATAAGTAGTCCTGAAAGGATTTAGGAAAAACCCAAACTACCCCTAACTGAGATAAAAAGAAACTCCCAAGTCCCTAATTCTTGTGTTACATGTTTTGTTAGCTTCTGATACCATAGACTACTTGAAAAATAAGGTTGGAGAGTGGCAAACAGATGCCTTATGTGCATGGTTGATGAAGAATTGAGGATACGATAGATCACATGTTGTTACATTGTTCCCTAGCCAGGTGAATTTAGGATCTTGTCCTTCATCTTTTCCGGATGGATTGGGTTCTCTTTCAATTTTAGGGATTTCCTGTCAGGTTGGTTCATCAATGGCGTCGATCGCTCCTTGCAGATTCTTTGGGGCATGATCCCGGGAGCCATTTTGTTGTTATATTTGGAAGGAAAGGAATAATAGGGTTTTTGAAAATTCCACTTCGTCAAGAAATTATTTGGTCTTGCATAGTACAACTTTTATCCTCATGGGTTTCAATCAGGGGAGACTTCGTTGATATTAGGGCTGACAAAGGGCTGGGCCAAGACATGGCCTAGGTCTTATTGGGCCCGGTCCTCATTCACTAGGGTGAGGCCCTAGCCCGGGAAGGGCGTAAACGAGCTAGGCCCAAGCCCTACCCTCAAGGGCCAGGGCCGGGTCAGGTCCAAAATAAAATAAAAAATATATTAGGTTTTAGCAAATTTTCTACATTGATTGCCAACCTGATATACAACCCTCCTCCTTTATTCGGATTTGGGACCGACAATGCAACTCAAAGAGTAACATGACGGAGTTTTAGTATTTCTAGATTGTTAGTATTAGTACATCCCTCAATTGTTACCGTTAAATTGTTAGTATTAGTATCGTAATAGTTAAAAAGAAAAAGGAAAAAAGTTACAACTTACAAGTAGTAACATTAAAAGATCCTAGAAAGTGCCTACACTATTAGTCCGTTACACTTACACACAGTAAGTCTTAGCCTCTATTAGATTTTTTTTAAATTAAAAAGGAAAAAACGTTACAAGTTACTATATTAAAAAGATTCTAGAAAGATACTACACTACACTACTACAATGTTAGTATGTCATACATACACACAATAAAGCTTAGCCTCTTAGATTATTACAAGTCTTAAATTATTATATTATAAATGATATAGCATATAGAATGGAGGACCGGGCCATGTGCTTACCAAGCCCGGCCCTCAAGTAAGAGGGCCTTCCAAAATTGGGCCCGGCCTTAAGGCCTTATTAAGGGAAAAGGCCCTTTATTTTGAGGGCTTTGATGGGCCAGGCCCCCTCATCAAAGGGCCGGATTGACAGCCCTAGTTGATATGGATCTTGGTTGTTTTTTTGGCTCATGTGTAGGAGGTGTTTTTGTTTGTTGTCAGGGTGTAGCTGGGTTGAATGCTTTTTTACTCTATTTATGTCTAGTCTGTTTTTTTTAATCCTTCTACTTGTTCGGGTTCACCAGTGTGTTAACTCTTGCTTGTACATCTTTTCCCTCTTTAATGCATGATCTTATATCTGTTCTATCAAATCTTTTAAAATAATCTTTCAGTTAAAGTATTACACTACTACAAGTATACAAAATGTTTGTAGGTAAGTATACAGACTAAACTCAGGTAGTATGGGTATGAGAAGGGGTTGATTCCAGGGGTACAACACTGTTTGGCTCTTTCAGTTTTACTTGCATAGCATGTGCTTTTAATGTTTCTAATTTCCATAACTTGTGAGATGATTGGGTTGAGTGGTGGGTAGGTCTTGGTGCCAATGGGGTGGAACAAGGGAAGGAAGGAGGCTCTTATAGAATTCCTAATGGTGAATCACATGTGATATCTATTCAGCAGCTGAATCTAACAGATCTGATTGGCAGTATGGTATACCGATATGGTGATTCCCATGTATACGATGCACTCATGTGACGGCCGGGCCAAATCTCCTCTCTAGGAGATCTGCTATGGCAAAAATATCCTGATTCAATAATCATGTCTGTCATATTTATTGATTTGCTCTGGACTATTCTCCATATATTTCCCGTGTCCAAAGTGACAGGATATATATCATGTTCTACGGTCCTTCAGCGGGGTCATTCTTTTGGCCATAAAATATCCTAGGTGGGTTCCAGTCCCGTGCATGCCTTTGGACAGTCCATCCAACGGACTTTTAGATGTGTTACAACAATTTAAATAACCATGTAATCTCTCAACTTGTACTGAGAAGTGAAAAGCAGTGTCAATGAATGCTAAACATAATACACTGGAATAGGGACTTCTGCGGGTTGTTTGTAATTTCAGTGTTGTTTACTACAAGTTTAAGCTAGGACAGCTCCTTACAAAATATTCTTCTCTATGTAAGCATGATGGATTTCTTACTTTTAATGTATAATATCTCTTTGGTAACCAGATACTTCTTTTCTCCCGCATTGATCCCATTTGTGTTCCTTCAGTGATATTTTACTTTTAGTAAACCTACAGTTTTACACCCTATGATCACTACTCTCCTCGTAGGTTCCATATGTTGGCAGAGTTCGATGATGTAAAGAGAAGCTGCAGGAAACGCCTTGATGGACACAACCGGCGCCGCAGGAAATCTCAGCCGGAATCCCTGTCCATGAATTCTGGAAGCTTGCTCTACAGTCACCAAGGTTTGGATTTTATTTATGAACACCTGTGTGTGAACAATATTGTTCAATTCATTATTACGTCAGAGTTCAAAAACATAGTGAGTTGAGTTGTTACTTGGTTGAGTCAAGTCAGTCTCAGCTTGAAGGAAGAGCAAAATTTCATGATTTGGAGTACATATTACTTCTAAAACTTGCCATTTGTCAATTTGATTATCAACTTGTCTGTGTTCCATAAACTTGCCGGGTTGATGATAAAAGTGGTCACAATTTCGTCGCAAGCTGTTGAAGAAATCGTACAATGGTAATTGAAGGGAGTTCATGTCGTGATTTATAGACCTGTAAAGTTGGCTACTCAGTCACATAGTCCTCTTGAGTCAGTTCCAAGTTGAGCTTTGAGTAATGTATGCTCACAGTTTTACAGCAATGAGATGTCTGCAATTAGATGTAGTGTTTAATTTAGGACTACTTAATCTTAGAATTGACCAAGAATGGATCGATCTTGGTTTTTTCCCCGACAAAAAGTGCGGCATTGTTTTTGGAGGATTTGTTTTTCCGGGTGGGAACACACTGTAGTCCCAGCCTTTGCTTTACACAAGATAGATCTTCAGGCATGTTAGGACACGTATTACATGTATCCATAATGGAATTCTTCAGTTAAAAAATTCAATTTCTTGGGGATTATAATGATCTGATCTATTGACATTGTTCTTGGACAGTTCAAATTTGTACTGACCATTTACAAAAAAATAAGAGGATAGGGAAGGTTTTTTTTTCCCATCTAAATAGAAAATAGAATTGAGAAGATAATTAGGCATCTGATTAGTCCATTCTAGTTGTACTGGTACTCATTGAATGGTGTTCCCAATCCCCTTCATGTTTGTGACATTTACCATAAATGTGGGAAGGCATTTCTTCTCATCATAACAATCTTTAAAAAATATACCTCTGTTTTCATTAGCATAACTAAGGCATATCGGTTCCATTGATTTTATGTTTTTCCATGACACAGGTGCTAGACTGTTGCCATTCACCAATTCACAAATATTTCCAACTGCTGTGGTGAGCCCCACTTGGGCCGGGGCTGTCAAAACCGAGGATGATGCCACACTTTATAACCGCCACCCACAGTTGCACTTCATTGACAGACAAATCCAGTGTCCTGGAACCTTCTCTCGTAGCTCCAAAGAAGTGAAACAATTCCCATTCTTGCAGGTCAATGACCCCTCACTCGGCAATCGAATGCCCCCTGAAGCTTCCGCCTGCCAGCCGTTTCTCAATACCATTTCCTCATCAGGCAGTGGTGGGGGCAGCCGGAAAATGTTCTCTGATGGCTTGACTCGAGTCCTCGACTCGGATTGTGCTCTCTCTCTTCTGTCATTACCACGGACTCAGACTTCAGGGATCAGTTTGAGCCATGTGGTGCCGGCAGATTCATTCTCACTTGCTCAGCCTCTAATGCCGAGCATGCAGTATAATGGTCTAGGAAGGTATTCGTCACAGGGAATGGAGGACGAGCCAGTGGGCTCAGTTTTGGTTCCCGACACCGACCTCCATTGCCAGGGTATGTTTCATGTGGGGCCTGATGGGTCGTCCGAAAATGGGGCCCCACATACACTCCCCTTCTATTGGGAGCAGTTAAAATAGCTCCCCTCTGGTTCTTGTTGGCTGTGGAATGGTGCCAGATTTTTTGAAGGAAGATCTTTGAAGAATTCTTATCTTCCTAGGTAAGCAGATGGTTTATAAGATGTTTCTATCATAGTATACATACTCTCTGATGTTTGTCATGTCAGACTTTAACTTCTCCTATGCATATATATATATTTGTGTATGTGGGGGAAGAGTGAGTGTTTGACCTTAATCAGATGGCTGTGATGGAAAATCTCTGTAATCCTACCATCTGATCATCGGATAGAGTTGACTTACACTCTGCATCTCCAGCCAAGTAAGGAATGCTGAGAGGGCATCCCTCAGCATTCTGGATTTTTTTTTTCCTGTTTGTTTGTTAGTTGTAAAGTCGACGAAAACTGATATCAAGAGAACCCATCCTTTTGTTGTTAATGTTTATTCTTTTCAAGTTAATTTTGGAACTCTGTGTTTCTATATGGCTACAGCTGATTACTGACAGGAGTGCCTGTTTAACAATCAGTTACACTAACATGTGAAAATAGAGTGTGTAGTTAATGTAGGCCAACTTGTTTCTGTTACTTACTCCAACACAGTCTCATTCATACTGACCAGTTCTTGCAGTTGGTATTTAGAGTGAAACTTGGCCACTTGGGTAATGGCCTTGTTATCTATGTTTTGATGCTAACCAAACGGCGTCAGATAGTTATTCCTAAGGAATGGGAGAATGCTATGGTAGGTACCCTAATATTTTCTTTTATCAGATTAATTGGTTAAGATTTAGATGAGCTTTAATTGGTTATTTGATTGATTAAGATAAGAGTCTAGTTATTAGGTTAACACTAGTTGAGGGAGTCTTTGGTTAGTATATGTAATATAAGGCATGGATGCATTGAAGAAAACTTGGAAGGAGCTTGTGAAAGATTTGAGGGTTGTCAAGGATGATCTAAGAGCTGTTGAGGAAAGTTTTTTCAACAGCCAAGATTGTCTTTAAATGCTTTTTTCATTTTGTATTTGAACACAAGTTTAGCGGAAATTTCAGTTAGTGTTTGAATCCAGGCGCAACTGTCATTTCCAGCTATCAATCCAACAGTTATCCCAGATTCCCAACCATTTCAGCAAAAGACCATCAAACTCATGGCACCCAGGAACCCCAACTGTCTACACCTTGGATTTGATCCAGCCAACAACTAACATCTTGGTGCAGCTAAAAGGAGAGTTGCCCAACAATCCAACTACAAGGCTATTCTAAGAGGGAGGGAATGCTACTTACCGTAAAAAAATTCTCCAGGGTCCGTTCTTTTGCGGAGACTTGAAGTCAAGCACTTAGCATATTTTGTAGACAATATGCATTGCCTTTTGAGAATTAGAGGTATTACGACTTGAAATCTCATGATGGTAAGAATTAATCTTGTTAGAAACCTTGACAAAGTGACCCAAATTTCATGACAACTACCATGACAAAGTGCAAAATGCCAAGCTTTATAAGTCTTAGCAAAGAACAGACCTTATAAGATTAATTGGTTATGATTGAGATAAGCCTTATTTGGTTGTTTGATTAGGAGTAGTTATTATTTGGTAGTATATATGAAGCATGGATGTAATTATTTAATTAAGTAAAAATTAATTAAAGAGATTTGTAAGAGGATATCTACCATCTAGAATAGGCCATTTTCTTGTTACCACCCTAGGGTTGTTACATAGAAAATGTCATGCTTCCCTAGGGTTGTGAAATAAAGAAGATGTGCCTTGTTAAATTAAGAAGATGTGCCTGGTCATTGGTAAAATTCCGTGTGGAAAAACTCACAATGGATTGGTAGAAGCTTCCCTAGAATAATAATAAAAATAAAAAGCAAGACCTCTCCATAGCCCTCCTGCAGTATGGTAATATAATACCACCTAAACCGAGCAGCTGGACTTGGAAACAATGACTGATAAAAGGAGTGCATGGTATTGTTATTGTCATTTCCAACATCTGGCACTGGAATTGTATGGGATACGGGCATTATCAAAGCCGGTAGTAGAATATGAAGCTATAATCCTAAATGGAAGTATCATAAAGCTGCAATGTCCAAACAATGTAGTATCATACCATCGAAAGTAGCCCCCCCCGCATGAGTGGTAGGGGTGTGGCCTTCAGTGGAGGAAGGTCTAGGGATTCAATCCCCCCAGGTACGAGTTTCAAGAGCTCCACTGCCCAAGCTAACTTCTGACCGTTCTAACCTACTAACGTAGTTAAATGATAACCACAGCAAAAAAAAAAAAAAAATCATTGAAAGTTGGGCTGTCAAAGAGCAGGGTAGTGGTCAGCTCTAACCAGTGTTACCTAGGCACTTCAGTTTTCCCAAATTTTGCCGTGTTAACACTTAGACACGACACGACAATCCATGGTACGACACGACACTCCTTGGTACGTGCCTATACCATGTCATGGTGACATCAACATTATGATTAGGCACATAGTGCTTCAAGTATGTCGTGCCATAAAAAAATTACAATTGTAAGGAACTTTTTGTTAAATGTGTTACTTTTTTGAGAAACTTAGAAAAATTTTTACTAGGATAAGAGCGATAATAACAACTATCAATGTGTATGTCTCTCTTATTGTTCATTTCTACTTCCTATATGAATATTTTTGATAACTTATGTATATACTTTTTAAAAAAAATTGGGGACGGGTGATCCCCCACTTTTTATTATTATTGTTATTTAAAAATTTCAAGTTATAATATATATATATAATCATTTTAAAAAAATTGTACATCCGTGCCGCCGTATTAGGATTTTCAGAGCTCGCCATGCCGAACACTCCTAGACACCTAGACACTTAGCACCCATATCACGTGCCTAGGTAATACTAGCTCTAACCCTACCCATACTTTTAAGGACAAGACCTAACCCTACCATAGCCCATTCTTTTTGCTTGGATTGCCTAGGCCCTGAACTTGCCCTCAAGGGCTATGACAAGTCCACAGGGTCGGTAAGAAAAGCGAAAAATTTCCTATACCCCTTTACAGAAACTTGCTTGGAGGCTGAAGCAAGACTACCTTGATCAATGGTCAAAATTTCCTATGCCCTTTTTCTCCTTGAAAGATTACATCTCAAAATGAAAAATTAAAAGAAGAAAAACGAAAACATGATAAGAGACATGAAGTAAAGAACATTCTAGTATTGATGAAACTTTATTCCGGATAAACCATGAATTCGAGTAATCATGTAGCTCTATTTAACAAACTCAGTGGCTCCCATATGAACATTAGTGCTTGTCCTCCTTGGGAATATCTTTCTGA
The DNA here is from genome assembly GCA_015143295.1 of Tetracentron sinense. Classification (NCBI taxonomy): domain Eukaryota; kingdom Viridiplantae; phylum Streptophyta; class Magnoliopsida; order Trochodendrales; family Trochodendraceae; genus Tetracentron; species Tetracentron sinense. The sequence continues at coordinate 55,601,354 of CM026554.1, read as the reverse complement.
GGAACCTGCGATTCCAATTCATTGGATTTTGCCTTTTCTGTTGCCCTGAAAGAAGATCCACCACGAGGTAACATAAGCTGTTAGGCAAGTTTCTGAATAAACAATTAAGGAATAACTCAACTCCAATACTATCCTACTGTCCTGATCAGAGTGAGCTAAATAGCATGTAAAGAAGCTCCACCCCAGAGGAATAAGTAAGTACACATCTAACTGCTGGGAAAAAAAAATGCTTGCAACAGAAGAAAGAAGCTGCTGGCTCAGGCATACAAATGGCACAAATGTAGAGTGACGGGAGCACAACTCAATGGGTCCCGTTGAGATCATCTAGGTCACACACACACACATATATATATAAAGTAAACTTCTTGGTGAACCATAAATTCCTCAGAACCATAAACATCTAATTCATAATTTTATTAGACAATTTCTGTTTGCTTCTCTCTCATCATATCCTTAATAATATTAATATGCTTGTTCGGAACTTCTTTCCTCCACAACACCCACCTAATTAATTCTCCAAGTACTCTATTATGTGCTTTCTCTAATTCAATAAATACCCCATATAGATTTTTTGTCTTCTCCTTAACCTCTAAAACCCTAACGACTTCTATTAATCTTTGTTCCATTGCTCTCTCCATAACTTTATAGTATGACTTACAAGTTTGATCCAACAACAATTGGTACAAATTTGAAAATCTCCTTTATTCTTTTGGGATGGGTAAGACAATACTTCTCCTTCAGGGGCAGTAACATGGTGTATTTGCACTGTCCTATTGCATATGGAATTTGGGGATATTTCATTTCTCGGTTAGTCGTGAATTGGGCCTTTTACCTGGAGCCATATTATGGATGCTTTAGAAAGAGAGGAACAAGAGAGTGCCTGAAGACCCCCCTCTCCTTCCTCCTGTATTTGTTCATGCATTAAATTGTTAACCTTAGAGTGATGGTCAAATCGGCGAACATGAGAGGATTTGGGAGAGTTGTTGTGCAACTCCTTCCTACGTAGAAATAATTCAATCTGGCTCCATCTTGGACCATTCTTCACTAAACACTCATATCTCTTTGAAAGTAAGATCATATGTTATTGCAAACTTAAGAATCAAATCTCGCATCTCATTTCTATCTTCATAACCCACCCTCATGAACCCTATCATATTGTCTACTTTCTTTTCCCACATGACCATTTAAGTCCCCTCCTATTGCTATCCTATCTCCTTCAGGGGTCTCTTGAATTGATCAATCTATCTTTCCCAAAACTTCCTTTCAATACTTTCTTTAAATTCTACTTGGGGTGTATAAGCACTTTACACTTATTATCTATGTTGCACAGATATGGACACGAGTGCTGGTGTCGAACTCAGATACGGGGTGTCAAACACGGTGAACCCCAAAAATAGATTAAGGTATACATGAGAATATTGTATTGATTCATATTTTTTAAAATTATTATACTTTAAATGTTATATGAATAACAATATAAGATTACAAAATAAATTAAACAAGAAATAAAAATTATAATATACAACACTAAGTAATATATTACAAACTACAATTCATTAATATTAATAAGACATGAATTAAAACAAATAAACTAATGAACATATATTAATTCTACATGTTAATGCTAATCTGAAAGATAATTAATTTAAAAGATGTTGACACCCCAATTCCTCTCGCTCTCTCCTTTCTTTTCTGTTATAGAGATTGGTAATTCCTCACATTCTTCTCAGTTTATTTTCTTTTTGTTGAAAACAAATTGATCATGGTTCTTCTTCCCCTCTATTCCTACAAGCTTTTCTTTTCTATTGACGAAAGTTAAAAAAGAATTTGTTGAAATTTATCCTAATTATATGGAATTGTATGACCTTTTTTTATATAATAAACACTACAAGTTTATGAGAATCAGTCGTATCAGTGTGCAAAATACACACGTTCTTTTCATATGAGTCATAGGCTCACAGCTCACAACAACCATGTTCGAGGCATGTCTGTGTCCATGTCCACACGTTTTGACATGGGACACACATGTTGTCTTAAAAAATCACTATTTTTATAAACATGTTAACTATTTCATCTAGCATTATTTTTATTGACAATAGCATACTCTTTTAACCCCCACAACATTATCTTTCACATCTTTATTTACTATTACTTCATTCCTACTATTTCTCTTACCCAGGTACCAAAGTTTGTGCCCATTACTTATCTCTAAAGCTTTATCTCCTTTCTATTTAGTCTCATTTAGACACATTATATTCATTTCATTTTCATTACATCCACTAACTCCAACCTCTTGTTAAAGCTCTCGCATTCCAATTAGTAAGATGGAATCTAACTCTCTCGTACAAGCTTATTTACTTGCACCTTCCAGTATGGCACGAAAAACCTTACCTACTTTTCGCTGCACCTGCGCGCCATTACAGCGTGTTGCTTCCAAAGAACACCCTCGCCAACCCTTGCCTACTTCTCACTGCAACCGGGTCTTGCTGCATTGCGCCTAAAGAATGCCCTATCATTAACTTGAAAGAACAAATTATAATTCACGTCATAGGATTTCACAAGCTTTTTTACACCAGCTGCCAACCTAACACAGCCCTTCATTTATAAATGTTTGTATACCGTTACGGATAGAAAAGAGGGGCTTCTACATATGAAGTGTCCATCCAAGATAATGATGCAAGATAAAAACCAACAGAAGTTCACATACTAAACAATCAGAATATTTATATAAATCCAGTTATCTTAAATCAAAGACATCTTTGCCATCTCAAGCTCCAGAGGTAATTGCTTTACATTGTTTGTGCAAACAGAGGGATGACCACACAACTGAAGATACATATATCTATTCCCTTAATTCATACATACATACTAAATAACAGCGCATACCATTTAAGATTCACAGTGCAACATTTCGTGGTGCAAGAACTATTTTTTTTATCAACACTAAAAATATTATAAAAAGAAATCAATAACCAGACTTGCACATAAGCCTGGATGGGTCAACCATGCCACATGATAAAATCAAATGAGTCAACCGGGAAAGTGATGTACTCAAAAAATATGAGAACAAAGTCACATATATCTAACAAAAAAAAGGAAAAACCAAATTATGAACAAAAATGTATCAACACTTAATATCGTAACTAGTATCTCAAAAATTAAACAAAGAGGACAGATGGTCATCGACTCAAGTCAAGGAGCTTCTTGAAACTTAGTGGGCTTTGCAGCCTGGGTAGGTTATTCCAATTCCAAAGAATAGTCCAAGTTCAAAGCAAATCCAGGGACTTTTTGGAACACCAAAACAACCGAGGTGTAACTTTTGTAACAACAAACAAATTATTGGAATTTTTTTTGTTATTGGTTCGTACAACACCATATTTCGTGTTCCAATAAGAAGAGACCAAGATTAAAACGATGTTTTCTCCAACATAAGAAGTTCAAAATCACTTAACAAGGACTAGTACACAAACAAACTGCTCTTTCCCTGGATAAAGATTCTTCTAAAAGCAAGAAGTACCTCTACCTGACAGGTGTAATATTCAGCACTCCCGCCTGCGATACTTTTGCTCTTTAATTTTATATTTTAATATTCATGTGACTTGGCATGCTCAAGAAAAACATTTACACTTATTACTATAAAATCACATCCATTACTGTTCATTAGTACATATCAGTGTAGTTAAGGTGTCGATTGGGTATATTTGGGCCAAGATCGCTAAGGCGCCCTTCTAGGCGAGTAAAAATTCATTGGTGACCGCCTGGCAATGCCTAGGCATCTGAGTGCTGGGTGGTCTCTTTGGCAGTCCGTACAAAACCCTCTCTTATATCCTTAAAACCCTCTTTTATAACCCTTCACAATCCCAATCCCTAACCCTTACAGCTGAAGAAGGAAGGAGAATGAGAAGGAAAAGCAAGAAAACCACATATACCATCTCTCTCCCTCTCTTTCATTCTGCTTGTTCTCTGTCCTTCCTTGCTTTCCCCTCTCATTCTCTCTCTCCGCGCCTCTCCCTCTCTCTCATTCTCTCTCTCCTTCTTTCTAGTTTCTGCGTGTATGTGTTGGAATTGTTTACTGCCATGGCAGCAATCTGGTTGTTGTTCTTCCTGGTATTATGTGCTAGGCTTCATGTGGTCTCCTCCCTTACGGACACCAATGACGGTACAGTAGACAATATATCTGTTGATGGGTTGGTCTTCAATTTCCTTTCCCTTGAACCATCCATTTTCTAATTTTGTTAATGGCACTCTTTGTAAAGTTAAATTAAAAATTGACTACCAGATTCACAAATCTTGCCTATCATGATTCCTGAAGCGTGCATTTCCTTTTCACATCAGGTTGCCATACTCAGCTTGTGGAACATAGGGCATGTCTTGATTGATTTAAGTACTAGACTCCCAAATGCACAAATCTCACATATAATGGTTCCCTGAATGTGACATCCATGCGCATGTCAGATTCCTAAACTCAGTTCGAGTAATATATTATAGGCCATGTTTTACTTGATGAAGCATAGGCCATGTACCAACCATCAAATTCACACTCTTGTTTGTTTGCAAGTTCACAGTATGCCTGCGAACGCATATTAAGATCAATGATCATTGTCATTAAGATAGAAATGCCTGACCCTCAATAACGCATTGTATAGATGTGCAGAATCACATTCATTTGAATAAGCATCCTTTCCTCATCACTAGGGAATAAAGAAGCATATTGTACGTGTTACACCTCTATATCTTAAACACAATACATCCGTTCACCAAAAGCTTTAATTCGAACTTCCAAGTATACTCTGTAACTGAAAATCCTTCACAAAATCAGAAATCCCCTTTTTAGGTATTCATCTGCTCCTAATCTTCCAAAACCAACATTAGTTCCCATTTTGCACAATTTTTTTTGAGGCAAATGAAGCACATGTTCATCCATGTTGATGTGTGTCTGGTTAGAAAAATACGCAAATCTTAGTTCAATCCTCCTAGTTTCTTTCTCTTCGATCAGTCTCCGGAATTGCCCATAAAATTAATTTGCATGACCATTTCAATCAAGAAAGAATGTTTTTATCACCAAATATACAAATATTCCATCATATTTCCAAGCTCACGAGAACAAAAGCTTCAAAATAATTAAAAATAAATGATTTATTTAAACAAAAAAGAAGAAGAAGATAAACATAAAATTACAACATGAACACTGAAAAAATACAGATCAGAAAGAAAAATGTTGATGAAGCGTACTTGGAAGCAGAGGCGGATTCTTCTTCAAGCCACTGCCGAATCTGACGAACGTTGCGTCTGAAAATCGTAGCTGATTTTTTCACATCGCTCCTGAGGAGAAGAACAACAGCACTCACGCCGGCGACCGTGAGAATGAAGTTGGTCAAAGCCATTGCTGCAATCCCCGATTTCTATATGATCCGAGAAAATGAAACCTAATTGACGAGAGAGCGAGGGTTGGCTCTACCTGCGTTTAAAACCCTAGCCAGCAATTTTTAAGGGAAGTTTTGGAGAAGAAACCCTGAATGAGACTGTGATTTGAAGTTGTTCTATGGCAGTAGCAGCGGCGGCAACGAAAGAGAAAATGTTTTTTTGTGACAATAGTCCATACAACATTCAACCTCCTCCCCCCCCCCCGGTGTAGCCACTGGCCAAAGGACGAATCGTAAACCCGGAAGTCTCGTGGTCGATTCTGGGCTCCTCTCGATGTCGGATGTATGGGATGACGTATTCCCTGTACACGGTCATTGAGGTTTAGGATACTCACGTTTATAAAAGAAAAAAAAAAAAAAAATAGGACACCAGTTTAAACGTGTATTCAAGCCGAGTTTGGCTAAGTTTGAACTTAGCTTGAACATGCTCTAGCTTGAGCTTGTTTTAAGCTCGAAAGTTTAGGCTTGAACTTGGCTTTTAACAAGTTAATCGAGCTCGAGCTCCATTCAAGCTCAAATTGGTTCAAGCTTGATTCATTGAATTATTTTGTTTAATTTTACACAATTTTAGTTAGAAAAATTTATTAGTAAATTACAATACAATAAACTAAAAATAATTAATACATTCATATATGAAATTAAGATTTGGGAGTAATCTTTTGGTGCAAAGGATATAGAGTTAGATAAGAGTTTTTGCTTTTAACTTCTTAACCTATTATGTTATTTTTGTCTCTTAAACTTATTTATTATTAATTTATTACAATCAATAATAAAGAAAAATTTAAAATATTATTTTGTATTAATATAAATAACATTATTAATAAATCTATCTATAATATAAAGAAATAAGTGTCACCTAACTCCCCTCTCTTTGCTCTCCAATCTCCAATCTCATGAAACTTACGAGTTTTGTTTTAAGGATGTCACATGACATCCTTCTTTAATCTCAACTATTAACTATATCTTACACACAAATCTCCTTCTCAATTCAAAAACCATTTGCAGAATTTTAGGAGATTATGACCTCTATTTTCTCACACGGATAGGGGTGTACAGAGACGTTTCCCTCTCCTCACTTTTCTCTCTTTATCCTCACTTATTAAGTCTTCTCATTAATAGTTTTATCTCAATAAAACCTCAAATTACATTTTCTTAAATTTTCTCTCATGTATCTCATATTTTTCTTTTTTCTCTCTCAAAGAATATGACTCTTCCCAATATTTCCAGACGTTTATCTGAACTGTTTTTTTTAGTTATTATATTTTCATTTTTCTTTGTACTCGCATCACACGGGGGCTTTACTAGTATAAAGAAATAAGTGTCAGCTAACCATGTCTCTTTTCTCTCCAATCTTCAATCCTAAAAATCATATGAGTTCTACTTTAAGGATGCCCATGATATTCTTCTTTAACCTCATCCGTTAACTCTCTTTCACACACACATGCCCCTCTCAATATGAAATTCATTGGAGGAATTTTAGGGGATTGTGATTCTCTATTTTCTTTTATGGGTAACGGTATGTAGAGATGTGTTTCTCCTCCCACTTTTCTTTCTTTATCCTCACCTATTAAGTCTCCTCATTTTTCTTTCTCACATCTATACTATAATTCCCACCGTGACTTTCCTATTTAATTTCCATCGTTTGATCTCCAAAAACCTCCAATGATCTCGTTCTAAAATTTCTCTCATGTATCTCATACTCCTCTTTTCTCTCTTGCAAAGGACACGACTCCTCCCAATATTTTCTAAAAGTCCTCTCACGTTTATCTCAACTGTTTTTTAATTATATATTCTCTTCATTTTTCTTTGTATTCTCGTGCATCGCATGGGGGTTTGCTATATATATATATATATTGAGCCGAGCTCAAGTTAAACCGAATCTTAAATGAGCTGAGCTTCGCACCGAACTGAATCAAACAAGATTGAGCCGAGCTCAAGTTGAACCGAATCTTAAATGAACCGAGCTTCGAACCGAACTGAATCAAACAAGGTTTAGCTTGAGCTTGAGCTTGAGCTTGGTGTTTAAACATTCGAGTTCAAATGATTCATTTGAGCTTGAAATGCCAACTTGAGCTTGACTCAAACGAGTCGAGTCGTCGAACTAGCTTGGCTTGAGTGCAGCCCTACATACCATGTATTTTACTATATAGTCAAATGCCATGATCACATGTCTCTTTTAACACTCATTTAACTATAGTTAAGCTTAAGAAAATTAAGGTTAACATTCTATTTTTAAAAAATCAAGGTTGGGTTGCTAAATCCTAGGAGTGAGTGAATCTTAATCATAGTTGATGTGGTAAAAAAGAGGGCATGGACCAATGAGGACTGCACATTTGACTACACAATCAAATACGAATAGTAAGTTAAGCATTTCCCATGGGGCAACAGATTTTCTTTGGCAGATGTCTGCATTGCACATTCCGTTGGATGATACATGCACACTTCCCAAACTCTTCACATGTCCTATTTCACATTTACTAACCATGATTAAGATTCACTAATTCTTAAGGTTAAATAATTTAACCTTAATTTTTTAAAAAAATTAACTTTGCTTATGATTCACATTGGCGGGTAAATGTTTAATAAAGGCAGACTCGTTGTCAAAGGATTCTCGACTAATGAGAGAGAGTAAGCGGTTACACTTCACACATGATTCAATGAATACTAGGAGGAGAGGCGACATGTGGTTTATATTTATAAGGGACCAAGTATCATACAAAAAGGCATCAGATTTATCTCTGGCAAAAGCCAGAAAAATGGTTTTGGGGTTCCATACATCATCCAACATGTGGCCATAAAAGAGGGAGAAGTCATTTCATTTTCTCCTCATGTTTTTGACTTCTTTCCACTTGATATCTCTCCCCCTTTTTATTGCCACATGTCCGGATGCTTTGTGGAGCCTGAGACCACTATTCTGGCATAGGCTAGAGATAATCCGATGCCCCCTATAGAAATATGAAGATCTGACAAGGTGGCACCTGGTTGGCCGATTGCAGTCTTTAGTTTGTTTACTTAGGTTCTATTTTATTTTATTATTAGATTATATTTATTTTATATAATTTTATTAAAATTATTTATTAGATTGACATTTAAAATAGAAAAACATTTTGTCATCTCAAATGAGGAAGAAAAGTTTGATTTCCTTCTCCACCGGTGGCTCTATCTTGCCTTGGCCTTTGAGGGCATGATTATGGCTTAGTTAATCCAGGCCTTTGAAGGGCTAGGATGAGGATAGGGTCTTGCCCTTAAAAATAAGGAAATAAGGGTATAGTTAGGACTGACCCTGCCCTTCTCCTCCCGGGGCTACCCTTTAACGGTCCTAGTCTTCACCACAGAATCATCTTGCAGAAGTCCTCATTCCTTTGCAAGAGATCTGGACTTGAAAATACAAGGCAAAGTGGTCCAAAAGAAGCATCTTATAAACATAAAACGATTGCGATCTTATGAGAGAGACCCACTGATTCCCCCCCACACCCACAATGTGGGGATCAGATTTGGTACATATAAAACGACTGCGATCTTATCAGAGAGACCCACTGATTCCCCCTCAATGTGGGGATCAGATTTGGTCTGGCCCTCACCATGCCAAAACTGTCTGGCCCACTTACTGAGCTCCTTAACTTAACTGCCCTTTTAATATTGAGTTAAAATTTTTAACTCTTGTTAATTATTTTAAAAAACAAAAGTTACATGGTTGAATCCTAAAGGTTAGTTAATCTTAACCACAGTTAAAAAGTATTCAAGGGGCACATGTCAACATGTGGGATGAGAGCCAGGCGATTTTGGTCTGGCGAGGGCCAGACCAAATCCATTCCCTCGCTAGTCCAAATCCATTCCCCTCAATTTGTGCTAGACCAAATCCATTCCCCTCAATGTGTTATACAAATCCATTCAATTGGTTTGTGTAGGCTGTACAGCTAGGGTTGCACATGGGGCATACTTTAGGCTTGTATTTTCAAAAGCTCAATTCTAACTTCACTTCAAATATCTAGGTCAAGTCATTAAATAGGTTTAGGCCTAAGCTTCTTACTAATTCGACTATGGGTGTATTCTAACTAAGTCAGCTCGTCCGTTCGATCAAGCCAAGCCTTTTGGCTTGATCAAGCTGTGCCGAGTTTTTTTTTCGAACTTGAACTTGCAATCAAGCTGAGATCAAGCCAGGCCCAACTTGATTTGGCTTGAACTTGGCTCGACTTGATATATTTATAATACAACTAATAATAATTTTATTATTATTACTTTATATTATTTATAATATATTTTTTTAAAATAAAATAAAAAATATATTTTTTATGCATCAAACCCTGCTCGAGCCAAGCCATTACTTTCAAGCCGAGCTTCGAGCCTGAATCGAGCTCGAACTTGGCCCAGCTCGGCTCGAGTACACCTCTTTATTTGACGTTAAGCCCAAGGGCAGTTCACAATGTACTGGCCCATAAATGGGCCCTAGGAAAAGCTGGCCAGGTTCCAGCGATCATGTAATGGGACCAGCCGGCATGTATCATTTTGTTTAGAGTCTAGTCTAGGACTGCACCTGCACGTGGGATGGGTCCCGTTCAGGCCCAGCATTCAGTAGATTTGATTCGGAAATCTCCTCTCAAAGATCAACTTTATCAGGCGCTTATAGCCATTCAACCTATAGAAATCGATTTCTACTGATCCTTGTAAGTGTGTTCTATAATAATGAGAAAGATTAGAATTTTGGAATTGGAGATGGATCCCTGGAGAGGTGGATTACAGTGAGATATACATGGTAGGGACAATCCCCTAAAGCATTAAAGTTAAAGAGAATAAGAGCATGTACCCTGACGCACCATAAGGCAAGTGGCATGCGATGCGACTCCACAATGATATCATCCAAAAACGTTCTATGCGCGTAAGCATAAGTTATGCTAGATATCTTCTTCTCTCATTTTTTTTTTCCCTTCGTTTTTTGGTATTGCATATATGGTTAGGCCCAACCCGGTTAACGATGTTAGTATCTGCTCTACGTGTAGGGATTAAAAAAAAAAAAATTTTGCGTTTTTGCTCACAGTTCTGAGTACTTAAGGGATAACAATGGTTTAGTAGCGCCCCATTGTCAAAAATTTGCAGCGCCCAATTCACTTACCAAAGAATAAAAAGCATCGCGGTGATGTGGAAGTAGTCTTTTTAATTTTTAAATTTTTTTTTTGGTATTAAGAACTATTTATTTACAGTTGACAGTTGGTAGTGGTAAGTGACCTCTTTCTTGTTACATTATTGAGAAATATTTTTTCTCATCGAACTCAAACTACAGGCGCTAGCATAGTGATGCACAATTACCTAAAAATTAAGTGTAATCAAAGATAGAATTTCATAGAAGGTTAAAGAACCTGCCATGGGGACGCCATGGCAGTGCGTGGGGCCAATACCTGAGATTGTGAGTCTCTAAGGATTGAGACAAGACCTTTAACCCTGGAAGCCCTAAGGCTAAGATTTAGGGAGCAAAGTAGATACGCTTTTGGCCCATAAAAAGGCAAAACAAAGACCGGAGACTATTGAACGTTTAATTTACTTGGTCGGAGAGAGATGGTATGCTAAGAGTGTGGATTAACATGAATAGACATGGCACTGGTTCACCTTAATAAAAAAACATAAGAGACCGTCTAGGGTGCCTTAGACCACCTCAAGACCGTTTAGGGTCGAAACCACCTTGGGACCGGGACCAGGCTCGGGGTAGTGAAAAGGGCAGTGATTAGCACACCATATCCCTTTTAACACTTCATTAACTATGATTAGGCTTAAGAAAATTAAAGTTTATATATATATATATTTCTATTTAAAAATCGAGGTTAAATGAGTAACTAGAATTGATTGATGTGTGGTAAAAAAGGAAACAAGGATCCATGAGAAATGAGACAGTAAGTTAAGTATTTCCCTTGTAAAAGCAACATCACAACATTCGAAAAACATTTGAATTTCAGACACGCAGTCTCAGGGTGGTATCGCCCCTCGATGGTCTCCCAACTCTCAAGCATTATCCTAAAAAATTGGATAGAAACAACTTTCAACACTACAATACTTTCTCCTCAAACAACTTTTAAATATACTTTTTGTTTTATAAATTAAGGTGGACCAATAGCATATCTGTTGTAGTCTTTGCACTAAATCAAGGGTAGTTGCTTATTCCACAATTCCCTAAAAAGCATTGCTACATGTGGCTAATCACCGGATAAAATATCTAGGATAAAGCTTCTGAGACCCCTTAAGGCCGAGACCACCGAGACCATGCATTAAGAGCATGAGAATTCAGATGAGGCCTACCATATGAAATGGGTCTATCTAAAATCTCATGCTCTTAGACCATAATCTCGATAGTCTCGACCAAGGGGGTCTCACGAGAAAAGTCCAAATATCTAATCTCCAGAAGCCCATGATACAGAAACCTGAACTTTGATACTGGACCGTTTAGGACCGAGACCGTCCTTAAACAGCACAAATCCCGAGCTTTATCTTTATACCTTTGAAACCGTGCTTTTGGTACGGTCTCGGCCTATAGGTCTCAAAAGATTTATCCTAGAAACTTTAGATATCCGAGTAGATCAACACAAGTAAAGTTGCAATAACACTATATATCCTTAACCTTCACCTATTTTGGGCTAACCTTGTTAGATTTAATGAGAGCTATTTTATTAGATTTTTTAAAATCTTTTTATATAATGAAAATTTGCAGTAAAAAATAAAAAATAAACATTTATTTTAAAAGCCGGCTTGGTAATACATACAAACAGCATTTATTTGAATATAATAAGAAATAATAAAATGTTAAGGGACAAAACTATTCATATTCAAAATTTGTCCTAAATGGTACTTAAATGTCTACCGACCTTAACAAAATATTCTCTATTTTTAAAAGTTTTTTTTTTTCACTTTTTGAAATATGGGTAACATGTCTCTTGTCTAAAAAGTATCGAAATAAACATTCAACAAACGTCACTTTTTTTTTTGGGTAACCAATTAGTCAATTACCGTCATATTACGATTTTGTAGACTTTTAGCCAAACATTGTTTATCATTATAAATCTTATATCTATAAACATGGTGCATGTGATTTGTGAAACGAGGTGTTTGGACACCGAAATATGCAATCGAAATTACGTTTGTAAGGAAAAAAAAAAAAACTTCATTTTGGCCCTAGGGGTTTCCTAGATGGGAACCGTTGACTGGTACGTCTATTATCCTTCTCTTCTTTGGTGGGTATTATCTTGCATGTCTACTAATGCTTGGTAGAGCAGGAAAAGTAACCCATATTTTCTCTTATTCCATGTCAGTGGAATGCATTGAAAAAGACACTATTCTTATCCATTACATAGTACTCCTCTAGATTTTTATTACAAGATTCGAACCTTCAATCCAATATCGCAAGATAAAAAAGCTATGGGGATGATCAAAAGTATTGGAAAGCAGATGATCAATTTAAGTAGGTACTACTACACACTAACTTTGATTGATGAATAAATTATCTTTACCATTCTTAAAGAAAGCAGATAAGACTTTTTTTTTGGCTATGGAACTGTCAATGAATTCACTTATGACTTATCATAAAGGAATAAACTAAAAAGAAAGCTCAAATATTATGGATATAGGACTATATATATATAATAAGAAAAGGTTCATATCTTTTGGCTATATATGGAAGTATCCATATGTTATAAATCCATTAATGAATAGATGGGAATATATCTAACCCATGCACAGTCTATGATTAAAAAAGAGATTATGATTCTGGATATTTAGTCAAGGGACCACTGCCCATTCAGAGGTTCATGTCTATCTCAAACCCTTTCAACACACAGTACTCACATTCAAACTACTTTATATAGAGCTCCCTTGTTTTAAAGAACTCAACAACTGGTAGAGAATACACTGTCAGATACAAAATGGAGGCGAACGGTAAGCGGAGAGGGATCAAAGGGAAACTGGTGATGTCCTTTTATCGAGTAGCTAAGCCTTTTTCGCCAGTGCAATATAGTAGCAAGGTTAAGTCATGCCAGGAGTATGGGATTCCTGCACCGAAGCAGACGGTTTTATTTGTGAAACCAGAGAGTGGTCGTGACTCTATTGGCCATGTTCATGAAAACCCTTACAGTGGTGGTGGTGCAATTGGCGACGAAAGTGTCGATACAAAGGCTACAAGTTACATTTCTTATGTTCAAGAGCGTTTCAGGGTTGAACGAGTTGATCACTAAGGTAGCATTGGTGATCACATAATCTTATCCTACTAAACGCTAATCATTTTCCTCAAGAATTAGATGCAAGTCTCTCCTTTGAGTTTTTTTTTTGGTTAAGGTAACAATACAACAAGGTGAAGCTACAGTCATGAGAAAGTAGACCACACACGCACTCACACACGCACACAACCCTCAACCCATATAAGCTTCACCCAAACACTCCTCAAAACGGGTATCAACCGTTTGAGGCGTGATGGAACTTATATGGGGATGAGAGCTCAGTTACACAACCTAAGACCGTTGATAGGAACTTGAATTATAGGCTTAATTGTGTAGGACAGAGGGCTTCTTGTATTTGCCCATGTATCTTTGATCCTTGTCCATGTCTTAGGTCATGTAATTATGTGTACGAGTTATGTTCTCTCAATACCATATGAAGTTTCATAAAAAAAAAAATATAAAAAAATACCGTATGAAGTTATTCCGATGAATAAGAATTTTGTTTTATTTCGTTTGATAATCGTTATTAAAATGTTAAGAGTAAGAAAAATGGAGAAATGTTGTATTCAAGTGTAATACATATAACTGATACCTCCAAATTAAAGAAAATAAAAATAAATAAATAAAATTGCTAAGTTTGACTTGATTTTGTAGATCATATATGTGGGCAGCTAGCGTAAATCTTGCTACCTACGTTATTGAGTAGATTGCCATTCTTCATTTTCAGTAGATTATCATTATAAGTTGGAGCATAATATCTTGGTTAAGATGCAGTTGAGGAATATTTTTTTTATAGACAAAATAGGTAGGTTAGCAGCCGACTAATAATTTGCAATTTCTAAACCTTTTATGTGAAGGATGCTCTGGAAAAAGAATATAATTGGAATGTTTCCTCTCAAAGTTGGGTAATTAAAGTGACTAGACTCACCTTTTCAAAATATATATATATATATATATATATAGAGAGAGAGAGAGAGAGAGAGAGAGCAGTGGTCTCTGAAAAAGGAAGATAATGTTTTTTTTGGTTTATTTATCATTTACCAATTGCATGTTAATCATCGATTAGTGGTTAACTAGTAACGGGGAGTGAAACTCTTGCAAAATATCGTCTTTTGGGATTAGAACCATGGCCACCCTCATAAGATGAAGCAAATCATACCGTTGGAGCAATAGTCTAAGACTTCAATTAACACTGCCCCATAGCTAAAGTACCTAGGCTACAGTAAAGCAGTGGGAATATCATAATGTTTGGTGCCTTTTTTTTTATTTTTATAAGGGGAATGCCAGTGGTAATCGTTTTAAAACCAAATCTTGCCCAATGACGTCTCGGTTTTTGCTTTAACCGATTGCTTGTGAGTTCATACTCTCTAGCAGAAGTTAGAGAGACTCCAACTTACCTTCCAAAAAATATAAAACGGAGAGAATGTCTTTAGCTCTCACCAGGAATGACACCTATTATTTTTGAATTGTTATTCTAAAAAACAAGCTTAGAAGTATTAACCGGAGGGAATAAAGTTTCTTAACCACAATTAAAAGGACACATGTTGAGTTGTGTAGAAAACAACTGAAGAAGATGTTTTTGGCTATAGCCAAGAGGATCCTAAATCATTAATTGTGAAGTATGAGGTGTAATTTTTTTGGTAAATATTGAAATGACATAATGACATTTCTGTTCATAACTTCTATATATATTAACCCATTTTTTGGTAGCTCCTGAAATCCTAATAGTTAATCTCATTATCTTATTTTCATAGGAATGAGGAAAGGAAAACAACGAAAGAAAGAAAGAAAAAGACAAAAGAACCAAAAAAAAAAAAAAAAGGACAAAGCATTATTTTTGTGGGGCCACATGAGAAGAAAGTGAGGTGGCAAAATATATGGATTCCTTTGGGCTCACCACCTCATGTGCTAGCCCCTGACCAAAGCCCGGCCCATGTACACCTTTTTAGCCCTGCATGTGTGAAAGTTGATCTTCCCTTTTTTTGGGCATAAAATAATCATGACAATAATTGAGGACAGATTAGAAGCCACTATAAACCTTATTCGAATATCATCTTCGTTTTAAATAGGAACTTTTAGCAGTAACATCAGTGGAAAACCAACAAGTCACAAATAACAAAAATCAAAACTCTAAAAGCTACACTTTTCTCTCTTCATTATTGATTACTATTTTATAATTTAATAATCCTTAAAAGTAATAATTTTTTGAATGTAAACCCTAGAAAAGAAATCTTTACACAAATATCGAATGTATTCATATAAAATAGAGAACCAACTTGGTTTCATGGTTAATAATTCCTTATATTTATTAAATAATAATTTCTTATGATTATTTTCGTGTATTGTTAAATATAAGAATATATATCTTTACTATTATAATGCGAGAGGCATGCGTAGATGATTTTTCCAAAATTCCTAAACTACCCTTATTCAAACACAAAACGTTGATTTAATGTTTTACTTTAATTCCCAAACTACCACTTGCCTTTGATTTAATGTTTTACTTTAATTTCCAAACTAACCCTTACTCATATATCTATTTAGAATCACAGCCAATCGCGATAGAACTCGGGGAGAGTTCAATCACACCCACGGGTTAACACGTGTCCCTTTTAACTCCTATTCACTGTAGTTAACTCCTTCCCCTCGCTCTCACATGCATCGCACGTGCCACTAATGAGTTCAATCGCACATGCGGGTTAACACGTGTCCCTTTTAACTCTTATTAACTGTGGTTAATTCCTTCCCCTAGCTCTCACGTGCATCGCACGTGCCACCTGCTAGTATATATATATATATATATATATATGTAAACAAGTTTTTCATTTTTCGGGCAGGCTACTGCATTTCTGCTGTACAACATAATATGTAAACTTCAATAAATGAATTTGGGAGAATACCAAGATCATTCTAACTTGTTTGAGGCCTATAAGTTTGGCCGACACAAAGTCATTTACTTTATTATCTAAAAAAGTTAAGAGTATGCTTAGTTTTTTAGCAAAAAATCAGTCTTTCAATTCTTACCATTTATAAGCTTTGACCGAGCGTGTGTGTCGGCCTATGTGACTCTGTCTGTTCAACCTTTCAACAAAATAAAAGAGTTACACTTACTCAGACTTTGGATAGTTGGTTTACTCAATTTAGTCCCACATTGGTTAGCTCTTGCTAAACTTGAGTCAATATAAGGTTCCTTCCTCTCACTAAGAGATAGGCCCTTTCAGTCAGATGGATTGGGTTTAGCTCATGTGGACATTGTGATTTGTGGGTGTATGTTTAACTTTACAACCAAAAAAAGGAAAAAAAATAGACTTGGCTATCATTGGGAGCCCTCAAGTACCAGGCTTCCCCTTGTAGTGGAGGCTCAATACATAGGTGGGCCCGAAAGTTCTGGGCTTCTTACTAAGGAATAAGAGGCGTGCTTTCTCTACTCTCGGTCAAACTCTACTCTCAGTCTCCACCAATCACCTATCCATTTTCAAATCAGTTATGGTGGTTGAAGCACTCTCTCTCATCAAGAATGGACAAGTGGTTGGTGGAGACTGAGAGTAGAGTTTGACTGAGATTAAGACTAGCATTTCTCAAGGAATAATGATTAGCTTAGGCGATCTAGTCTTGGGCGGCAATAGAGCCCCATTTTTTCCGTCTACAAGAGGGCATTGGATTACCTCTGGCAAATGGCAGAGCATCCACACATCATCCGACATGTGGTGATAAAAAGAGGAGAAGTCATTTCATTTTATCCTTATGTTTTAAACTTCTCCCCACTTGATATCTTTCCCCCTTTTTATCACCAAATGTCGGATGATGTGTGGATGCCCAATGCCATTTTTATGGCATCTGCCATAGGTAATCAGATGGCCCCTATGAGAGATATAGCAGACCTGGGTTTGAAGTCAGCTCCTTAGGTCATGGGCCGGGCTTGAAATAAGCATGGTCCAGATCAAGCCTGACCCATAAGGAGTATCTCTCAAAGAAGAAGAAATGAAGAACCTTTATCAGCTTTAACCTAGTGGACAACTCTTTTGGCTAATTGCATATTTTGTCGGGTTCGAATGATCTGTTTTCCTTTATGAAAGAGAAAGAAAAGACAAAGACGAGATTGAGGAAATCGTGAGCAAATCAAATGCGGACTCCATTGCCAATTAAGTCCCTGTCATAGTGGTAAGTTTATCTAATGCGGGCAAGGCTCCTTAGTGACTGTTCTTTTTGAGATGAGTCTCGGAAGCTTTAGAAGGAAAAACAACTTCCTTAAGAAAGGGTTTAATAGCTACCATATAAGACAAGGAGAGAAAAGTCGTGTTTTGGTAGGTAAGACCGTAAGATGGAAGTAGTTCTTGGCCTCACAAACCATTACGTCGCCAACCAACTAAGCCAATTTCACATTATATCACAAGTAGGTCATGTGTGTTGCATTTAGGGATGGCAAAGGACAGGGTTGGGTTTACGTCTTATCAGGCATGACCCTATAAGCAGGCCTAGGCCTAGCCCTCGGAGGCCTTGAACTAACTAGGTTAGGCTTAGTTTGAAATCCTAATGGGATTTCGCGAAATTTCCCGAAATCCCAATTTCATTCTTATCCCCTGAAATCGATATGTTAGTTATTTTGGAATGGCAGATTTCGACCGAGATAACGAAAATACCGAATAAAAATTTTGGAATTTCAACGAAATTTCATTAAAATAAATTTTTATTGTTTTTATTGAAATTTCAAAATATTCTGAAATTGATATTTTTATCGAAATTTTATGAAATTTTGGAAATTTATATATTTATTTTAAAAAATAAAATAATAAGATTTATTAAAATGTATTAAATTTTAATAAAATATTATTTTCCAACATTTCAGACCAAGAAAGTCTGGTAATATCAAAAATATATATAAATTTAATAAAATATTTCATAAATAAAAATTACAAAATTTTGCTTAGATTGAAATTTTGGTTTGGGTTGAAGGACCAAAATTTCAAACCTTGGGCCAGGGTTTAAAAGAAGAGTAATTTTTCCATACACTGCCATTGAATGCCAACTTGAAATCAACCATTCTCCTTTATCCAGTCTTAGAAAGAGTGATGCAACACAAAGAACAACATAATAAAAAATTTCTCGGTAGCAGAGTAAAATATTTTTCTTAAGTTAAAAATAGTATAAGATACTATAAATTATTATTTCTTCATAACAATATATATATATATATATGTGTGTGTGTGTGTGTGTAATGTGTTTTAGTTGTATTATTTTTCGTTCTATATATTTCTTTTTGGCCCATGAATAAGATAAGACATATAGATTTTATATATGTAGACATAAGGCATGATATTAATTTTGACTTAGTGATAACATAAGACATTTTGAAACAGTAATGACATAAGGAATAGTACTACTAGCATGTATCTAAAATTTATACATTATTAAAATAATACATAGTAGTATATATTTAAATTTAGCTTAGTACTTAAAGTTATTTTGACACAATACTAAAATAAGGCATAATATTAAAGTGCCACTATATAAAGTATATATAATTAATTTATGTATAATATAGATCTTATATATAATATACAATACTATACATATATATATATATATATATATATATATATATATATGATGAAGTAGAGCATGTGGCTCAAGTTAGAGGGCTTTCAAAAATTTGAACCTACCCATTCCATCAACCTTGAAGAAAAAAAAAAGTATTGAATTTACGGACTTAAGAAGACAAGGCTGGTCAGGTATACCCTCATTGGAGGGCCGAATTGCCACCCTTAATTGCAGTGTTGTGGTTTTACTACAAATTTGCCAACGACACCACATTGTAGATTTCACTTTTAGTCATGGCTCTACAGTAAACTGTTGGGATTTGAACCACGTGTTTAATTCCTAAACCCTTTGGATCTTAAGAGACTATGAATCACAGAAATCACCCGACAAATAGAAAAATCGCAGAGAAGAAAATAGAGACAAAACATAAGGATATACGAGGTTAGGCAACGTGTCTACGTCCTCGGGCAATTTGCTAAAGGTTGTCTACATTCCCAACATAAACTTACTTACTGAGATGAGTACTTTTTTTTTTAAATCTAAAAAGAATCCATATAATTGTAATATCATATAGGGTGCCCATTTTAAACTGGTCATTCTAGATCTTTAAGTATTGGTCAAATAGGATTGTCCTATGTTGTTATTCATCTATCATCTTCCTTTATATATGTTATTTCTCAAATGACAAAATTTATCCAAATTACACATAAAACAATCCAATGATAAAATAAGAACGGCTAAATTGTTCTTCGACACTTTAAGAAGAACGACATTAGGCCAAGAAATATTGATTTCAGACATTTTGAACAAAATAAATAAATTTAGCACTTAAATCGATTTCTTATTTTTTATTTAATTATTAGTGATGGAATTTCATAGGAAGAGTTCGTTGAACTTTTAATTAAGTGTGATTCAAAATTTTCAAGAGTTGTGTTTGTGATTTTGCTATACCTTTTGAGAAACATTAGGTTTTCAAAGGTTTGCATCTCTTAAGAACTATTTGAGTTCTAATTAATATTTCCTTTATGAAGGGGTGCGATAGTACTTATAGTCTCTTTGTAAATTTACTATTATTGAATTTTTGTTAATTAATCGGATCATCCTATATGATGGATGGTAGTTTGAGCATGCATACATTAAGTGAACACAATTGATCAGGCAACCGTTGTCATTGCATTCTTGAGAGAACATAATCTTAAAAGGGGCATATCAACTTCAAGCTAAGCGATTTCTATCACGTGTTAAATTTTCAAATCCCATATATCCAAATTCTTATACACTTTTTGGTCTAAAATATGAACTCAAATATGTAACAAAATTCACATGGATTGAATTAATTTGGAACTTAATAGCTTATGTCTAAATTATGCCCGATAATAGTGTTTGGTACTACTCATCATAAATGATTATTTAATAACTGATTATGAAAACAACCGGTGATTCTAAAATCTCGTCAGAGGGTGATTATTGTGGAGCATAACCGCTTATGTTACTTTAAGACCGAAAATTATTATAAAAAACACCCAAATTTGTACCCAAAAAAGCCTACAAGATCCATTAAGCTTAAGAGGGCTTTCACAAAATATTACTCTTTTTTCAAATGACTAAATACCATTTTTTTTAAATTGTTAGATTGTCGCTTATCAACAGTGCCACTTACCAGATAAGATTACAACAATTGGCGGTCATTGACAACATCGCTTATCATCATAATCGCTTATGACAACAATAATCCGAACCTAATGCAAACGGGCCCATAATCAAATATCCGTGAGGAAAACATCTAAAATTGTATTATTATAGTGTCGTGTGGGAGCCTCTAGAGTATGAATCCAACATTCTCACATGGGTGGTATTAAGAAAGCCTACCACCAAGTGGTAGTGGTAGGGTTACCTTAAACCCCCTAGTGCTCTCGCTCTCACTGTTTCAATCGAGTCATGTTACATGCTGTTGTTACATGAAAATGACTTAGGTCCGATCAACGAAATTCATCATCCGAAGCCCATCAATCAACACATGCCCGTGTGTGACAATAACTATTATGTAGCACATGGGAGATGGCTTTTGAAGATTTCGTAGGGGGAGAAAGGGACGCTTGAAGAAATCCAATAAATGAAGCTCATATGTGTAATCCTTATAGAAATAGTTTCGCATTGTATAATTAGCAAAGTAACGATGTTGAGTAGGGTTGTCAAACAATCCCTGATCTGAGGGTACCGGCCTTGCCCAGCCCGACAAACCCTGCCCATTTCCAGCCCTTGGGCCGGCAAGGTTCAAAATCTGAAAGCCCCGCTTCCATTGGGCTGGGCTAGGGTTCACTCCTGCCCTGCTCTTTATAACCCGTCCTTTTAACCTTGTTGCTCTAGTGTAATAATTGTATATAAGCTAATGTTTATATATATATATATATATATATATATATATATACACGAAATTACTAATATAGCCTTTACAAACAGTATAATACTAAGGCTATATAAGTAATTTCACATTATTCTCCCCCTATATAAAAACACTCTTTAGTCTTTACCTACGTAAACCCTAACTGCCTAAGTCCCTAATCTTCTTCGGTTCTTGTTCTTCTTAGCTAAAGCTTTCTCGATCTCGAGTCCTTGAATGTTGCTCTGCTCTGCTGTGCTCTCGGCTCTCATCTCTCAGCTATCTTCTCTGATCTCTCTCTCTCTCAGATCTCAAGTTCTTAACTTTGCTGAGCAGGGTCTACTCTGCTCAACTATGCTATTGTGGGTCTGTGACTTACGGTTACACAAGTACTCTGGTTTTCGTTTGAGTTGTAGAGACCGTCATTAGAGTTCTCTACTCTGGGTGCTTTCTTCTCTCGCCGGTATTGTGGACTGTGGTCCTACTCTCTACATAGAGGATCTTGGATTCACGGTCAGGTTACCTTATTATTTAGTATTTATTATCTATTTTTGAAACCCTAATCATAAACCCCATAAACCCTAACCCTAATTAGTAATTACCGAAACCCCTAACTCTAAATTTTTTGAAATGTTTCTAAATTTCGAAGGACCCTAACTCGAAATCCTCTAACCCTATATTATATTATGATATTTCCGAAACCTCTAACCCTATATAGGATTCTGATATTTCCAAAACCCCTAACCCTAAACCTTAACCCTATTTACCAAAATCCCTAACCCTAAATCCTAATTACCCTAACCCTAAACTGATTATATAATGACATTTCTATAACTTTTTTGTAATCTGATTAGATTCAATTTTTTTTATTGTTGATACTGTTTGATTCAATAATATTTTCTGATTAGATACTGTTTTTTTTTAAATTATAATCTGAATATTACTGATTTGCTTACTTTTGATTCGATTATGATATTGTTTATGAGATTCTGATATTACTGTCTACTAATTATATTATGATATTCTGGAAATTTTATGTAATCTAAATTTAATTTAATTAGATTCTAATTTTTGATAGTTAATATTGTTTGAACCATCAATATTTTCTGAATAAATTCTGATATTGCTTAGGAGATTCAGATATTACCGTCTACTGATTATATTCTGATATTTCTAGAACTTTTCTGTAATTCGAATTTAATCAGTTGTTTGATTCATCATAATTTTTTTAAAAAAACTTTGTCATTGCTCTATTTGTTGAAATGCCGATCTCAAGCTCAAATAAAAGAAGAGGATATCAATTTCTATATCAGGTTGATAGTCAATGTAGAAAAAAAATCTCGTAATCTCAAATCGCAAAAAAAATTCCGCTCTTTTTTACGGCCCTTTATCCCCAGTCCCTTCCCTTGAGGGCAGGGCTAGGGCTGACCCCGACCCAGACCCTACTCGGCCCTTTAACAGCCCTAAGTAATATCCTTGGAGGAACACTTTAGCAAAGCGAAGGGTGCTAAGCCATCAAGAGGAGTGCTAGCCTTACTGTCACCCTCCTCCTACTCTCAACCTCCACCAACTACATGTACATTATGCAATGATTAAAGGTCGTGGGATTATCTCTGACAAAAGCCAGAAAAAGGGCTTGGGCTTCCACATATCATTCAACATGTGGTGATACAAAAGGGAGAAGTCATTCCATTTTCTCCCCATGTTTTTTACTTCTCTCAAACTGATATCTCTTCCCTTTTTATCACCACATGTCGGATGATGTGTGGAGCCCAAGACCCTTTTCTGACATCTGCCGGAGACAATCCCATAACTGATTAAAGCAGTTTAAAAAAAAATGGATAAGTGATTGATAGAGGGTGAGAGAATGAGTTGACTGAGAGTAGGGCTAGTCCCGCACGGGTTTACCCGGACTTACTTGATGTGGCGGGTTGCAGGCTCACGCTGCACCCTCGTGGGATTAGTCCTGACCCAAAGGGTTGGGCCGTTGGGGATGCCCCGAGTTCAAAAAAAAAAAAAAAAAAATATATATATATATATATATATATATATATATATCCTTAACCCGTCAAATCGTTATTTTCAAAGGTGTCTTATGTGTTAGTACTAAGACCACATACAGACTCTTAAGCACGTTATAGAGGCACGTGTTTTAAATATCATATCATGTTGCCTTTCACCCTCGTAGATCTACGTACTGGGAACCCATTACGCCCTACTAAACACGGATAAATACGACCCACCAAATGAAGATTTTGATGGGGTCATGATAATATAGATTGGGATCAATTGGATCCCATGGTTTTTAAGGACTTGCAGGATATTAATTCTTAGGAAATAGTTATTGTTTGTGTGTTCGGTGTGCCACTTTTTTGAGAAAATAAGAATTTTTTTTACTAATCCTATGAAAAATTCATGTCATACCCTCAACTCCGAGACTTGAATTTCTTGTCAAATTTTAAAAGACCATGAGAAAACCATAAACTATCTCTCTCGAGAATTTTCAAATTATTAATTATTGTTTTCATTCTTAATTAATTTTTATTTTTTTAAAAAAAATTGCTCATTTCCCATTCTGAGCCGAACACATGAAATAGAAATTGAGGAAATTTACTTTTGAATTCTCATGCTCAACCGAACATTGAACACACATCAAAAGAAATTAAATTTCTAAAGAATTAAATCTATTGGGAAATTCAATTTCTTGAGAAATAGATGTTTGCCAAACAAACACGCCCTTACCCTATGTTTGGTTGTCGAGAAAATAAGTGAAAACATAGAAAAGAAAAGAAAATTAGGCAAAACACAACTAAAACTTGTATTAGTAATCCAAAATTTTCTTTTATTTTCCATGTTTTCACCTATTTTCTCAACAACCAAACATAGCATTAATGAATCTGGATGGAAAAAAAAGAGGGGAAGTGCTTTTTTCTGTCAGCCAATGCTCACCGATGCTCTCTACCTTTCTTGGGTTAAAAAGATAAGAATTTTGTGGTATTGTGAGTCTGACTCAAAATTTCTTTTTTTGCTCGGTAAAGGTAAGAGTGCAAAAAGGAGAGAGTGGGTGAACAAAGTACCAATACAAATGCTGATTTAAATTATCTATTAACTTGAATGTGGTGCTAATCAACTTTAAGATCAAATATGTACGATGGTTGGCTTGGATTGATGTTGCTATTGATAAATTTAGAATGGACTAGCTAGTAGTGAGGATGGTGATGTTGGCTAGGGTTGTTCATAGGGCAGGGCCTAGGTCTTATCCATCCCAGCCCTCACCTACAAGGTTTTGGTCCTAACCCAACCATAGCCCTCAGAGGGCCTGCATTGGATAGGCCCAACCCCATACCCTCAAGGACCATGGTCGGGTTAAGGTAGGGCTAGGACTAGGGCTTAAAAGGTAGCTTTTTTTTTTTTTTTTTCATATACTGCAGTTGGATGCTAAGCTAAAATTAACTCTCCTCCTTTATTTGATCTTGAAACGGGCAATGCAATGCAATGCAATGCAATGCAAAGAATGACATTACAGAATTATAATCATATATTTTTCTCGCTTGGTGGAGGAGTAGAATATTTTTCTAATGGTCTGTTTGTTTGAGGGAATACATTATAAAAAATTAAAATTTTCAGAAATAAGTTCTCATTTAGATGAAAATTTTGCCTCAACAATAAAGTAAAATTTCGAGAATTATTTGTAGCAAAAAAACTCATTTTCCAATGTGCCAAATACTTAGTCTATTACTTAGAAATAACTTCATGCACCTATTTTCACTCTAAACAAACGCAGCCTCAAATAAAAATAATACAATATACTATAAATTACTATGTGTTTACTATTATTTTATAATGAAATTATATATGATATAGTTTTTTTTTTGTGTTTAGCTATATGCATTTTCCTTCCCTATATCTAATTTTGATACAATACTAATATAAGGCATATATAAATCTTATATGTATAAGACATTGATAATATGAGGTGTTTTAATATAAGGTGTTTTGAAATGTTACTGACATAAGGTATAAGGTATGGTACTAGCATGTATTAAATTTTGAAACAATACTAACATAAGACATGTATCAATATCTGTCTAACTTTAATAAGTAGTAATATAAAGACAATTTAACAAAGTATTAATGTAATATACATTAGTACGGTGGTACTATGTAAAGTATATATATATACTTAATATTTGTATATATATATATAATATGGTGTAGTAGAGCATGTAGAGGGCCAAGTCGACATGGTAAGGCCCTAACTCTACCCTCAAGTAATAAGGCTTTCGAAAATTCAGCCATTTCTTGTCGTAGTCCTTAGAAAAAAAAAATCCTCAAATTTATGGGCATGAAATGGTTGGGTAGGTCAAGTACCTTGATTATAATCACCCAATTTGTGACATTGTATCTTGAATATATCTCATCACAATCATAATCACAAATTTAAGATTAGATTATGAATACCGTTGAAATCCTCCTATGCAAAGAGGATTTTACTGTTTATCTAAAGGAAAATGCTTTACCCTTCAAAAACAAAAGCTTAACTTACCCTGTTTTCACCATGTAACGAAATCCACGTCCTCATTGGTCCACACACCATTTTTTAACATTTCTCAGTTATGGTTAAGATTCACTCACTCCTAGGATTAAACAATCCAACCTTGGTTTTTAGAAGAAAAATAACAAAAATCTTAACTTTAGTTTAGTCAAACTTATTTAGGATTAAAGGAATGTTAAACGGGACACAAGGTTAACTATTTTCCTATGGATATAGATTCCGGGCAAGAAACTCCTTGCATCTAAACACTAAAATGTGCCCTCAAAAAGATAGAAAAGACAAAAACAGACCTCATAAAAAGGATTTGTGCACTGAAAGTCATTTTCACAGCATTTGTTTAACGAGGTACATCTCCCAATTCGGTATTAAATCATTGGTATTACGGCCAGTTGTCCTCATTATCAAAATTTATAGGATTTTACTGCCCTTAATCACGCCCACCCACAGCCAAACTGGGGGATTGGATTTGGTCTCGGTCTCGCCTTGGTCTTGGTCTTGCATCCGCATGTGGCGATAAAAAGTGGAGAATATATCAATTGGGGAGAAGTCAACAAATATGAGAGAAAATGAAATGTAGTCTTCCCTTTTTATTGCCACATGTCAATCACTGAAAAGAGGCAAGACGGTTTCGGTCTTGCCAGAGAAGACCAAATCCAATCCCCCAAACTGGTGGTCGTTTTCCCGTTAGAGCATTCCTAGCAGCCTCACCAAAATAGCTTTTTAGTTATTTTGATGAGCCAATAGGTTAAAAAGTCTGAAATTCCTTTCCTAGCAGCCTCACCAATTTGCATATTTTAGTTTGGTGAGTGTACGTTGGTGAGTACTGTACACTCACCAAATCAAAAAAACTCTCATTCCCTCCTTGTTTGTGGGCCCACACAAATAAAATAAAATTTTCTCTCTCCATTTTTTTGGTGTGGATGTGACACATATAATAAAATAATGATCATTTTTGCTACTTTGATGAGGCTGCTGGGGTGTTTCAAAATAAATGGCTCACCAAACTCACTTTTTGTGAGTTTTGGCTATTCTGATGAGGCAAATTTAATGAGGCTGCTAGGAATGCTCTTATGGGGGGCGATTATAGGGAGCTGCGCGATTTGGGTAACTATTCCTCAAATCTAAATAAACGCACATTAACAGTCCTTGATTGTTATGGTCACATTGTCACGGTACCAAAACAAAAAATTGCTATGGTCCGTTGGTCCTCTGCCCCGTTAATTGTGAAGTCGGATATCATTGAATAGAGGGCAACGGATTTGCAATAGAGAAAATTATCAAGCTACTCAAATGTATAAATTGTGCCATACGTGCCTACTTGTGTAGTCGCAGTGTGTATTCCTGGAAGATAAATGCTACATCCACCACTCTCCGGCAGACCAATAGCCTCCTTGTCAGCCGTGGAGGGGAATATTCCTCCTCGTTCTCACATAACCGACCCTTCAACTCCCATTAACTCGGGTTAATTTGTTAAACTCTTTAGTTAATTTTTTAAATATTATTTTTCTAAAAATCAAGGATAGATAAGTGAACCTTAAGGGTGTATAAATCTTAACCACAGTTAAATAGGATTAGAAGGGGGACACATGACAAGAAAATGGGAGCCGAGATGCCCCTCCTCGCATCACAGACGGAGAAGGTGATTATTTTCCTTTTAAACAAAAGTGATGAGTCCCATTAAAAAAAGGGTCATATTATTTTGTTTTCTTGTACAAAAAAATTAGGGGAGAGTGGATATAGTAGACAAATGGAAAGTGGACATTACATTGCAAATTCCGGAATAATAATCGGTTGCAAAAAGCAATTTGCATGCCACCTACAAACACCAATGTTAGATTCTTTAATCCTAAGAATTAGTGAAATTTAATAGTTATAGTTAATTGTTTTTTTTTTTAAATATGTGGCGCTTTGAGGGCCTTGCTGCTGATTATTGCTCCCACAAATAGGGCTGCAAACGGATGCGGATATTATCCGTATCCGATTCGCATCCGCATCCGTTTAGTCGGATATTTATCCAAAAACATATCCGGCGGAGCGAATTCGGATAGTAAATCACCATCCGTTTATATTCGGATACTGATACATCTGATCCGTTAAATATCCGTCCGATTATATAATATATATAAATAATATATTTTAAATTTATAAATTTAATATTACCTTTAAAATATATTTTTTTTAAAAAAATTATATATTTTTACATTTTTAAATATTAATTTATATTATTTTAATTTTTTTTAAAATAATCGGATAATCCGTATACTATCCGAATCAGAATATTTTTAATCGGAGTCAGATACGGATATCATATTTCAATATCCGCTGGATATTTATCCGGATACGGATATTCGGATATATAAACGAATACGAATTCAGATATACCAATATCCGCTTCGTATCCGCTCTGTTTGCAGCCCTACCCACAAGGGTGGTTTGAAATTCATTTTTATGAGTTGTAATATGTGGTTAGGAAGCAACGCTTGATCCAAGGTGGTGTGCGCTAATCACCACTCCATTGATATGGGTTCCATTATCGAGAGGGTGTGAGTGTTGTCGCCCATGACTTTAGAAAGATACTAACCCTTACTAATAGGGTTGCGGCCTAACTGCGTATCTCTCACCAAAAAAAAAAATCTCCATTTTATATGCTTACCGTGCCCAATTTGTAATGTTGGGCTATTTTAACCCACGAACTATTTGAATAAACGGTACTTTGGGGTTGCAGCCCCCATTTAATTTGTGATAAAAAAAAGTTGATACCTTTGTCTCGCTTGTCAAACAACTAGTTAGTCGAGTCTATGCCGAAAAGGTTTTGCATATTAGTTACTAGGTTTAATCTAATTTGTAAATATCATTTTATGTATAACAGCATTGCAAAACGATTCATCATTTTTCAACGATTACACAAAAAAATTAACCCTTAAGATATTTCCTAACCTCCTAAAGTTCCTTTACCTGTCCTTACCCTTCAATTATGATTAATAAGCTTTAAACCCTACGATTTTTTTTTAAACCAATGCTATATGCTTAATTTAACCTTAAGGGTAAGTGAATCTTAATCACAGTTAAAGAGAATTAAAATGAGACATCTTTTTAACCGCCTTTTTTTCGGAAGGTAAGCTGAATTTTTTTAACTGCCCTTGAGCAATGGTTAACGAGTTTTAATCCTTGTAGTTAATTTATTTCAGATTTTTTTTAAATCCAAGCTTAGATGCTTTAACACTAAGGGTTGGTGAATCTTAACCACAATTAAAGAGAGTTAAAAGGGGATACCCCTTTAATTGTCATTGAACTATGGTTAACATGTTTTAACCCTTGTGCTTAATTTTAAAAAAATTCTTCAAAAATCCAATGTTAGGTGCTTTAACCCAAAGGGTAAGTGAATCTTAACCACAATTAAAGGGAGTTAAAAGTGGTCACCCCTTTAATTGTTCTTGAACTATGATTAATAAGTTTTAACCCTGGGTTACTTTTTTTTCTTCTAAAAATCAAGGTTAGATGCCTTAACCTAAGGGTTAGTGAATCTTAACCCCCTATTAAAGGAAGTTAAAAGGGGGCAATCCCTTTAACTGCCCTTGAACTATGAGTAACAAGTTTTAACCCAGTTGATTACTATTTTTCTTCTTTTAAAAACCAATGTTAGATACTTCAATCTTAAAGATTAGTCATGGATCTGAACCACAATTAAAAAAAACTAAAAAGGGACACATGTCACAAGGATTATAGTCCACTAAATGTCACAAATAATATTATAGTCACTTTTTAATCATTTTTTTAATCCAGTTCAACGAAAAAGAATGAAGTTCTTTGGACCTAAGTAACCAGAGTTGAGAGCGGGTGCGGGAGCGAGAGCGATAAATTTCAATATAGGATAGGGTCGGGAGCGCCTCTGGAGTGCCGATATATATATATATATATATATATATATATATATATATATATATATATATATAATATATATTGATGTTCTTGAAAATTACTTGTAGATGTAAATATATATTTTTTAGTTTTTTAAACTCTAAAAGAAAATTGATAAAATTATTCATAATTCAAAATTTTCATTACAACAAACAAGATGACTATTGAATTATTAAATATATAATTCTAAATTCAATTACAACACTAATAATTAACAAATCTTTTATGAATTTTGTACCCTACAAAGAAAAATGATAAAATATACTTCATTTCACATGAAAAATTATGATAAAAATAAAACTTTACACAAAAACTGCACCTTTAGGTGAGAGCGAGGTTTACAAAAGTTGAAATCAAGCTCCCGAAATGAAAGCGAGATTTGAGAGCAGAAACGGGTAGCAAATTAGGAGGTTTGGGTTACTAAGCTTTGGACTTTAGAACAATGCTGAGTTAATTTACGAATCTGTAATACATTAAATGGTATTTACATATTAGAATAAACAGTTTTTTTATTTATAAACTCAATCATACCACAAGGCAATGAAAGGCAAAGACAAGAGAATACTCACACCACCCAAGCAAACACGCACACACACCACATGCAAACTCACACACACACCACACATGCAAAAATTCCTGTTGTAGTTATTATTTTTATTATTATTAATGGGTAGCGTCATTAGCATCAATGAATGTGACATCCTTAAAGGCATGTACCAATAATAGCAGAATAGCTCCACGTGTCATCACGGGCTGACATTGATGGTGTCTGCCTTCAAACAGAAGGAAAACTGACATTAGCTTATACTGGTGGCCCCGAGTTATTCAATTCGAGCCATTGATTTTCACCCTGTCCCCACACAAAGATTGTAAATTCCAAGCCCTAATATTAAATTCAAACTTTCAATATGACATAAATACCTTCATCTTCCACACTGATCGTAAACTTCCTAAGTACATCTTTGTCTCCAACTAAACGAGTAATGAAGCAAAGTACACAATTCCCTTAATTGAGTGGCCAATTGGCTATAGAATATCCCGTTATGCCAAGTATTCTTTCATTGGACCCACATGGGAGATCTCTTAATCTAATAATCGATATTCCCTCAATATGAATGGTTGTGATCGCACAATACGATTATAGAGTCATGGCGCTTCACACGTATATCAGGATGGCGACCTTAAATTTTCCCCTTTTATGTAACGGGACCTTCTAGTGTTTATATTTATATTGTAGAAATATGAACAGATAAATAAAGGAATAAAGAAGAACAAAGAGCAATTCACTCACTGCGAGTAAGGGAATTAAGAAACTTAGACGCGCTGGTCTGGCCTGTTTAAAAGATGGGTGGGCTTTAGATTTAAGTATCAAATTTGACGTCTATTATTATATATAGTATACTTCTAATTAAGTTTGACGAGCTTGATAAGATTGATGTGATCCACCTGCTTATTAATTGGGCCGGGTCGGCCCAAACCCTGTGTTGACGTGACATCCCTGCACATCATAGTGTGAAACGTTTCTTACCAACACTGTAGTCCTGATTCTGTTACAGCAATCGTCACGGACTTGGGCACACGAACACAAGGGTTCTCACCAATATGGGACTAATCTTTGTTCTGTATTGCTAACTCAAATAGGATTCACACACTATATATCCCCACCCAACCCAGGCCACAAGGCCAACACAATCCTCTCAAAAAGAAGAGAAAGAGAGGGAGGTGAGGCTATATAGACATACAAACACAAGGTTTTCCACAAATGTGGGACTAAGTGTTGCGACTTATGAGCGTGGTCACAAATTATCCCATAGCGGCAAATCTACTAATTAGATGGTTTCTTGGGGCTGTATAACAATTATTATTTTTGAGTAATCGCTACGGACGAGTAGAAATATGAATTTTGGCTGAAACCCAAGGAACCCAACACTCTCATCGACCTAATAAAGCAACACTACATCCCTCTTCTGTGGTCTGGGCCATCTTGTCGGGTGCCATTAGTAGGGCTATTTGGAAAGAATGTAAAATAAAAATAAAAAAGAGTTTTTTAAGGCCTAAATTTATTTGAAGAGTGAGTTTACTCTCTAGTGACACTTCCTCGATTCTTGGTGTGCTAAGGAAAAACTTTGAGGATGAGTGATTTAATGAGTTTTTATTATTTCTATTTAGTATGATTCTAGTTGTTTTCTTGTGCTAATTTCTCATTCCTAATTTTTGGTTTATATTTTTAGTAAATCTCTTTGTATTTAATTGTTCTTTTCTTTTTGCTGATTTTCTAATATATATCATCTTTATCAATCAAAAATAATTCCTGACATTAATACATGCAAAGTTTTCGACTCTAGAGGCGTCAAAGTTTGGCCGATGTACCAATTACTACATTCTCAAATACCATGCACATAATTAATTGATTAAGTACCAAGAATGCTAGTTGTACTCTTAAAATTTCAACTTCTCACTAGGGAGTGACACATGTTGTGAACTTTTTCTATTACGTTTGCAATCAATTACAACTATAAATTCATCATTTACAAAAATTGTTATTTTAAAGGGGTGTCTATGGGCTGGGCTTGGGCTGAATTTTTGTGATTTTTGGATAGGCTCAGCTCAAGCTCGATCCCTTTACAAGAGAGTTTTGAGGTCTAAATTTGGCCAGCCGACACCCCTAATTTTAACCCATTGCAAATGCAACTTAAGAAAGCGGCATAAGTCACTTTCACATTGAGGATGTGAAAGAATTTTTGAGGAGTCATAGTCACTCACAAACCCTTTGAACAATGGTTAAAAAATTAACTACCTCTTGTGACTAAATTTTTAAAAAATTTTTTTTTTTCTGAGAACCAAGGATAGATGTGTGAACCCTAGGGGTAACTAAATCTTAACCACAGTTCATGAAAGTAAAAAGGAGACACGTGGCCCCAAAAAGGGAGGACAAAACGGTAACTCACCTCCTCGGCCGAGGAGGTGACTATTTTCCATTTTTGAGTTCTAAGAGTAGGGTATCATTTGTTAAATACTTTTTTAAAAAAAAAAATTGGGTGAACATGTTAATCGTACACTGGCCTATCAGCTCAGCCAAGGTATGCCCTTCATTTAGGGAGGTCCTAAAATCAAGTTTGATGAGGAAAAATCTCCTGCAAAATTGATATCAGTTCTCCCGAAGTGATGCATATAGGTGGGGCCCACTCACCCCAAAACCAATACTAACATTAATTAAAGATAAATGACGTCTCAACACCCCCCACCCAAATGTAATCTAACGCAACAAATGTATAATACCTATATGAAAAACTACTAAATTATCTCGGAAAATAGATTTAGATTAAAAAAACCTACATGACGACTTAACCCTTATGGCACCTTTGGTGCTACCTTAGTTTGAGTGTGTGAGTTTAGTATGTGCATTAGTTTTTTCTGTTTTTGGTTAACTCAACAACACCACAAGGCGAAAGCATAGACTGCGTCTTAGTTGCATGATAACATTTCACAAAAAAAAAAAAAAAAATCATTTGCTTCATTGTATTCCCTTTTTTTTTTCCTGGTTTCTTTGAACGGTGAAACGAAAATTGTATTGCTCAAATGTCGCAGGCCCTGGGTAGTGCTAAACTTGATCGCGGCCAGGCCCAATGAGTGATTAAGGCTAGTAACAACTTCATCCAAAAACAATCTCAGGGGTACTTCCGTAAATGCCTAAAAAAGCTTCACTCTCCTAAGGAATAGACCACATGATTACCGAACAGGCATATCGGACGTCTCTCACTTAGTCGGTCGACACGTAGCACTCGTAGGGACCTTTGCATTAAATGATGCATCAGTTTTAAGGTTTCTCCCTCTCACATCTCCCCCTTCCTTTTTCACCTGCTTTATTTGTTACTGTCCGAAACGCAAATGCAGATAAAGATAACACTCTGCATTTCCTCCCATTAACCCAGAGGATTTTGCTCCAGGATAATGTTCGCTTCGCCATCTGTCCATTTAACCTAGTTTTACTCTCAGTTTAACTGTTGGGTTTAAAAGAACAGACAGAAATTAGAGCACCGGAGGAAAATCCTCCGAGCTTATCTGAGAAAACCCGGAGTGATAAAGAAAAAAACGACAGGAGGGAGAAAAAGAGGAGTTTCAGACCTTAGAAGTTTCATCAAGGGAGAGGGAAAAAAAAAGGCTTGAGAAGCTCATAGCTTTCACGGTATAAATACAGAAGCAAGGTCTCAAAAGCAAAAGCTTTCTCACATTCACAGATTATCTGGTGTTTCTGTGTTGAAGAGGTCTGAAATGGGGAGAGGTAGGGTTGAGTTGAAGAGGATCGAGAACAAGATCAACAGGCAAGTGACCTTCGCTAAACGAAGAAATGGCCTTTTGAAGAAAGCTTACGAGCTTTCTGTTCTTTGCGATGCCGAGGTTGCTTTGATCGTCTTCTCCACTAGAGGAAAACTGTACGAGTTCTGCAGCAGTTCAAGGTAATAAAGAACAAAAATAAAACTTAAAAAGAAAATCAAGATCTCTTTCTTGTTTCTCTTCCTTTTAAGCGATTTCGTCCACGTTCTGATTCTGCTTTTAGATCTGAAAACGCTTGATGATAAAGGTCTTACTGTTTCAGTGTAGTTGAGATGTTGAGTTTTCCATTTTCGTGAATGTCTCAGCGTTTTTAGTAGGTTTTGCTTTCGTATGTTCGTATAGTTGTAGATCTGCAACTGGAAATAGTGTAGAAAAGTAGATCGGTGAAATATCAGCTATATATTATTATGTATTTTTGTTTCTGAGTCTTTTGATTTTCTCTTTTCGAAAGATATCCAACTGTAGAATTGCGTCCTTGGACAAGATTTTCTGCGATCCGGTGGTTATACGGATAACGCTCTTCTCATGCTTGAATTTTATTATTGTTTTCTCTTATATGGATGTTGAATAAAAATATCTTCGGTTTTGAGTTGTTAAAGCAAGTCCGTGAGCTAATTGAGTTTGAATCTCGATCTTATGCTCTTCAACATAGACATAGACTTAAGTATATGTATTACAATTAGTACGTTTATCAGTAAATGAAGCTAAGCGATTGAGTACGCGAACTGTAAGTGATTCTTCTTTCTATATTTCTCTGGCTGATTTTGATGATTTTAACCCGCAAGGTGGTTTCAGATCTTGTTTAGGTGCACTTTCAGTATTTAGGGTTTTTCTAACCTTTCTCGCTTCCTTCCTTCGCTTTTGCTCCTGCAATTTCTCTCAGATGCTTTTTTATCAGATAGGTAGGTCAAGATCTTTCTCCAGTGCTGCCTCTAAATTTGGAGTTTAATTTGTATATCAAATTAGTCTATTTTGTGCCCAAAATGCGTATTTGAGGTTAGGGTTTCTACATCCTTTCCCACTGTACTAAAATATTTAATGTTAATGGGGAATACTCATACTGGATTTCATACTCTCTCTCTTGTTCGCAGCAGTTTTAACTTTTAAGTCTTGCTTTCAGGTCTAAATCTATGTCGAATATATTGTCAAAGATCTTAAAGCAGCCGCATTGAGTGTACTTCAAGATTACGTTTTATATAATTTCTTCATGCTTTCATATATCTGCCCATGAGACTTCAAACTCTCGCTGTGTAGCTAGCTTCAAAGCCCAGTCTATTTTGTTACTGGGGTTAGGCAGACTCCGACCTGAGAATATATTCAAAAAACCAAAAATTACAACTACATATATCTATATTCCCTTGCATTATTTTGCACAATCTTAGAAAGCGATGGGGGAAAAGAAGAGGAATACAAAACCAACACACTCCTAGAGGTCATAGTTTGGATAGAAAATCAACAGCTCTGTTGGCTTCGTGTGGAGAATGCATGATTTCAAAACCAACAAGCCTGTTGATGCTGTCATGTATACTAGCATACTAGCAAGTAAATGGGTGCATTGTCATGGCCTCTTATAATCCTTTTGCACAAACTTGACAGCCCAACTCGAGTCAGATATCACTTTAATGTGCTGGGCACTCCTAACAATCGCTTTCTTAAGTCGTTTGTTAACCTCCAACAGCTCCATTTAAATCAGAGATTTCTGCGTTATGCTCCCAGCAAGGGCAACAACTGGGTGGCCATTACCCTCTCAATCTCATATCCCTATGTTCTAATGCAACCCAAGATGTAGGGTTCATATGATGAAATGCATGACGGTTCAATAGGGTGAGAAACCTAGTATAAAAGACTTGGGGTAAGTGGAATATATTAAAAATCATAGTTGCTGTATATATATATATATATATATATATATATATATATATATATATATATATATATATATATATATATATATATATATGTGTGTGTGTGTGTGTGTGTGTGTGTTTTTTGCTAACGTTGACTTAATGTGTGAAATTGTTAATCATCACAAAGACATTTTTACCCTTTTATTAATTACTAAAATCACTAAAATTGAAGGGTATGTTAATGTTTTCACAGGGAGTCTCATCATTAAATACAGAAGAAAATAATACAGTTTGACTTTTTTATGCTTCTTCTCTCTCCTATTTTATGAATTATCCCTTAATGTGAAAATATCAAAATATGCTTGTATTTAATAAAATGATACTTAATACATAGGGTAAAAAAGTCCAATGAAGGTTAACAAATTCACACATTGAGTTATATATATGGGGAATACTATCATTTTATACCCCTATGTATTGAATACCATTCTATTATATATATATATATATATATATATATATATATATATATACTAGCAAACACCCCGTGCAATGCACTGGATGAAGAAAGACATGAATATTTTAAAAAATTCAAAATTATAATTTATTATATAATAATTCAAACATAAAAAAATATAAAGAGAATAGATATATGCAACAAATTTCTTAAACTAAGTGACCAACTTACGACAAACTATAGAGAAGTTGGAAATAAAAAATTAATTAATTAAAATTTTGAGAATCTAAAAATTTCAGTTAATTTGGAAAACAAATAGAAGTCTCAGTTTTGATTCTCACCACCATTAAAAATAAGTATCATAGCTAGCTTCGCTCATTTTGAGATAATACGCCACTGTGAAAGAAACCTTTAGATTTGTTATAACGTGATTTTATGTTATATCTAACCACAATCTTTAGACATCCCAATAGAAATGATAAAACAAATTAGAAATAAAATAGGAAAAAGAAAATAATATAAAATTGATCATTAAAATGGACATGCATAACACAACCTCCATTAAAATATAATATAAAACAACAATATAAAAAAAAAGTAGACAAATAAAATGCATAGATAAATTTTTAAACATTTTGTAGTATGAATGAGTAAAGGATTTGAAGCACAAATCTTATTTTTTTGAGATCTAAAGATCCTTATCTCATTGCTTGCAGTTAAAGAGATAAATATTCGCACCACTCTTCGCCTATTTTAATCAAAATGAAAATACGTAAATGGTAATAAATAGTAGAGGTCTTAATATTTTAATTTTAAAAATAATAATTTTAATTAAGGATTGTTATTAAGTGGATAATCAATTAAAAAATATGTCATTTACAAAGTTGGAATAGGTTGAAGGACTCCCGTTGTCTCATTTTCGTGGTATCCACATGAGCATGCGGCCTTACTACTAACATTCAATAACACACTAATATGCATGCATGTGAGCGTGTGTTTTTGCTATGTTGCATGTATGTACATTGAACTAAAGGAGAAGTAGAAAATAAATTATCAATCTAAAGAAAATCCGACATCTAGCATATGCAATACAATTTCTTTTTTTTTTTTGCAAACAACCCAAAATGCATCAAATGTCATTGAAGATGCGGGCCATGGGAGCATGGTCCAATAGCTAAGGAAGGAATGAACTCCAAATTTACAAAAGGTTTTGTGTTGAAGTGGAAGGTAGACAATAAACCATTTAGAGTCTGCAACAGTTTTCATGGAAGGTGCAAATAGTTCCCTCGAAGAAGCGTGTCACTGTATATGTATATATTGAAATTGTATTGATAATTAGAAAGTAAAAATTGCAATGCAATAAAATACCAGATATTTACAAATTACAATACTCTTCTTGACCACCATGGATCACAGCATCACAAACACGTCTTAAAGGAGTCGTCACAATCTTGGGTATTGTCTACACCTACATGGCACTATGACCACCTTCAAATAACCTTAAGTGTCTCCTTTTTTACCTTCTACATCTTCGCTCTCATACACGTCTTACTCAACTCCGTCCTTCGATAAATCCGAAGATCCAACCGGCTGTCCCATCTTACCACCACACACACTCTCTCTATTCAATGGACTCACTCTTTTATAAGGTTTTAAGGGGAAGACAGAATTGCAAGGATTTGAAGAGTCGGTTATGCGAGGTAAAGAGGCAGGTCTACTTCCGTGGTTTTAGAGAATACAAAATAGAGATTGAAACATTTTCAACTACAAATGCTCATTAGTATAGACATGGGTGTGGGTAAGAGGGAGGCTTTAATGGGGAGATGTGGGGAGTAAATGGAGAGAGAGAGAGAGGGTTTAATGGAGTTGAGAGAGAAGGTAACGTCTAATAAGTGGGGGGGGGGGGGGGGGGGAGTTAATGAGATAGGAAAAGGGGGAGTGCTCCTACTTTATGGTAACATGTGTGAAGAGGAGTGTTAAGTGCTTA
This sequence comes from Tetracentron sinense, assembly GCA_015143295.1. NCBI lineage: Eukaryota > Viridiplantae > Streptophyta > Magnoliopsida > Trochodendrales > Trochodendraceae > Tetracentron > Tetracentron sinense. The sequence goes on along the minus strand of CM026554.1, from coordinate 55,562,722 downwards.
CGTGGCATCCTAACTGAAGAGAAAAGGGAACTTGGTAACGACCACCAAAACATTTTTACCCCCGCATTAATTATCAAAATCCACTAAAGGTAAAGATACTTTAATCTTTTCATAGGAGACCAACCATTAAATGCAGGAGAGAATAAATACAATTTGACTTCTCTCTCTCCTATTTAATGAACTGTCCCCTATGAAAAAATGTCTTCGTGGTCATTAACAATTTCACACATTGAGTGGTCGTTAGCATTTCCCATATATATAATATGTGATTTTTAAGGCGATTCGTAATTTATTCTTCCCCTATAGATAAATTTTTAATATGTCGGATTATATATATCTTAATTCTTGCATCATTTTCTAGGGAAGTCACTAGTAAGGATTAAAAATACGATTTTGGGGGATGTATTGATCCCAATCGAAACCTAGAAACCTATACATATTGGTTTAAGATGATACATATAATTTTCTCTTCTTTAAGAAAAAATAAAAAATTAAATTAAATGTTAAAAAACCAAATAAGTTATATGAATGAAATATAATTCAATGGGAATTGACTAAAAAACAAAGTAGCAAACACAATTACAACTACGTATCAAATTAAAACATACAAACCCAATAAACAATTCATATTGCACATTTCATATCAATATAAATATCGTATAGGGGGTTACCGATACCTATATGTATTGCCCATTTCGTATCAGTTTCGGCGATTTTTATTTCCATGGTCATTAGTTATGTAGCATCATGTTATGTAGCAATTCTATACACATAATTGACCCTCTAGTAGTGATTGCTTGAAAATTTTGGTATTTCTCATTATTTCTAGTTTCTATGTACCAAACAATGCTTGTTCTTTTTTGGTATTGTAATTGTTGCTATTATTGGAGGACTTTTAATATGTCAAATTACCCTCTCACAATTCTCATTAGAAATCTTAATTGGTGTGTTTTTCCCCAACTAAGCCTATCATTAATATGAACACTTGTTTTGGGTTGGCAAACTTCTGGCCGTGTAGTTCATTCTATTAGTTTCACATGCATTGTTACATTAATGATATATATTTATTTATAATGGCCTTGTCTTTGTTTTTTTCTTTCCTACATATCTTTGTAGTTCTCTTTCTATTAACTTAGCTAAAGATCTTTCTTCTGGTGATGGTTTAGACTTTAGAAGAAGATTTATGATGTAGGACAATGTAAACTAAGGATGATGCTTTAGAGATTTGAATTTGAAACTGTAGCATTAATATGTAACTCAACTAAAGATCTTTGTAGTTCACTTTCTATTAACTCAACTAAAGATTTTTATTTTTTTTGGTATAGCAGCTAAAAGTTAATTCGTCTTTAATGTCTGAAAGGATATTTATGTTATACTCGTCATATTTGAATTACATAAAAGTTTTCAGTTATAACTGGTGTTGGTTTAGACTTTAGAAGAAGATCTATGAAGCATGACAATGTAAACTAACCTACCATGATGCTTTAGACATCTGAATTTGAAATTTTAGAATTAATAAGACCTATAAACAATCAAGATTCAAACTTTTACTCAAAAGTAAATCAAGTAAGAATTAATATACAACCTAGGTCACAATCCCGCAATAATGAACTTTAGACTCGATTCATAGATCATTTGGAAGTAGAAACTTTCACTAGCTTAGGGAATTAAAAAAATTCTCAATTAAATTTCCTTGTCAATCTAGGATTTCATGAAAAGATTTGTAGGCTCAACAATGGTTAATGGTTGTAACATGCATGCGAGGTATGTTCAACAATATGTAGTCAATTAACAAAGAAAACCATCAACAAGCTATTAGCAATTGTAAGTTAGGGTAAATGTTTTGGGGTGGCTTTTTTTGGGTTAAAATTAGGGTTTTACTGTTTAGGGTTTATGGAAAGGATGTCTTTAGGGTTTTATAATTGAATTATGGCTGCAATAGGATAAGTCTAGGATTGTAACAGTCAAAGGGAGGCGCTGTATGATTTGTACAACAAAAGGGATGTGTTGGGACAATTTGTGACAACAATAGGAAAGAGTTGGAGGGCTGTGACAACACTAGAGATAGGCCAGTGGAGTTGTGACAGCAAATATATGGTTGCAGGGAGTGCGACAGTCTGGGGGGGGGGGGGGGGGGGGGGGGCGGGCGCTGAGCAGAGGTGCAGCTGAGAGGGGAGGGCTGCAGGTGGTCTTCGGTTGCAATACAAGGTATGCAGAGGCCTGCGGTAGTAGGAGAAATATGACTTGGAAAGGGCAACAAGGTTAGAGAAGACCGAGACGGGTATTGCAAGGTTAGGGAAGTCTAGAACAGTAGCTGGCAGCAATTGTAAGATTATATTAAGTTGATTTGATTAGGATTTTGGCAATAAAACAAGAAAAGCAATGGAGAAGAATAAAATAGGGAAGATTACCTTGGCACTCCAAGATTGATTTTACACATTGGCATCACACCATTCTCATCACAGGACTCACAAGCAAAAAAGTTCTCCATAAATTTCATTCCCCCCTTTGAATTTATAGCACAAAGTATTTATAAACAATCATAAAAGCCATCCTTAAAAGAAAACTACCAAATTATCATTTTTTTATGTTCTCTCGTAATAAACTAATTACAATGGACAAAAAATTAAAAATGAACTACATAAAATAAACAACTAAATAACTAAAGGGGTGGGCCGGCCACTATGGCTGCCCATGCCCATCTATAGGCTGATCTAGGCTCTCCACTCGCCATCTCTCGATCCAATGGTTGATCGTCCTTCAATTCAAGATCCAACGGTGAATCCTCCTCGAAATAAAGATCCAATGGTGGATCTTCATCTTAAACATAATCGCAACAGTCTGATGTCTGCATCAATCGAAGTTTAGGTTTATATTGTTTTCTTCTTCTTGTTCTTGTACTCAACCTTTTCTTGGACATGCCAATTTTGTTTCATGTCTATCTACTTATTTGTCATTACTACGTAGGGATTAGGAAGCATCACTCGATTATATGATAATTAATTTGAGCCTTGGAGAATAAGGTCAAGTAGAGCTCTAATTCCTCTAAATATAACTTTACCTATAGCCATTGTCATGATGTTCTTTTTCTCTATAAAAAAAAACAAAAAAGAACCTTCTCTATGGGTCTGTACCTTCCTTGGAGCTTTTGTATACGAACCATTTGATTTCTCAAATATCAATTCTCTAAAGAGGCTTGGAAAATGATTCGACTATATCTTTCTTCTAATTTAACATATGACACTTTGATTTGTAAAAATCAACCTTTTTCTCTCACAAGTGACATTAAAAAACTATACGCTCGGCACTCTAATTTAAAACTAGATGTGGAGGGATGCAAACAATGAAATGAGTTATTATAGTACTAGCAAATGCCCCGTGCACTGCACGGGTGGTAGAAAAAATTATGGTTCTTTAGAGTAGCCACCACCGACCTAAGAAAGAACATGAATTATGCTACCATTTTGGAGTATCAACAATTCAACAAAGAACATAAGCTCTGTTGCCATCTAGGAGTAAATGCCCTAAAAAAATTGAATTTTACTGAACATTGACCTACAAACATGATTCTGCTGTCAACTTCTAGCAATAGGAAATAATATTTACATCATGATACCATATTGGTGGTTTATTCTTCTAAGAATTATAGGTGATAGGAAAAGATATTAAGGTGATGTTTGTAGGTTGTCCAGAAGATTATAAAAAATAAAACCTTCTCATGATATGTTTCCCTTCTCGTTTGTGTTACTTTTAAATCTCAAAGATGAATCAGAGTTAGTAAAAATCATAGACATATGGTTCTTTTTGATGAGTTTCTATTAAAAACAACTGGGTTTTCCTTAACCATGGGAGGAGTACCTCAAGTGGAACCACGTATGGTGGTGGTAGAAGTGATGAGACCTACATAAGTAGCATGACCAGTTGTAACCAAATTGGAATATGGTGGTAGAGCGACTCTGGGCGCATAATATGCCTTGAAATGTGGTAGACCAACTTAAATTGTGAATTATTTCATGAAGATTGACAGTCTAAATTTTTTCCTTTAATGAATGGAATGTCTTACTTCATCATAATAGATAAGTAGAAGCATGTTAATGGAATAACTTGGATAGCTACGCAATCAAGATAGGCTAACATGTGTTTGTTCTTGACAGTAAAAGTATTTGAATTAAAATTAAGACACTGAACTTCAAGTGTTAACCAACAGTAGATGAAAAAGTTGTCTTTGACGATCCTACATATATTATATGTGAGTTATAATTGAGGTAAATCAAAAATAATATAATAATGGCTTTCCCATAGTGGTCATTTGGGACTACTTTAGAAGTAAAACTATCTCAGGCTTAGACCCACTTCCAAGGCTAAGGAACTAAAAATAAGAGTTTGGTTGCCAACACATTGATATTAATATAATATACTGAGAAGGCAATAGCAGAGCAAGTGAAACCCATATTTGATTCTCTTTTAAATAGGAGACTTAAGATTTCATGAGAGAGTGAAAACATTATTTATTGAGGCAGGAATTTGCTATATGTTGCATCTCTATTCACACTTTCTTTACCCAGCACACTAAGAAAATCATTTGCATTATATATGGACCAAAATATAATCATGGAAAAAGTCTCAGATTTATCAATAAGCTCATTCAGGCTTCTAATAAAGTGAAATTGAGATTTTAAAATGTAAAGGAATATTTATTCCCTTTTTAATCTTATTGAGTTAGGTATAAGTGCTAGAGGTCTGATATTTGTATAATAGTAAGATGAGATAAACTGAATTCATTTATTTATTTAGCAATATCTCCATATATCAAAAAATAAATAACTCAAACTAAAACCCCATCAATAGCAATGTTAGAACCTAAGAGAAGCATGTTAGTTCACCATTATCTCAAGCAGAGATAAAAAAAAAATGAGGTATGTGAACAGTTACGAAAATCAATAGACAAAATCCATATAGAAACAACAAACTATAGAAACAAAAAACTTCAGATGATCAAGATCCATATCAACAAAACAGAAGGAACAAAACTCAGTTCTCTAAATTGATTAGATCATCCAAAACAACTTCCTCAGTTCTCTAAATTTGGTTACATCATCCATAACAACTTCCAAAACATAACAAATGAGAACCAAAAAAAAATCTTAATAACAACACTCCTGCCTTTTCCTTCGGAGAGACCAAGGGGAAGAGACATCCTTGCACTCGCAATGGCTCGTGGTGGCGTGGGCTACTTCTATCAGGCTCTCTTGGACCTCCTTCACGATATCGCCAATATTGGAAAGTTCAGAGGGGCTTTCAAGAGAGATTGCACCTTTCTTGTCCGTAGAATTGTGATTCTCCCGCATATTTTGAAAGAGATGAGGGGGTGGCAGCCTTGCACGACAGCTTCTTCTTCTTTTTGTTATTGCATTACATATTTGCTGCTAGTAGCGACTACTCTTGAATATGAAATCACAAATGGAGAGGGGTGGGTGGTGGGAATAGGGTGAAGGAGAGGTGGACATTTATAATGGAGTCTTTGGGAAGATGGAAAGTTGTTGGGGCTGACCATGGGTGACGTATTGAATGGAGAGAGAATGGAGAATGGAGATGGGGGAGTTACTTGAGGAGAGGAGTTAGAGGAGATGAAGAGTTTATTGGGAAGGCAAATAGGAGGGACTTAGAGAGTTAATGAAGAGAGATGAGCATGTTCCTACCCTTCGGCCTTCTCTACAATCTATCTCATACCTAATTAATTATTTTTGTAATAAGAAGTTGAGTGGTTCCAAGTGGGGTATAGTAATTAAATACACTAATTAATTTAATTAAAAATATTTAAGTTGTGGGAGATACTTAGGAGTCATGTGAGAGAGTGAAGGTGAGTATCTAGCTAACCTATCATTAAATTAGAAATGAAGAAAAATAATTGCAAGGATGACATGACATCTTCTTATTTGATCAAATAAATAGTAAACGCCACATCAACTGACACATGGCATCACCAAAAGTAGAAAATTGAGGTCATTGATATATGTTACGCGGAACCAACTGACATATAGTACTAGCATATATAGCTCCATTGAATTCCAAATGAATCTCTACCAAAGAAGATTCATCTAGTAATTTTTTTCTTCTCTAATCTGGGCTATATCCTACAGTTGAATATTTGTAAACTAGAGTTTTGACCAAGAAACATTTTTGGAAGATCTCAAAACCTAAATATGCCCATGTTACAACATGAACTCGAGGCACACATTAGACTAGTGAAATATTTTCGTGTTACCATTCCAGGATTATGCCTATGAACTAGTTGCCAAATAACAGTAGGATCGCATTAGTGCAATTTCCAGTTTTAGTCCAATTTTCAGAACCAATATAACCACACTACGATTTCCCTATCTGGGACCATGTCCATGTGTTTATGGAATCATAATGAGAAATCACTGTTCATCATCAAAAAGAATGTGCATCCCCAAACCTTATTACTCTTGTTCTCAAATTTGGAATTTTGATAACAAAAAGGATGGCCTGAACAAAAACAATTTCATCATCCTGGGACAATTGTCATACTATTGATCCTTAGAGACATGAAACTACATGGCATAGTTGAGATACAGTTTTGTTGTCTACTAGAGTAATTGTGATTTGCAAAAGTTGATTGTCATATACATGTAACACCCATAGATTCTTTAGTCTCTCCTATTCCAATTGGAAAATGATTGCAATTTTTTTCCTCGAGCTTCGTAGCTCTATAGAGTATCTATCGATTTGAGATCTCTTTGCCATCTCCATGTGAAGCAATTACAACATGATAAGCATGTGAATTGTAATGGGAAGTTTAACTCATAAAACAAGCTTTCCAACCACACTGAGATCTTCGGAACTGCAATACACAATCATATATATATTTAACATCCAAACACTATCGATAGTGAAGATATTTGGCTTTGCTCAATTTAAGGCTTTGAATGAACTGAACTTCCACATTTTATATGTGCATTACATTTTTTATAACCAATTAATAGTTCTTAATTTTAAATGATTTCTGGAATTTTAGAGGATTAGTTTTCTTATTATTTTTATTTTTTATTTCTAGCATGTTCAAAACGCTTGAGAGGTACCAGAAATGCAACTATACAGCACCAGAGACAGACATAACCGCAAGGGAGACCCTGGTAAACATTATTTTGTATTTTATAGTAGGAGATGCTTTCCTTACTACCTCTCATTCTTCATACAAGCAGCATCACAGACACAATTATATTCAACCTTAGTATTGTCCTTTCATCTTTATACATATAACATATTCAAAGCATACCTGTCAATACATTATCATATAATACATTTTTATGGATATTTTTCTTAATGAGAACTAGAGAAAAAATAGCTGTAAATTATAGAAATATTTCTAGCATTTTGTTCTCTAATTTTGTATTGACCATAAGTTAAATTATGTAATAAAGGTTGGTCTACTACTTGAGTTTTGTCTTATTAAGAAGGTTAACATTAGTAAGATTAAGAATTATGTGAATCTTACCAAATTCTTAGAAATTATGATTTCTCGCTTTAAAAATGTCAAATATAGCTTATTTGTTCCAAATAAATATACCTGCATGAACACATGCTTGAAGCCTAATGTGCATATATTAATTGTATGTACTTATTCACAACCTCTACAAAATAATATATTAGTAAGACTGTCAATATGCTTGATAATGATCCCAAAATTGGGCAATGGTTCTACTCTATCCGTGCAATGGTGTTCAAAGCCAGAGCACATCAATAGTATCCCAAGATTCAATATGAGAGAATATTAGAAATCTAAAATCACAAGTTTAGAGTTTCCTAAAGAAAGGAAGAAGAGTTTGGCTTCATTTGATGACATATATAATTTGATTAAAATAGCTAGGTATGACTTGACTTACTTTCACTTCCCTAGGTGTCTTTAGAACACAATGTTTGATGCGGGGGAGGGGGAGGGGGAGGGGGAGAGAAATCTTATAATTACCATTTTTAGGAAAATATGGGTTTAGAGATGCTCCTTAGTTGCAACCTTTGGTGCAACACGAAACTTTGCAGTTAAATTAATGGAGTAAAACTTTGTTGGATAATCTTGATCACTAAATATTGTTGTTACCCTAATATTGATGTGAGTTAAAATGAGTTTTGTTTTGCTAAAAAAAATGAGTTTTACTCTGTAAGCTATTGAATTTCACTATTTACTGAAATCTCAAAAAAAAGTTAATTGATATTGATCTCTTGTTGTTGAGGAGAAAATTTGAGTTTCATATTACGATGTAAAATTAGTTTACTCCACCAAATTATCAAAATCAAATTTTACTTTAAAATCAAGCCATTCGAAATGTCATGTATGATCCATAAATTTTATCATGTTAAGAGATTCATTACAAGAAATTGGCTCATCACTCATGATTTTTATTCGTGACCATAACTCATTGATCATGGTTATAACACGCAAAATGATTCGTGATCTTTCAAGGTTTGATCATAGATCAAATCAAATATCACGGTTATTTATTGGTGATTGTAGATGTCAATTAACCGAGAATATACATTCAAAATCCTGATAATTCGTGTAGTTCTTACAATCATGGGTTGAAACTTAACCGTGATTGTTTAAAATTAAAATTTTATGGGTCTATATTTGTGATTATACATCAAACATAACTGAGATAATACATTACTGAATATACGATTTATGGTGCACATAAGATCTCGGTTGAAAAATTAATTGTGATTGATATTAATATTATAGATCATTGTTACAAGAATAATTGGGATTGTTTTTCTAACAATTTTTATTTTTATTTTTAATTGTAACTATGATCCTCTTTTAATTATAACCTAGAACAAATGCTTCTTTTTGAAGCCCTTACCACCTGCAGATCCTCAGACATACTTCTAAATTCATACATGAAGAAAAAAAATAAAAAATTAATCCACACACCCATTTGCAAAGGAATTGATAAACCATATTTCTATAAAACAATAATAAACCATATATATTTTTATTAAACAATAGAAATTAATTTATAATATGATATCTAAAAAATACAAGTACTTTCCAAGTATTCAGCTAGTTCCTTTTTCAAATTTTTTTATTGTTTCATCCCTATATGGTTCTATATCATTACCAAAACAATCTTTAATCGTAATATTGTTGTTGGCGATGATGTACGTCATGGTGTAGTACCGACATTCCCAGCTACTTTTTATTTTGGACACTACATAAAAAGATAATGAATGGAATAATGTCAGTTATTTTAATACTTAATTAAAAATTTTGAAAAAAAAAAACAAGTAGAATGATTGTTTTTACCTTACTATGTATTCATGTAACTTTGTTGGGCCTTTGCTTGCATTCATTTTTACCTTTCACCGATTTGATTATTGTTTAAGACAGTACTTTGAACAACTATGTATAAAGGCAGTACAAAACATAAACATAGACGTGTACCATATATTTGTGTGTGTGTGTGTGCGCAAAGGGAACAAATTAATTACTATTTGATGAACCTTTTAATGGATGGGCAGATATTTATTTCATGTTGCAATGGGTCCAACCAGTGCATTATAAATTTGCCTGGTGGCTTGTAGCCAAACACCAGTGTTTCCTACTATTGTAAAATATTAAATTTGCAAAATAGAATTTCAAATGAATACTTCAACTGAAAGATTTAGTAGTAATTATGGTTATACTTCAAATATCAAAATCATATGAGTGATATAGGGAGAAATAACTTACCCAACATTATAAAGTAAAAAAGAGTAGGCATAAACTGAACACGGAATGCCCCTGTGAAAAAACAATCTTTATAATAAAAAAATATATAGTAATTTTAGAGAAGTGATTAGCCCACCCCGCTTTTGACTACCTAATCAAATGTCTTCCCATTTCATCTCGTTTAACTAGGCTTAAACTTAATCAATTTAAAGCTATTATTATTTTTCAAAACTAAGGTTAAATGGAAAAACCCACCTATGAGTGAGTGAATCTTAACCACAGTTAGAGAGTATTTAAAACGTGGGCAAGAAGAAGACCGACATTTTGTTACATATATAGTGAAATTCGTGGTAAGTTAAGCATATTCCTGAATTTTATTTATATAATGACTCTATCAAAACAGATGGCCCATGTTTTTATTATTACTGGACCCCTTTTAGAATGCCACAATAACGAATTTTATGGCCACGATGGACTCATTATCCCAATCCCATTAATTTTCTTAATATATGTAGTTTGGCCCCAAGGAGAAATTCCTAGTCCACCCCTGAAAATAGGGTCATTGTCCCTGACAATGGGGTCACTGTAATCCCATCCAAATCAATTTATTATCACTGTGAACCATTACCATCACCTGGTGGCTATAATGGTTCTCTTGCTTAGATGGCCAGGTTTGCCCCCTCATTTGAGGACCATCCTATGTAATTTTTTTTAAAAAAAATCTTTTGATCGGGAAAATGTGTAATCTTCTAGGTTCTACAATTTCAGTCCGGATATGATTTACTCTGCCTGGGCAGAGTAAAATACTCTACCTTAGTCTCTAACACTCTTTAACTCTGGTTAAGAGGTTTTATCCTCTATGGTTAAAAAATTAATTTTTTTTCTAAAAATTAAAATTAAATTATTTAATCATACGGATTATAGAATCTTTTTTTTTTTTGCTAAGGATTATAGAATCTTAACCATAGTTTAAGAGAGTTAAAACTTAAAAGGGACACATGGCAAATTGGAGAGGCTATGGCAGTGTATTTTACTGCACCCCAGCTAGAGTAAATCCTAAATCCTATAATTTAGGTCCCTCAAATGTATGACATGGAAATAGCAGTGGTCTTCCAAAATGCTCATTGCTTAGTTTGTAAGTGAGCCTTTTGTTTTGGAGATCAGTGAAGGCTCTTCTATGTTTTTTTTTTTTTTTTGTTCATTGGAGGCCACATGAACCTATGGGCTACACAATGAGGGGTAGTCCTCCCCCTCCCATACCCTCCCAACCCTGATGTAGGTGGGATTCGATCTCAGGTCTCTGGTACAACGCCAAAAGACTTTACCAACTAAACTAGCTGGCACCTACTGTTGTGCGGAAACCCCTTTAGGATAGAATCAATGAAAATGGAAAAATAAATAATGACAAATAAGTAAACATACCACAAAGCAAGATTTACATGGTTCGGCCTAAATGCCTACGTCCACAGTCAAAACACACCAAATATCTTCACTAATCGAAGAGAAAAATACAAAAGAGAAGAGAAGAACCCACAACGAAGATCAAACCCAAGGAAAACCCACAATGTTCTCTCTCACACAAGTCTTCTTGTTCTCTCAACCCAAAACCTAATTATGACCACCTTTTTCCAAACTTGCTAACACTTTAGCCCTTTGTCTTTTCTTACAAACCCTAACCCCCAAGACTTTCTTTTATAGCCCCAAAAGAGACCCAAAACAAGGGGGAAACGAAACCCAATCAAAATAGGAGTTTCCCAAAACATAAAACTCTCTAAAACTGAAATTAGAAATTCCAAAAAACCAAAACAGTGTCCACCAATCGATCGGCCATCAGTGGCTGATCGACCGCCCAAGGCCATTGATCAATCGACCACTGTTTGACTGATCGATCGCCCACTGAAGATCAAGCTAAAAATTTCACAAATCTCCACCTTGACAAGAATCCCGCGAACACCCTGTGATGTGTCATCTCGCTTTCACCAACATAATCCAAACTGAATGCAAGGCTCCACCTCATCAAACTTAGAGTAAGTCTAATCAACATTTTTAGACTTCTCCACCCAAACTCTTTCACCCTATTGAGAAATATGTGGAGTCCCCGACTCCACCTGCAAATCATCATCAAAGATGAATGTCATATATTCAGCAGCCTTTATCTTCAAATGCAAACTCACATTGGTTGCCAAAACTCATGCCTCCTTTGTTAGGATAGAATTGAGAGCAACAGGAGTTTTCTTCGCCTTAAATGCTTCACCAAAAACTGTGTTTCCTTGCAACACATACAAGTTTCTGCTTCTTCTACCTGTCATTACAATTGAGACTCCATTTCGATCTTTTAGCACTCCACCTTATGCATAGAATCTACACCCCCGGGAGTCTAAAGAGCTCAAAAAGTTCAGATTTTTCTTTAGATCTGGAACATGTCTCACTCTCGTCAATGTCTTTACTACACCGTTGTGCATTCTTATTTTGATTGTCCTTATCCCAAGAATCTTGCAGAGTGTATTATTACCCATTAAGACAGTGTCGCCTTCAACCTTGTTATAGGTAGCAAACCAGTCCCTATTTGGACATACATGAGGGGAACAACCAGAATCAAGAATCCAGTAGTCCTTAGACCAACCATTAGTTGTTGTAACCGAAAGGACAATGGTATCATCGTCCGGATCCTTAGAATCTTCATTAGCCACATTGACTGTACTAGCGGATTTTCTTTCCTCCTCATCATCCTCACTTTTCTTTAACTGACAATATCTAGTTATATGCATTTTCTTATGGCAGTAACAACACTCAATATTCTTGTATGATTTGGACCATTTTCTAGGTCCGTTACCCTTTGTCCTCCCCTGGCCTCTCCCATTAAAGCCTGATCATGACTTTCACTATTTAATGAACTCTTTCTCAACTCATTAGAAAGAAGTGTAGCAATAACATCTTCCAAATTGATATCCTCCTTTGCGAAGAGTAACGTATTACGGAGGTACTCAAGTGAAGGAGGTAGAGAAGTAACAAGAAGTAGGGCTTTGTCCTCTTCATCAAGTTCCACATCAATGCTTGTTAACTTCAACCAAAGTCCTGAAGTCGTCTTCTCTTCAAGAATGTTGTATAGTACCTCATCCACTAAGCATAGGCGAATCACACTCATCGCCTTCAAATCGAAGTCCTCCCAATCTTCTTCTTTCAAATTTTCAGGTCTCTTATCCTTCCCCTTCAATGCTTTGTGCTAGCCTTGTTGGATCAATAAGTCACGAACCTTTATTTGCAATAACCCAAAGTTTTTACTTCCATCGAATTTCTCAACTTCAAATCTGGAATTCGAAGTCTTTGTCGTCATTTCAAAACCAATAGCTCTGATACCAGTTTGTTGTGTGGAAACCCCTTTAGGATAGAATCAACGAAAATAGAGAAATAAATATTGACAAACAAGTAAACACACCACAAAACAAGATTTACGTGGTTCGGCCTAAATGCCTACGTCAACGGTAAGCATACCAAATATCTTCACTAAGAAAAGAAGAACCCACAACGAAAATCAAACCCAAGAAAAACTCACAATGTTCTCTCTCACACAAGTCTTCTTGTTCTCTCAACTCAAACCCTAACTATGACCACCTTTTTCCAAACTTGCTAACACTTTAGCCCTTTTTCTTTTCTTACAAATCCTAACCCCCAAGACTCTCTTTTATAGCCCCAAAACATAAAACTCTCTAAAACTGAAATTAGGAATTTCTCAAAACCAAAACAGTGTCCACCGATCGATCGGCCATCAGTGGCCGATTGATCGCCCAAGGCCACCAATCGATCGGCCACTGTTTGACCGATCGATCGCCCACTGAAGATCGAGCCAAAAATTTCACATCTACAGTGAAGGCTCTATGTTATGCTCTACGTGATGTCATCTGTCCTTAAGGATTTTACAAGATCTAACTAAGGCCACTGGACTAGTAAGCATATATAAAACTTAGAGGAGTGCTAGCCCTAGTAACATTTACTCCAAATGTTTTCATGAAATAAAACATATTATAGAAACTTTTATCGTCCATGAAAGTCTATATGTGGTAAAAACAAAAAGAAAAGTGGAATCCTGGAGAAAATTGGTTTTGAGACTAACTAAAAGCTTGAATTGCATTAATCAGAGCCCAAAATGGTTCAACTACAAGATAAATAAACAATGAAAACCTAATATAACTAGGAAACAATCCTAAATCTAATTGAATTATATATTGCTTCACATATCCTCTCATTCTTGATTCATCATTTAGAGTTTGCTAAGCATGGATCAAGACCGTAAATTTGATGCAGATTCATTTTGCACTAGTTGGGGGTTCTTTACTGCAGATTCATTTTGCACTGGTTGGGGGTTCTTTACTGCAGATTCACTTTGCACTGGTTGGGGGTTCTTTACTTCTTTATATGTTTCACCATAGAATTTGATACAATTTCACCGTGGACTAGTTGGATTCTTAAATGTTAAGACTGACTGGGATTTGATAGGTGGACTCTTCACATCAATGGTGGGCTCTTCCTAGAATATGGGCCTGAAATCCTTTGATAGCATATTCAGGTAACAAAAGATAGGCCTGCAAACGCTGAGATAGCAAATTGAGTAACAGGAGATAGGCCTACAATTACAAAGTACAAACCCTCACCCTAGATAGTAAGATTCAGATGAGGGTTTAAATAAACTGCAATAATAATTGTAAATGAACAAGATTTGCTTTATTATAGAATACCTATTAAATTATGATACTTAAGACCCTTAAACACTATTACTAACATATTTAAGCTATTGACCTATTTAATTAGTTTAATAATTAAATAAGGGTGGTGTTACACCATACGTGCACCCCAAAAATTGATGACTGCATCCCGTAAGTATATTTTACATATTTATACACCAAATTAGAGGTTAATATCCATATCTTCAAGATATATTCTTCTTATCATTCAAGTACCCAAAAATTGACTACAGTTGTCTGTTGAAGGTGATGATCACCATGGCATGTTGCCCGTGCTCTTTTTCAAGTACACTAGACCCATGGGAGCACGAAAATCTCACTATACATCTCAAATCACCATGCCTCAGAACTTTGTTGATCATCAACATGATTTTGCCCACCACCACCAGTGGAAGATTTTCATTGTCCTCTATGTTCAAGAGATTTTCATCAGTACATAATCTCTACTGCGAGTTAAAGTTACAGAAGCTGTACAAAAAAATTGGTAGTTGATGTTGTGATAGATGGGCAACTACAAAACATCTCCATCTCAGATGTTGTGGAGGCCAACATAGCATGCTTAACAAAGGGTATTAAGGTTTGTGTGTTTCCCTATTGCAAGAGCCAAGAACAATTTACACAAAGCAACTATTGTATTGCCTAGGGAGTTTTGTTGGAGGTATTCCGGTGAGCACATTACTGCTCCAGAAATTAACGCTCATCCGGCCAATCTTTGGGTACTTGAATTGTGGAAAAGAATAAATGTTGAAGATATGGGTATTTATGTGTAATTTAGTGTTTTAATTTATAAGGTTTACTTATGGGGTGCAATCATAAATTTTTGGGGTGTACCGAACACCACCCTTAAATAAATGATTCGCATCTATTTTTATATAAAATATGTAAATATATTAGAAAAAAAGGTAATATTAATTCTACTTTCTTTTAAACTCACTTTCTTCAATGGGAAGACATGCATTGTTGTCTTCCATTAGATAAAAGACACATGTTTTGAACTAATGTTTATCCAATAAAAAAGATAGTAAGTCTTAAAAGAGAGTATTACTATCCTAGGAAAAATTATGGAAGTTAAAGTTGATTTGTTCGGTTTCCTCTGGATCCAAAATTGATAAACTTTTTGCCATTCAAACCATGACATGAATCGGCTTAATTTAGAAAAGTATGACTCTAAAACTCAAAAGAACATTTGAAAACACTTTTATTCGTCAACTGATTTGTACACCGAAAAGCTTTAAACCTTTTTTCTCCACCAAAGGTGGTGGTGACACTTTCTTCACTACCTTCTCTTTCTCTAATCCCCATTGTGTATTTTGTCCCAAACCCATTTGCAGCTCCACCTTCATGCCCACATACTCGTCGTAGCTCCCATTATACCTTACGTCGATCATGCAAAATGTCCGCTCCTCTTCAAAACCTTCTCTAGGCTCACACTTGTAGAAGATGATCATGTCTTTTGCCTTCAATTCCTTCTCCTGAACAAACCGATTCCAACCCCTTGTAAGGACAAAGCTTTGGCTACTCTTCCAATAGCAGTAGCGAAACTCCCATGGCCTCCATCCCATGTCATAAAAAACTAGTTGCACGTCATCTGCTCCACCACCATCTACATCTTCTTGAGAACTTTCAGAAACGTTTGGGAAGTATTTGATGGCGTGTTTCTTTGGTAGGACAAGTCTGTTGAGTTTTCCCACATCGCTTGGTGTCAGCTCCTTTTGAAAGAGTTGTTTACGCAAGAACTTTCCTTCATTGACACTATCCATCTCCAGATTGAGCCAAATTCCGCTTTCTACCCTTGGAGATTGAGTCCTCAGAAAATCCTTGAACTTGGACTGGTAAGATCCATCCTTGATCATGTTCAATACTGCTTCTGAGGTCTGGTGATCTTGGAAGTTGGCTTCTTGAATGGTGAGGTTGGTCCATGGGAAGTTACGGGAGGAGTCTCCACTTCGAAGCTTGATGGCCGCACTATCATAAGCCATAGCTGCTTCTTTCTCTTCTTTGAATGTCCCAAGCCATATTCGCTGGTGGTTAGCATATATTTGTGCACCCCAGTGCCCGTTTTGCAGCAATACTACCCCTTTGAATCTCTCGTACAAGGCTGATTTCTCATGTTTTTTACGCTTATTTGGATGAAATGGGTTTCTGCTGCTGTTTGACTCTGAACCTTCCGCAATCTCATCTATTCTGGCATTTGAAATCATGCTTACCATCTCTTCTTCCATCGCACTTCTAAGGTAAAGCACAGAAGTAAGCAGAAATAAGAAAAAACAAATAATGTAACTGTAATTAATCCTTGAAATTATTTTCAATTAATAGCTAACTAATTATAATCATCACATGCGATAGATTTAATTCTCTCAACAATCCCACCCAAGGCACAATAGATGAAATAGATTTTGAATAACAATATCTAAAATAGAGAAGAAAATTAGAGCCTACATTGAAAATAGAGATGCAGTCTTAACCTGTTTGAAGATTAACTTGAGATAAAAGAGAAGCTGAGGGACAAAGGTTGGAGCAAAGGACAATTGGCGGAGAGAAACTGGCAATTTTAAATAGAGATATTTTTTGTTGCATGGAAATGGAAGGTTTTTAATTGTTCGAATAAAACTACACTAAATTAGGTGAAACTTGACAACTCTCTCAAGACAAGAACCAAGTCGTGATATCTTAAAATAGGCACAGATTATTGAGTTTTAAAACTAAACCCTCTATTTACTGCCCCCATTTTTCTTCTGTTTTTTTTTTCCCCCTATTTTACAATTTGACTGTGGACTAGTTGGATTCTTTAAATGTTGGGCTGATTGGGATTTCATAGGTGGGCTCTTCATATCAATCGTGGGCTCTTCATAGAATATGGGTCTGGAAGCCGCATATTCAGATAACAAAAGATAAGCATGCATTTTGAACCAAAAAAATAGGCATGCGTTTCCCTCACCCGAGATAGCAGATTCAGGTAACAAAAATAGGTATGCAAACCCGGATATCGCAGATTCAGTAACTGGTGATAGGCCTACAAACCCTCACCCTAGATAATAGATTCAGATAAGGGTTTAAATAAACTACAAAATAAGTAAATTAAGAAAACTTAATCAAACTAAGAATTACCCTAAACTAATCCAATTATATCCAAAACAGATTTTTAATATATTCTTATTCTAATTAAATGATTATATATATATAGAAATAGGATGCCTAGGTGGCATCCTCTTTGATCTCCATTTTAAGATTTGTGATGCCACATCATTACATAGTAAGAGCCATAAGTACCCTCTCTTAACTTCCCATTTTTTCTCCCCATTATTAACTCTCTTCCATGCCCCAACAGATTCTCTTACTCAACATAGACCTCCTCTCTCTCCTCAAGTCCCAACACCACTTAAGTGGGACTCATAAATACCATCTCTTAACTATTCTCTTGATCCCTCTGCAAGTGTTGATACAATGGTTGAGTATTTAAAAATCCATGATTTAAAAGCTTCCTACTTGACAAGAACTCAAAAAAAAAATCTAAAACTTTTCACATTTTATAACTTCCCGACTACTCTGCATCTCCCTAATATATAGATCTCCTCATGAAATAATTATTTCACATATTATTTCTAACTCATTATAATTTTGTAATTCTTTTGTAATATATATATTTTTTTTAAATGTTCGCACCAGTGCATTGCACGGGTCTCTGCTAGTATATATATGTTGTTGTATATTCCATCCATTAGGCTTAATTATATTGTTTTGTAATGTGTTCTGGTGACTCTTTATTTATGGTTTTCTACACTCTATACACTGGCTGTAGGAGCAGAGTAGCTACCAGGAGTATTTGAAGCTTAAAGTACGCTACGAAGGACTACAAAGATCCCAAAGGCAAGTCCACTCAGTTCTATGAAGCATAAACGTTCATACATGATATTTATCCCTAGCATAAATCGATCATATTTTACGCCCATATGAAAAGGGTAAGCGAAAAATTACCACTACTGTCTTTGACTGTCATCGAATTAGGAATCTTCTCGGCGAGGATCTTGGCCCCCTAAGCGGCAAGGAGCTTGAGTCACTTGAAAGGCAGCTTGATGTGTCATTGAAGCAGATCAGATCAATACGGGTACATAGATTACCATTTTATCTTTAGCTACTACACTCCATCAGTCAGTTGATCTCTATTTTCAGGAGATTGTAAGTGAGGTTTGTTATTTGATTGTAGTTGTTGACTTGTTGCTTTCACTAACCTCATTCAACACTTGAGATGAGAGAAGGGTATGACCATCAAGGGTTTAGGCGCTTTCTACCTTGGGCTATGCTAATTTTTCTTCCATATTATCTTATTTTCAAAAATTTGCTCTAT
The DNA here is from genome assembly GCA_015143295.1 of Tetracentron sinense. NCBI lineage: Eukaryota > Viridiplantae > Streptophyta > Magnoliopsida > Trochodendrales > Trochodendraceae > Tetracentron > Tetracentron sinense. Next base: position 55,543,911 of record CM026554.1, on the reverse strand, counting down.
ATACCTTGCAAAATTGGCTTTGCTCCCTGTGGTCTTGTGTTCAATTCCCAGTGGGTCGGTGCAGACACCCAATGGGACTAGGTCCTTGCCTAGAAGGGTTTGGGAAACCCTCTGTTACCAAAAAAAATTGGATTCAGTTCCTAGGCTATTGAGTATTTGAAGAGGATCTGGCTCTATTCTGCTTGGACTTTGTTTGTACTTGTCATTCTGACTGAAAACACCCTCTTCAATTTAATCCACACTATATGTGTCATGAACCTGTTTATTGTCTATTGAGTATATAGAAGAGTTGCAAAAAACTTAAAAGCATAAATAGCTTACCTCTGGTTTTGGTTCTTCCACAGACCCAGTGCATGCTCGATCAGCTCACTGATCTTCAAAGAACGGTATGAGCACAAGAAGTTGAAGCTTCATATCTTTAACTTCTATCAGTTTCTTCTTCCACTAACAATTTCTATTTCATTATTGTTTGCAGGAACAAATGCTAAGCGAATCTAACAAGAACCTGGCAAGAAGGGTACGTAATTTCTCAATTGCTTGTTTTCTTACGAAGTGGAGATGGGAGTGTTTGCATCTTCTTTTTAGATAAGAGGTGCTCCTAGTCTTTTGGCTTTTGTGGCTGACCAGAGGGACTCGAGTAGGGAGATAAATTATTTTTTTTGCCCAAGTTTTTATACAGTTAAAATTAGGCCTCCGAAACTGAAAGATTCGCCTCTCCAATTGATGTGCCCACTTTAACCCCAAAAAAGGAAAACCCAGAGTGCCACAAAAGTTTCCACCCAAAGTTAAACACTGCAGTTTCTGACAAAAATATTCGTATACTTCGATATGCAGGCTAAGAATATAGCAGGCCCCCTGGGAGAAATATGACGGAAACTCTTGTTTTTGTGGACCCTTGGGGTCCCTATTGGTCCATAGGGATATGCGATAGAATGAGACCTGAACTCTCCCGAGCTCAATTGCGCTCAAAAAGCCCTCTAACTGTCCTTTTTTTTTTTAACTCTGGTTAAAAAGTTTTAACCTTTAGAGTAATACTTTATTTTAAAAGGAAGGTTAGATTGTTGAACCCTAATGCTATGTTTTGGTTGTTAAGAAAATAGGTGAAAACATGGAAAATAAAAGAAAACTTTGGATTTCTAATACAATTTTTATTTGTGTTTTGTCCAATATTATTTTCTTTTCTATGTTTTTACTTATTTTCTCGGCAACCAAACATAGGGTAAGGGTCATCTCTCCCGAGTTCATTCGCAATTGATTGTGATCCCAACTTGATAGAATTCACGAGACGCATTGCTAAAAAAAATATCTGAAGATGTACTCTCTTTTTTTCGTTTTCTAGGCATCATTGATCCAAGCTAGTAATGTAGTGGTTGGGTTGAGCATATGAACCGCCTCACCTGAGACTCAAAACCGAGTTCATGACTCATCACCAATGTAGTCAAGGCGTCGCTTGGGTGTCACTAAGGCGGTCGCCTAGACGTTTTTGGACCATCATTGCTCGGCCGCCTTTCTAGGCAAGCGGAAATCATAGGCTCTCTTCACTGTCAATCTATTCACAATTTATCAGCTTATTTACATAAAATATCATTTAAGTTAGTTTTAAACTACTTTCATTTACTTAAGATATCTATATGTCAATAAGGTTATACCATCGTTTGAATTCCATAAAAATTATCTTACATTCAATCTCCTAAAGAATAAAAAGTAAATTTTTTAGTTCAAGAAAAAAAGAATTAGTGCATTTTAGGGATTAGGTTAAAATTTCAATTTGCAAATGTTAAGGTATTTAACAAATTTTAAATTTTCATTACTTCTACTGTATCAAAACATTACTATAACTTAGTTTGATAAAAGAAATCTAATATATATATTAATTTTAAAAAACATTTTCATCTATATAATCAAAAGTCAATTAAGAGTTCAACAGAAAAAGACTTACATTTATATTATATATATATATATACTAGTGGGCAACACGTACGACGCACGAGAGAGGGGAAGGGGAGAGAGACTGGGAAGAGGGATCCTAGTGAGGGTATTTTGAACAAAAAAATTAAATATTTTGGGTATAGAAACTTGAGGGACTTTTTAGATATATAAAAAAAAAATTGTGAGGGACACATTAATACTTAGTATAGAAGTAGACATTTTGAGAGCTAAAAAGTCCTATTTTTTCTCCTGAAAAGTAGTTACCATGTCGAGAGGGTGTGCCTCTCTTCGTTTAAAGATACCAAGTTGGGAGCATGAGGGAAGATAAGGATAAAGATTTGAGGGAATTGTGGACTTGGAGATATAGAGGGATTATTGTTAGTTGTAGTTAATATTACTTCAATACCTCTACTAATTTTTCTCATGTAAAATAGGATAGCATAATATCTTTTTTTTTATATAAAGTTATGGACAAAAGAGCAAAAATATAAAAAATTCACCTTACCAACTGCGTCACAGTAAGATACCACAAATTGATACTCATTAGGAATATTAGAAAAAAATCACCAACTTCTTAACTCCGCCTTTCTCATTATAATAGTAGAGAAGATATGTGTATTAAATGTTAATTTATCTAGTCTTATCAACATAGAAGGTATGAATTTATATATATATAATTTAATTATTTTTATCACTGGGGTATTGCCTAGGGAGCGCTTGCGTAGGCATGGCCTAGATACCAATTGATTACAGTGCTCACCACTGGAGCAAGGACTAAGGAGTGAGTTTTGAGGATGTACCTTTACCTTGTTCAAACATGACGTGAGGGAACCCAAGTTTGTCCGGCTTGGCGATTTTGTTTTTGTTCTTTAGTTGAAGCCTTGAAGGCTTGGAGATATATAAGCAGCATAATTGTCCATTAATCCAAACCTTCCGGCTTTTTGTCACATCTTGGATGGATGGTTAGAATAGGACTAGGTATACACTAGGTGACAGTCAAGAGAAATGTCCAAACCTCAAATGGAATTAGCTTTGATTTTCTCAACTGTTGAGCTGTAGTACGGGTTCTGGGTTAAATCCATCCGAAAATCGGCTCATCCATTTATGTGAGGTGGGGGTGGGTGAGATTATTGATTTTGAAGAAAGAGAAAGAAGAAAACTCTATCTGCTCATATACACAGACCTAGATATAGCTCAGACACAAGGACTCCAGAAAGATTTAATCTCAATGATTTGTTATTATCCCTTTATGGAAATGGGTTGGTCCCGCATTAACATGGACCCAAAGCCCATATGATCATGTGGCTCTGCTCCTAAGTCCTAACACTGTTGTGTTTATAAAATGTTACAAAATCATGGATACAAGTACTTCTCTGATGTGTGCAGTTGGAGGAAGGAAGCCAAGCAAATGCGCACCAGTGGGATCCAAGTGCACACGGTGTTGTGTATGGTCAACAGACAGCTCATCCACAGGGCGATGGGTTCTTTCATCCCTTAGAGTGTGAGCCCACATTACAAATTGGGTATGGCCTCCTAAAACATAAGAACCGAACTTTAGTAATTTTTGTTTTTCAAATCTCTACTCAAGACTTGTTTAGAATGTGTAGTACAAATCTCATTTTGACCAAAACTCTCATTTTTAGATCCCAGTGACCAGAATAGCTGGTCGTTGCTTATGTAATTTCCAATTGTCATTCTGTTCTAGTACATTATAACAGTGCTGATGTGGATCAAGGGTTCTAGTCTGCTCTGTTTAGTACTTTTTTTTTTTTGGTTAGAAGTATTATAGCATGTAACACACCACGCAGTCAGACCTAAGGTGACTGCAGGTGTCATAAGAGTGAGTTCAAGCAACCACTCCAAAAGGGCCTGACAAATAGAGGGTTGATGGCCTCTTATACACCTCTTGCGAAGTGAGTACCCAATAGAGGTGGGACTAAAGAGGATTAGTAACACCCAGCCGCAAACACGGATTTGATTTTTTTTGTATAAGAGGTAATATAACACCTAATACACGCGCGCAGTCAAGCCTAAGGTAACCGCTAAGGTGTCATAAGGGTGAGTCCAAGCAACCACTCCGAAACGGTTACTTCGATACTTTTTGCTCTTTCTTATTTTTATTTTAGTTCAGATCTCTGGTAAACTCGGCTTTGTAAATTCTCTTATCTTATTTTCTATGCTTGGAGAGTCATAGTGATCATTCCCAACCAGGTTTTGAATTGTTTCTGGACTTGCAGGTACCAGCCTGATCAAATAGCAGTTATGGCAGCTGGGCCAAGTGGGAATAATTATATGCCAGGATGGTTAGCATGACAACAAGAAAGGAAGGCCGGCCATGCATGGTATGTAGACCCTAAATAAAGTATAAGATCTTGGCTTTGTATGTTGTTTGATTAAAGGAATGCATGTAAGGCGTGGATCAGTACTCAAAACAATGACAATGATGTTCTTTATTTGAAGAAATTCGACAATTCTATTAAAACGAACCTTTCTATTGGAACACTGTAAATGATGGTGTCTGCATGTTTGCTCGAGCCTTGCGCTCTCTTTTTCTTGGATGGGGATGTCCAAGGGAAAAAGTAAATCATTGAACATGTTAGAACTATACCTTTAAGCTCATCAGATTTCTTAGTCCATCTTTTCTCAATCTCAATAAAACCATTAGTTGTCTTATTAGAGAGAACCTCTTGAACTGTGTTTGTAATCCTACCCCACATGAGATGTCAATGTCTGTTTGATCTGGCATATCGTCCTTTGTCCGATCTGTATAATTAGATATAGACTCGTGATTCTCTACTTATAACCGGACTCAAGGAGTCCCATTACAACACAAAAGCCCTTTTAAGTCATTTTTAACTCTGGTTAACAACTTTAACCTTTAGAATTAATATTCTTTTCTAATAATGACTAAAATTAGATGATTGAATTTTAATGTTTAGTGAATCTTAACCATAGTTAAGAGGTATTAAAAGGGACACTTGTTGACCGGTTGGGACTTATCCGGACTCCTTGAATAGAGAATTTCAAGTCTTAGAGATAAACTGGGGTCCCCTACAAATTCAAATTCAGAGGAAGTTAGATATTTTGCAAGGGAATCCACTCGTCAATCAGCCAATACGCATGTATGTTCTTCACAAACCAAAAATGGCTATATTGAGGAATGCATGACAGCGTTGCCCAATGTACAGTTGTGATGGAACCTATATATAGACCAAAGATTGTACTTACAATTCATTGGCTCCAAGTTGTTTCTGCTCCTTATGTGTTGCCCTGGACTGAGCCTACGTCAGACTTGAATAACTAGTCGGTCTGAACCGCCTTGAAAGCGCATACTTATCCACGGTTTTTCTTTTAATATGCAAGTCGGTTAGCCCGAGTTGGATAAGTTCTGCAAGAATTCCTTGTAATCAATGAGAGTCTGTCATTTATTCATTTGTGTACGGCATTTTTGAAATGGTAGTTCTCTCACATTATTATTGTGATCATTCAAAAATGTCTAAATAGATGATTAAGTGGCACTCTCATGAATTCTATAAGAATTTTTTGTAAAGATCTCTGTAAAAGATTTGGACTCTGGTTGGTTAGTCGATATATTGAATACTCTTAAGCCAAAAAACAAACCAACACCTGATTTTGATTAAAGCAAGGACGTGTTGATGGACTAGCACGCCTCTATTGTATATTTTAATATCCGAAGTATGGACTACTATTGACTTTGTCATTTGGAAAAATAATTCAAGTTGATTAGTAGTTACTAGCCAGATATTTGACAGTGAGAGTGTACGAATCCCATGAGTAAGATGTCACTTGTGCTGTTTTTTTTTGCAGAAGTCAAAATCATGGGCCCATATGATTTTGACTTCTCTACCACTTGTCACCTATTCTATGGAACCTCGAGATAGTCCTTTCTGGCTTTGCTAGAGACAAGCCAGGGCCATATGAATGGCCCTGGCTTGTCTCTGGCGAAGCCAGAAACCCCTCTCGGGGTTCGTTGGCAAGAAAATGGGGAGAAGTCATTTTATTTTCTCCTATTTTTTTGACTTCTCCCCATATGATATCTCTCCCCTTTATTCTCACACACTTATAGCCACATGTCTTATTATGGGTGGAGAAGTCAAAATCATGGACCCCATGATTTTGACTTCTTCACCACTTGTCACCTATTCAATGAAATCCCGAGATAGCCCTTTCTGGCTTCGCCAGAGACAAGCCAGGGCCATTCATATGGCCTTGGCTTATCTCTGGCGAAGCCAGAAACCCCTCTCGGGGTTCCATACATTGTGCAACAGTTGGCAAGAAAATGGGGAGAAGTCATTTTATTTTCTTCCAATTTTTTTGACTTCTCCCCATATGATATTTCTCCCCTTTATTCTCACACACTTATAACTACATGTCTTATTATGGGTGGAGAAGTCAAAATCATGGGCCCCATGATTTTGACTTCTTCACCACTTGTCACCTATTCTATGGAACCCCGAGATAGCCCTTTCTGGCTTCGCCAGAGACAAGCCAGGGCCTATTCATATTCATAGAAGTAGAAGGCTCCTTTGTCGGTTTGGTAGAAAATCCCAGTAGAGCATTTCAAAAGATATCCGCACTCAGCAGCTTTATGATGACATAGCCAAATTGAGGGGAGTTTCGAACAACGAATAACCTTTTTTTGGAATCTTTCAAGGGGATCACTTCTCCTCCTTATGTTAAAGGACATGGGATCTTCTCCAGTATCAATTTGCAAGGAGATTGACAGTTTCTCTCATGAAACGCCACATACTCATAAGCATGCCTTTTAAGACTATGCATGCTCTCGTGCATAGCCTTTTGAAAGGCGTATGAGTACATGGACGTTTGGCACTCAGGAGCAAAGATATGATTTTCTTGTGAGGGGCAAGTTGTCATTGATTGAAAATGTTAGTAATTATTAATGGATTTATGAAGAATGAGTAAGCAAGTACGAAATATATTCCAGGTCTAGAGACGGGTTCAGGGTTCAGGAGCATAACCCTGAATGATGACTAATTTCGTGAACCATCTCATTCGTACATTTCATACATATCGTATGGGTATTATAGTTCTTTGTTTATGGGGTCAGTTGTGCCCTTGTTCGAATTAAATAATTAAATAACATAATATAAATGTGATAATTTTTTAAAAGTTAAGGGAAGAGTTGCTCCATTAATTGCCTCGTGGCTATCTTCTATTAAATAATCAAATAATATAATATATTATTTTTAAGATTCCAGTCCCTTTATCTTATAATTATGCTATATTAAATAATATAATATTTTAAAAAAAATCTCGAGCAACTGTTCCTAAGCCCTGTAGTCTTCTTATTAAACTATAATTTTCTTAAGAAAAAAGTTCGGGGTACATGCCCCTGCTCTCTTTTTTTTCTTTTTTTTTGGGTTAAGGTAACAACCCCACAAGGGGAAGATGCAGGCATGTGTGTGTGTGCGTGAGTGCATGTGTGGGGTCTTCTTTGACATGGCCAACTCCACCCCGTATAAAAAATAGTCTTATTTTATTTTTGCCAAAATTGGGGGCCATGTTCCCCCCCTTGGCCTCTTGTCACGGTCAAAGTTGTTGAGTACTATCATAACTGTGATACTGGGCCGGGATGGCCTGAGCATGGGCAAGGGATGTTAATGCGGTGCCTAGGAGATAAGCGATGCATTATGCAAGCGCAGCGTAGTGCAATGTTGGTGCCTTAGTGTTGAGGTACAGAAGTGAAGGGACATGGAGGTATCTTGATGTTATGTATGAGGTATTATGGTTTGGATGAAGTGTACACAAAGAGTTATGGAGTGAAGCTTGAGTTTGGTGATTGGTTGGACATATGTGGGTGAGTGTTGTGAGACCTACATGGTATATTGGAAGTAGGGCCGATAGTACCTTCATTCGAAGAGAAAGTTAATACGAGTTCAATGATACAAACGATTTGTGGATATTCAATGTACTGTTCCGTAAAAGATCAGTATGACTCTACCAGCAATGGTCATGTTTCCTTATGGTGAAGGGAGAAAGGTTTATCATCCACCTTAAGGAAAAGGGCGTAGCTCTACCTTCCTTTGTGGTACATCTGGGGCCATCTAATGAGCAACCCCAAAAGAGTTAGGGACGGGCTCTAGGATCCTAAAGGCGATCTTGGAGTCTCCTTGGATAGTTGTTGGAGCATCCAAGGACAGTGCAAAGGAGAGGATATCCTAGCACTGTGCAAGAGCCTTCGGGCAAGAGGTTTCATCTTACTTCGGCCTTTAAGCGTGCGATATGCATCATGGTCGTCAAGGAGGTATGTGAGGTATGGTTGGGATACTCGATTAAAGGACCGAGGATCGTGTTATGGGCATAATGCCCTCAATACTCGATAAACGGGGCAGCGATGCATCTAAGCTATCTGCGATACGTGGGGATGACCGATAGTCGTGTTCGATAGTATCGGGCCGTGTTGGATGTTCGGTTTGATCGGGGGACCTTAGCATCATGAGAGATGCGCGAGACGGAACATCGGTGACGCAGGAACCTTATGTGTTGGACGAGTGTCGGGTGCGACACGATGAAGTAATGCGTAAGCCAGCTGAGCGGATGGGACTCGATAGTGGGCCGTACCTTGTCGTAGCATTGTAGCATGAGACATTGGGTCAATGCAGTGGATGAATAAATTAATGGTATAAGGCTGACCGAGATCATGGGATGATCGAGGCGCCGCACGGTTATTTTGCAAAATCAAAAAGTTGATAGTGACAGTTGGTATCAGAGCATGGTTGCTCGTGAGAGCCTGAAGCTACAATTTGTAACAGGTGATCAGGTTGGAATTGACAAAGTGTTCTACTGTAGTTCTGAGTAGTGGGAGTACTACTGGCTACAAAGTTTGTTGGCTTCTAAAGAGTGGACTTGTTACGGGAGATACTTGTCCAGGATTGAGATGGAGTTCGACAACAATATAGGTGTTGGTCTCTAATGCAATGGGGTGTTGGAGCAAGGCTACTAGTGGATAGTGGTTGAAGGGAAATTCAGGATCCAATGTGTACTCAGGGTGAAGACGGTGTTAGGTTTAAGGAGCATAGTGTTAGTTCAAGATGAAGACTCTAGGAGTTGATGTATCAAGACTAAATGTAATAAAATAGTACAGTGGTGCAAAGCACAGGTGAAGTGTTCTCTCAGTTGAAGACACAGGATGTTGAGGTCCTAGAGTAATACAACTATGTTGGCAAGTTGTCAAAGACTTGAGCAATCAAATACTCTAGTCAAGGTTGGAAGCTCAATTGTATTAGAGGATGCAATGGAGTGAATGAGTGTTATCTCAGGGTACTCAAGGAGTTGAGGTACAAAAGAGGCACAACAAGAATACAAGATGTAATGTAAGCTTTAGTGGGGGAGCACTCGGGCAAATATCAGAAATATGAGGGAAGACCTCAAGAATGAGGCAATGTGTTAAAGGTTGAAATGATGCAGTGGCTTCAGACAACTTTATAGGTTGTTGGCTACGAAAAGTTGAGCTCGATGGATTGAGTTCAACACAAGTGATGGAGTTAAGGATCACACGAAGAAGTGTACCAATGGATTGATACACAACCAAGGAAGACGTGCAAAATGGTTTTGCACCAATGAATGGAAGAAATAAGATTAGTGCGTCGGGGACTTGATGCACCAGTGGAGAGTTTCGCAGAGATTTGGCGTAGTGGACGCTATTACGGTTTTGAGTAACGTATAGGCTTGCTGGCCGTATTGCATCAGAAGATGCTTGGTGTGTGTTTGTTACTTTGTATTAAAGTATTTGGATGTCAGTGCTATTATGGGATGACTTTAATGTTGAAGTGGAACAACACGCCGATGCTTGTATGTATAAATTAAGGAAGCAGACCGCAGAGGAAGTACCGTATAAGATGCGGTTGGCTTGTGAGCATCGTCATGTGTGACGTACTCTATGTTCAAGATGACCGATGAGTGTAGTTCGCCGGAGTGAACTGCAATGGATGGAGCTTCAAGAGTGAAGTGGATGACAGCTGAATGCCTAATGAAGTTGAAGATCAGGGTTGTAAGACTGAAGATCGAAGTTCATGGTGACAATCAGTGTCAAAATGATGCTTGGGACAACCAAGTGATAGTCCTGGGAGGATTAAAATGTGCATGCAAATGTGCACTTGAAGAAATTTGAGGAAGATTATCCTTCTCAGAAGTTCGGACAACGTGTTGAAGACAGAAATGTTGAAGACAAAGACAATGTACAGAGACTCCGAGGCCAAGTTCAGTGTGAAATTGGGTAAAGTGTGGTGAATGTTTCAGACCAAATTCGTGAGAATATGAAGTTTGAGACAATAATTGATATGTTAGGTCGTCAAAAGTAAGTTCTGATCTAAGGAAAGAGCAGGTGTGCAAGCTGTGTTGTGGAGCTGATGAATACTTGGTGAGAGTCAATGAGGATATCGACCTGATCAGGTGGGGGAGAGTATCACGGTAAAAATTGTTAAGTACTGGCATGACCGTGATACTGTGTCGGGATGGCCTGAGCATGGGCAAGGGATGTCAATGCGGCGCCTAGGAGATAGGCGATGCACTATGCAAGCGATAGCGCAGCGTGGTGCAATGTTGATGCCTTAGTGTTGAGGTACCGAAGTGAAGGGACATAGAGGTGTCTTGATATTGTGTACGAGGTACTATGGTTTGGGTGAAGTGCACACGAAGAGTTATGGAGTGAAATTTGAGTTTGGTGCTTGGTCGGACACATGTAGGCAAGTGTTGTGGGGCCCACATGGTATGTTGGAAGTAGGGTCGATAGTACCTTCATTCGAAGAGAAAGTTAATATGAGTTCAATGGTACAGACAGTTTATGGATATTCAATGAACAGTTCCGTAAAAGACCGGTATGATTTCACCAGTAATGGTGATGTTTCCTTCTGGTGAAGGGTGAAAAGTTTATCTTCCACCTTGAGGAGAATGACGTAGCTCTACCTTCTCTTGTAGCATATTTGGGGCCACCTAATGAGCAACCCCAAAGGAGTTGGGGGCGGGCTCTAGGATCCTAAAGGGGATCTTGGAGTCTCCTTAGGTGGTTGTTGGAGCATCCAAGGACAGTACAAATGAGACGGATATCATAGCACTGTGCAAGAGGTTTCACTCTAGTTCGGTCTTTAAGCGTGCGGTATGCATCATGGTCGTCTATGAGGTATCCGAGGTATGGTTAGGATACTCGGTCAGATGACTGATGATCGCGCTATGGGAGTAATGCCCTCAATGCTCGGTAAATGAGACAGTGATGCTTGTAATCTATCCGCGATGCATGAGGATGATCGATAGTCGTGTTCGAGAGTATCGGGTTGTGTTGGATGTTCAACTTGATCGAGGATCTTTAGCATCATGAGAGATGCACGAGACGGAACCTCGATGACGCGAAAACCTTATGTGGTTGACAAGTGTTGGGTGCGACACGATGAAGTAATGCGTAAGCCAGTTAAGCATAGCTTAGCGGATGAGATTCAGTAGTGGGTTGTACCTTGTCGTAGCATTGTACCACGAGACGTTGGGTCGGTTCAGTGGACGAATAGTGTAATGGTGTAAGGCTGACCAAGATCATGAAATGATCGAGACGCCGCACAGTTGTTCTGCAAAATCAAAAAGTTGACAAACACTCTGACTATATGCGTCCTTGCGAATTGTATTTAGAGAGGTAAAGTTGATCGTAATTAATCAGGACCACACAAACTAAGGAGCCCGACGTAGCCAAAAATCAGCTTAATGTAGTGGTCCTAAGCGATCATCAAATGGATGGCCACAAGAAAGGTCAACCCCGTTCATTACCACCAACCTCAGTTGCTAAGAACTTCAACAAGGCCTTGGATTGTCTCTAGCGAAGCCAGAAAGGGCTTGGCTCGGGTTCCATAGAATAGGGGATAAGTGGTAGATAAGTCAAAATCATGGGCCCATGATTTTGACTTCTCCATAAATAATAAGACATGTGACAATAAGTGTGTGAGAATAAAGGGGAGAGATATCACATGGAGAGAAATCAAAATTATGGGAAGAAAATGAAATCACTTCTTCCTATTTTGTTGCCAACTGTCGGACAATGTATGGAACCCCGAGAGCCCTTTGACTGCGCCAGAGACAATCCAAAGCCCTTAAACAATGCCCGTCTGCCACGTGTAAGAACTGTCACAGCTGTTGCGGCTCAGGATTCTTGAAAAGTACAAATCCCCTAATATCAATGTTGGTATTAGGGGCTCACGTGCTCAATAAAACCTTCATTGAATGTACAAAATCTCCATTTTAACGGCGTTTATAAAGGATCTGTTCAAACTTCAAATAACCATTAAATCTCGTTTGCCCTTTTTATCTTCACTTTTTAACCGGCCATGTGTTCTTCGTTCACTTTCTCATTTTTTTGTACCCATTAACTATGGTTAAGATTAATTCAGTATTGGGGTCCATCTATTTAACTTTGATTTTAAAAAAAATGTATCAACCTTAGGTTGGTTAAGCTTAATCATAGTTAAATGGGGCTCTACAAGTCATCACGTGTCTTTTTTAACATCCACTAACTATGGTTAAGATTCACTCACCCCTAAAGTTCATCCATTTAACCTTAGTTTTGAGAAAAAAATTTAAAAAACTATTAACCTTAGATTAATTATGTTTAACCACATTTAAAGGAAGCTTTATAAACAACCATGTATCACTTTTAACGCACACTAATTGTGATTAAGATTCACTCACCCCTAATGTTGATTCATCTAGCCTTGGTTTAAATATATATATATATATATTAACCTTAGGTTAATTATGCTTAACCACAATTAATGGGTGATAAATAAGACACATGGCCAGTTGAATCAAGGATTTGTGCTTGTGTCCGTCACAGTCCCCTAATACCAATTATTTCATTTGCTAAGCCCTTTTTTAACAATGGTTAAGCCCAATCAATCCAAGGTTAATATTTTTTTTTTTCCTCAAAACTAAGGTTAAATGGATGAACCCTAGGAGTGAGTGAAAATTAACCACAATTAGTGGGTGTTAAAAGACAGATACTCACCTCCAAGGTTCATCAATCTAGTATTGGTTTTTTCTTATAAAAAAATTAAAAATATTAACCTTAGGTTAATTAGGCTTAACCATAATTAATGGAGATCGGATTTGATCTGTCTCTCGCCATACCAAAACCATCTTACCTAAGTTCAACGTCCGACATGTGGCGATAAAAAGGGCAGAAGATATCAAATGGAGAAAAATCAAAAAAACAAGTGGAAAATGAAATGACTTCTCCATTTTTTATCGCCACATGTACGCTGAATTTAGGCCAGATGATTTTGGTCTGGAGAGCCAGATCAAATCCGATCCCCAATTAATGGGGGACGAATAAGACACATGATTGGTTGAATCGAGGATTTGTGCTCGTCTCCTTCACAGTCTCCTAATACCAGATCTTTCATTTGTAAAGCTCCTTTTAATTGTGGTAAAGTACAATCAATCTAGTGTTAATATTTTTTTTAATTTTTTCTCAAAACTAAGGTTAGATGGATGAACTTTTGGGGTGAGTGAATCTTAACGACAGTTAGGGGGTGTTAAAAGGGACACCTGGTAGCTTGTATAGCCCCTTTTAACTATGAATAAGTTTAATCAACCTAACGTCAATATTTATTTTTCTAAAAACCAAAGTAAAATTGATGGGTCCTAATGGTGAATGAATTTTAACCATAGTTAGTAGGTAAAAAAAAGGAGGACATGGACGAATGGGACACATGCCTGGTTGAATTGTGAAGACTAAAGGCCAAACGAGATTTAATGGTTGTTGGAACAAGCATAGTGATTAGCAGACCCTAGGTTGGGTCCGTTTCTTATCTTACCTTGTATATCTTTTAACATCCCTTTAACCTTGGTTAAGCTTAACTAAATTAAAGTTAAAATTTTATTTTATTTTTTTTGAAAAATTACTTAACATAGGAGTGGAATGTATCTTAAATGAAGATACAAAATAGAAGCACAGGTCGTTAAGGAATTTTTTTGAGCAAAACCTTTTGAAACGCCTTTAAGATGAGATTACGGTGCATGAAATGAAGATTTGTGGTATTAGGGGCCGAGTAGAGGATTTTTGCACTCCCTAAAAAGTATCACTTCTTTCTGCAACGAATCGTATATCCTATCGCAATGACTAGTTTATTTGATTCACGTACGTAATCTATTAAGAGAGGGTCCCACTCCCACCTAAGGGTCTAGTACTCTCTCGTTGCACAGTTTGAAGTTTAGCCATTTGGCATAACTCGGGTTTCGTCATATTCCTGGAGTAGATGAGGATAGGACTTGACATGAAAGAAGGAACGTATCCCACTCCCACCAAGACTTTTGAGACCACCACCATCATGAACCGGTCCTCACCCCCAACCCGCCTCCACCCTCCTGAACCGCTTTTGAGCGCGTGGGAGGAGCCCGTACCAAGAATATATCTGGTTGTGAGACTCTTGGGTTGTGACCATGATTAGTAATTCTGAGGTACGGTGAAATTTTAGTATTGGATCTCATGAATAAAAGATGAAGCTCACATATTTGGGACAGGTGGTAACACTATACTGCATAATCTAACCACAACACCTAAAGCGTGTTCGGTTAAAAAGAAGAGCCAGCCTATGGGTACTCCCTAATCTTAAGTGCTTATAACCAACCACTAAGGGTCAGGATTTCAGTTGGTTTATTTTATCTTTTCTATTGCCACATCACCAGGAATCCTAACCGTTTAATAATTGAGATAAACGGTTAGGATTTGGGAGTATATATAGGAGTACACTTTGGGAGCATCTCTAGACTAATTCTAAAAAGAAAGTAAGTGTCTTTCAAAATAACCATCAAAAATAGAGAAAGTTTTTAAGATAAAATTTGTCACTATTGAGACAGACTGTGCAAGAAAATAAAAGAGTTTTCTTATGCACCATACGGAAAAAAATAAAAAAAAAAAAGAAGCAAGAAAATTGACTTTTTTTTTTTTAATTGTTCATTAAAAAGAACATGCCCTTAAAGTAAACCTAATTTTCAACTAAACCATCAGCTTGATCAAGAAGATTCTATTACTCGACTTGACCACCAGTTTGGTCACAAGATCCCATCATTCGACCTGACCATCAGAGGTATCAAATCAAGTGTTTTTTTTCCTTAAAAAATTATTGGGATATATTTTGAAATAATTATTTAAAAAATCATTTAAAAATTCAGTGAAAAAACATAGAACGTTAAAAGTACGACACAAAAATAATTCCAATATAATTTGAATCCACACTTAAAAAGTCATTGAAATATTCGGATAAACAAATAAAACACACATATACAATTACATTTCACCTACACTTTTATATAATCAAATAAATAAAGATAAATAACATAAGAATATAAATAATATATGATATAGATAAATAATTCAAATGTATGATTTATTTAGCTTTCACAAACCAAATTTATTTAGAATGTTATCCAAATTCACATTCTAAAACTATATTTCAACTTATATAAGTCATCCAATTAAGCCCTTATGAAAAAAACAAAAAATGATCCTGATTATTTTCATTGCATTCTGGTGCATGTCATCAACAAAGAAAGGAAACAATTTCACATCTATAATTCTTAAGAGAGGGCGTTAAATCTTGAACCTCGCATTATGGAAAATTCAGAAAAAAGATGCACAACCAAAGATTGAGAGAGAGAGAGAGAGAGGCATCTGGGAGGGAATTAGGAGGTGGCGATAGCTAGTGTTGGCACGGCCGTAGAATTGGAGATTGTATTCGATTGTCGGTGTATGTGGAAATTGTGAAATAAGTTAAGTTTAGGGCTCTAGGGATAGAAGGAGATCGAGAGAAAATGAGGAGAATGGGAGATGGCCGAGTGAGTGTTGCAAGGTTGGTGGCTTTCGATGACGTGTGGCCCGTGAGATAGGGACTTGGGTTAAGGATTTAGATAGAAAATAAAACCAAGAGAAAGAGAGCCATGTGTGCCTGCGAGAAAGAAGAAAGACGATTTAGGGGCGTACCTTATGGATTATGCATTTTTATATTATACGTATTATTCATGAATAAGTCACGAACAATTCGTCTTACATAAAAAAAAAATTGTTAATTTTTTAATATCTTTAAATAATACAAACAACAAATTATAGGCATTAATTTAGAGCAGTATGCGAATTTGCTAACTATAGTTGTGACCAGGAAAAATGTGTAACCTAAACTGACCAACTCCCAGTCTTAAACAAGCAATGGTGATGCACTCTTATAATCATTATTGTCATCATTTTCATCATCCTTATCAGATAATAAAATAAAGAAATTAGTTTGGACCTACGAGGAGATTGACCCAAACCCCTTTATTTTATTAACTTAAAAGGGTGAGTAGAGATTGTGAGGGTATGGTTAGCATTCCTTTATATATATATATATATATATATATATATATATATAGTCACAAATGATACAGAATCATCATTGTATCAAATAAACATTGTCAAAATAATCATGTTTGGTTACCATTGCCTAAGTGATTATCTAGTCTTTTAAATAGAATTTTGGTTATTTTGAAGAAAGTGATAATTTTGAAGAATCTCTCTCAACCTCAAGGGATATTGTAAGTCTCTTTGTGAGCAAATTTAGAGGCTTCAAATAATTCTCGCATAATCTTAAAGTTACATAAGCCCATAATCACCCTCTGGCAAGAATATATAGAATCACTGGTTAATGCCATAATTGGTTAATACATAAACACTTATGACTGGTCGGACTTAAACTCTATTATTCTATTGTAATTCTAACATAAGTGTTTATAAAGTGATTAAATTGATTTCGATAATCCAAACCAAATGACCCCTTAGGTTTAGCACTACTTATGCATTGCGCTTGGGGCCCAATTTTTTAATGGGCTCGAATTAAATTTTACTTATCGTAGGTTTAGAGCATATTTCTAATGGTGAATTATCTTTATCTGACTTTTGGGGCTTAATTGTTTCAGCTGGTGATTGGTCAGGACAGACTTAACTCTCTGGTTCTTAGATGGCCAACCCATTTGCATCCATATTTGTACCAAAACAAAAAAGATAAAGAAAAAAAAAACGCATGATATACAAGGAAACAAATCGAGTTCAATAGCTGCAATTCTCATTTCAGCAATTTTTTACTGCATACCAATCCCCTCCATGTCATAAAAGAA
The DNA here is from genome assembly GCA_015143295.1 of Tetracentron sinense. Lineage (NCBI taxonomy): Eukaryota > Viridiplantae > Streptophyta > Magnoliopsida > Trochodendrales > Trochodendraceae > Tetracentron > Tetracentron sinense. The sequence goes on along the minus strand of CM026554.1, from coordinate 55,526,817 downwards.
GCTTGATGGATACTTAGCATAACACCCTTGTGGAGTCAAAAAATAACGAGGTTGAGTCCATAGTTCAGATGGGCAATCTTAATCGTCGGAGTCATTGCTAATAAAACAAATACCAAATGAAATTTAACCGCTGGATTTTTTTTTTGGCATATGGGATCATTCTGTTAGTAGTAGGGGCTGTCAATGGGCCGGGCTCAGACCAGCCCATCTCTGTCAATATATATATATATATATATATATATATATATATATATATATGTGACATCATTCCGTTAGTAGTAGGGGCTGTGAATGGGCCGGGTTCAGACCAGCCCATCTCTATCAATATATATATATATATATATATATAAAAGGCTGCACAAAGCCCGATCTGCCCGTTAGTGCGGCTTGGCTCGGCCTGAGATCGGCCAGAATTTTAGGCTCGAATGGGCCAAGCCAAGTCTAAAAAAAAGCCCGAAAACTCAATCAAGCCGAGCTCGGGCCAACCCCTATGCAGCTCGGCCCAGCTCAATTGAGGTTCAGTTCGACCCGAACTCGGCTCGGCTCGAATATTATTAAAAAATATTAATAGAATAAAAATATTATTTATATATATCATTATTATATATATATATATATATATATATATATATATATATATATAATATAAAATATTATTATTATTAAAAAAAAAAAATTCAAGCCGAGCTCGAGCCAAGCCAAGCCCGACTCGAGCTTGAATCAATTCGAGCTGAGCTGAACTTCGAGCCACAATTTTGAATTTGGGCCGAGCTTTGGGCCACACTTTCAAGCTCCATTTTGGGCCAAGCCGGGCTTCGAGCCTTGATCAAATTCATTCAAGCCGAGCCGAACTTGGCCAAGCCCGGACCGAATACAGCCGTATATATATATACACACACAATCAGAGTTCAAAACATTTGAAATCTGAGTTAGTACTTCTCTAAAATTAAAAAAAAAAAAGTGTACATATTAATAGGATTTGTAAACGGATGCGGATATTATCCGTACCGATTCGTATCAGAAACTTTTTAGTCGGATAATTAATTATCCGAAAAGATACCCAGTGGAGCAAATTCGGATAGTAATTTTATTGTCCGTTTATAATCGGATACGAATTTAAATACTGGTATATCTGATCCGATAAATATCCAACCGATTATATAATATATTTGAAATTTATAAAACTAAAATAACCACTAAAATATATTCTTTAAATAAAGATTTATATATTTTTATATTAATTTACCTTTTCATTTTTTTTTTAAAAAAGAGGATAATTCGGATACGGTCCAAATTTGAATATTTTAATTAGAGTTGGATATGAATATCATATTTCATTATCCGTCAAATATTTATTCGAATTTGAATATTTAAATATATGTAAATATATATAATCGAATAGAAATTCGGATATTCTGATCCGTTTACTGCCCTATATTAACACTTTGGTCACAATCCTTTTGGTCATTTTTAGCAAAGGACTACAAACACCATAGTTATTGTTGTTGTCGAGTTTTATTCTTTGAGAGATGTTTCCCATGTGATAACACAGTGAGTCTAATTTCGTACCGGTACAAATCTTGGCTTGAACTAGGTAGGTCCATGGAACAAATGGGCCCACTCACGACGCTACAGACGCGAGCCCCTCGTCAACGTACGTGCGGTTCTCAAGTCTCATCGCATACGGCTCGCACGAAGTTTGATGTCGAACCTGAAAAGGAATGCTAGCCATTACATTGAACTCATAAATAATATGTACTAGGAAGAAAATAACCACAAGATTTGTCTGGATGCCAGTCTGCAGCAAAGATAGATAGCGGGACCCACTATTCTCGAGAGATCTAAGAAAGAGTCCGTTTTGTTTTGGGTGTAACTCCACACACAGATTTTGTGTCCCACTTATAAAATGATGACCCTTGAGGGTTTGTCTGCCTGGACCATGCCTCAAGGAGAGGAGATTTTGAGTTTTTTTTTTTTTGTTGGTCACTTTGGGGGATTTATTTTTAGATGCGGGTGGATGAAAGGGTCTATGCATATACATATATGAGAGATTAGTTCGATGCTCTAAAAGTTGGGTTGTTGGATGCTCTAAAATTAGGGTTGTAAATAGATCCAAATCGGATCGGATTTGCCCAGATCCGAATCCAATCCGATTAAGAATATGACAGATTTGAATCCGATCCGATTAACCTTAATATATCTAAAATTAATATTTAAATTATAAAAATTTATGATTAGTATTGTAGTATACTTGTTAAACTATATAAATAATATTATTGTTATATATAATCTAATCGGATCGAATTGAATCGAATTTTAATCGGCTCGGATCACCATAGATCCAAATATGATCTGATTATAATTGGATTCAAGATCTCGGATTTGTATCCGATCAACGGATCTATAATAAGATTAGGATCTCATCTAATCAGATAGGATTCGAATCAAGATCTGATCCATTGACAGTCCTATCTAACAGGCTCAAACACCCTCGTTACGAAAAATAAAAATTAACATGTTACTAAAAGTACAAATTGTGAAGATGAATTCATCAATTAACAAAAGGTAAAATTGCTTTAATTATTTTTATTGTGTGCCACTAATAACATGACATGTTACTAAAAGCATGAGTTGTGAAGACAGAAACATCAATTGAAAAAATGAACTCATTTTAATTATTTTTAATAATATATTCCCTATTGTGTACTTCGCACTCTAAGTCATAGGAGCATACAGGATGTGTCTGCCAAGTTAGGCATAAAACGGATTGCAAATCTGTGTGTGCCAACAACATATCTTAGCTTGGAGAAATGTCAATCCCAATGAAAAATTAAGGGTCCGTTTGGTTCGGATTATTACAATCATAAACTCTGATGCTGATAAGTGCTGATGTCAGTAAGCGCTGGTGCTGATAACTGTAATCCTATTTAGCTGACACTCTACTGATAAACGATTATCTAGTCATTTTTTAAAAATGATATTTTAGTCATTTTTAGAAATATAAAAAAAATATTTTAAAAAAACTTTCATTTAAGTTTAATGAATCTTATTGATCTTATTGAGTGCAAATTTGAGTGATTATAATAATTTTCACATAATATTAAAGGTCATAAGCGGTTACGCTCCACAATAATCACATTCTGATGAGATTATGAAATCACCAGTTATTTCCATAATCAGTTATTATATAAGCGCTTATGACGAGTCAAACCAAACGCTATTATGAGACATAATCCGGACATAAGCGATTATGTGCCAAATAAGTGCTTATAATAATCCAAACCAAATGAGCTCTAACTCTCACGCTAGTAGTGACAAGTGTTGTTTATTAAAAAAATGATAAATTACACTGACCTCCCATGAGGTTTGGTAAAATTACAGGCACCTCCCCTTTTCTTTTTGAAATTACACTGCTCTTCCTTGTCAAGCTTATCAAGTTGATATCGTTAATGGAAGATGTTCTTTTATAATTTTACACTATTTATTTACTCAAGAAGAAACATAATACCTCAATCCGAGAAATAGAATCTCTCACGGTCGTGCAAAATGTAGCAACCATTATAGACTCAATTTATTTATCCCTGTCATGCTCATTTACAACATGCATTAATACCTTAACTGGATAAACAAAACATACAAAATGCAGCAACCATAATAGGCTACACTATATTGTACACTTGTCATTCGCTTGGGATGCTGACCACAATCTCTCTCGGTAGTTTCAAACCTCTATTCTTCAAAGATGTTTTCCTACCGAAACCTGCTTGGCGCATCATCTCTGCAAATGTAGTTACAAGAGAGGATCATATAAAAAGGGCCTTGTAACCCTAAGAGTTAAAATCTAACCAGTGTTAGAAGGGGAGTTAAAGGGGCCAAACTGATTTAAATTTTGGTACTAACAATAATTAAGGCTATAACTTAATAATCCTACGAAATGATTAGTGACAAGATTTTTTAATTGAAGGCCCAAATAACTATCACGTGCACCCAAATTTACCAATTATTTAATTTATTGCATTAACTAACCTCAAAGGGCACTTCAGGTGTTCTAAATTTTTTAAACTTTGACATCATTATAATCCATCAATCTCATTAAAGATGCAAGTAGAAGAGGGAATTTGCTATGGACAATTAAGTTGAGGGGAGGGCAATGTTATTTCATAAATAAAATGGGAGGTGTCTCCAATTTCACCAAACCTTAAGGGAGGTTAGTGTAATTCATCCTAAAAAGAATTTTTTGTTATCTTCAAGACTTTTAGAGAAGTATTTAGCCATAGACGTACTAAGTCAATTTTTTTTTTTCAGAGGTAACACGAGTTACCATCCTATAATAGGAGATGGTTTGACACTTGTTGCCACTACTTGCATCGTTGCTAGCATTTTTGAAACCATTAATATCCTAAAATTTTGTTTTTTTTTTTTTTGTTTTTTGGTAGGCTCTAATCATCTAGAAATCTAGGTTAGGGGTTAACACTCATGGTGGGTGCTAGACTCGAGCTCAAGTCACACCTTACCAAAGAGAGACACAACCATTAAGACAGGCCATGGTTTGATAAATTTTTGTTTTATTAAACTTATAGAAGGAAGGGACAGCATGTCAAGGGTTAGAACTTGCGTGAGTTGAAAGAAAAGAAACTGTATTCTGCGTTCGGTGTGAAATACTACAGGTGGATCTATGATGCGCCATAGGTGACGGAAGCGTGGTAACAAAGATTCCTGCTCCGCGGCCCTTTTTCTCCGGATTACTGGAACGTGGACCCCGTACCAACATAACCTTTTCTCCTAGCCAAGAGTCAAATCCTCTACGGGCAAATCCGGTTATCACCCCTACCACGTGTCTTCTGTTTTTGACAACCCTTAACCGTGGGTAAGGTTCACATACCATTCTTGATTTTTTTTTTTAAAATAAAAAAACTGTTTTTAGAGTTTTTTTAATATTAAAAACAGTTTTTTAATTTAAAAAAAAAATTTAATACCAATGTCAATGGAATGTTACGTGGCATTTCTCAACACCACAAGTTTGTACGGTGCCACGTGAAGATCAGTCCTCAGGTTCCAATAACCCCAGTTACTTGCTAAGAGGTTTTTAAACGAGTTACCCTTTTATTTCTGAGTCGGTCTATGGAGAAGCAAAAATCGTCTTTGATATTACTCCCTGTGGCCGATATTTCACAGTCGGTCTGTATGGGGGAAGCAAACCGTCTTTTGATACTCTTTTATCTCTGAGTCGGTCTATGGGAGGAAGCAGATCGTCTTTTGATATCGCAGTGGCCGATGCCCTTTTATTTCTGAGTCGGTCTTATTTGTGCCTATCTCTCTGTGGGTTTGAGTGTTGGAAGGCCAGATTTCATGGATTTAACAGCTGTAAAAAGCAGTGGCTTGACCCACTAAATACGAGTCCTGAGAAGAGAACCCCTTAAGCTGACCGCAGTTTAGCCGCATCCCTTTTAATACCTCTTAATCATGGTCAAATTTAATTAAATAAAAAATTAATAATATAATTATTTTTGTATTTCAAAAAACAGATTGCTTAACCCTAAGGGTTGAATGAATCCTAACCACAGTTTATGGATGGTAAGAAGGGGGCGTGAACCATGAAATCCTACGTCAGCATCTAAGCTGACCCTGGGTCCATTTTCCATTTCCCTTCTAATATTAATATTCAGACCACATGGAACACCACAAATATACTCTAAATTGTAACGTTCTATAGCTATCCACTAAAAGGATCAAGAATAATAATAATTATTATTATTAATTTTATTTTTTTTGGTGATGTAAAGGGTCAAGATTTAACTCGACTTATTTTAGGAGGACATTCTATGACGCGCCCCAAATCCCCCCTATAAGAATGTGGAACTTTAATACATGACTTACTTGACTTAATCTGTTTAATGAGCTTTAAAGACATGCTAAAATCTGAACTTAAGAATTTCTTTATTAATAACATTTAACAATTAAACATTAATTAAAAACTCAACTAAACTAACATAATTAATTTGAACCATCCGTGATTCTTAACCATTAATTCAACCTAAACATACATCCTCAATAAATTCAATTTCAATTTCTTTGAACTTAAATAAAATGCTAATAAACCAAAGTCAGTAGTAAAGTCATCGATCGAGATCTCATTCCTCTCCAGGATGATCACCTGTACGATCTTCCTCTATGTACTTCTCTTCAACAGAAGGTCATAGAGTACAAATATCAAATCCTTCCGAACCTACCGATAATAAAATTATCGAATTAATAATAAAGTCACTCCACGTATATAATAACTTATAATAAACAATGTCTTTAAATCAACATGCATATAGTTAACGGTTCAATTCAACTGACGTACATAAATCAGAGTACGGAAGAACATGTGAGTACATAATGTCTTTTACTTTCTTACTTTAATACATTGTGAAATATTTCAATATGCATTATGCGGAAACATTCATTAATTTTAATTTTTTACTTTGTGCTCACTTGTTCTTACTTTTCATGCGTTTCCGTGAGTAATGATGACTTACACACTTCAACTTACATGCATTACGCACTAACTTCAAAAAACCGTTTTACATATTATGGAAAGAGATTACTATACTTTACTTTCCGAGTTATTACATTTCACACATTATCTGGTACGGGTGGCTTACTTAGCACATTATCTGGTGCGACAACTTACTTTGAGCCCTTAGACCCTTTTGATCATAGTCGGTCCGTGCAAAACTCAACCATGCACTAACGTTTTCGTGTGCATTTTTCTTTCTTATTTTCTTACTTTCTTTTTGTCTTACTTGTATTCTTAGTAGTACCCATAATTTTCTCTTTATGCATGTACGTGTTTTACAATAGTGAGTACACGGGGATACACTCTTGGTTAAATTATACTCAGAACTAATAGTCAAGGGTCATAGGAAATTTTATCATAGTGTCTCATTTTACTATGATAACAATCCTAGACAAACAAGACTCTCATCAAAGGTTCATTTACTCAATAATAGATCACGTATAATAATATGAAATAAACACAATATGACATTCATGTCTTCAACAATTTAAACATATTTTATTCACAATTTTATTTTTCAATATGCATAATTCACAATTTATTTAACATCAACAACACCATTTTAATCAAGATCAAAAACATAAACACATCATATAATTTATCAATCATAATTTCCATGGAGTATACACAAAAATCACACTAACATATAGCTCTAATTTCACAAAGAGTCTACATCCATCATCCAAATATTTCATACATTCTATTCCAACTTCAGGAATACATCCCTTACTTCAAATTCATTCACATAACTCTAAAATAATACTCAATCCCCTTGTTCGAGTATAAATCATAATATTTACATGGTTATTCACATCATCCTTTAATAATTCCTGATAAATAATACATAAAAGATGATAGAAATTCATAAATCTTCTTTATATACAAGTTTTTAGTTAGATCTATCATTTTTAATTTTCTTTTAGATTAATATTCATGAAATTGAGAACTTAGAGATTATTATTTACCTCTCTTGATCGCTTCCCCTACGATCTTACGCTTGCGAATAGGACTCAATCTAGATCTTCAAGTCCCTTTCCTTCTTCTCTGATTTAATCATTGAAGTTTCTAAGTTTCTTTTGTTCGATCTCATAGAAAATTTTATTCTCTCTCTTTTAGATTTGGGAGGCTCTTAGAATTCTAAACTCTCGAAATAATGATTATATATAGGGTTTGGAACCCCTAAAGAGGTTAAAAAATCGAAAATTTGTGTTTCCCGAAAAATTCCTGTTTTCAGCGATCGATCGTCCATAGAGTGCCGATCAATCGGTGCCAGTGATCGATTGGCGCTGGTGGTGCCGATCGGTTGGCTTTGGTGGTGCCGATCGGTAGGCGCCAATTTTATTTTTACTTTTTTTAAAAAAATTGCTACTTTTTTGTTAGCTTCGATTTCATGCAATTAGATCATCAAAATAGGTTAAAATCAACAAAATAATTAAGTTTCTACTTCTAGACATTTCACATTAATTCTCATAAAAATACATATATTAAAATATACACATTTTCTAGGAAATTCATATAAATGACATGAATGCCAATAAATTAAATTTGAGTCTTTACACTTTAATATATTTGAGAGTTCACTTTGGGAGAACCTACATACTAATTCTTCATTTATTTCCATTTAGATTTCTCCTTTAAGTTTTTATAATTAAAATTTCATCTCTCTATTAAAAAACAAAAATTCCCCTTATCAACAATTACACTGGAATAGGCCCATGGTGTGTACATGCAAAGTACTTAGCTAGCCAAATTTTGTGGCAGTTGATTGACGCCTTAACTAAGTCAACTTATCTGATCAATTTCCTAGAAAACAGTAAACAAATGCACAACACACAATAAGAAAATAGATCAATATTATTTTTTTAATTAAAATGTTACAAGACACATGACAAGAACACACACATTAGGGAGCAACTAATCCAATATGGTGTCAAGGTTAATGTCACACCCCAAAATTTATGGCACAAATCTCGACATGCACATGTTTCACTAGATATGACCTAGGCTCATGCCTTTTGACATCAAGCAACATCGTACTTCTTGTAATACACCAACATAATTCTAATCTAGACGACGAGAAAAATAATTGGGAATAAATCTTATCTTCTTGATTTTCAAATAAGTGTCATTTTCTTACATTTGAAAATTAAAGATTGTTAATAAATCATTAGATATTTATAAATTTGTAGATATTTTTTATTGTATCATGATTATTTTTATTTAAAGTTCTTAAGGAAGTATTTCAAGTATAGTGATTAAATTTTACATTTATATATTGTAATTCTAATGAATGTATTTTTTTTTATTTAAAATTTTTAGGATCAATCACAAAGAAATATTCATAAAATATTTTTCACTACTTAGAACAATATGATATTTTGTGAGTAATTTTTAGCCTGGGAAACAATTCTCTGTAAAATTTTGGAAAAAACTGAATACATTTAATATTTCTTCAAAATTAGTTTTAGGACGTGTTAAGCTTGTCAGTAATATTTTATACATAATTTTTTAAACAAGTAGAAACTAATAGCTTTTGAATCCAATTGGTCTCATATTGTTTTATTTTATATTGTATTTATGGTGGACTTATCAGTGGAAAGTATTAGAACAGACAACAAATTTTTCACTGCAAATGTGATATGTTTCAGTCAATATTTTATATTAAAAATATTTTAATTTTATTTTTATGATATTTGTTAGTTAGTATTGGAAATATATTTACCAATAAAAGTATTCACTATAATTTTTCAATGAGGAGCGATAGCACCAAACACAAAAAGTCAATATGTTTCCATAGACGTAGTGTGGGTGCAACATGTGGTGTTTCTACCCTATAACAAGGAGATGAGCTAACACTTGTTGCCACCACCTTGCATTTGGGGAAGGTTGCGACTGGGGTTAGCATTTCTACTTTTCATGTAGTAATGAATCTTTGAGAAATTATGAAACCTAGAAAGGTCTTTGTTGTCCGTTATTTAGTTAGACAGTACGATTGTATTTAAGTTTAATATTTTGTAGGAAAAATCTCTAGATTTTGATAAACTTATATTTATATATATGTAGAAGTTTATTGAATTGGTTTTTCAAAATGTTATGTTTTGCTGGAATTGGAATTGAACTCAGTGAGATACAAATTGTTTAGTATTAATGAGTCAATCAGCCAAAAATATTATAGTTATTGATGCGGTTGTAAATATCACTCATTACTATATGTGGCATATCAAGATTGTCTATAGAGGTGCTTGATTGATAAAGCCCTTGGATTTGAGTCTCTAAAAAACAAGTTGGGCAATTGAGATTTATGGGTTGAAAGTCCATAAAACCACAATGTACACATGGAGTACTTAGATAGTCTGATCCCTATTGTTGAGCTATAAAGTTGGGTTCTGGATTGTTTTAATCGGTGGAAATTTGTAAGACCGATTACAAATTAATATGAAAATTCTGATATGGGCACCACTACAGTTTGTATGATAATATTTATATATATATAGGGTGTTGCTAACATTCACTCAGTGGGTGAACTTGGTAATGACAACTAAGATATTTTTACCCCTATATTAATTATTAAACTCACTAAAATTAAAGAGTAATTCAGTCTTTTCATAGGAGACAATTCATTAATGCATGAGATGAAAAATACAGTTGGACTTTTCTTGTACTTTTTCCTTCCTCGATTTAATTAATTGACCCCATGAAAATACCAAAATATCCTTATATTTAATTGAATGATATTCCTACATAGGGGTAAAAAAGACTTAGTGAAGGTTAACAAGTTCATTATATATATATATTAAACATTATAGATTCTCTACATAGTGGTTGTGAGCTCATTCATATTTACCATATATTTCAAGTAAGAAGAATGAATGAGATGTCTTGTATCGAAGCTACAGCAATGAGATTTACAATGGAATTGGGTTTCAATGACATAATTGTGGAAGGTGATAACTTAGAGATAGTGACTGGTATAACTGGGCTTGAGGATGAGTTTTCTGAGATTGGTTTAATCATCAATGATATTAAGCATTCTTGTGCTCGTTTTAGAACCATATCATTTTCTCATGTATGTAGAGAAGGTAATGAAGTTACTCATAAGCTTGCAAAATATGCATGTAATGCAAACGATCTCTTAGTTTGGTCGGAGGAGGGCCCAGAAATTATAATGGACCAACTCCACCAAAACATTGTATGTGGTTCTTTATAATTTTTTTCACCTGATCGACTGACCATCAAAAAAAAGTTGTTGAGATTTAGATGCGTTCCCCAATTTATTTGAATTTCTTTTAAATGTTAAGAATTTGATCAATTGTTGATGTAGTAAAAAAAATTAAAGTTTCTTATCTTAGATTTAATGATTTCTATTACATAGATGTAAATGAGTGTTTGAATGATCGATATATTCTCCCGTAGATAATAAGAACCATGTTTTGTTGATTTGAGATATATTTTTCTGCTACTTAATTGTGATTGAAATTATGACAAGTCACTTGGTAACCAACAACTACATATGTAGTATTAGTGGTTGTTGCTTTGTTAAAGCTCAAATGAGCTATTGTTTGATAAAGAGCTCTATTGTAAGTGAAGCAAAATCAAGCGATATCGAGCAAGTTCACCCAATTCTTCTTATTGGCACTAACAAAATGTCAAATTTATTCTACAAATAGAGTGTTGAAATGTTAGGTCTAGCCACCGGTTTGAGGGTGACTACTTGTTGAGAAGTTGAGTTATGTTCTGAGAAGCGTGAATAGTTTGACCAAAACTATCTTAAATCTCAATCTCTAACAATGTCCTAAGACTTACCCCAATACTTCACGACATTCTTCATGAATAAGTAAAGGGGCATTTAATAAAACTTTAAAAAAAGTGCTTTCTAATTAAGCTTTAAAACTTAAGAGCTATTTATAATGATAGAATGGTATGAAAATCGACGTTGTCCGTATAGTAAAATAGCTTGTTTTTTAAAAAGTAGTTTTAGATTGCTTATTAAATCAATGGTAAAATCACTTATTGCTAAAAATTTTAGACATCACTAAAATATTATCAAACAGTTTTATTGCTAAATAAGTGCTTAATTAATTAGTAGAATAAGTCGATAATATTGTTGACAAAGTTGAGATAAGTCTTAAAAACACCCTCTCGTGGTCTTCTAGGAAGGTCTATTTTTTTCTAGGAAGGTCTATAAAAACACCATCACATTTGCCCCTAAGATCCAGCAATGTCTATTTCTTTCTACCTTATCTTGTTAACACACAAGATATGTCTTCATATACTCCGCAATATTGTCTTGCATAACTAAGTAGTATTAGCCCCGCTCAAGCAAGAAAATGGTATAACGTTATCCCCAATGGCCTACCCAAAGAGTGTGATGACAGTCCTGCATCATTTCTTTCCTTAGGTCTCATGTTCGTGGGACAAGCACACAACTTTTCTTGGTGTTGAGAAGTACATTCTTAAACCAAAAGTGAATCTTCATGCTCTTGATCAATGGCCAAATCACTTTAGCCTGATAGTCATTTTCAGCACTTCACGTATCCTATCATGTAATGTAAACTGCACATGTTGCATCCTCCTCTACATAAATTTTTAAAGGCCACAACTTTAGCTTTGAAAGTAGTGACTCAAGGCATCGATAATATAGTGGTGTCGACTCGGCTTGTACTCTAGCTCAAGCCAAAATCTGTTCATAAATCCTTCTAACAAGCATGCTGGGACGTTAACTTCTTCCGTGTTATATTGTCATTATTGATCACAAACTTTAACCCAAGAAAATAATGCCTCCACAACTGAAGACAATAAACAACTGCGAGTAACTCCTATTGAGTCATGTTGCATCGTTTAGTCTCAGATAGCTTTCAGCTCTTAAGGGATAGGGCCTATTAGTCAAAGGGATTTCTGTTTGTTCTTTGAATCGTTTTCAGAGTTTACGTGCTTGTAAACTCCTTATTGCTTGTAACTTTGTATCTAACTTCCTTTTTCATATTTGTTATGCTTACCGATAAAAAAGTGGCCGGTGGATCCACACCTTGTATAGTGTCTCACCAATAGCATAATTTGATGCATCAATTTAAAATTGAAATGACTTCATTTAGTCTCGTAATACAAGAATTGGATGTTGGGCATCAAAAGCTTCAATCTATCAAAATCTTTCCGGCATACCTTTAACCGTATCCATGAATGCCCCTTTTTTAGGTCAGTTTATAGTTTTGTTGTTGCTGAGAAGCTCTTGATGAAATTTTGGTTGAGTCATAAGGCCTAGGAATGAACTCAGCTCGGTGGTCGTGGTTGGTGGATTCCACTCATGGATGTCACGTTTCTTTTACTCGTCCATCCTCGTTTATCTCTTGCTCTAAGACATGACCAAGGAACTCAATGGACTCAAACATTAATAAGCATTTTCCTTATTTACATACAAATGATTCTTCCTTAACAAGTAAAACACCTTTGTGTAAGTGCTCGATGTGCTCCTCAAAAGTCATACTATATACAATGATGTCGTCCAGATAGACCACCACAAACTTGTCAAGGTACTCATGGAATATCTAATTTATCAGTGCCCGAGAAGGTAGCTAGTATGTTGGTAAGGTCGAACAACATTACCTTGAATTCATATATGTTGTATCTCATGACACAAGTTGTCTTAGGCTCATCGCTAACTGTGATATAAACCTGATAATAAATTGAGCATAAATAAAGCTTACTGAAGTACTTAACTGCCTCAAGTTGGTTGAAAATATTGGCAATCAATAGGATTTGATACTTGTTCCAAGATATCATATCATTCAAGATTGTAGTCCACACAAAGCTTGAGACTCCCATCAACCATCATTAGTGGTAGCAATCTAACCCTCCTAAGCCCATAAATTTGAGAATTGCTTTCCTTCATAAGGTCTGTGGTCTAGGAAGGGCCAAAATTTTGAAAGTCATCTAACTTGAGAGTCAGACTAAGGCCTTCCCCAACCCAACCCTCCTCATGCTACTACACTATAATATACATAGATAGTATTGTATATAATATTTATCTACACATACTATATGCTGGTTGAAGCCACGTGGCATATCTCAAACTCTCGATTCCCTTTTCAGTTTGATGCCACATGTTTATTGACATGTCACTCTCTTCTTAATTGATCCAGTCAATTGACGCCATGTCATTTAACTTCTTATGTAATAATTCTTAATTAATTACATACATAAAACATTATGGTCCTTTAATAAATTTTCAACCCCCACGTCCCTTCTTTTAACATTGAGTTGTAACTCTATAAACCATTGGCAAATCTGGACCGTACAAAGTTGGACCTCATTAAAGTGGACCACCATCCCTCTATATATTTCAACTTATTCTTCTCATCTCCTACTCCCACGCCCCTCTTAGAGTTTAACTCTTTTAAGCATTACAGACAATCCTCACATCTCACAGTTAGGGCTGTCAAAGGGCCGGGTAGGGGCAGGGCCGGGGTCAGCCCTAGCCCTACCCTTCCCTATAAGAGTAGAGCCCTAGCCCTTCAAGGGCCGGGATTAATTGGGCCCTAGCCCTGCCCTCAAGGGTCAGGGCCGGAAGAAAGAGCAAAAAAAAATTTCTCATATGAGATGACGAGATTTTTTTTCTACATGGAAATGAATACCCAATCTCAAATCCAGTATTAGATTACTATTAAAAAAAAATGCCAAACTAATCAACAAACAACAAATTTAGATTGACAGTAGCAGGTTACTATAAAAAAATACCAAACTAATCAACAAACAACAAATTTAGATTGACAGTAGCAGATTACTATAAAAAAGAAGTGTCAAACTAATCAACAAACAACAATTAAAAAATTAGATTCTGAATTTTAGAATCTAATTTGAAAATTAAAAAACAACATTAAACAAATTAGAAAATAATTAGATAGATTAGAATAAAACAATACTAATTGATTGGGGTCCTGGCCTCCTTGGGATTAGGGTTTTAGAGTGGGTGTTTCGGATTCAATTTCAGGGGTTTTATTGGTTTAGGGTTTCAAGTAAGGTTTTTAAGTAAGGGTTTTCTGTTACGGTTAGGGTTTCTGTAGTACTACTACTGATTTCAAATATTCAAAATAATTACATAAAAAATTTAGAGAGTAAGGTTCTTGTGTACCCTTGACTGTGAGCGGTGGCCGGTGAGCTTGTGGCTGGTGATCTTCTGAGCACTGAGTTGAGAGAGCACTGAGCACCACCTTCCGTCTACTATCCACCATCCACAGAGCATTGATCTTGAGAGAACACCGAGATTGAGAGAGCACTCATGAGCTTGAGGGAACATTGAGCTTGAGTTGAGAGATAACTGAGCTAAAGAGATTGAGAGATTGAGAAGGAAGAGAGGCAGTCGAGAGGCTGAGAGAGATCGGTTGATTCGAGTGAGATTAGGGTTAGGGTTACGAAGCATATTAATAGTTGAGTATATGAAATTACAAAAACAACTCCCTTATTAAAACATTATTGGGGTTATATTAGTAATTTTACTAATATATTTAAATATATATATTGTTTAAGTTTATATACACTAACTATTGTCTATGTACACTGAAGAAGGGCCGGGTTGAGACGGGCCGGGCAGGGGGGTGCCCTTGCCCGGCCCTATACAAGAAGGGCTTGGGGTTTTTGGGCCCTGCCCGGCCCAAGGGCTGGGAGAGGGCCGGGTTTGGACGGGTTTGAGCAGGCCGGGCAGGGCCGGGTGCCCTCTTACCCGGGCTTTTTTGACACCCCTACTCACAGTCCCACGTCCCTTCTTTTCCTCCTCTCTTTGATGCTCCAAGTTGTAACGTTTAGAACCACTCAGTCCTTCTGTTCTTCTATAAAGATGAAACCCCACCCACTTTCTTTCGCAAAGCAATACAGTACTCTAAAAACAGTAACAAGTTACTCTGCCTTTCCACAGACAAGCATGTTCCCACATCCTTTTATGTATGTGGTCTTTCCATTTCTTTGACTTATACAAATTGAAAATTTGTGGGGTTGTTTACAGATCCTAGAGGGAGAGCATGTGAGAATGGTGTACTTAATGATCCGATTCTATGGTCTTCTGCAGTTAACTCTTACTGTTCTATCACCACCAGCAGGCAAGTCGTGAAAGCAATCCTCTCCTGTGGGTTGTATGTGGTTTGTATAAATTATCATAATAAGTACTGGGTCACAGGGTACCATGTTGGATTTATAGTCTTAGATTACCATGTAAAATTATCCCTTAATATCTCTTTGGTGCTGATATCCCTATGTTGATCCATTGCTTTTGTATTTGGAGGCCATCAACATATAAAAATCAGACTCTTAGCATATTTTCTTTGCAGGTCTCATAGAGTAAAAGTTATTATTTTTTGGGTTGCTTTTGCATTTCATTTTCTTTTCTACAAATCACTCCCACATTCATGGAGTCTATTGAAGTCCTCTGCTCATTCCACTATATGTCTCATAGAGTAACTTAAAATAATTTATTAATATATATATATATATATATATATATATATAAAGAGGCTACAATATATTATTCATCCTGAGTAATTAACCAACAATTTGTATCCGCCAGTGCACTTCTGATTCTTGTGAGCCAAATAACTAGTATCCTTGAAAATTTACTTGTGAGCCACATACAATGTACCTTTGAGATCCTAACTTGTGAGTGATACTAGCATCCTTTAGTAACATGTACAAATAAAACTTGAGATCTTAGACGGTGTTGGTATTCGTAACTTGTGAAAACATATCATCCATTCATACTTACATACATACTTATGAGCTTACTTGTGAGACTTATGAGGCTTATGAGCATATAAATTTGTGAATTTTTTATCTTATCAAACTTGTGAGTGAAGTGTCATGATCAACTTTCATCTAAGTTACCTCTTAGATTCCAATCTTACACCATCGAAAACCCACCAATCTTACACCATCGAAAACCCACCATAGCATCTCATACCATTATGGTAAGAAATGTAAGCAACAAGATCATCATTTAAGGTGTTGGCCAGTCTGAAAATTAAACCACATCATACATACATACAACACCTTATCTTATAAGATCATAACATATTATTCATAAATCTTAGCAAAAAACAACATCATCACGCTTACAAACATCATATCATAGAAATCTCATTCAAACATACAACTTAGAATGCTCATATAGTAATTTCATATAGATAGATGTTAGGGGCATTTTGAGAAAAAATTAAATAATATTTTGGGTATAAAGACTTGGGGAACATTTTGGGTAAAAAAATTTGTGAATGACACGTTTGGGTATAGAAACATGATGTAGGGATATTTTGAGAACCCAAAAGATTTAGGAGCATTTTGGCTATTAAAAAAATTGTGAGACATTATAGAAATAAGGAAAATGATATGTGGGCAAAGTTGAGAAGCATTTTGGGTTTAAAAAAATTTGTGAGAGACATTTGGTATAGAAATTTGACGTAGGGACATTATGAGAACTAAAAAATATTCAGGACATTCTCACTATAGGAAAAAAATTGAGGACATTTTAGGTATATCAAAACTTGACTTAAGAACATTTTGGCCAAGATAATATATATATATATATATAATAAAATGACATGATCCAATTAGATTGATCGAATCGGGAATTGGTCACCTGACCAGTTTGACAGTTGACCCGGTTATGAAAACATTGATTTATATTTTAATAAATGTCATTTTGAAGATTATATTAAATTTCACTCAAATTTTTAAGTCCCCAATATTTTTTGGTGAAAAAATCTTCTATATTAATAAAAGCTAAAAGCAAATGATAGTTTTGGAACTGAAGTCATATGTAAGAGCAATTTTAGAATTAACCAAAATTCAATCCATATGTATAAGGACAGTTTTGAAATTAACTAAAATTCAATTAACCTTTGAATCAAGGAAATAATATTTTTGGAATTAATAAAACTTCAATCAACGTTTGAATCTATATGTGTAAAGACAATTATAAAATTAACTAAAATTCAACTTAAATGTGTAAGGGTAGTTTTAAAATTGAGTAATGATAGGTCCACTTTCCGGTCGTCCACTCTCCCCTATTTTCATACAAGAAGACAAATTATTATGACATTTTTTTGTGGGTCCCATCATATTTATCTTATCTTCTTGTATGAATATAATAAAAACTACCGGAGACTGGACGACCAAAAAATAGACCTAGCATTTAGCATTACTCTTTAAAATTAATTAAAATTCAACTCATATGTGTAAGGATAATTTTAGAATTAATTAAAATTCAATCCTTCTTTGAACTCACGAGGTAGTTTTGAAATTAATAAAACTCTAATCAATGTTTGATGACGCCAAATATGCCGATCCTCATTATATTAGTTTAAGCACGCCAATCCTTTTTATATTAGATATTCGTCAACACAAGGAAAGGATTTGCGAATAAAATCTAATTTAAAAAAACAAAACCTTCCGGTTATATTTCACCGGAGTACGTCCCCGACCTTAAGCTTCGGCGAGTAGCATGACAAATAAGTGAAAACAAGTGGCCTCGTTTAGACGTGACACGTGTGACTAATAAGGCGTTTGTAGATCCCACTTCCAATGACCGACTATAAATTTTCGCTTACTACTGAAATGGACAACTGTACAAAACGCCGTTTATTTCTTTCTGACAAAAAATTGTTAGGACGAAAGTTTTGTAGTGTAGCACTACAAAACTCGAACAGGCTGATGACACGTCATAAAATGTAAAAGAGAGAACATGAAAAAAAGAAAAAAACAAAATTTTGCTATCGCGGCAGTATCCTATTAAGATTCTGCAGGCTGGGTTGTAAAGACAATTGCAGCCAAGTGAGACTCACTTTTTCCTTCCCTCTATCTCGAAACGAAAGGAACAGAAACGTTCTCTCCCGATTTTCGATCCATCGGCCTCTTCTGAAGTGAAATTAGGGTTAGGGTTAGGGTTTTTGTGAGAAATGAGGCGAGGTAGAGTTGAACTGAAGCGAATCGAAGACAAGAACAGTCGCCAAGTAACCTTCTCGAAACGGCGACGGGGAATAATGAAGAAAGCTCATGAACTCACCGTGCTCTGCGACATAGATCTGGCTCTAATCATTTTCTCCAGCAAAGGAAAGCTTTACGAGTTCTGCAGCGGAAACAGGTTACGCCTGAATACCTTATTTCAGGCTTTTCTTTTCTTGTCCATGCTTTATTCATGGCTGTTCGCTGTCTGCACATCCCCTGGCATGGACGCTCTCGTTTCAGATCATCCTCTCCTTCATATTGATAAGAAGCTCTTAATTCCTATTTGGTTCCCTAGAAAATACGGTGGAAAAACAGAAGATTGGAGGAAAATCTAATTTCTCTGCCTCCGGGCCGATAAAATTTTGGGGGAAAGCAAGAGTGGGAGGAAAATCTAATTTCTCAGCCTCCGGGCCGATAAAATTTTGGGGGAAAACAAGAGTGGGAGGAAAATCTAATTTCTCAGCCTCCGGCCGATAAAATTTTGGGGGAAAACAAGAGTGGGAGGAAAATCTAATTTCTCAGCCTCCGGGCCAATAAAATTTTGGGGGATAAAATTAACCCTAATATTCTTCAAAAACAAGGGTTTTTTTTTTTTTGTTTCTTTTATTAAGGAAAGAAACTTGGATTCCAAGCTTTTATTTCAGTCCCTGCTTCAAAATCCCGATTATCTCTTCCTGCAACACCATCACCACATCCATCGCCGATTCCACCGTGAACATATGTTGCTTTGCCTAAAACCCCCCTTATTTTCCATTTTCTCTCAATTTTCTTGCCAAACCTAACCAGACGCAAATGTCTTATTTTTCCTTGAATTTTTTTTATTGGAATATTATTTCTGGTGCAGTATCTTGTTTAGAGATCCTTCGCCTTCCTTTTCGTTCTCCTTTTCTTTTATTTTTGTTCTAATTTGATTTTTCGTTGTCCACAGTCCATAGATAGATCCATCGTTTTTGAACCGTCAATCTTCGATACCGAGGCCCCTAAACCCTAATTCAGTTAGACTGCTAGGAGACAGATCAATTCACCAAAACGTGACATTCTTCGATACAGATGCCCTTAAACCCTAATTCAGCTAGAGTACTAAGAGACATATCAATTCACCAAAACGTGACACATGCCTCATTAGTCATTACCCCCGGACTAATGGGTTAATGCAAACCAACGACACGTGTTTCATTAAAATGAATGCTTGACAGAACCTCTCAACACTTGTGCTTGAGGGGATCCGGACCCAAAACTCTAAAACTCTAAGGTCGCGTTTGGTGTTAACACTAATAAGAGCTAATTTTAAAAAATTGAGCTTAGAGGAGATTTGAGAGTCCTGAAATTCAGGGTGTTGTATACGGAAGTTGAGTTCAGCCATTTGTATTGCATGGTTTATGGCATTGTTTCTACTTTTAAAAGTTTATTTGTTAAATTAAATATGAAGAGGATCTCCGGTACAAGAGAATAACCGGAGCTCCTCAAAATTTGTTTTATATACGTGATTCTCAAAATATTCCTGTTACAAGCGTATCTCCGATTTATAGCTTACATGTTCATGTCAGCGTAAGACAGATGTCTTGTTTACATCTAGCATTATTGTTTGTGATCCCCGACTGTATGAATAGTTGATGTATTGCTATCATAATAATTGCAGCTTAGGTTTTATTTTTTGTGAGATTTTTTTCTTTTTGGGTTAAGGCATCCTTTAACTACTGTTAGCTGTTGTTCTAGGGATAGAGGGTACCTCAGGTAGAAGGAAGAATCCGATGCAAGATGAATTCTATCATGGGGTGGTTGACCCTAAATCCATAAAGCGACCCATCTAGTAAGCATGGTGTTAGGAGCAAGAAGGCTAGGTGATATGAATGTCCCGGAAATTAGGGATGCTTGGGATGCTGTCAATGGGCTCGGCAGAGTATGTCCAAGCCTGGCCCTCAGCCCCTAGCCCCTAGCCCCTAGCCCCTAGTCCGGCCCAAGTCATCCGTGGTCCTTACTGGCTAGGCCCAAGCATTGGCCTTGGCTTAAAATGAGATCAATTTTATTTTTGGCAGAATAATACCTAGCAGAATTTATTATTATTATTTTTATTGAAATGGGTTTGCATTGCAACCTTTAGAAAAGTGGACAATTAACTTAACATTTTGATAGTTAGGCTGGGGAGTTCTGTACTTCTTTTTCATTGATTCTCTGCATTGCTATTTCTATCTTGTTGGTGATCTCTATGGTGTTGGCCCCACTAAGAGTATTAGAACCCATCATCAGACATTTAATTTGATTGTAGTACGTAAATATGATAGTATAGAAGTATGTAGCTAAATTAATAAAGACAAATTGAGGTGGAGTTTAGTCATTGTGAAACATTAGGTAGACGAACAGGGCAAGGTTGGATTTCTATATGCTCTTTACCAGGCTTTGATCCTCAAGTAGGTGGCTTTATAGTAGACGAAGAGGGTGTGGTCGAGTTTCTATAAGGCCTTTACCAGGCCTCGAACCTCAACTATGTGGATTTTATAAAATTTGGTCCCAAACCATCCCTCGGGCTTTAGAAAGGATAAATTCCTCATTCTTGTGGGACCCTCACTAGAGGGCCAAATTGACCTTCCTTTTATATATATATATAAGAAGAAATATACATTGCAAGATCATTGATTGGTGAACAAGAAGAAATCTAAAATAGGCACGTTTGAGAATTGAGATAAAGTACTACAAAAAAATAGAAAAGATATAAGGAGCTTCCAATGCCTCTAATATATCCTAATCATGGAAATAAAAATTGCCTAAACCGATACAAAATGGGTGACATGTTTAGGTATCAGTAGTCCCCCGTACAATATTTTTACTGATACGAAATGGGTGATACGTATCTTTTATTAGTTATTTATGTTTTAATTATGTGTAATTGTAACTGTGTTTGCTACTATGTTTTTGAGTCGCTTCCTAGGACGTTATATTTGGTTCTTGTAGCTCATTTGATTCTTTTAAAATTTAATTTAATTTATTTTATTCTTTAAAAAGAAAAAAATTATATGCATCGCCCGAAACCGATACATTTAGGTTTTGGTTTGGATTGATACATTCCTGAAATCGTATTTTTAATCCTTGGTCCTAATAGAACACTATGAATGCAACAAGAAATAGATGGTGTGTATAATTTTCTCCAATGTGGTAGTCTTGCTATCAAATACCTTTACATTTCTTTTAAACCAAACTTTCTTGAAAATGGCCCCCAAAAGAAACCTACGCCCTTTTGTAGCAATTGTCCACAATTCCACATCTCTTAGATATTAATTATAGATTTAAGTCTTTGAAGCGAGAAGGGAAAATCCATTGAACTCGTTTGAGATATAGGACTATAGGAGTGGCCCCCAATCCAATTGATTAGAGGACAAGGAAGAAACAAGTAATCCACTAATTCTTCTGTTGCCAAACACATAAAACATTTGTTTAAGACTTTAATCCCATACTTTATATGGTTCAAGGTAAGAATTTTGTTGTAGTAAGTTTTCCATATAAAGAAGGTAATTTTAGATTGAAAACCAGGGATCTACGCTATTTTGTAAAAAAAAAGATGAATGAAAACTTGTCTTTAAAGACTAATAGAGATCTCTCACAATAATATGGCACTTCCTATCTCTAGATCATATCCATCTATCTTTATTAAAATGATTTGGTTTAATAAGCGATGGATGAGTTAATAAAAGCTTTTAGAGATCAACCACTTCCCAGTTGTTTAGGTCCCTTAACTTGGGAATCCATATAGCCTCCCTACTCTTGATTTCATAAATATAGTTGATCACACTTTTTATCGAAATCAACAGCAAACGAAAATAGTAGCAATAACAAAAATAAACTACAAAGCAAAGAAATTCCTCTAAGGATCTACACCATCACCCCCAACATAGCACCAAGTTGAAACTAGAAGTCCTACTTGAGATTGGATCCTAAGAATGTCCTCAAAACACTCTTTTGTTCATCTCCTTTCACATGACGCAAGATATTGCCCCCGGAAGAAAATGTCAAATTATACACCGGAGTGGGGAACATCATTGAAAGTCGGCATGATATGTAGCTCTGGAAGGATCAAGGAAAGGTCCAAGAGATGCCAAGATAAGAAAGGAAATACGACCAGACAAAGATATATTATATAGGAAAGGCCTTACTAACTCCATTTATTTCCTCAAGCTTCTCTAAGCTGGTACTCTCTTCTCTGAAATACGATCTTAGGTAATTTCAGTCAATTTTGGGCATGACTATTTTTCCTCAAACAAATGTGAAAAAAATGCACATTCTCTTTCCAATTTTCCTCTTCACAACATTAACTATTTTGTGGAAGAATTTTGTTTTCCTTCACTTTTTTTGGCCACTTCACTTTGGATTTTTGTCTCCAATAATTCTCCTTTCTGACTACCAGGTTTTGAAATTTTGCTTTTTATGTTAGCCCTTCTCTGACCACCCTAACATAGAGATGTCAAAAATTCTTCCCTCTTTATCAAGATCTCTCTCCTTTTTATTTAGCTATTCTTTGACCATCCTAACCTAGAGATGCCAAAGATTCTTCCCTCTTATCAAGATCTCTCCTAATTCCTGAAGGACTTGTTTTTTTTATCATATGTTTTGCCACAAACCTACTTATTCTATCATCTTGGGTCAAGAATGTTAGAAGATAGAAAAAGATACAGGTGAAATATACTTCTTAATCCATTTCAGCTTTGAGAGTTAATTTGGCTAAATTTGAGATTTTGAGTGGTGGTGGTGTCCCTTCTTTTGATCTAACTAGTTGCATGTCTAGGTTGCAAGGTGAGAACTCTTCCTTCTACCTACCTTGGTTTGCCTCTTGGGCTAAGTTTTAAAGCTTAATCGGTGTGGGATCTGGTTTTGGAAAGATTTGCCAATAGACTTTTAGGTTGAAAATCTTCCATTCTTTCGAAAGGTGGGAAGTTGATCCTTATCAAGAGTACTCTCAACAGTATCCCAACATATTTTATTTTTTGTCCTCACAATAGCCCAGTCAATTGCAAATTCCCTTGGAGGTTGTAGAGGAACTTTCTTTGGAATGTAAAAGATGATAGTCTTAACTTTTAAGTATCACCTGATGTCGTGGAACAGGATCATTCGGCCTAAGCAAGGAGGGGTTTGAATCTTTCTCCGTTAGTGAGCAAAGCTTTACTATGTAAATGGATTTGGAGATTTGGTGAGGAAATTGAGAGTTTATGTTGCTCCATTATTGTAGCCAAATATGACGAGGTTTCGTTTTTTTCCCGAAGTTTTCCTGTATTTTCCCAATTTTTTTGAATTTTTCCGTACTTGACCCTTGCTGAATTATTCATGATCCCCGATTTTGTGACTATGCTAATAAGTTAATTAGACATTTTTCTTGTCCCTTTTGTGCCCAAATTCTTGTATGTCATTGTATGCCTTATATGTGATTCATTTTTGATGGGTTTTTTTGAGAATTTTTATTTCTTTAGAGACCATAAATAATCATACTTGTTTCAATGCTCATAAACGGTTCAGGTCTACCTCAGAAATTGATGGAGTCAATACACTTCGTTGTTTTACAAATTATTAGTGTCGTCGAGAGTCATGGTATGGGATTATTTTTATTCACGTGAGAGTAAAACAGTTTTTGTGGAGGTATGTGCCCGAAAATCTTCAAGCATGTATGGATGTAGCAACTTTTAAAACTTGTATCACTCCGATGGGAGGTGCTTAATAATCTCTTTATTGAAAAATAGTCACTTTCTTGAAGCTAGTCGAAACCTCGTATGTGCAAGAGAGATATGGTAGCGGTAGCGGCAGATGCGCCATTATAAATCTAGGAAAACCCCAAACCAAAATGATAATAAAAAATCACAAAAAAAAAAAAGTGCACTTACTCTAATGAGGGAGAATATGAATATTAAACTCAACAATAGTTTGGACAAGTAGTCTAATTCCTAATTCAGGTAGGAGATTCACAAAATCTAAGAGAAGGTATTAGGTACCCTTAGATCCTGCCAAAAACGGTTGCTTAATCTCAGAACCCAATTTTGATTAACTGAAAAACAAGTTAAAGTTTCTAAATTAAAACATACTATGCTTCAAAATGGAAATATGCTATGTGAATAACCCAATTAAACTTGAAAATAATCTAATTAAAAGATCAACTCAAATTGGAATCCTGCTTTCAAATTAGAGATATGCAAATAAACAACTTTCTAATCATGCATCAAATTAAATTAGAAACACGTTTTTGGAGAATTAAAATCCGAGCATAAAACTAATCATTCAAAGGAATTTATCCTACTCCAATATGATTAGAGAAAATTTTACTTTACAATTTATGGGGTCACAATGTGAGGGGTGCACACAATGATCTTGTTTTTTGATATTTTATATTTTTTGTAATTAATTAAAGATTAATTTCTTAAAAGTCGATGAAACCATAAATCAACTTAAAAGATCATTGACAATTGCTACACCTACAAAAATCTTCATCAACCCAAACTCCCAAGTATATAATCCTACAAAAATCTTCATCAACCCAAACTCCCAAGTATATGATTCTCGGTCTCTGGGTGAATTAGGATCGTATAGCGTCCTCACTTTGTCAAAATTGCGGGCAATCCACCAATCGAAAAAAATATTGCGGGCAATTGAATAACAAAGATTGAAAATGCCTAATTTTGCTCACCTAAAGATATATTGAATTAAAAAAAAAAATGCATAATGTGTTTTAAATCCATTCTCCTGAATGATTGATTTAAGCTTTGACAAGATAATGGTGATAGTGATGTGGTGGTGTATTGCATGTATAATGCTATGAGGATGTGTACCAATGCTAGGGTCTTACATGGTACAATAGAATGAGAAGGTGAAGGTTGCCTCACACGCCACTCCAATATGAGGATGGTCGATGGTAGGGGCTTCACTTGACACATTTGCATATGACGATGAAGATCGATGTATTACCAAAAAAAATAATGATAATAGGGGCCTCCCATGTTATGATGCATGTGATGGGCATCACACAACCTCCTTCCCCCACTTTTCTTCTCATTATCGAATTATTTTGCTCATGACATTATTTTATTTTAAAACTTGATGAATCAACTCAAATACTTAGTTGAGTTTCCTCGATAGTGTTTCAAGTCGACTCACCATTAATGCTCGTCTTGCTAACTTTGATGAGTAATTTAGTCAAGTCAATTGAGTCGATTCAGAAATATTGACTTTGCTTTCTTATGAAAGTATATGTTTGTATTTTTGTACATTTAAAGGTTCATATGGGGGAATTAGGCTCTCTCTAATCTGTTGTGGAAGGAGAGGCTCCCCAATCTCTCCGTCTCTCCCCACGGTTCAAGACCTTAAGTACGTCTCTCTCTCTCATCATTCTCTCTCCCCCTATGTTTGCTTTCTCTCTCAGTCATTCTGTCTCTCTCTTCCTCTTGTCCCCTTCTCATCTTGATTTGTCCTAATGTCTCTATCCATCTATGTCATCTTCTGTAGCCTGTGAAATGTTTTAGTTAACCATTGTTTTTTTCTAACAAAGAGATGAATAAAAATAGATCAATTTTATTATTAATTTTTATTTTAATTATATATATATATATATATATATTAACTTGTAACTATTAAAAATTATTTGATATTATTGGAATGTCTAGCTAATTACAAGCTGAGAGCCGCTATCACTTTTAAATGTTTAATAGACAGCGTAAGGGTGGATCTATGTCAAGCCATGAAGGCCTCATATTCTTCCGCGTATTAGTAGTGGGAAGCAAGATTTTCATGCTTTCAGGATTATCACCCTTGATAAATAATCTCTCCCAATCCCGTGTGCGCCATAGAACTCGATTGCTTCAAGAGTATAAGGGTGTTGGTCGATATCAAAGATCTTAAACAACACATTAGTATACAAGGATGAAAATTGATGCCATGGTCCTCATATGACTTTCAAAATATGAGGGTGAAGATTGATGCCAGTCACAGGAGACACAACACTTCATATTGGATATGTTTGCTCAATGAGTATCACTTAACCCTAGCTTAACACTTCAATATGAATGTCTTAACTCCACCGTAACAACATGAATGAATAGCGATGCCTAACATTTGTAACACTTTAGGATGAATGATTGAAGAGCCCTGGTGTAACACTTTGGATGAATGCTTAAAGAGTGGTGCCTAACTTTAGTTTAACCCTTTAAGATGGATGCTCAAAAATTGGTGCCTAATTCCGACGTAACACTTTCGAATAAATGCTCAAATAGTGATGCCCAATTTTGACACTTCAGGATGGATGGTCGAAGAATGATGCTGAACTCCAATGTATCACTTCAAGATCACAAGATGAATGCTAACACTGTAAGATGGTAAGGAAAAAGAGGTAGTCAAGGCTTTGAACAACCAAAGATAACATAAAGTGTTAAGGTTGACAACTCATACGTAGCTGGATTGAGGTAGTACACAATTTTGGGAGAGTTTTGAGCATGAACCAGAGCAATTGTCCCTAACCCGCCCTTTGTCTCATACATTTGCACTATTGCTTGTAATGGTTGTGTTAATCTCATGGAAATAAAAAAATCGTCGAAATGGATGCTACGTATAGGTTTCGGTAGTCCCTTGTACGATATTTATTATGATATGAAATGGGCGATACGTATAATTTATTATTTATTTATGTTTTTTGTGTAATTGTAATTGTATTTGCTACTTTGTCTTTTGAGTCACTTTCCATGATTTTATATTTGGTAAATTTGTTTCCTAAGTCATTTGATTTAAAAAAAAATTAAATTATTTTATAAAAAAAAGAAAAAAAATTATATGTATCACCCATAACCGATACCGAAACAAATCCCGTATAGGTTTCAGTTTGGACTGATACATCCCTCGAAACCGTATTTTTTAAAATTCTGATTGATTTGTGGATCTCATATCGGTGATCTTCATGAACTCCAGTCAATTGCTGGATGAATGCTTGAAGATTTACGCTTAAACAGTGTAATACTTCAAGATCGATACTCGGAGAGTGGTGCCTAATTCCAACGTAACACTTTAGGATGGATGGTCGAAGAGTGATGCCAAACCCCATGTTACACTTCAGGATGAATGCTTAAAATATATGCTAATTTGGTCTTGAGCTCATCTAATGAAGAAATAAGTTTGAAATTCTTCTCGGTTCTAGAGAGAAAAAAATTTATCCTTAAAATTTTCAAAAATAGTTAACCAATTGTCCCCCAAAGAAGTATACAGAAGTAGCAAGTGTAAGTAATCTTGTTACTGCTACGGTTTTAATGTAAAGAAAACAATCAAAGTTCTGATTTTTACTATTTTAAAATAACTAAAAATTCAAAGCTTTATCTAGTTGAATAATCAGAAAATAAAGTTGAAGATTGAAACCATTAATACGTCAATTGATGATGGGAGAGTGAGTCTACGTTCTTGAATTGATCTCTCTCTCTTCGGAAAGTGAAAGGAACGAACATCTCTAATTTTAATTCAGCATTAGAAACCTACATTTTTTTTTTTGGCTGAGAATTCTCAATTTTCATCAAAATATTCTATTTACAAACAACATAACATATTTATAAGGGAAATGAGATGACCTTTAACCTTAACTTGATTTGGATTCCTCCGTTACTAAAAACAACTTTAACACTAATAAAGAACCTGAGACTAATCACGGTCTAATGACAATTTAAACAACACACATATTGATCAATTTTTTAAAAAAAAAATGCTATTTTTAAAATTAAAAAATTTCCATGTATTAATAAAACCACTATTGACTTGGAGATATATGATCTCAAATCCTCAACTGTTTTCCCCCATTGAAGTTGTTTTATATGACGTTGGTTGGATTGATCTGGATGGGACTATGTGGGCCTCACTCTTGAAAAAATTCCATTTTTGGATTCTCCTTAATGTTAAAACTCTTGGAACTTTTGTCCTCTACTTTTTTCGTTTTTATTTTGGGTTGAACTAGAGGGTGATTTTAAGGCCATTCCTAATAAATATTTGTTTGGCACGTGGACTCGTGATTCTCAAAGACTCGTATTGATTCAAACCCTTGTTGAATGGTGGAAACCTACCAAGAAACCTAATCTTTTTCTCCCTTGGCTAAGTGTTGCTCTGGATTAGTTCTTGATTATATTCATGATTTTCTAGTCAAATTGTATCTTGTCTTCACCACAATGTTTTTCCTTGTATTTGCATTAGTTAACAATTTGAAAACATAAATTGGTGTTATGACCAATGCGAGACTAGTAGTGCCATTTCACATATTATCTATGGTCTCATGGATTGATTGGTGTCACATTTCTTTTCTTGGCAGGAACAAGTTATGCTAAAATATTTCTTGTTTATCTCGAAGAAGTGGCCAAGCAGTGCTAAGAAAATTTTATGATGTACTTCTCGGTGGCTTCTCTTGTATTACGAGGATCGGGTTGGAGAATGTATAATACTTTTTGAAATAATACCAAGTAAAAGAATTTACTAATTATTTTGTATTGATAATGTGAATATAACTTATCTATACATGTCTAGTTTATATCCATGAAATGGGCAAATCAATGCAAAAAAGACTTTACAATTCTTGATGATTTCAATTGCATTGCTTGCATTTTGTTATTATTTTCAAAATTGTAGTTCTTTTTGGAATAGTGCTAATAAAAATTATAATTGTTTTTGTAAGGCCAATTGAATTGATATTAACTTATATATATTTGAAATCGTGTTTATATCATCAAAATGGGTAGGCATTGTAAATTTTTTTAGTGTAAAAAAAACTACATGGTTTGTTGAGTAATTAATATGACTTTCAATATTATAGCAATGAGTGAAAATTATTGAATTATTTTTATGGTTTCATTTGGAATGATACTAACTGCTGTCATGCTAGGTGGTCATGGATAAAAGTTATTTGCATATCCTACTCTTATTATGGATCATGATAGTTCACATGAGGGATATATTGGTATGTTGCTTTGCTTATTAGTTGACAAGGTCAAAGCTATAATATCTTACTACTTGTAGATACTTTTCATGAAACGATATAATATCATATAATCCTAGGATACAGATATTGAAAAAGAATAAATCTTATCCTTCAATGAGTTAAAAGGTACCAAAGAAAATAAACGGAGTAAAATGAAAAATGGATTTAATGATATATAATTGTGGCTTATTTCTAGTAGATTGATAAATTCAAATATAAGAGTATAGATTCACAATGTAACCTTGCAAAATTATATGCTTAAAAAGTATAATTCAAATCAAGTGATAAAAACACAAATTTCTTTAAAATCCCAAAATCAGTACAATCCTCGTGCCTTCTTAGCCGGTATTACTTATCAAGAAAATGTAAATCTGTATACTATTTTGTGTTTGTTGTTAAAAAAAAGCTTTTGCACTCTTGAAATGTGAACATTAAAAGAGTAATTGATAATAATGATTCACGTAAGTACATAATTACTTGTTCAGATCAAGAGTTAGAACAATTTTACTGATTTGATACATTTCAACAAAAGGATCCAACCAGCAAAGCCTTAGATAACATTCACACTTGGCGTGGTTGAGCTGTTAGTTAGGCCTTTTGGAGCAATTGAGTGGGTTTACTTTATAACACTATTGCACCTTAGCAATAATCTTAGGTCTGATTTTGTGTGTAAGTGTTACTTTACCTCCTTAACCAAAAAGGAAAAAGAAAATGCTGTTAAAAATAATACGGAACCTTTGAACAGAAGACAAATTTCATGAGAGAACCATGAGATCGAATCACAGCCAATCGTGATTGAACCCGGGAAGAGTTCAATCGCACCCACAATTCAACACGTGTCCCTTTTAACCCGTATTAACCATGGTTAAGATTCTCTAACCCTTAGGATTCAACAATCTAACATTGATTTTTAGAATTTTATTTTTTAAATCAACCCTAGTGAATTTTTTTTAAAACCAAGATTAGATTGTTGAATCCTAAGGGTTTGAGAATCTTAATTATCCATAATTAGTAGGGTTAAAAGGACATGTGTTGACCTGTGGGTGTGACTGAACTCTCCCCGAGTTCAATCGCGAATGGGTGTGATTTGATCTCGAGAAACATACATAAAATCAGGAAATGTATGTCTTTTGATCAAAATCTGTCCTGTAGTTGTTATTATCCTTCTAAAGAATCAAGAGTCTTGAGCCTATCATCTAATTGTTGGTTCTGGTTAATTAAGTTCGGTGGTGGATTGTTTGCTTGGATATTGAATTATCCTACAGTATTTAATTATGGGCCATTGGATCAAAATCTTCTCAGCCATTTATTTTTCTCGTTGACCAACTTCCTGATGAGATAAACATGAGTCAAGGCTTTTACCCCATCATGGATGTCAAAGTAGCATAGGTAAGCTGGTCCAATATGCCTTTTTGAGAACAGAGGTCTTTTCGAGAACAGAGACATACGTTTTTTTATCTTTTTTTAAAATTAGATCTTCCAAGGGGTCTCTATTGTATGGACTTTAAAAAGGCTAATTGAGAAATGGGCTGTGATATGTGCAAGAAAGAAACGAAATGGGCAGTGGGCAGTGATTAGCACACCACGCATTTGACTATGTAGTCAAATGCCATGGCCATATGTCCCCTTTAACACTCCTTTAATTATGGTTAAACTTAAGAAATTTAAGGTGAATATTTTTATTTTATTTTAAAAATCAAGGTTAGATTGCTTAATCTTAAGAAATAATTTTTAATCACAGTTGATATGTGGTAAAAAGTGGGACATGAACCAATGAAGACTAAACATTTGACTACATAGACAAATGCGGCAGTAAGTTTAAGCATTATATATATAAGGAATGGTAGCCTTACTCTAAGTAAACCCCTTTTCACCAACCACTTGTCCATTTTGCAATGATTAAAACAATCTCTCATTTTCATTCAACTTACGAACTTTCTTTCGTTATTATTTAAATTTCAATATGAACCTTACAATTATTATCTCCTAAATTTATTTATTATAAGTTGAGAAGTGTTATAAATTTTATAATAAAAAAGTTAAAAAGTATAATTATATATTAATATAAACAATATTACCAAAAATGATTATATATATATATATATATATATATATATATATATGTGTGTGTGTGTGTGTGTGTGTATGTATATAATTTTGAGCCAAGTTGAGCTGAAATGGAGGCTCGAGCCAGACCTTGGCTTGTTTGAACATTCAAGCTCCAATAAAAGCGTGGCTTATTCATTTAAACCTGAAATGACAGCTTGAGCTTGGCTCAAACGAGTCGAGCTGACGAGCTCAACTTGGCCTGAGTGCAGCCTTAGATTTGTCTTCCACTAGAATTAAGTTAGCTACTTCTCATCTTGTTTACGCCCTTCTTGGCATATTAAGAGCCTTGCAAACACAACAAAATTTCTAGAATGAACAAATTTGATTTTTTTTTTTGTTATCATACTTATCCTTCCTCTCTTCTTTTTTTTCTACTCATTTATATATGTTTTTCCTTGGTTAAATGGGATAGCTGCCCTTTATGATCTTCGACCTAATGCTAGCCTAGTTAGTGTAAGTTTTTTTTTTTTATCTGTATTCCTACTCTACTACCTTTATACGCTTTCGGCTAAGAAAACTGGTACCGAAGGTTTTTCATGGTTTTGATGAATACATATAATCAACTCCGAGGAAGAAATAATTTATGCAATGATTTTTTGTGAAATTGGTTTGTTAGCCATGGTGAGTTTCGGGACATTTTAGTTCTTATTTTTAGGAAATTGCTGGAATGATAGGAGACAAAAAAAATGTTAGGCTTCTCAACTTAACTTACTTCCAAGCTAGGTTCCACATAAGCATCGGTATTAGAATCCGACAAAGATAAGAGTTTTTAGATTCGACAAAACCTAGAAAAAAGAATTCTAGTATACAAGGAATAGTTTAATTTTTATTTCTAAAACAATATCATGTTGTTTCTCTATTTTATTTTAAAATCTTTGTTTGAGAAAATTGTGCATTCACAGCTGTTATATATGTGTGTATAGTGAAGGAAATCCCTGCGATAGAGAAGACAAAATATGCATAGGAAAGCTTTTTTTTAAAAAAAAACACCCTTAAACACAACAAAAATAAGGAGAAAACTTAAAATATAGTGCAATAAGTACTTAAGCATCAAGAGAAAAAGTACTAAAGGGGAGGAAGATATCACAAAAAATTTCTATGTAACTAATGTATTCAATAACTAGCAGAGACCCATGCGATGCACTAGTGTGCATAAAAAAGTAAAAACTATTATAATTAACAACTCATAAAACAAACATTCCTAAAATCTCTCTATCACTCTTATCACAATTTCCTAAAATCTCTCTCATGGATTATTATGTCTACATTTTTTCCTTATTCCTCTTTTTTCTATCCCTCTAATCACAATCTTCTAAAATCTTTCCAATGAATTAATATGCCTCTTACATTTTCTGTCAATGTCATTTTGCACACTCCATTGCTAAGGTTTAGCAGTGGTGCGCACACGGGTTAGAAGTAAACTCGATTGAGTGCTACTCACTCTCAAAGATTTAGCCCTTGTACTTGCTAACATGCCCAAGAATATCAACTAGTGCATTTGTATACCTTCTAAGGAAGCCTTTTAGTCTAGGGCATGAATGTAAATTCTCTCTCTATTCCTCCTATTTCTATCTCTCTAATCACAATCTCCTAAAATCTCTCCAATAGATCAATAATTCTCAACATTCTCTCTCGATCTCTCTCTCATGTATCAATACATCATTACATTCTCTCTATATCCCTCTTATCACAATTCCTAAAGTCCCTCAAATGTAGCAATGTCTCTACATTCTCTATCTATCCCTCATATGACAATCCCCTAAAATTACTCATTTTAAAAGGTGCCACATCAGTATTAGTGGAATTCTAGGAATTTGAGTTGGAGATCAAAAAGGAGAGTATTATTTCTTTTTACTATAGTAGTAGATCAAGTAGATTAACATTACTAAAGGCTTGCTTTTTATATATGCATGTAGTTGACCATTCATTCGAGAGAATTTGGAGATATGCATAGTATGGTTAAGCTGATCTAGTATGAATGGTAGTCAAATCTAAAATATAATTTACATATTCAATGGTCCAGATCGGTGAGTTGGTGGGGTAATATTGTGATATATGATTATGAGTTCATCTATGTAACCTAATTATCATAATATAAAACTTTAAATTGCCTCAAACTAATTGTAAAGTTTTAAATTTAGGGTTAGAGTTGGGAAGGGAAGAAGAAGTTTGGAGGAGGTAGAATCACTACCCTACGTATATTAGATTAAATAACAAAAATTACAATTATGCTATTAGAACTTGACTCAATAACAAAAGAGTCACTATGTGACTAGAGACCGAAAACCCTCATGATGGAGCATATATATCAACCACACCCAACTTGACCAATTGCTCCTGAAGATGTGAAGGCCCATCCTCGAATAAAGATTTTGATTACCTGACAAGTGGTATGTATATCCAGGATAGAGATAGGCCTAAACGTGATCTCCTCCCAAACAAAGTAAATATCAACTTCTGTGTGTTTAGTTCTTTCGAGGTGGATAACGTTAGATGCAATATGGATAGCTACCTTGTATCCAAAAAACTCACCAAATGCCTATAATATTGCGGACTGATACATCTCCAATTGAAAGAAATCAACAAAATGCGAATTTGATATTAGGGTTTTTAACAATCCTATACTTGAGAATACTCGAACATATAGTTTTTGAATGGTGAGAAATCACAACTAAATGTAAAAAGGTTGTCAGGACTTCGAAACGATACCAACGTCAATCTACACAAACGTCGAACTTGGTTAAAAAAATCTGCTCACATGTACACGATCAACTCGAAACTATGACAACCCGATCCAGAAAAACAGTTCATATTAAAAAAAAAAAAAACTCTCAAAAATGTAGCCCTTGTATTTGCTAACATGCCCAAGAACATCCACTAGTGCATTTATATACCTTCTAGGGAAGCTTTTAAATCTAGGGCATGAAGGTTCCAATTTGCTGGCCATCAATGTTCAGATTACACAAATGTGCACATGATATGTTGAGGGGTAATGCTAGCTCTACTTTCTTTGAAGAGTCACTCTCTTTTGACTGATGGAATTCTAGAATACAAGAAATTGACACATGTCTCTCTCATGAAAGTGACTTTTAAAGAAAGTGGAGTTAGAATAAACCAATGTTGAAAAGACAAGCATTACTTTGAATTCATATATTGGAAACCATGAATTAAGAAAATAAAAACGTTAAACAAGCATGCACACTCGTGTCCAAAATCATGTATAGGAATTTGGATATTACTACCCCTTCTAAACAACATGCAAGCTTGTTCATCAAACAAAAAGAAAACAACAACATGCAAGCCCATGGAGTGCACGAATTTTGAATTATTGGCTTATAATTGTCTCTATGTCATATGGGTATATATGTCGATATATCATATGTGGATATAGTTTATGAAGTCTGTGAAGAAAAGTGAGAGAGGGCTTATTAAGAAGAGTATTGCTCTCTTTTCCTTCCTCTCTTCTTTTTTTTCTCAATCTTCTTCTTCCACAAACCCTAACCCTAATCTATGCAAAATCAATTGGTATCACAGCAAAACAAATCCAAGTGGTCCGATTACTAAAATCTTAGGAGGCTAAGAAGCGAAGGAGCCACACCTGAAGTCATCAGGCTGTGCAGCTTACGTCAGGAGCCGTCTCATGGTCAACTGTCCCCGTAGTGTTTGGTAAGCCCTTGATATATATTTTTTTTCCCCGAATCTAATCCCATATTATTATTTGGATTAATATTGAATGTTTTTTTTGAGGTTTCTTTAATTAAGGGCCGAAAAATTATTCAAAAAATCAGTTTTTTGACAAATCCTCGTACCCATCTCCTGAAGGATTTTTGTTGATAGATTATATCAAGGGTTGACTGTTTTTTTTGAAACAAATTTGTTGGAATTGGTTTTATGGAAAACCATTGAGATTTAAAGCTTCGGTGAGTTTTTTTGCTTTTACCCCATATGTACACCATCCTTGGAGGTTCTGTTTTTCTATTCCAAGATCTAGGTTTTGGTCATTTGGGTGAAAAACAAGCTGTGCAATCTATGCTTGAGTATTTTATGAAATTGGGTTTGTTGAACTTCGTTGTGAAGAGCCCTGGTAGTGTTACTTGGTGTTTGTCTTTGCAACACCAATTAATGACTCTGTTCTCTGTTCTCTCTAGTTGGTAGTTGAAAGGATTTTAGACCATCCCCTATAATTTGGTTATTTCACATGTTAAGTGAGTTAATATTGGAGAGGTCCCTATTCCCCAATTCAAGTGGAAACTTTAAGTGGACAGTCCAAATCTGTCACAATCATCTATGCTTTTAATAAAGGAAAGAGCAATATGGGTATCTAAATGGTCTTGTCTAAACCAAATTCTACTGACCCATCTTAATTCTTATGACAAATGGGATGCTGAGAACTCTATTCTGATGTCTTGGCTCCTACAGTGTATGTAGCAAGATATTAGTAGCAGCCTTTTGTTTCTAAAGACTGCCAAAGAAATCTCTAGGATGTTGCTCAAACTTATTTCCAAGTGAGGAATACAACTAGGATCTCCCAGTTACATTGCATACCCACAAGAAGATCTGACTTTTGTTGTTTATTTATCTTCTCTTCGTAGAAAATGTGGGAAGAGTTGAATTACCACAAAGATTTCCAGCCCGATTGTCCTACTTATGCATCGAAATTCAAGAAGTTATTGGAGAGAAATTGTATCTTTGAGTTACTTTCCGATTTGAATCCTGATTATGAATATGCACAAATTCAGGATTTAGGGAGGGAGTAACTTACCTCTCTCATCTCAACTAGGTGCATGCTTACCTACAAAGTGATGAGAGCAGGAGGATTGCTATGTTTCAACAAACCACAATTTAATGAGAAGTTGGTCATTGTTTCTACGATAGGGGTCAAAAGTGGTAGAAGAGGTGGTAGAGGCACTAGCATCTCAAGGGATGATCGAGATAAACTGCAATGTGAACATTGTGGTTGTTGTTGCCATACTAAGAGAACTTGCTGGGATTTGAACTTGGCCCACTATCACCCTCAATTTTCAGTATAATTGTTCCTCATTCTGGATCATGGATTTAGGAGCATCCGATCACATGACTGATATGTTTGCAATTTTCTTCTCATATCATATTTGTTCAAGGAGGAACAAAGTTAAGATTGTTGATGGTACCTTTTCTTCCATTTCTGGAAATGGAAGTGTGTGTTGCACCCCCTGTCTTTGAATTTTGTTCTTCATCTTCTAAAATATGCTACTAACCTCTTTTCTGTTAGTAGTCTTACCCAAACTTTGAATTTATTGTCACGTTCTTTCCCACCCACTCAAAACTTGGTGACGATGAGGTAGTGGTCATGAGTAAAGTGGTCTCTACTAATTGGATGCTCTCATCACCTCCAATTTTTCAAGCTCATCAATCCTGGCAGTGGTCATGAGTAAAGTGGTCTCTACTTGTTGGATACTCTTATTACCTCCAATTTTTCAAGCTCACCAATCCATTACTAGCAGCCATGGCAATAGTGTAGAGCAGTTAATGTGTAGGCATCATCATTTAAGTTATCTTTCTTTTCTCTTATTGAAACGAATGTTTCATCATTTGGTCTCTTATCCTCTACTCTCAATATGCATTGTGAAACATGTGAGCTTGCCAAATAAAGCTGCATTTCTTATCCATCTAATACCCATCATCTTACTTCTCCTTTTAACAGTGTGCTTTATGATGTGGGGACCTCCTACAGTCTCTTTTGTTAGGTTATCAGTATTTTGTTATGTTTGTGTATGACTACTCGCGTGTTATATGAGTGTATCTATTGAAAGCTAAGAGATGTTTGTTTTGTGTTTAAAACCTTTCATTGAATGATTAGAACTTTAATGTAAAATCAAGGTCCTTCATTCTGATAATAGGGCTGAAAATAAGTTTTAGGGGGTTACAATCCTACTTCTCAGATCATGGAATTGTTCATCAAACCATATGTGTTGACAACTCTCAATAAATTGAAGTTGATGAAAGGAAAAACATGTACTTACTCGAAATCACCCATGCCCTCCTTTTTAATTTGTATTTCTAAGACACTTTGATATGATGTTGACCTCACTGCTGCCTTTCCCATCAATTGTATGCCCTCTCAAGAGTTGGATTTTCAAACTCCCTTTGAACTTGTCTCCCTACTCAACGCAGTTTCCTATTCCTCCTGAGGTCTTTTGGGTGCAATTTATATGTTCATGTTCCAAAGTCTCATAGAAGCAAAAGTTTGTTTTTATTGGGTAATCTCCGCAATAATAAGGTCATAAGTGTTACCATCCTCCTACTCATAATTTTTTTTCTATTGATGTCACCTTCCTTGAGTTTGTCCCTTTTTCCTGGAAAGACTCCTATCCATGAGGAGCACAGGAGTGAAGTGCACTATTCTTCTTTCATTACTTTCCCTTTTCCTATTTCTATTCCTCATGTGTTTGACGTAAGGGGAGATTTGTTGCATATTTACAATGAGTTATAGATCTACTCACGGCAAAGGAGCCCGCTACTACTACTCATTCTCCCTTCTAAGAGACCTCATCTGATCCGGTTAACTCCTCAGCTACTCTCGTCCCTCCTATAGTTGTTGATTTGAATCTTCCATTGATAATTGTAAGGGGGTTCGCACATGTACTCAACATGCCATCCCCCAATTTTGTGTTTAATTGTTCATTATTTCTAGCATATCTCTCTCAGAATGAAATGTCAATGAAACGGCACAATGCCCACACGTCAAGGAGAGTGCTGCTTCTTCGGAGCAGACCTATTCCTAGAAATTTCAAATTAATCATTCATGGGGCTTCTAGAAGCAGCACAGGGGGTGGGGTGCTGTTCAAGATTGCAAAGGAGATTTTATCATTGTTTGTCTTTTTTTTTTTTCGTAAAGAACACCAGAACACTTTTTCGATGGGTTTCATATTTGTTTAGTGCCTTATTGGCACTGACCATTGAAAGGATTCTCAGACTCGAGTTCAGATGGTTAATTCTGAGCCATCAGCCTCCTTGGTCACCATAGTACCAGTTGAATGTAATCAGCATTCTCATATAGAGACCAATTATTGGGCTGATAGCTCAGTGATTAACTGGGGTTCTGGTTTTAGAATGCATTTGTTCTCAGACAAGTTAGGTATGCCCTTTACTATGGGTAAGGTATACTCTTAATTTGCACTCGTAACTTAATTTTCTGGAGTAAAGTTCATGTTTTCATCCAACCCGCACACTAGGTTGTAACTTTTTCATATTTTATATTTACAATGGTATCAACCCCCTCGGATACAACAGGAAGAAACAGATAATTAAATTAGTAGTGGTGTAGATTATTCAAAATTATTTTAAAATTGAATCAAATTGTTAACCCAGAAAGTGCTCTGCACTTGTCACAGTTGTCACAGACATTGAAGATTTATCCTTGTACAGAGCCTGTTCGAACTTCCAGAACAAACAGATAACTAATACTATGGAAAAAAGAGTGGAAGCACCAAATGCATGAAGTATGATACCTTGGAATCTCATTCTTTAAGCTCTTATATATTTGATTGCTTTAACAAATCTGGCTCGTGAACTCCATACCCTGGTGATACCAAATGTAATCAACTCTATATATGGGATTTTCTTGGTATATTGACTATATTCTTGATGCTCTACATCTCTAGGAAACATTAGAGAAAGAACTCATGTTAATAGTGCCTCTTATGTTACAGTTTGGAAAAGATCCTAGAGCGTTACCGAAGTTACTCGGATGCGGAAGGAAAGGTCTCTAGGAATATTCATGAACCAGAGGTAAGAGATAAATTTCAGATTTATACAATATTAGATATCTGTTAATAAACACAGGGAAAAAAAATGAAAAAGAGAGAGAGAGAGAGAGAGGATATGCCTGTCCTAAGTTGAGTTTGAATTTATTTAGATGCCAGGGAACCAAAAATGATGTCTCATTATTTTCCAGTGGAAGCTGGAGGCCCTCGTCAGTCGAGATGATGAAAAA
The DNA here is from genome assembly GCA_015143295.1 of Tetracentron sinense. Lineage (NCBI taxonomy): Eukaryota > Viridiplantae > Streptophyta > Magnoliopsida > Trochodendrales > Trochodendraceae > Tetracentron > Tetracentron sinense. Next base: position 55,487,226 of record CM026554.1, on the reverse strand, counting down.
TGCAGTTTTGAACCATTTCAACATAACAGGATCTTCAGGTTTTAATTTAGAGCAAAAACAAAAACAGAAGAATGCTAACGTGTTAATACTGGAACCAGTTATAATATCATTAACTGAGCGGGATGGATCTAATGTAACAAATCATTTCTTAATCTGGATTATATACCTGTATGCAAAATGAAAATGCTATTTTCAAGCAAAAACTAATGATGTGTTTATTGCAAAAATATATAATAATAATAATAATAATATTGAGCTAGAAAAGGCAGAGAAATTAATAAATAAACGGGGATGACCACAGAACATCAACCTTCTTATATCTCCTTTTTATAATCGGTATCAACCTTTTATATCTCTTTAACTTGAAAGGCGGAAAAAAGGAGACTTGTCATATTTGCGGTAACATTTTTTGTTATCTCGTCATCATTTAGGAATCATGTCTATTTACATGGTCTCATAACCAATCATCGCCAGATTAGGATACGAATAATATCAAAATAGCAAATCCGTTCTTTATAAGATCAAAGAAAGCACTTGTTCTTCCTCCGTAAGGAATTCATGACAAATTTATCCTACTTATTAAATAAAGGACACGGATACATTAGCCCAACTATTAGTACTACCAATACAGTAGCTGGATATGGGTTTAATGATGTCATGTGCCTTTTCGACCCAATCCCTCACAATGGTAATTACCACCAGCGTTATAGTATCATTGGCTTTGGGGAATCTTTAATTGAAAATTTATTCATGACATTTCCTTGATCAACTTATCATGTTGCTACTTCGAATATCAGATACTATTTGGGCATGCACGGTCCATGGCGAAAACAAGAAACATGACCTCAGTTCTGTTGATATCTATCAACTTCAATGCTAATGGTGGCAGAATAGAACATAAACATAAACTGATTCTACTTGGAAGGTCCAATTAGATATATGAGATCAATCGTAACAGACATTAAATTCGAGCAAAAATTCTTTGACCAACATCGCATGGAAGTTTTGACTGTCAAAATGGAACAAGACGCTTCATATTGGATTAATGGAACATGACACATGTAGCCTACCCCAAATATTTGGGACAAGCCTCTGCTGTTGCTGGCAACAATGAGTTGGATCTTTCCTTTGAGCAGGGAAAGAAAAGGCGAAGAAACAAATTTCCTGCAAGTGACAGACTTAGATTATATAAAACATTTCATTCATTCACTTACGTAGCATAAGATGTTATGTTTGTCTATTCTGTGTGTTTGTCTGTGAAATATATCTATTATTGTGTGTGTGGTGGAGGCAAAAGAATTCTAGTGCTAAAGATATTCTCTATTTTTCCCCAAAAAAAAATTGTTTGCTTCAACAGAATTCTCGCTCGGAACATACAAGTTTCTGGACAACAACTGAACTACTGCAACTAGTCCAAAAGTAACAATTCTAATTTCACTGCTACATTCCCTGGAACATATTTATTAGACGATAAGGTGCTGATTGATATTGATCTTGCACTTTGCAGGCACCTAGAAGGGCAAAATTTTGAGCAGCTGAATGTTACTGAGCTTGTGCAACTAGAGCAACAACTGGATGCCGCGCTAAGACAAACCAGATCTAGAAAGGTTTGTTCTGGCACACTTTTCTCTGTGAACATCTTAATTATCCTTTTAAATTTTGAGGTCACATATAAAACATCACAAGCTAACCTAAATTTTCATTTGACAACCATGGACTGCTGCCAAATATTTCATGTTCCCGTAGAAGTCCTGAAAGATCTGACTCAATAATTGTAACAACTATCAAGCAGAAAAAACGATGGATATCAGTGAAATTTGATTTAGAAGCGCAATAGGACCCTTCACTAAGAAAAGAAAAGCAGTCACCTATATAATGGTGGATTGGCGGTATCAACCCTTAGTAGCTAGATCCACCGTAAAGCTAAGTGCTCCACTTTGGATTTGAGATATTAAAATCACCTCAAATGCCCAAATTATGCAGGATGCCATAATTAGGGTTGAAATGTCAAATCGCCATGTTTATGGCTGATCTTTACCAAAACTGTAGAGATAATTTTTGGAATAGACGAGTGTGGAAATCCGGGCTGTCTTTCTGAAAATAAATCGACATTTCTAGCTTGCTATAGAATGAGTAATTCTTCCTCAAAGAACATCCAAGGAATAGTGATGCCAAGCCCATGAACACTTGGAACGCTGATATCCAAAATATCAGTTGTCTGCAACTATTCCAATAATTGCTAACTGATAGCACCATACAACTCGGGCATAGTAGACAACAATAATTTGCACAATTGGAACTTCACTGATTTATTCAATACTATTCTTCATCCTACATATTTCTTTGAAGCAATTGGATTCTCACAAGTTGTTCTCTTCTTTGTTGGTAACTTTAGCTTATGCTTAGCAGGGCTATCATTCTTTATTGAGCATTGATTCCTCATCTCTTACAGCCAATGGGAGATAGCATCATACAACTTGGGCATAGTAGACAACAATAATTTGCACAATTGTAACTTCACTGATTTATTCAATACTATTCTTCATCCTACTTATTTCATTGAAGCAATTGGATTCTCACAAATTTGTTCTCTTCTTTATTGGTAACTTTAGCTTATGCGTAGCAGGGCTATCACCCTTTATTAAAGGAATTGGCGAAACTAACTAAAGATCACTCACAATCTCGTGATATTTTGCCAATTTTGCAATAATTCGTGGAATATTGCAGAAAAAAGATATTGATTATCAATTTTTTAAAAATAATTGCTACCTTAGATTGAAATTTTGCTGACCTGCAAATTAGCAATAATTCATTAGTGCTATTAGATTTTTTGCACGAAGTTCAAACCTTGTCAACAACCTACTTTCTTCGTTGATAAAAGAGTGAATAAAATACAAAATATTATTGAAAAGCTTCGCCAGAAAGAGTAAACCCATTTCTTAAATGCATTTTAACACTTCAATTGGAATGTAGTATGGTCCTACATCCTTACTTATCTACAATCTAGCCAGTGCTACTCACTTTTTAAATAATAATAAAAGCCAAATGTTTGGATGTCAATAGAAGATTTCGACTCTCAATATCTCAAGTTTGATGTCTGCAGTTGAAAGTGTACCAATGAACAATTGCTTTAATTTTTATCTCATCTCTCCCACCCAATCTGCACAACTTTACTTCATTGCATCTTTTCTGAACATAGCTTCAATTTATTTCTGACTAAATCATATGGTAAGCTACATATTAGATGTGTGCTGACTAAGTTCTGGTTATATGCAGACACAACTAATGAAGGGATCAATAATAGCCCTCCATGAGAAGGTACACATCATTTCCTTTTCTCTACAATATATAAGTAACTTGTTAAACCTTGCTCCAAACTATGCTACAATAAAAAACACAAAGTGTCGATTTCAGCATTAAAGAACCTGCTTGAATCCGCCTCTAGTGTTCCCCTTAAGTCCATAACGGAAATATAGAATTGGAGATTGTAGTAGTCTCTTTACAATCAGTCTAAAGTCGAAATACCAAAGTACTATAGGGGCTCCCAAAACATACTAAAAATCAGTCCCAAACATGCCCTAGGGATTTCCTTACCAGTCGACTGCTTCCTAGATTTTTTTTTGATTTCAAAAGCTAGTGGATCGAGCATCTGTCAGCTTTATTTCTATTTAATGTTTTTAACATCATCTTTCCCACCCGGTTCCACTCGTAGTCGTCGGTCTGATGGGAATGACCCTGACCTTCCCAGTTCACCTCTGTAAGCCTTTATTACTATGAACTTGGACAGAGTATGAAAAATTAATTACTTTGATTGCCTAGATCATATAGCCTTTCATACAAGAAGGAAGCAATGCTATTTACTATACTTTTCATTAAACAAACATTGTGGTTGACTTGCATTGTGAGAAAGGGAAAAAAGAAGAAGGAAGTGTTACAAATTGGGTGTACATTTGTTTATATTAGTGCTGTTCACCATGTGTTCCATGCTAACAATGCTGTTCATGTATATCCCACCACGGATTGTCGGCTATTCATGTCAGTTCACTCTTTCAAGTAGCTTCAAAAATATAGTTTACCCCATCACTTAATGCACAAAATTCTCTGATGCTATTGCCTAATGGACTTGTTTGTCTGATATCTCTGGGGTCATTATGTGATAATTCTCATGTAAAATCAGTATCTGTTGCAGGTCTCAGTTAGGAAAAAGAATCATCAGTGCACCTAATTGATACCCCCCTTGAAGTCCATGTCATTGGTATCATCCTATAATTTATTGTGGAAAACGCCTAGTAGAAAACATCCCCTTATCTGATAACATGACTCTCCATGTTTCAATGCTCCGTGCTATAGGTCTTATGGCTATGTAGTTCTTCTAGAACTAATCTAAAAAAGGAGGAACAAAATTAATTACACAATAAATAAACACACTGTAGCATACTGAATTATAAATGACAAGCACCATTAACTGCCCATTGTGATATATGTAATAGCAGCCATGAAAAGAAGTAGAACCAACTTCAACTGTTTGCCATTTTGCTAACTTCATTTCCTATAACAAACAGGAAAAGAAGCTGAAAGAAGACAAGAAGCTTCTGGAAGAGGAGGTAAATGACGAGAAAGAAGAATCTCTATAATAATAACTGATTACTAACAGGGAGAGGAGAAAGTACAAGGAATTGACGAATTCTTTGTAGGTAATAAAAGAGTAACTTACTAGTTGATGATGTGCTCTTCTAAGTGGGTTTTTGTGTGACTTCAGGTTGCAGCAATGGACAACGACAACAATGACGACGACAACCAGATTCAGCAAATTGACCTTAACGACGCCACTCTTTCTCCCCAACAGGGGACGCTTCGTCTTCTTTGAGAATCGGAGCAAAAGATGCACGCTTCCGTACGCACCATAATAGTACGGTTTGCGAAAGGCGGATGAGCGGTGCATACCATAGCCTACTACGTACATGCATAGCGTCCTTGCCACCTGGCCTATCTATTATTGTACTATCTAAACTCTAGAGATTTATATTTTGCCTAATGGCCCATCTACCACCCTGCTACCATCTAGAGATTTTCATGCACCGTATCGTTATAGCGAGGGGCATACAGTAATTATTAAATAAAATCAAGAGACTACCGTTTGCTATACATGCTCCTTGGCAAAAATTGATAGATTTCAGCAATTGGCCACGCAGCAAACAAGAAGCCGTTGAAAGGCCTTTGGCAGTCATTGCAGAAGGCTTTGTTTCTTACTTTTCAAATGACGATTTTAGGGTTTTAAAATCCCAACCTTAAGGGGCGTTTGATTCACTTAATGTTTTTTTTTAATTAAATGCATTTTTATGTGCCTAATGCCTTTTTGCAAATGTCTATTTCACCCCTTCCACTATAAATGCTCCCTAAAAAAAGTACTTATTTATATGTTTTCCAAACAAGATATAAAAAATAATTTTCCTCAAAAAGAATTGATTTTACCATAGACTACTTTAAAATAATACTTGAGATCAACATCTCTGATTATCTTAAATTTAAATCCAAAGAACTCTTATTTAAAAAAAATAAGAGTTGGGAGTAGCCCCCCTAAGTTTTTCGAATTGTTGGGTTATTGGATTTTTCTTAGAGCTTATAAATTAGGATTTAGAAACCCTAAAATCCACATTGGTTCGGCTGCAAAAGGCATTGCACTGAATTATTGTCTGCCACATAACTCAATGCTAAAATACTATTATTTGATCAAGAAAAAAAATACTATTGTTCTTATGTTACTGAAAATGCATGTTCACTTACTCATGCTTAGTTCCATGCTGTGTACTCCAGTCCATGTTTTTTCTACCATTGGAATAGATAGAATGGGTAGTCATTATTCACAACAAAACAATTTTAAAACAATTGGTTTCCTTTTGCAATATAATGTACATATAATTTGTATTTGCCTTCACAAACTTTTACATATATAACTGAACTGCTTTAACTTTAACTTTCCTCCTCTTCTCGGACTGATCCGGTAACCACTGCCACAAAATTATAGACATCTTACTCATCCAATTAACCTGAATTATAAATTTTTTTTGTAATTATGTATTCCAAACCAGAAGAGGTAAAAGTATGTAATTGTCTTCACTAGTAAAAATTTCTATTAGTATAAAAAATGAATGTCACTTAGCAAAAAATTCTACCAGGGTGAGAAAAGTGAGCCTTCTTTCCTGCCTTCTTTCCCTTCATGTTTTTGAAGCCGCAACCCATACTAGAGAGATGAAAATCCGAGAACCCGAACATCATTTTAGAAATGTATAGAGATTCTTGGTGACCAAGTTACGACATGGGAAGGTGTTGAGCATCCAAGATTGCCCAATTGTGGTTGGCCCTTACTCCCAAGTCTTAACCAGAGTTGAAGGAGCTAAATTTAATTATAATTTATGAGGTCAGTAGACAATATTTTCTAGAGAGCAATGAAACGGTTTATACCTAATCTAAAAAGCAGTATAGCAGAGTTAAAACTAATCTAGAAAACAGTAAACAAGATTATTCAAGAAAGTAGTAAAATATGATTATCACTAATCTATAAAGCATTTGAGCATGGTTTGATTTAATCTATAATTTAGTAAAAGTTACTAAAAATTGGAATCTAACCTACTTTTATTCTAAGTAGTGTTTCAAACCTGACGAGAAATATAATTTTCTCATTTTATTGCATAAATATCGTATGATTTAGTTAAATTTTTTTTTTAAATATAGCGAGAAATACTCAATATTGGTGATTTGATAAATTTATAAATTTGTGACAGTTATTATTATTTTTTAGAATTTTAATTATTTTTCAATTATTGTCGAGATTTAGCCGAGAAATACCTGAAAAAAAACTTCAGATTTGAAGAACTCGAGAAAAACTTTGACCAATAAAAACTTGAGAGTGGAATTTGTAACACTGATTCTAATTATGCTAGAACTTCAACTCAAACTGCTAGTGCTCCCCCGCTTGCTAGACTAAGCATGCTCAAACTTGTATGTAACCTTTATGCTATTTACTCGCCGCCTTAGACTGCCCACTCATCATAGTCAAATCGCCTAGAGACTTACTCTACTCTCATTCTACAAATATCTGTATGTTTTGTCAATAAATTTCTGAATGAATAGGATGGTGGTGGGAGGGTTTATTTGTAGGATTTGGGGGCTTAAATCTTTGTTCCAAATCTAAGTTTGAGAGTGTTTAAAGGATAGATATATGACATAGATGTACTAAAAATAAGATTAGAAGATAGACATGGGTGATATTTATCACTCTTCAAAGGTTTAGATCGGATATAGGGTCATAACTATCAACACATGCCATGAGATCCGAAGCGAATTTGGATTTTTGCTTCGGGTGCTACACCATTTTTCTATGCTTACTTGGGTCATTTTTGGATCATCTCTCTGTATGAATTTGTAGCTCAGGACACTTGAAATTTTAATTTTAGTTAAACCAAATCCGAAAATAATTAAATTTGTACTCATTTTGAAGAACACTTTGCTACGAGTTTAATGATGCTCTCAGATTTTGAACCTAACATATCTATTTAATAATTACGGCTCCTTCGTGACTATGAGGGCTACATTGGTCATCTGTCAATAAAATGGCTATTTAGCTACATTGGTCATCTATCAATAAAATGGTCAAATAATGTTTGATTCAAATTAATGATATCATGGAAAATGATTTTTGATAAACTTTTCAATGATAATGATATGATCCCAATTGGAGGCCAATTTATAAAGGAAAGTTATGTGACCAATATCTCCATAGGTGGGTAAAATGATGAGTTAAGGAGGGCATGATTGCTAAAGTAAGATTTGAGTGAGTATCTCTTGGTGATTATTGACAACATGTGAGTTAAACTGGGTCATTCATGTGCAAAAATATTGCATCTACAATTATTCCTCTTTGTTAGAGGTTGCTTCCAACTGTGCAACAAAGTTAAGTAACATTATTTTTTGTTGAATAGGGATGGCGATATCCAATAGTCAATAAGAATTCTTTTATTAAAAATGTTTTTTTAAAAAACAAAGTAAATGTCTCATTTTTAAATGCTATTCTTGTCTCTTGTTTACTCGAGATGTACTCAGCAACTTTTTATGGTGATTGCCCAGACTCCTTCCTGTGGCAAAGAACTGTTGTTTTCTACTTGACGAGCTCCTGACGGAGAATCAGGCCAAATCTATGGGATAGAGGGTCTTCCATAGTCATGAGCTTGGATCAATTCAACAACCAGAGGATCATTATCGATCAGGAAATAGGATAATGAATTATTTAGGAATTAATTAGGATTAGAGAGTCGCTTTGATGATCATGATTTATTTAAGATAGTAATGTAATTTTTGAAAATCTTATTGAAAATATACTTCTTGACATGTCAAAGGGTTGACCCCTTAAATAAAGGTCTGTCAAACACGAACTTTACAATAGTCTAACAATGATTTTGACACACGAACTTAAATAAATTCAGACTTCAATCAAGAGAGTTTCGCATTTGATGCAATATCACCTCTACAAATGACTTTGGTGTCTAGTGAACACCTGTACTCCAAGATAGTATGGAAAACTATCCAACATACTAATGAAGGGATCAAGATTGAGTGAGGACTCACCACTAAAGAGTGAAACACCATTAATGTCCGGCATATCTATCGGGATGCAATCACACCACGGTGGAGCGACATGTAGACTTGGCCCACTTCCTTAATAAGGAATGGATTTGGAGTTAGGGGTCTGAAATGAAGCAGTTAGAACCATGGTGGTTGACCGCATTGGCAGATCGACCCCTTGACTAGGGAGGTTATGAGAATGGTCCTCTCATTTAAATATTAAAAAAAATATAGATGAGAGAGAATTAATGATCAAAGAAAGAATTTTGCTATACTGTAAGAGTGAACAAGTTCACTAAGGGAAGCAAAGCTTGCCCCAACCACATTGTTTGATCTGGATCAGATTCCGAGGGGTGTGATGGTCGAGATATCCACTTATTTGCTTAATTAGAACAAGAGCAATAGTTCGCTACATTGGTGAGGAGCGAACTATTGCTCCTCGCACTCACAAAGTAACCTACCTTGAATTCAGGTTAAATTTTAATCCTATAATTAACTTTTTCCTATTTTATTTTTCAAAATACAAAGGGTAGATGGGTGAACCTTGAGAGTTAGTGAACCTTAACCACAATTAAAAGGAGTTAAAAGGGGGACACATGGCATGAAAAGGGGACCCAAGATGTCCCTCCTCGCATCACCGACCGAGGAGGTGATTATTTTCCTTAGAACAAATACTAACCATACTAATCAGGGTTGCGGCCCAACTGCATATCTTGAACAAAAAGGTTTTCTATAAGAATACCTATAAGAACAAGCAAGTTTAGTAAATTAGTACTATCATTTCAACTCTATAAGAGAGAGGCTTAGACCATGATCCATTCTTGAAATGAATCAAGGGAGCATCACCCACTATATGAAGTTTCCAACGCTAAGTATATCTTATTGTTTTTTTTTCTTTTTTTTTTTGCTTCTTTTCTTTTTCTTTCCTTACCCATGTGTTGTGCCTAGGGAAAGATAGGATGGAAGAGTAAATGATAGTAGAATGAACAATCTTTATAAATTTTTACCCGTAATGGGGCCATTTGGCTTCAGAATTCTGGTGATTCTCAAAATTTGAGAATGAATTAATTTAGATTTTTCGAAACCATTTTGTGCTGAATGTTATATTTTCTGGATCTAGTCAATCAAAGATTCAAGAATCACATACCTGAGTCGGCCATTGAAAATTGAGAGAAGAACCTTTTGTTGTTGATGCCGATGAAGCACACGATCTTCAGATTTCATGACTCCTTTGCTCTTGATGGGGAAGATGCTTTTCTGCAGGCTTTCTTAGGAGTTGGATCTGGGACCGATAGCCTATATGTATTACTTATACTATAGGGTTTAGGTCATTAGAGTCCTAACCCATCAAGGAGACTATAGACCATCCTTATCACCCGATGTACTTAATTAATGCATAAAATATCACTGTTTTGCTACAACTGAGAGACCTTAACTGGAGTAGACTTTATCCGGGTTTGGACCATGAACATTGCCAAGACCATAAACCTTATAGAAAATCTTACACTGAAAACCTGTATGAAAATCCGTGTATGATGGTCCACACATACTAAGAAATGCTATGTAGTAGTCCTTATCTAGGTTGGAAAACTCAATCCATCTCGTGCCATTTCGGGAAATATCTGTCTCATCCCCCCCTCCTAAATTGAATTGTTTATTATCTCGGATTGCATGATTTCGATTGAAATTAATTTTGGCAGATTTATTTTTACATATTTTTAATAAAATATCGATATTTTTCAAAATATACCAATTTTTTTGAACATTTAGAATTTTATTTTAAATATTAAAATAATGATATTTTATCACAAAATTATAAGTTAATTAGATGTCAGTCGATTAATAGGGCCCGGGTACGTTTACTATTGTCGAATAAAAAAATCCCGAGTGTACGTAGCATTAATCAAATAAAAAATACCCTTCCGGGTTCATTTAATCGGAAGTATGTTCCCGACGTTAATCTCGGCAGTGGCATGACAAACAAGCAAAAACAAGTGGCCTCGTTTAGACGTGACACGTTTCGCAAATATGGCATAGTTCCCACTTCGAATGACCGACCTACTCGTTTTTTTTTTAACCGACTACTCGTTTACTACTGTGCAAAACGCCGTTTTTCCTTCTACCAAAATTTGTTAGTATGGAAGAAATTGAATAGATGACACGTCGAAAAATTTGTAATAACGACAAACATTTTGCTAAGGCGGCAGTATCCTATTAGAGATTTGCAGTCTGGGCTGTAAAGGCAATTGCTGCCAAGTTCCACTCACTTGTCATTTCCGAAACGAAGGAAACAGAAACCTTCTCTCCCGGTTTTCAATCCATCAGGCTTCTCCTGGAGTGAAATTAGGGCTTTGGAGAGAAATGAGGAGAGGGAAGGTCGAAGTGAAGCGAATCGAATCGAATCGAAGACAAGAACAGTCGCCAGGTGACCTTCTCGAAACGGCAACGCGGATTGATGAAGAAAGCTCATGAACTCACCCTGCTCTGCGACATAGATCTGGCTCTAATCGTTTTCTCCAGCAAAGGAAAGCTTTACGAGTTCTGCAGCGGAAACAGGTTACGCCTGAATACCTTCTTTCAGGCTTTTCTTTTCTTCTCCATGCTTTATACATGGCTGTTCGCTCTCTCTGCACATCCCCTGCCATGCTAAGCTCTCGTTTGAGATCATCCTCTCGGATTAATTAGCTAGTGTCTCTATTTTTTTTGTTTTAATTTTCGTTGAGCTTCTCCATCCATTATCTAGGTAAGAAGATAGTGTAAGTGGTGGTCCTCCCTGGCGTGATACTAAAATTTTTAAATGAAACCCTAGTTTCTTCTCTCTTGTAATATGTTTCTTAAGTTTTTTTTTTTTTTGGTGCTGATATGATTCGTAATTCGATTTTAACATTTTTCGCATTTACTAGTCTTCCATATTTTATTCTAGTCTCAGAATACCCTCCATATTAATTTCCTAGGGACTCTATTATATGTTTTCTCTGTTTTTATAATTTTCTTCGTGTATCATCTACATAAGAAGATAGGGACTCTATTATATGTTTTCTCTGGCATGTTTTGCATGTTTTTGTTCTTTTATATATTACTAGTAAAATTTCAAGAGCTTTGCACGCATTAATTTTTCAATAATTTACCTTTAGAATCAGGTCAAATCGGGCTAATTATGAAACTTAAAACTATAATCAATAGAATTGTAACCATAAAATAATATAATTTTTTTATCTGACACACAAAACTTAAAGGTGCACTTGCTAAAAAAATGAAATAAAATAAATATTATTATTTATAATTTTATAACCTCAATCAAATGATATTAAAAACTAATATAATTTGAGGGATAAGTAATTTTGGTAGGAATAAGCAACGGTACCAAACACTGATTTACTTGCTCCCATGCATAGCCTCTAGAGAGGAAACTAAAGAGATGGTTGTGAAGCAAGGAGAGTGCGTAGATGTTGCAGAGAATCTCCAACTGTTCTTTTACTCCCAACCAAGGTTAGATGCGTTGGTGAATCTTAACCACGGTTAAAGGAAGTTAAAAGTGGACACATTAATTGTTTTCTAAAAACCAAGATTAGATGCTTTAACCCTAAAACTAAGGTTAGATGCTTTAACCCTAAGTGTTAGTGAATCTTAATCATAGTTAAACATAATTAAAAGAGGACATGTTTTTTTTTTTTTTTAATAAAAATTAAGTTTAGATGGTGAATCTTAACTATAGTTAAAGGGATTTAAAAGGGGAGACGTATTTAATTTTTTTTAAAAAAAAACCAAGGTTAGATGCTTTAACCCTAATGTTAGTGAATCTTAACCACCGTTAAAAGGAGAATGCTTTAACCAATGTTTGAGGTTGTTCGTCTAACTTGAAAACCGTGAGTTTTGGGAAGAACCTAGCAGCTGGTTTTTTAAAAAACCAGGTTAGATGCTTTAACCCTAATGTTAGTGAATTTTAACCACAGTTAAAAGGAGTTAAAAGGAGAATGTTTTAACCAATGTTTGAGGTTGTTTGTCTAACCGGTAGAAAACCGTGAGTTACCTGGGAAGAACCTAGTAGCTGGTGCGATGGAGAGAGACCAAATTTGAGGTTTTTAACATGATGGGAGTTTGTAACATGGGAGTTGTTTGTAACATGGACTCTAGATAACTTTTGGAATGAGAAAGGTCCGGAATGTAGCTTAGATTTATTTGCTCATTAATTACATAGAATGCCATTAATGAAATTTCTAATGACCATACTATCTCTAAGAACCATTATAAAAATTAGTCATAAACTTCTCTCTTTATTTATTAATATAATGTTTACTTTATCAATAATAAAATAAGGTAAAGGTTAATTTTGTCTACATAAAGTTTAGGTTACTCCTTGTACTTTTATTAGTAGAATGATTATTAGAATTAGTCTACGGATACTCCCAAAGTGTATCTCCAAATATACTCTCAAATCCTAACCATTTATTAAATGTTTAGGATTAGAATTGATGTGGCATAAAAAAACACAAAATAAGCCAACTCCAATCCTGGCCCTTGGTGGTTGGTTATAAACGATTAGGATTAGGGAGTACCCATAGACGGAATCATATTATTAAACAACTCGTCAGCCAGAACGAACCTACTTCTCTTATGTCTTTCCACATTTCAATTGAAATATTATCTAATTCCGAAACCTTTATCTTCATCGTATTTTGAGCATCTCTCACTTTGGTTAATTTTATGAAATTATGGTGTTCTTTAGTCTCAATGGCGTTAACATTTTTCACCTACTTTGAGACCCTATTGCAGTCTTCCTTTAACAACCTCTAAAATCCTTTCTTTAATCTCTTCATCCTACACATTGGTTCTTTGATAATTGTCTTCACTTTAGATACATGATCATGGATTCTAATTTCCGCTCCCTAGCTCTATGAAGTCAATAGACATTTTTCTTCCCCTCTTTTGTGCCCAACTTCTTGTATGTCATTGTATGTCTTATACGTGGATTCAATTTTTTTGTGATTTTTTTAGACTTTTTATTTCTTTACGGACCATAAATAAACATATTTGTTTCAATGCTCATTAATGGTTCAGAATTTTATAATGGTTTACCTCGAAAATTGATGGAGTCATACACATCGTTATTTTACAAATTTTTAGTGCCCCTGAGAGTCATGGTATGGGATTGTTTGTTCACGTGAGAATAAAAATGTTTTTGTGGAGGTATATGCCCCAAAATCTTCAAGCTTGCATGGATGTAGCAACTTTTACAACTTGTATCATTGAGATGGGAGGTGCTTAATAATCTATTTATTGAACAATAGTCTCTTTCTTGAAGATAGTCGAAGCCTCCCATATGCAAGAGATATGGTAGTGGTAGTTGCGGATGCACCATTATAAATCTAGAAAAACCCTAAACTAAAATAATAAAAAATCACAAAAAGGGGATAGGCACTTACTCTAATGAGGGAGATTAGGAATATTAAAATTTAACAATGGTTTGGGCAAGTGGTCTAATTCCTAATCCAGGTAGGAGACTCACAGAATCTAAGAGAAGGTGTTAGGTACCCTTAGACCCTGCCAAAAGCGATTGCTTAATCTCGAACCCAGTTTTGATTAACTAAAAACAAGTTAAAATTCCTAAATTAAAACATGCTATGCTTTCAAATGGAAATATGTTATATGAATAATCCAAGTGACAGACTTAGGCAAGTGCTCTCACCCTCTCTTCCCGTTTCAAGTACACCTCAACCCTCCCCCTCCCCTATTCGTCCTTGTATGAATAGGGTTGGGCGATCATCTCTTTATCGTTTTGCTAGTTTGAATTTTTATTCGAGTTTGCGGAATCAGAATCATTTGATATTGCAGTCCAATGGGGAAAGGGTGAACATTGTAAGGCCTGCGTCATTGTCCCGCCTTACCGATCTCCTAGATTTAAAGCTAGACCGTTGTCAGTGCTTTCCGAGCAGTCCGCTATAGACCAATATGGGCTCTTGAGAGGGAGGTCAAACTCTTCTAATGTCAAACTCTCTTTAGGAGTCTCCGATTGTGTTCTACATAAGATTAAAGGTCTTAGCAAGAACCTCGGTCTCTCTGCGGAGGGTCATGAGGAAGAGCTCTTGAGTTTCTTTCAAACTCTTGAAAAAACAGGGAGAGTGTGGCCCCGCATGTTGCGTGGCCTTCCATAGGATCGGCTAGGACCTATGCTACGGAGCTGAGGAGATTGGAGTGTTCTGTTAACTACGATAACTCAAGCCGTAGAGTTGATCCTAAATCTCTTAGATTGGGTAAGGGTCCCTCTAGTAGTCATTGTCAGACATAAGTCTTCTATCTTGGAATATTAGAGGCTTAGGTTAATTTGAAAAGCAAGCGATGATCAAAAAGTTTGTCCTATCCAATAAACCATCGATTCTATGCATTCAAGAAATGGTGGTCATTCGTCCTCAATTGGTTCGAGACTCGTGGGGTGATGGTCCATTTGACTTGCTTAGTGTTTTTTCGTTAGGAGCTGGTGGTGGTATTCTTCTCGTATGGGATAAGATTAGGATTGAGATATTGGAATCAGAACTGGGTATATACATGATCTCTGTCCTCTGTTGAGTGGTGAGTGGGGTTACCAAATGGGTTTTTTAGGTTTATGGCCCTTCTAGGGGTTTGCCAGATGGAGATTTCAGGCAAGAACTTGTAGATGTGAGTGGCCGGTGGGACACCCCTTGGTGCCTGGGTGGCGATTTCAATTGTCTTCGATTCCCTCATGAAAGGTGGGGAGCTCAATCTTTTACGGCCAAAATGCAGAGATTTGAGGACGTTATTTCTAGCCATAGGTTGATTGATTACTCCATTAGAGGAACACAATTCATTTGGTCACAGTTACCGTCAGGCCTTCATGCGAGCAGATTAGATAGGTTCCTCTTTTCAGTTGATTGGGAGGAAATGTTTCCCAATCTTCTCCAATCATCATTGCCTCGACCTACTTCCGATCATGTCTTGATTTTTTTGACTTTCTCAGGCTTTAAAGGTGGTCCCTCTCCATTCCATTTTGGAAATATGTGGTGTAAATCTGTGGGATTCAAGTCCATAGTGTTTGAGGCTTGGATTCAGGTTGAGTTGAAAGCATTAAAAGCCAAACTCAAACTTTGGAACACGGAAGTCTTTGGTAATGAGGAGAAGGCTAATTTCTTCTTGGATATCGAGATCTTTGACTCGGTTAAGAGTTCTCGCCCCCTCTCTGACATAGAGACCTGAGCAAGGGGATCTTTGAAGGTCGAATATTTGAAAGTGGCGCGGTTTGAGGAAATAAGCTGGAAATAGAAGTCTAGGGTTAGATGGCTTAAGGAGGGGGACCGAAATACTAAATTGTTTCTCCGTATGGCCAACTATTGAAGAAAATCAAACTTCATTTCATGTCTCAAGGTTGATGGGGTTTGGAAGAAGGAACAAAGGACACTGTGGTTGGGTTTTATAGGAGTTGTATGGGGAAAAATTCCCATGGCAACCTAAACTCGATGGTCTCCCATTCCATACCATCTCCTCGGTTTAGAGCGTAGAGTTGGAGGCTTGGAGCATCCCTTTCGGGAAGAGGAAGTGTTGAGTGCTATTCCGTCTATGGTAGGGGATAAAGCCCCTGGTCCTGATGGTTTTTTCATAGAATTTTACGGAGCTTGCTGGGACATTGTGGGATCAGATCTGATGGCAATCTTACAGGAACTCCATATGGGAAATTTGATCGGTCTATTTATAACACTTTTGTGACCCTGATCCCAAAAAAGGCGGGCGCTTAGGAATTGAAAGACTTTAGCCCCATTAGCCTAACTAGTAGTGCTTACAAGATCATTGCAAAAGTCTTGGCCATTCGTCTTAGAACCGTATTAGGATCACTCATCTCCCCTCATCAGGGGGCCTTTGTGCGGGGTAGGCAGATTTTAGATGGCATACTTATTGCAATTGAATGTGTGGATGCGCGCCTTTATTCCAATTCCCTTGGGCTCATTTGCAAACTTGATATGGAAAATGACTATGATAATGTCAATTGGGAGTTCCTCCTCTACGTGCTACAAAGAATGGGTTTTGGGCCCAAGTGGCGTCTTTGGATATCAGCCTGTGTATCCCCTGCTTCCTTCTCAATCCTTCTCAATGACAACTCTAAAGGCTTCTTCCGTAGCTCTAAGGGGTTGCGTCAAGGGTTCCCCTGTCCCCGACATTGTTCATCATCGTCGCGGAAGCCCCAAGCTGGATGTTAGGTTGAGCGAATGGGCGAGCATTAGTTGGATTTCCCATAGAGCGGGAGCGTTTCAATATCCTGCATCTATAATTTGCGGATGATACCTTAATCTTTTGTGACGCCTCCTATTCTCAACTAATTAACCTCCGATGCATTCTGAGATGTTTCGAAGCCGTATAGGGTTTCAGAGTTAATTTGCGTAAGAGTGAAATTGTGCCATGTGCCTAGGGTGTAAGGTTGGATCCCTTCCTTCGACTTACCTTGGTCTGCCCTTGGGGTGCCTTTTCAAGTCTAAAGCTGTTTGGGCCCTAGTCTTTGAACAATTCTCCTCGAGACTGACAAGCTGGAAGTCTTGTCTCCTCTCTAATGGCGGCAAATTGACCATTTTCAAGAGTGCACTTAGGAGACCTATTACCTCTCCTCCTTTTCCCTCCCAGGATCTATAGTCGTGTCCCTCAACCAAATTCAACAAAAAATTTATGGCAAGAGAAATGGGATAAAAGAAAGTATCATGTTGTTGGTTGGAACCATATCTATAAACCAGCATTGGCTGGTGGCCTCAACCTGGCTCCTCTCAATGCGGTGAATAAGGTGCTTTTAGGTAAATGGACATGTAGGTTTGGCGAAGAGCATGAGAGCTTGTGGAGGAAGGTGATTGTTGCTAAATATGATTTAGCTTCACCTTGGATGGCTAAGAGGGTGAGAGGTTCACACAGGGTGGGTCTTTGGAAAGGTTTCATGGTTGTTGCTAGTCTTTTAGATCCCTTCATTAGGTTCAAACTGGGTAATTGGGTCGATATCAAATTCTGGTATGATACTTGGTGTGGTGAGCTAAGGCTTCAGGATGAGTTTGCAAACATCTTTCATATTGCTCTCAACAAAACGGCTTCAGTTGCTGATCGTGTTGAGATGCTGGGTAGTGAATTAGTCTGGTGTCCTAGACTGCGGAGAGACCTAGATGACTGAGAAGTTGATGATTGGAGGCGGCTCTTTAATTGGTTGAGCTTCCTTGCCCTTAGATCCCCTTATTAGTGATTGTAGGATCCGGTCCAGAATCAACAACGATTGATTTTCAGTGATCACTATTACAGTTCTTTGCACTTGAATCTTTGCACCTGTTTCCCTGTAAGACTGTATAGGCTAGCTTGGTTCCATCAAAGGTATCCTTCTTTCTCTGGTCCGTAGCCCTGAATAATTTTTTTACTACTGATCATTTAAAGAACAAAGTGTGGAGCATAGTCAATCGATGTTTTATGTGTCTTAACGAGGAAGAGATTGTGCATCACTTGCTCTTGCATTGGGCTTTGGCTTTTCTTCTTATCTCGGATAGGTGTGGCGTGGGTCTTCCTTAGCTCCTTTTTGAACTTCTTATTGGGTTGGCACTTGACGGCTTTGGTGGGTGTTGAGAAAGCTATTTGGTTTTCTTGCTTGGTGCTATATGCTGGTCGATTTGGAAGGAGCGGAATCGTCGCCTCTTCGACAATTCCTCCTCTCCGGATCTTCAGCTCCAAGGTTGTGTTCGACGGTTGCTAGTAGATTGGAGCTTGATCGGGCAATACAGTCAGGAAGTGAGGGACATTTTGATGTTGTGAGGGAGTCGTTTGCTTTGTTATCATTCACGTGTTGTTACTTTAATCTGCTTCTAGCTATCTTTAGTTTACATCACTGTAAACTATTGCATTCTTTTTGATATAATATATTTGCCATTTTTCCGACGAAATAAAAATGAAAGTTGGAAATATTCTAATAAAAAAATCAATTCAAATTGGAATGCTGCTTTCAAATTAGAGATATGCAACTAGACGAATTTCTAATCATGCATCAAATTATATATTTTTTTTGATCGGTAAGCAAGCAAGCAAGAATATATAGAGAGGAAATAAGAGAGTACAGGGATGCAAATAGGGCTTTGTTTACGAGATCGTGAACCGAAGCGAAAACAAAAGTTGAAACAAAGACCACTAAACTATCCCAAGCTAACCCCTGCAATACACCAAATTAAGCAAGTAGCAAGTCTAGTCGCTCCCTATCCTGCCTAACTGAACCCTACTCCAATGCAAAAGACCTTGCTCTGTCGCATAAGTGAGAGGAAGAGATTGAAGAGTTCTCAAAAACTCTCCTATTCCTTTCTCTCCAGAGAGACCAAGTGATGACACCCGGTAAGATCTTCCACAATGACAATCATGATCCTTCCCCACTTACCGAATCCCAGCAGGATAAGGAGTTTTGAAATGACGAGGGAAAGACCCAAGATACGCCCATACGGGAAAGAAAGAAACTCCAAATCTCATGAGCCAAAGGGCAGTGCAAGAGAAGGTGATCCACCGACTCTTCCGCTTGGAGGCACATGAAGCATTGGTTAGCCATCTTCCACCATCGGTTTTTCAAGTGATCACAAGTGAGAATTTTAGTCAAAACTGCATTCCATAAAAAAAATGATACTTTAGATGGAATACCTGGATTCCACACAGCTTGATGAGGAAAAGGAACGGAAGGACCGACTTCAAGCGACTTCAATAGGGATCTTACTGAAAAACGATCCTTGTTGTCTCGAGACCAAATTCTACAATCCCAGCCCTGGGACAGCCGAGGGAGAGGCCCCAACCTTTCTAGCAACCTGGCGAACTTAACAATTTCCCAATCGTTTAACCCTCGTCTCAGATAGGGGCACCAGATTGCCCCCTCGCTATCTCTGACAATGTAATCTCCAACTGACGCGTTTATGTCCGTGGCTAAGCGATAAATAGAGGCAAAATCGTCTTGCAACCTCGAAGACCCACTCCACACATCCTTCCAGAAATTGCTCTCAGTTCCGTCGCCTACTTTGAACTCGAAAAAAGGGGTAACCAGGCGAGCCGAAGACATAATCCCTTTCCACAAACCCACCCCGTGGTTCCTTGACACATCCTTGGGAACTCTAACATGAAACCTCCCCGTATTTTGCGACAATGACAGATCACCAGAGAGTCTCTCTTTCCTCCCCAAATCTCTAAATCCATTTCCCAAGGAGAGCCTTGTTGACCAAAGATAACGGCTTCAAATTGAGACCCCCTTCCCTCTTTGGGCAACAGATGCGACTCCATTCGACTAAGTAATACTTGAACTCACATTCTTTCCCATGCCACAAGAACTCTCTCTGCCATATGCTCAATAGACGAAGTCACCGAGCGGGAGATGACCAGAGTAGACATGAAATAAGTTGGCAAACTACTCAGGGTGCTTTGAATCAATGTTAACTTCCCCCCTTTTGATAAAAAAGAAGCCTGCCAACATGACAATCTCCTGGCAACCTTCTTTAACACCTGGACCCAAGCTACCTTAGATTTGAAATGAGCTCCGAGGGGCATCCCTAAATAGACCGAAGGGAGGGACCCCGCCCTGCAACCAATGCTCTCCGCCAGGGTGTCAAGATTAGGGACCTCCCCAACACCCATTATATCTGTTTTGGACAGGTTAACTCGTAACCCGGAAACGGCTTCAAAACACTTCAGTAAACCTATCAGAGAACCAAGATCCTGATGAGAAGCTCGACAAAAAATTAAAGTATCGTCGGCAAATTGAAGGGGGGAGATCCTCAATCTCTCTCTCCCGAGAGAATAACCTTCAAAGAGCACTCCGTCAGCACAAGACAATATCCTACTCAAAGCTTCTGAGACCATGATAAAAAGAAATGGGGAAAAGGGATCCCCTTGTCTCAAACCCCTAGAACTTTGAAAGTAACCAGCCGGACTCGCATTGATAAGGATGGAAAAGGACACCGATGAGATACACCACTGCATCCAACGATGCCACTTGGGACCAAAACCCATCCTCATTAACACATAACCCAGGAAATCCCAACTGACATGATCATAAGCTTTCTCCATGTCCACTTTGCACACTGCGCCTGACTCCTTAGATCTGATCCTGGCATCGATACATTCATTGGCTATTAGAATACTATCAAGAATCTGACGGCCACCCACAAAGGCTCCTGGATGGGGGGAAATAATGTGACCCATTACTCTCTTTAGCTGGCAAGCTAAAATTTTGGCGATGATCTTATACACACTACCAATAAGGCTAATCGGCCTGAAATCTTTGATGTCCATAACGCCTTTACATTTCGGGATCAACACAACAAAAGTGTTAAATCACTTTATCAAAACGCCCCGAGTCATACAACTCTCTCGTCACCTCTAGGAAATCCTTACCAACAATATCCCAACAGAAACGGTAAAATTCAATGGTGAATCCATCCGGCTCAGGAGCTTTATCTCCTGCCATGTCACCAATAGCTTCCAGGACCTCCTCCTCAAAAACTCCCTCCAAAGATTCTCTCTGATCAGCTGCAAGGCTTTCAAATGGTAAGCCGTCCAATTTGGGCTGCCAAACTTCTTTTTCCGTGTATAGATCCTGATAAAAAGACACCACGCTATCCGAAATCTCGGCCGCCCCCTCTCGCCACTCCCCTTCCACCTTGATACGAGAAATGAAGTTACTCTTCCGATGAAAGTTAGCCATCCTGTGAAAAAAATTGGTGCTCCTATCTCCTTCCTTGAGCCATCGGACCCTGACCTTTTGCTTCCAACTGATTTCCTCTAATCTTGCCGTGTGTAAGTACTCTACTTTCTTTGCCTCCCTGGAGTGTGCTTCCCCCGAAGATAGAGGTCTCGAATCTTCTACTAAGTCCAACTCCCCTATGTCCTTTAGGAGACTGGCCAACCTCACCTTGATATTGCCAAAAATGTCTCTGTTCAGGCTTTGAGGCGGACTTTGAGAGCCTTGAGCTTGAGCCCAAATCTTGTACTTGCCGACCCCTGACCTTCTCTATCATTCCAAACCTCCGCCACAATCCCTTTGAGTCTGTCATCTTGAAGCCACATCTCCCCTATCTTAGAAACATATGTTTTTGGAGACTTGAAATCCAAACATAATCATGCAAAGGAATTTCACCTACTCCAAGCATACGCTTAAAGAGAAAAAAATAGTTTACAATTTAAGGGATCGCACCGTGAGGGGTGACTATATCTTGTGAGATGGGATTTTTTGCAATTTTAATACAAAACATGCATGCAAGGAAGCTCACAAAGATTTTGTTTTTGGTATTTTATGCAATTTTATATCTTTTGGTAATTGATTAAAGATTAATTTTAATTAAGTCAATGATAATTGATACCATAAATCAACTTAAAAGATCATTGACAATCGCCACCCCTACACAAAATCTTCATCAATCCAAACTCCGAAGTATATGATTCTTGTTGTCCTTTGGGTGTCAAAAAAGAGAGTAGAAGCAAACAAAGGAAATTGAAATAAGGAATAGGATAATATCTTGAAATTACGGTCCAAAGGGTGACATAAGAGACCTAAGTTCCAGAATTTCTCCTTGGATATTAATTTAGTTTTTATTATTTTGATCGCTAATCAAGCAAATATATAAATGAGGAAAACAAGGATACAAGAACATGAGAGCATGAAAAACAAGAGTTTACAAGCAAATAAACTCGAGCAAATAAACAAGAGTAGCCTTCATGTCCTCCTGCCCGACTTCTCCGGCCATGTGGAGATCAACCCCCCACCTCCCTTAGCTCCTCCCCAATGCTTTGAAGACCCACCCATTCCAATGCAACCAACCAAATGAGTGCACAAAATACAAATGCGAGAAGGGGACGATGAAGTGTCCTAAAAAACTTGAGGTTTCTCTTTTTCCATATCATCCATAATATGCTTCTAGGGAGAACCGACCAAATCGCCGCTTGAGCACCATCTTCACTGACCAAAGACCAACAAGATAAGAAGTTGTGAAAGGAAGAGGGAAAGACTCAGTCCACATTCATGCGGGAAAGGAAATAGCCCCATATACTGAACACAATAGGACAATGCAAGAGCCAAGGTTCAAAAAAACGGTTTCGGACACCGTAACGGACACGGCCGAAACCGTTACGTAACGCCGTTACGTAACGGTTTCGGCCTTTACGGGGTTTTTTTTTTGGCTTAAAAAATCAAAAAAATCACAATAAATAAAAATAAATAAATAAAATATGTAGGTGTAACGTAACGGTAACGGGTAACGGTGTTCACCGAAACCGTTACGTAACGGGCGTTACGTAACGGTTTCGGCGTTTTTTAAAACCATGGCAAGAGCAAATGATCCATGGATTCTTCCGCTAGGAGACACATGTAGTTTTTGAGCTCCTCTAATGAAGAAATAAGCTTGGAAGTCCTCTTGAGTTCTAGAGCGAGAAATTAGAGGGTTTCTCCCTTAAAAATTTCACTAATTGGTTTTCCCCCCAAAGTCAAGTCTAGTTGACAAGCCCATAATTTGTACCAGGGGAGGATTTTTTTATAAAGTTGCAAAAGTGAGGGATATGGGAGTTAATTTTTTTTAAAAATAGAAGCAATCGATGTTGATAATCTCATTACTACCACCCATTTCGATGAAAACAACAACATCGGTAATTCGATTATTGACACCGCTAATTTTTGCTAGAAAGCACATAGCACCGCCATGTTTGACTTTTAGGATTCAAAACAGCTTCTATTCTTGGTTTAGTAATCTCCATATTGGTTTTGCATTTTTCAAAAGCAAAGTGGCAGTTATTGTGTCACGGACACTACAGATTTTTGGCAAAAAAATGTAGTTTTCAAATTAGCCGATCTTTAATTGCATGTGTCAACCTATTTTTGGTTATAAATCTTTTTTGTTTTGTATTAAAAGCTATTTTAACTTGTGAGCTTCGCGCGTCTCCTTTTTGTGTAGCCTTGCTTTTCTTTTTATATGTATTTGCTTGCATTATCGATAAAAAAATAAATAAAATTTACTAGAATAAATTTTTTTAATAAAAAGGGATAAAAATGATTTATTTTCAAAAAAGATGGGTATTTTGGTATTTTCCATGAGTTTTTATTGTAAAATTTGCTAAAACTTGGGGGTAATTTTGTCAATTTAGGCATCCTCAAGAACTGTGGTAGGTCAATTCTTTGGTAGCTTTTTGGTACAACCATAAGAGGTCCTGTAATGTAGGCAAGGGTGCAAAATTGGGTTCTTATAGCTGCCTCGCTTTGTTAAAAATTGAGCGCAACTAAACAATAGAGATTTGAAAATGCCTAATTTTGCGCACCAGAGCATGTGAAAATCTTGTGAATAACAAAAAGAAGATGCATGATGTGTTGAAACTCCATACTCGAGAATGATTGATTTAAGCTTTGACAAGATGATGGTGATGTGGTGGGTGTATTGCATGTATCATGCTATGAGGATGAGTACCAAAGCCATGGGTCTTACCTCCAATATGATGATGCTCGATGCTAGGGGCCTCACTTGACACATTTGCATGAGGATGAAGATTGATGTATCACCATAAAAAAAAAGTTTGATAATCGAGGCCTCACACGGTATGATGCCTGTCATGGGCGTATTCTTCTCATCATCGAATTATTTAGCTCATGATATTATTTTATTTTAAAACTTGATGAGTCAACTCAAAATTCGACCGAGTCTACTTGACGGTGTTTCGAGCCAACTTGCTGTTAAAGCTTGTCCAGCCAATTTTGACGAGTAATTTGATCGAGTCAATCGAGTCGAATCAGAAATATTGACTTGCTTTCTTAGTGAAGGATATTTTTGTACATTTTCAAAGGTTCATATGGGGGAATTAGGCTCTCTCTCATCCGTTGTGAGAGGAGCTCCCCCTTCTCTCTGACTCTCCACACGGTTCAAGACCTCAGATACCTCTCTCTCTCTCTCTCTTTAATATCATTATCTCTCCCCTTATGTTTGCTCCCTCTCTTAGTCATTCTCTCAGTTACTCTCCCTCTCCTCTCCTCAATTCGACTCTTTTTCTTTTTTGCTCCCTCTCTAATCTATTACTCCTCATTTGGTCCCACTCTCTTTTGTCTCTCCATCCCTCTGTATCTCGCCCTCCCTCTCACCCCTGCTGCATTGTTAGTAGTGGGAAGCTAGATTTTCATGCTTTCGGAATGATCACCCTTAATAAATAATCTCTCCCAGTCCGTCCCCTTTGTAGCATGTTGTGTGCCATAGAACTCGATTGCTTTAAGAGTATAAGGATGATGGTTGATATCAAGGATCTCAGACAGCACATTAGTAAACAAGGATGAAAATTGATGCCAGGGTCCTCATACGACAGGGTGAAGGTTGATGTCTGTCAGGGGAGACACAACACTTCATATTGGATATGTTCAATGAGTATCACTTAACCCTAGCGTAACACTTAAATATGGATGTCTAACTCCACCGTAACAGCATGAGAGCATCACACTTCATATGGATGTCTACTCAAACATTATTCCTCCATCTATATTTTTGGGCAACTAAATCGATTGAGTTACACAACACTCGAATGGAAATAAATCTAGATGGGGAATGAAGCTTATGTTGTTTAGTGCCTATTATCTTCAATCTGTCTTTGGATTCATCATGAGTAATGAGGCAATATAAGAGCACTTATAATGTAGAACTGGTTGAAGTTGACTACCTAGAACACTGAGATAAGAAGAAGTCGAGCTGAAGAGTGTTAATTTCCGCGACCCTACTTTTTCCGAGCATAACTTTGCACAAAGTTATCATAATTGTTGTTGTAATATATCTTTGGAAAGCTATTGACAAGACCTAGAATCACCCAATTGTTGAGAGTTTATTTAACCCTGATATCATCGCGAAAAACGTCGTTTTAAGGGTCAAGTTTCACTTTAAATTTAGAACTTGCTAATTTTTATTTTCTATTTTGCTAATTTTAGTTCAGTTAGGTGAGTCTAGTGTGGTTGGGAAAAACTTTAAGAGTTTTGCTGTCTGTTTCTAGTTTTTGCTATTTCTGAATATTTTACTACTTTAGGTATGTTTACATTTAGAAGTTGAGTTGAATTAGAAGTTTCAGTCCTTATATAAGCTTATGGTTATAAGGAATCAATATAATTTTTGATCAATTGATTTTGTTAATATTTTTAAAGAATTTCTTCTTTGATTTTCCCTTGTGGATTCAAGTTTTTTTTCCATGGAAGGAGATAGTGATTTTCTCCTTTCTACATGCTTCAGTTATTGTTAGTTGGTATTAGAGTTTAGAGTTCTCCTCGGTTCAATATCTTCCAGTGGCGGATTAGGTAAACAATAATTCTTTGGGTGGTGCTCCGAGGAATGAACCCATGACAGTGGCAGTGTTTGAGACAATCCAGCAACACATTCAATGACCAATGCAGGAGATGCAAGCAGCGATTACTCAGCTTGCCAATGCCTTGGAACATAATCGGATGAATGAAAACAAGCGACATGTTGCTGACGAAGGGCTTGCCATCGAGTGGCTAGTAGACCACTACCATGTGAAGGTGAGTCTAGTGATGAAGTTGACTCTATGATCCTCCAACATGAAGAGCAAGAATTAGGGAAAATCGGCACTACCAATTCAGGATAGATATTCCCTATTGATAGGGAAAGACTTTCTAAAATAGTCTAAAGAAACAAGAGGGATATATGCATTAGTAAGGGTGACACTACCAAATCGATCTTTAGTGGAGGGATGGTCCTTCTTGACAGTGTGAGACTTGAGATATATGCATTAGTAGGTGTCGCAATCCGGCCCCCCAATAAGGGTACTTGGTCCTCCTAAGCTCGGAATTTCGAGGTTTTTTTTTTATTCGTCATGTTTCACAGGTCAGGTGGGCAAAGCCCTCTAACTTGAGGATCGAGCTATGGCCTTGCCTGGTCCGACCTTCCACATGCTTTGTTAGACCATAATATACATGTATAGTAGTATTATTTGTTATATATTAGATCTAAACTGTACTTATTAACACTTTAATTCTACGACTTATATTAGTATTGTGTCAAAACACCTTTATGTTAGAATTGTGCTTAATTTACATGTATACTAGTACTATGCTTCAATTATTGTATCAAAATCGGTGCATGCTAGTACTATGCCTTATGTCAATACTATTTCAAAATGCTTTACGTTATCACTATATCAAAATTAGTATTAGGGCTTATGGTAACACTTTAATTGAATACATACTATACGTATAAGCAAGGTTCTGAATGTCGATATCGCATGACTTGTCGAGCCGTGGAAAAAAGATATATTGGGGATATATGATATATTGATAACGCAGGAACAATGACACATATGGGGAAAAATTAAAAAAATAGTGAAAAACATGAAATTTTTCAATGAAACTTTAGGAAATGCTAAAATAGATGTTAATACACATCTAGGAATCAAAAAACTAAAAAAAAAAATGTATATAAGAAATGCAATGACAAGTGGGACGATAATGTATGATTCGCTGTTATTGATGTAACTTACATAGAAAATTTCATTCATTTCTAATTAAGCATAACAATTAACTCAAATACAATCAATTTTATACACAATTTTATACATAATAGTTAATACATCAATAATAGCATCTCCTAGTATCCAACCTCAACGACTAAAATCATAAGCTCACAGTCACATGGAGTTACGTAGAGAGTCAAAATCATCTCTGTCTTGAGTCCTAACTAGGCTGACGATAGTATTGATTCTCCGTTCTCCACATAAGTACAGTATTGTGTCTAGCTCATCAAATTATTGTACAATGATGTTTACTCATGTACATAACGTTGGTAGTCATCTGGTCTAAGATGTAGCGACACTTCTATCAGTGGATACTGGGGGTATTGATGCACAATTATCCCTGACACTACCTCATAAGGCTGTATATCTCCATACTCATTCATACGGCTCATACCCAAAAACATATTCATACGATTCTTTTAGAATTTAAATTTGGGAGTATTTTAAATTGAGAGTATGCATAATATGCTTAATTTTTTTTTTGTAAAGCTTGAATGTAAGGCCGTTTCTACCAAACTGTTAGTTGACTTTTGACCCTGTAGATGAAATATTTTTGAAGACTAAAATTTGAGATTTTTTTTACCGAACTTTTGGGGTTTAGTAATGTTTTGATATGGTATAATTTATGAAATTTTAAAATTTGAGAAATACCTTAGGATTTGAAAGTTGAAATTTTGAAAAAGGTGCTAAAAAGCGAAATTTGTTCTTGAACTGGAAAGTTGACTTTTTATTTTCAGGAATTTGGATTTAGGATAATTTTTACTGAATTCAAATGGAGGGTATAACCTTATTTACAGATATATATCTTAAGTAAATGAAACTATTCCCTTAAATGAGAATTTATATAAATAAGCAATAAATAGGATTTGGCTCTGTTTTATAGTTTAAAAACCAACATTTCTCAAAATATCTTATGATATTTCACGATATTCTTTAAAATTTATATCCCTCCTTATAGATATGTCGGGATTCATCGAAATCGAGAAATATCGTCGATATTTCATCGACATTTCAAACCGTGCCTATATGATTTATATATGCTTTATGTTAGTAATGCGTTAAAATTAAATATATGTAAGGAAAAAACATATAGCTAAAACAAATACTAAAATATAATATATTGTATATAATTTCATTTGAAAAGATTAAGAAACAAATTATACTATTTTTAACGATATTATTCTACTCCGCCACCGAGTAAAAAAATAAAAACTAATAACTTCGTTGTGTTGATCTTTGTGTGCACTGCCGGTCCCAAGGCTGACAGGGCCGGCCCAAGCCATTTGGAGGCCTAAAGCGAGAATTCTAAATGAGGCTTTTTTTTAATTGGACTCGCTATAAAATGGGGCCTCTTTTTGGGTTTCTTTTCACTAAATCAGGTTCATAAAGCCATCAAAGCCCATGTTTTGGGGCCTTCATTTTTTTGGGGCCTAAAGTGTGGGCTTTGATGGCTTAATGGACGGGTCAGCCCTAAAGACCGTGATGTTAAAATAATGTTATGAATTTATTATTGTTGCTTATATTTACTCTTTTTGTATATTATCTCACCAAATTGTTAGATATATTAATTAGCATCGTTTCTAATTTTTATAATTGTAAGTTTTTTCTCCGTTTTTTTTTCCGAAGTTTTTCAGTATTTTCCTGAATTTTTCGAATATTTATGTATTTGACCCTTTCCAAATTATTCTCGAACCCCGACTTTGTGACTGCTTTGGGGGCTTTATTTTTTGGGGGGCCAGCCCTGAAGACTGGATAAAAGAGGAGGGTTGATTTTATGTGGCTATCTGGTGGCAGTGTATGAGATTTGTTTTTAGTCTTATTGTAGGCTTTGGCTCTTGAGGGTAGGGCTTGTGCCTAATTAGTTCAGGCCCTCCGATGGTAGGTGAGAGTTGGGCCTGGTAAGTCTTATGCCCTGCCCTGATCGGTCCTTTGACAACCCTATGCATTAGTAGTGAAAGGCGATGATGTGGAGCATCCTAATGGTGTTCCAAAAAGGATAAAATTGATGTTATGTAGAGTTCAAGGAGACTATACCCGATCTTCTGACATACTACTCCAATGACGGACATTCATTAGCATATTGATCTTACTTCATGTGCTAGATTGCCTAATCGTTTGCATTATCAAATGAACCCAAAAGAGATCGAACTATTATAGAGCCAAGTGGAAGAATTGATCCGCAAGGGTCTGGTTAGGGAAAGTTTGAGCCTATTCGTTGTGCCAACCTTGCTATAGCCTACAAAGATGGTAGTTTGTGAATGTACATTTACAGTAGCGCAATTAATAAAATCACTGTGAAGTATAGATTTTCTATTCCATGACTAGATAATATGTTATATATGTTGGAGGGGTCAATACTTGATAGTGTTTATCAAATAAGATTTGAGGAGCGAGTATCATCAAATTAGGCTTAGAGCTGGCAACGAATGGATTGCAGCCTTTAAGATCAATGATGGTCTATATAAGTGAATAGCGATGTTGTTTGGGCTTCCAAATGCCCCAAGTATCTTTATGAAATGGATTAACCAGGTTCTTAAGCCCTTTATTTAGCGATTTGGTGTGATTGATATCAATAGTGTATTGATTTATGGCTGCAATAAGAAAAATATTGATCACCAATGAGAAGTGTTGCTTGTACTTAAGAGAATAAGCTGTGTACATAAACCTCAAGTGGTGCTGTTCTATAATTGTTTGCCTTCAGTTTCTGGGCTATGTGGTGAGGTCTACGGGATCCACGTAGATGAAGAAAAGGTGAGATGTTTGGGAGTGGCCTACACCTACAACTGTTGGTAAGTATGGAGTTTTCATAGGTTGGCAACCACCTTATACAGTCGGGTTGGGAGAAATTTCAACACAATTGTGGAACCCATCACAGAGTGCATGAAGAGAATTTCTAGCAGTAGGAAGAGGCTGAACAGGATTTTGCATTGATTAAAGAGAAGTTAAAATTCTAGTGGTAGGAAGAGGCTGAACAGGGTTTTGCATTGATTAAAGGGAAGTTATATGCTGCCCTTATTCTAGTGTTGTCGAACTTTCGAGATGGAGTGTGATGTTGGTATTGGAGCTGCACTTTCCTATGAAGGAATGTCAATAGCCTTTTATTGTGAGAAGTTGAGTGATGCCAGTAAGAAGTTGTAACATATCAATTAGAGCTATTTTAATTAATTCAGGCCCTAAGCTATATAGCTAGGATTTGTCTTCTATATAGATCATCAGGCTTTGAAGTATGTTAACAGTCAAACTAGCATGAATCTTATGGATGAATGATGATTATGAATTTCTTTTCTGCAGCTCACTTTCGTGTTGAAGCATCAGGCTGGCCGACAGAACAAGGCGACAGGCACACTCAACAGGAAACCTTCTTACTACTCACAATGTGCAGTGAGGTTTTCGGGTTTATCTAAAAGATTTGTATGGCTATGATGGTGATTTTAAGGATGCATGGGCTAAATGTTTGATAAGGCCTTCAGAAGAATTACAAATACAGTGTGGTTTCTTCTTCAGAGGAAGGCGATTGTGTATTTCCAGTGCTCTCGACATGGAAGAATCATGAACGAGTTGCATGGAGGAGGATTAGATGAGGCGTGACAAGATAATAGTTCTCGTACAGAAGAGATATTATTGGCCTCAACTGAAGAGGGATGTTGGAAGGACTGTGTAGTTATGTCATATTTGCCAGAATACTAGAGGATAATCCCGAAACATTTGTCTCTATATTCGACCAGTGTCAGAAGTTCCTTGGGATGACTTGTTCATGAACTTAGTGTTTGGTCTTTCGTGTGCTCAACGATATATGAATTTTGTATTTTTGATTGCTGATAGATTTTCTAAAAAGACACCGTATTACATGGAAGGTATATCCGAGACAATTACTTCGAATTGTTATGTGAAATTTCTTCGCTATTTCTGGAGGATTCTATGGTGGCGATTTGACACCACCTTGTAGTAGAGGCATACCATCTCCAAATAGATGGCCAAACGGAGGTGGTGAACCGAATATTGGAGAATATTATATGGTGTCTATATGGTGATAGAAGCTTAAACAATGGAATTTTTCTCTTGCCGAAGCCAAATTGCTTTCAACAGTATGATGAATCAATCTACAAGCAATCTCCTTTTGAGGTCGTGCTCATTGACATATATTAGACCTAGTGTCATTACCAAAGCTTCCCGAAATGAGTATTGCTGCTGATAAAATGGCTGAGAGGATTGTAACAGTACTTGTTGATATTTAGAAAATGTTGGAAGCATAGTATTAAAACTCGGCGAGTCGACTCAAAACTCGGCCGAGTCGACTCGACTCGATCAGGTTTCGAGTTGAGTTGGAGGCAAAACTCGGTTTTGACACTGAAAACCGAGTAACTCGCCCCGACTCGCCCGAGTTCTTGCATTTTAAAAAAAACACAAAAAATCGAGTAAATTGCCTACCCGATTGATTAAATTATGTTTTTTTCTTTTTTTAACACACCCCACCCACTCTTAAGTATAAATACAAAACAAAAGAGGGTGTTTAGTATATATTGAATTATATATCTCATTTAGGCATGATTTATCATTAATTTGAATTTATACCATATATATATAGTATTAGAAAAATATTATATATGTTCGAGTTTTAGGCGTCATTACTCGGACGAGTTTTGCCCGAGTTTCCGAGTTGAGTCGAGTTTTCGGGTTTTAAAACACTGGTTGAAAGAGACCAAAGTCGAATACACGGTGAATGGGCACAAATTTAGGCATTTGAAGGTGCTCTAGGAAGGGACAATGTAATGGTTCACATAAGGAAAAATCGTTTTCCTGTGAAAGCGTACATCAAGTTAAAAAACAAGAAAGGTCGCACGTTAAAAAACAAGAAAGGTCGCAAGTGAGTGCTCACGAAGATTAATGACAATACTTATGTTGTTGATCTTCCCCGAGCATAAAACAATATTGCAAACATTTAACATTGCAAATTTATTTGCGCACCAAGAACCAACATTATCGAGCGACTCGAGGGCAAGTACTATTCAAGTGGAGGGGACTGATGTAGAACATGTTGCGGTTAACTACCTAGAATGTCAAGATTAGAAGAAGCCGAGCTGAAGAGGCCAATAACACCATTTTGGCGCACCCTAGCTTTTGACGAGTATAACTTTGCGCATTGTTATCGGAATAGCTATTTAAATATGAGATTAACTATGAACAGGAGCTCCGGTTGAACAGTCAACCGGAGCAACCCAAATTTTGCATTGGGATGTGGTAGTTTCGTAATTATGAACACAAAAGAAGGGTATTTGTTAAGAGAACAGTTTTTCCATTAATACCCCTTCCCATGGCAAAATTTGGGTTTCTCCGGTTGACTGTTCAACCAAAGCTCCTGTTGATAGTTATACTCTTAAAATATATTATTGCAAAATTAACGACGAGGTCTTGAGCCACGTGTTTTCGTCTATTTCTAGTTTTTGTTATTTTTGAACACTAAACTATTCCAAGTAAATTTGCTTTTTGAAGAAATAGAATAATTATAAGTCTGGGTCCTTATATAAACTATGGTTGTAAGGAATCAGTTCCATTTTTTTATCAATTGAACTTTGTTTATATTTATTTTGGGGGATTGGTTCTCTAACTTTTCCTTGTGAATTCAAGTTGACCTAACTAAATGCAACAATAAAAAATTTCTTAACTTCAATGTTTCATAGTCTCCATCTAAAAGGAACATCTAAATTATTCACAAGATCTGTGAGCACTAACCAAATTAAATTAGTATGTACAAGCGAATGCCTATCCTTTGAGGATAGTAAGTAGCATACTCCTTGTTTGGGAGGCCATTCCTTGAGGCCCTTTACAGTGAGGCAACTGTAGGCGGCTCATAACCAAGTACCGACACACTAAAAGATGTTGCCTACCAAAGAAAATTGTATGTGCAATATGTATTGGCCTGGCGTTAACTTATTGACTCATTCGATGTTTACAATCTATATATATATATATATATATCAATTGTTGCTATACTGTAAAAAAATTATAATATTAAAAAGTTTATGAATTCAATATCATATGTAGCAAAGAATTTTGATACATAAAATTAAACAAATTGTTTCTACCCCAATAAGAGAAAATTCTGTTAGTTGTAGAGAGGTGGATATGCCTTATTAAACAAATATAGATAGACATTGGCTTCAGGTCTAGTTTATTGACATGTTCCAAGAAACTCTTATTGATTCTTCTAATTTCCTTTTAATCTAGTTTATTGACACTCGTTGATTCATCTAATCCCCCTTTACTCAGATCGTTCTTTTTTTTTGTAGTAGTATGACATCATTTAGCTACAATTAGTAATAAGGTTTGTAATGATGAGCAGATTACTGCTTGCCACATTACCCGCACACCTTGCCATATGTAAGTTTGCAATTGATGTTAAACAATATAGAGTCATTTGTTTTGAAATTACAGATTTTTAAAGTAATATATTAGGGCTCTTCAAAGTGCAAAATTTAACTGTAAACAATCAATTGAAAGTGCAAAATTTAACCCTAAACAATCAATTTAGATCTGGGAAAAAAGAACTCCAAAATTGATCTGAATCTAATACTAACTTCTTTCAATTTCCCAAAAATTTGTAAATCAAATATGGTTATATCTTAATTCAAGCAAATCAAAATATTTCAAATCCAAGTTATGCAAAATATGTCATTTTTTATAATTGAGATTATCAAATTATGACTCAATTCCGATTCCAAATAATTAAAATAATCAATTCTTGATGATCTCTTGGAGTTTCAATCAAACTAAACTCTCAAAATAGGATTCAACTTGTAAGGTTTCAATGTAAAGAAAATAATCAAAGTTTTTATTTTTAATTATTTTAAAATAACGGTAAATTCAAATCTTTTTGCTAGTTGAATAATCTGAAAATAATGGTGAAGATTGACATAATTAATACCTCAATTGATGATGGAAGATGGAGTACGTTCTTGAATTGATTTCACGATCTCTCTGGAAAGTGAAAGGATCGAACATAACCAATTTTAATTCAGCATTAGAAACTTGCACTTTTTTTTTGGTAGAGGATTCTCAATTTTCATTCAAATTTTTTTTTACAAACAACATAACATATTTATAAGGGCAAGGTTTGAAATATCGATTTCGCATGTTATTTCGAGCCATGAAAAAAAGATATATCGAGGATATTTCGCAAGATATATCGATATCGAAGGAACAATATCGCACGTGGAGGAAAATTGTAAAACAAATAGTGAAAAACATGAAATTTTTCAATGAAACTTAAGGAAATGTTAAAATAGATGATAATACACATTTAAGAATCAAAACAATTACTAAAACAATAATGTATATAAGAGATGTAATGAGAAGGGAGCCAAAGACGTGTGTTGATGCTGATGACAATGTATGATTCACTAATATTGATGTAATTTAAATAAAAAATTGTATTCATTTTTCAATCAAGCATAACAATTAACTCAAATACAATCAAAGTCAATACTAAGAATAGTTAAATCATTACTAAGAATCGTTTAAATTAAAAATATTGTATTAAGATTTTATTGAATTTTTTTTTGTGTATAATACAAATCAATACTAAGAATAGTTAAATAATATTTAATTTATAAAATATAATTAGGTTAATACTTGCAACATAGGGGTAATATGGTCATTTATGCAATTTTAAAAAAAAAATTATTGTAATTAGTGTAATCTAAGGGAGGGTTTTGAATATAGATAAGAATAAAATTAATTTATAACAAGGTATTTAAAATTATTATTTTATAACAGAAGTTTTATTTTGTAAATGACCATTACAACTTAAGTATAAATAAGTAAACAACAGAAATTTTTTAAAAAAAATTTAAAAACAATAGAAAATATTTTGATCAAAATATACGAAATTTCGTAAAAACCGTGTGAGAAAATATATAAAAAAAAAACTAGTAGAAAATATTTAGACCGAAATATACGAAATTTCAATGGAAATTTACGAAATTTGTTAAAAACTAAAATACATGGTTTAGATATTTCGAAACCCGTCGAGATCAAGATATCGAAATATCATCGATATTTCAAACCTTGTATAAGGGAAATGGGATGACCTTTTACCTTAACTTGATTGGGACTCTTTAAGTTACTATAAAAAACAACTTTAACACTAATAAAAGGCCTTAGACTCTAATCACGGTCTAATGACAATCTAAACAACACATATTGATCAATTTTTTATATAAAAAAACACTCTGTTTTTTAAATTAAAACCGCTCCATGTATTTATAAAACTGCTATTGGCCTGAGATTTATGATCTTAAATCCCCAACTGTTTTTTCCCATTTAAATTGTTTTACTTTTGGGGTTTTCCCCTCTTCTATGCGGTTGATTGAATTGTTCCGGATTGAATATGTGGGCCCACTCTTGAAAAAAATCCTATTTTTGGATTCTCCTTAATGTAAAATTTTAAGGCAATTTGAAGGCCATTCCCAATAGATATGTGTTAGTTGGCATGTTGAGTCATGGTTCTCAAATACTCGTATTGATTCAAACCCTTTTTGGATGGTAGAAGCCTACCAAGAAACCTAATCTTATTCTCTCATTGACTAAGTTTTGCTCTAGATTAGTTCTTTGATTATATTCATGATTTTCTAGTCAAATTGTATCTCGTCTTTACCGCAGCGTTTTTCCTTGTATTTGCATTAGTTAACACAATTAGAAAACATAAATTGGTGTTATGATTGATGCGAGACTAGTAGAGCCATTTCACATATTATCTATGGTCTCACGGATTGATTGGTGTAACATTTCTTTTCTTGGCAGGAACAAGTTATGATAGAATATTTCTTGTTTATCTCAAAGAAGTGGCCAAGCAGTGCTAAGAAAATTTTATGATGTGCTTCTCGATGGCTTCTCTTGTATTACAAGGATCGGGTTGCTGAATGGATAATACTTTTTGAAATAGTACCAAGCTAAAGATTTTACTAATTATTTTGTATTGACAATGTGAATATAACTTATTTATACATGTCTAGTTGATGTCGATGAAATGGGCAAATCCATGCAAAAACAAAAAAAAAAAAACTATATTCTTGATGATTTCTTTTGCATTGCCTGGATTTTGTAATTATTTTTTAAAATTATAGTTCTTTTTAGGATAGAGCCAACAAAAATGATAATTATTTTTGTAAGGCCAATTGACTTGATATCAACTAATATATATTTAAAATCATGATCAAAATGAGTAGGCATTTTCATTTTTTTTTTACAATGCGTAAAAAAAACTGCGATGTTCTCCCCGATGGTTTGTTGAAGAATTAATATTACTTTCAATAGTATTGCAATGAATGAAAAATTTTGAATTATTTTTATAGGTTCTTTTGGAATGATTTTAACTCCGGTGTCATGCTAGGTGCCCGTGGATAAAAGTTATTTGCATCTTGTACTCTTATTCTCGATCATGATGGATATATTGGTATTTTGGTTTACATATTAGTTGACGAGGTCAAAGCTATCATATCATATTACTTTTAGATAATTTTCATGAATACGAAGTAACATCATAGAGTCCTAGGATAAGATTACTTTCATTATGTAATGAAAAAGAATAAATCTTATCCTTCAATGAGTTAAAGGAATGTTTACCAAAGAAAATAAATGAATTAAAAGGAGAAATGAAGATAATGATATATAATTGTGGCTTATTTCTATTAGATTGATAACTTCAAATATGAGAGTAGATATTCACAATGTTACCTTGCAAAATTTTTTATCCTTTGTCTAACTCAAATCAAGTGATAATAACAAATTTCATTAACATCCCAATTTCAGTACAATCTGCATGCCTTATTAGCCCATACTGCTATGAAGAAAATGAAAATCTGTAAACTATGGACTAGTAACAGGTAACTCATGACTAAGGAAAAATGTTTTAAGACATTGCTTCCATCTTTCATGTGTTGGATTTCGTGTTTGTTGTTAAAAAAAAATAAAGCTTTTGCGTTTTTGAAATGTGAACACTAAAAGAGGTACTACTTGTTCTGATCAAGAGCTAGAACAATTTTACTGATTGATGCATATTAGCTAAAAGATCCAAGGGCAGACCCTTTCGATTACATTCACACTTGGTATGTTTATTGCGCTTAAATAATCTTATTGGTTTTATAAAAAGGGCAGTGATTAGCACACCACCCATTAGGCTATGTAGTCTAATGCCATGGCCATGTGTCCCTTTTAATACTCTTTTAACTATGGTTAAGTTCAAGAAAATTAAAGTTAATATTTTTGTTTTATTTGTTTTTAAAAACTTAAGTTAGATTGCTTAACCATAGGAGTGAGTGAATCTTAACTACAATTGATGTGAAGTAAAAAAGGGGGCATGGACCAATGAGGACTGCACATAAGTACATAGTCTAATGCTGCGGCAGTAAGTTAAGCATTTCCCTTATAAAAATAAATACAGAACCATCTGAACAAAGGACAAATTCCATGAGAGAAACATAGTAAACGTATGTCTTTTTATAAAATCTGTCATGGGTAAATTCAATGAGTAACTACTAATCTTGTTTTAGAAAAGAGGTAGCTGTTGTTATCCTTCTAAAGAATCAGAGCCCTAAGACTATCAATTTGACCTTAATTTGACCTTCATCCGATGTGTTGTATGTGGTTAATTAAGCTGGATGGTGGATTGTTTGCTTTGATATTGGATTATTCAATAATATTTATTTTAAGGGGGACATTGGATCAAAAGCTTCTCAACCATTTATTTTTCTTGTTGACCTATTTTTCTTGCTGACCAACATACGTCCTCTGCTAAGATGAGAAACCACTCGAGTACTTTGAGATAAACATGAGATTCACTCTAAGAACTCTTACCAATTTGGGTACACTAAGGATGTCAATATTTTAGAGATTAGGTAAGCTGGTCAAATGTCTTTTCGAGAATAGAGAGGTGTTTTCAAGAACATAGGCATACGTTATTTATTCTTCTTGTAATTAGAGCTTCCAAGGGGTCTCTGTTTGTCTGGACTTAAAAAATGCTGATTGACCTGTGCTCTAAGTGGATTGTTTAAATTATGTCGGTAGCTTATCCCACTTTTTCACTGAATATATGACATGAGCTTTAGACCTGTATTCGAGTTTGGCTTGAAAAAGCTTGACTGAGTTCAAGCTCCACTTGAGCTCGAACTTTGATTTAGGCCGAGCTTAGCTCGGGTTGGCTCAAACATGAATCACATGGTTATTTTGGTCACTAATTATTAGCAAAAGTATTTATTATTTTCATTACAAAAAAACTACATAAAATGAATATAAATATACACAAAAATAAGACTAGAGGGTAGTTTTTTGTTTAGAGAGGAGAGTTAGTCAGGATTTTTTTCATTCAATTTACCAACTTTCTTTCGTTTTTATTTCTTAAACTTATCTATTATAGGATAAGAAGTCCTATAAATTATAATAAAGAAAGTTAAAAATAATTATCATATAATAATATAATACACAAAAATTATATATATATGTAATTTTATGTCAAGCGAAGCTCAAATCAAACTGAGCCATAAACGAGTTGAGGCAAATCAAGCAGGGGCTCGAGCTTGGCTTGTTTAAACATTCAAGCTCAAATAAAAATTTGGCTTGATTCATTTAAGCCTGATATGACAGCTTGAGCTTGACTCAAATGAGTCGAGTTGATGAGCACAGCTTGGCTTGAGTGCGCCCCTAGTTTTGTCTTCCCCTAGTAGTTAGCTACTTGTCATCTTGTTTAGGCCCTTCCTATTCGCATGTTACTTGTGGCATGTCATCTTGTTTAGGCCCTTCCTATTCGCATGTTACTTGTGGCATATTAGGAACTGATTTAATTTTTTGTTGTTATCATCAAATGCCTAAGTATATCATATACTTGCGATGGGATTAAATTTGATTCCATCACACGTATTGGGAATGTTATCATTCCTCCTTTAAAAAAAAAATTCATTTATATCTATTTTTTTTCTTTTGGCTAAGGTGGGAGAGCTATCCTTCATGATCTTCGACCTAATGTTAGCCTAGTTATTGCAGTTATCTGTGCTCTTACTCTATTATACCTTTGTACGCTTTTGGTTGAGAAATGTGGTACCAAAGGTCTTTTGTGGTTTTGATGAATACATATAATCAAATATTAGGTAGGAATGAAGGATGAAACAATTTCCACAATGGTTATTTGTGAAATTAGTTTGTTAGGGTATTTCAGTTCTTGTTTTAAGGAAATTGCAAGAATGTTAGGGGACAAATATTTCTTTTTAAGGAAAAAAAAGAAAATAAATTTTGCTAGTGTCTATTCAACTTACTTCCAAGCTAGGTTCCACAGATAGACATCGGTATTAGAATATGATAGAGATACAACGTGTCGGATTCGACAAACCCTTGAAAATGGGTTCCACGATAGTAGGGATAGTTTAATACCTAGTATCCAATATGGCTAGAGACTTTGAAAGCCCTCGAGCTGGAACATATATATCAACCACACCCGACTTGACCAATTGCTCCTAAAGACGAGAAGGCCCACCCTAGAGCCGTAGTAAAGCTTTTGATTACCTGCCAAGTGGTATGTTTATACAGGATAGAGATATGTCTAAACGTGATCTTCTCCCAAACAAAGTAAATATCAACTTCTATGTTTTGTTAACGTTAGATGCAATATCGATAGCTACCTTATATCGAAAAACTCGCCAAATGCATATGATATTGAGGACTAATACATCTCCAATTGAAAGAAATCAACAAAATACAATTTTGATATTAGGGATTTAAGCAATCCAAAAGTTGAGAAAACTCGAGCATGTAGTCTTCGAATGGTGAGAAATCACCACTAAATGCAAAAAGGTTGTCAGTACTTCGAAACGATACCCTTCTTAGAACGAGGACACAACATTAATCAACATTGATGTTGAATTTGGTTTAAAAATCTGGTCACATGTACACGATCAACCCGAAACTATGACAACCCCGATTCAGAAAAACACTTCATATTTAAAATAACTGATTTAAGGGGCGGGTCCCACCTAAAATTTTCATCTCTACCTTTTTTTTGTATAAGGTGTATCACTTTTTCTTTTTATACATTTCCTCTTATCTCTTTTGGTTAGTAGTTGCCCTTCTAAAATATTAAAAACAATTATTCATTTATTCTGTATGGTGGGTCGCATCCGTAATTTTTTTATATTTATTGTTTCTTTTGGTTAGAAACTTTCCTAATATAGTATTAAAAATTTCTCATCATTTTTTGTAAGGTGGGTCCCACCTATAATTATTTGTTTATATTTCCTCCATCTCCTCATTCTTTTATCTCCCTTTTTCTTCCTCTCCCCATTACAGTAAAATAGTCACACCATTGCTAGTCAAAATCATCTTGCAGAAGAATACTCTTGATAGCGGACTTAGGTATTTCAATGTCATCTTGAACACTCCATTACTAGGGTATAGTGGTAGTGCACACACATGTTAGAAGTAAACACGATTGAGTGCTACTCATTCGCAATGATGTAGCCCATGTACTTGTTAACATGCCCAAGAACCTCCACTAGTACATTTGTATCCCTTATAGGGAAGATTTAAGTCTAGGGCATGAAGGTAGATTCTCTCTCTATTCCTCTTTTCTCTATCCCTCTAATCACAATATCTTAAAATCCTTCAAATGGATCAATACGTATCTACATTCTCTCTCTATTCCTATTATCATAATTCCTAAAATCCTTCCAATTAATCAATACATCTCTACATTCTCTCTCTATCACTCATATCACAATCCCCTAAAATTACTCTTTTTAGAAGGTGCCACGTTAGCACTTGTAGGATTCCAAGGATTGGAGTTTGGAGATGAAATATGAGAGTCTTATTTCTTTAAATTATGTAGTAGATTAAGATTTCTAAAGGCTTGTTATTTATATATGCATGTAGTTGACCATTCATTCGAGAGAATTTAGAGATATGCATAGTATGGTTGAGATGATCTAGTATGAGTGATAGTCAATCTAAAATATAATCTACCTATTCAATAGTTCAGATTGGTGAGTTGGTGAGATAATAGTGTGATACATGGTTATGAGGTCATGTACGTAACCTAATTATCATAATATAAAACTATAAATTGCCTTAAACTAATTCTATTGTTTTACATTTAGGGTTAGAGTTGGGAAGGAAGGAAGAAGAAGAGTTTAGGGGAGGTAGAATCACTACCTACTTATACCAGATTAAATAACTAATATTACAATTATGCCATTAGAACTTGACTCACTAACAAAAGAGCTACTATATGATTAGAGACTATGAAAGCCCTCAAGCTGGAGCATATATATCAACCACGCCCGACTTGACCAATTGCTCTCGAAGACGAGAAGGCCCACCCTCGAGTAAAGATTTTGATTACTTGACAAGTAGTATGTATATATAGGATAGAGATAGGCTTGAATGTGATCTCCTCCCAAATGAAGTAAATATCAACTTCTATGTGTTAGTATCTTTCGGGTGGATGACGTTAGATGCAATATGGATAGCTACCTTAGATTGAA
This sequence comes from Tetracentron sinense, assembly GCA_015143295.1. NCBI lineage: Eukaryota > Viridiplantae > Streptophyta > Magnoliopsida > Trochodendrales > Trochodendraceae > Tetracentron > Tetracentron sinense. The sequence continues at coordinate 55,445,566 of CM026554.1, read as the reverse complement.
AAATCGAAATGCATATGATATTTAGGACTGATACATCTCTAATTGAAAGAAATCAACAAAATACAAATTTGATATTGGGGTTTTAAACAATCCTAAACTTGAGAAAACTCGACCATATAGTCTTTGAATGGTAAGAAATCACCACTAGATGTAAAAAGGTTGCCAAGACTTCGAAGATGAGGACACAAGGTCAATCTACACAGACGTCGAATTTGGTTAAAAAATGTGTTCACATGTACACGATAAACCCGAACTATGACAACTTGATGTAGAAAAACACTTCATATTAAAAAAAAAAACTTATTTAAGAGGCAGTCCCACCTAAAATTTTCTACTCTACTTTTTTTTGTATAAGGTTTTTCTCTCCCGTTTTTTTACATTTCCTTTTATCTCTTTTGGTTAGTAGCTGCCCTTGTAGAATATTAAGTAACAATTATTTCTTTTTTTGTGTATGGCATGTCTCACCTATAATTTTTTGCTTATATTTCCTCCCTCTCCTCATTCTTTTCTCTCAATTTTTCTCCCTCTTCCCAGTACAATAAATAGGCTCGTCATTGCTAGTCAATGTCATCTTGCAGAATAACACTCTCAAAAGAAGGTGAGGAGTTAGCTACAGTCATAGTGGCAATGTCGGTTTGGGAATAATTTGACAACGAACAAGTTTGGAAAAATTCAGAAAAATCCGATAAATATCTGCGAACAAAATAATAATTATAAAAATATATCCAACAATTTGATTAGATAATATACAAGTTAAACAGTTTACTTTATGAAATAAACGAATTATTACAAAATTTACGAATAATTCACGAAATTCGGGAATAATTTGCAAAATCCATGAATAATTCGGCAAACATAAGATTCGTGAATAATTCGGTACACCTAAAATTCGCGACTAATTCTCAATTTTTTTAAAAATTTGGAGAATTCTGTTACTATATATGATTGCAGTGACTTCTTGATAGGGACGAAGGTATATCAATGTCATCTTGCTCACACCATTGGTATGGTATATATAGCGGTAGTGCACACGTGTTAGAAGTAAACTCGATTGATTGCTACCTAATCTCAAAGATGTAGCCTTTGTACTTGCTAATATGCCCAATAACATCCACTAGGGGGTGTTTGGTATCCCTCCCACGAAACAATTTATTGTTCCGTTTTTGGGAACACATTTGTTATTGGCTTATTGCGCGTTTCTTTCGCAATCGGAACAGTTTTTAAGGAACAAAAAAAAGTTATACCTCCTTAGGGAACGAAATGATTTCTCTTGGGCTGATAAATACAAAAATTCGAGCATTAAAAGGGAGAATCCTATTCACGAGTTATCCATTTTTAGAATCAGTTTCTGATTTGGAATGATGCCAAACACCACCTAGTGCATTTGTATACCTTCTAGGGAAGCTTTTAAGTCTAGGGCATGAAGGTAGATTACATCCAAGGTGAAGAGCTTCCAATTTGCTGGCCATTAATGTTCCCAAATTGCTGGCCATTAATGTTCGGATATGTTGATGGATAATGCTAGCTCCACTTTCTTTTAAGAGTTGCTGGTCGGAAAGTTGGAATGTTGAATAGAAGAAATTAACACACATCTCTCCCTCACTTAAAGTGACTTTTCAAGAAAGTGGAGCTAGCATTACTCGTATGTTGAGTAGACCAGCATTACTTTGAAATCTTAAAACCATGAATTAAGAAAATAAAAATGTCGCGAGTTATTCGTTTTTAGAATCGGTTTATGATTTGGAATGATGCCAAACACCACCTAGTGCATTTGTATACCTTTTAGGGAAGCTTTTAATTCTAGGGCATGAAGGTAGATTACATCCAAGGTGAAGAGCTTCCAATTTACTGAATAGGGCATGAAGATAGATTAAATCCAAGGTGAAGAGCTTCCATTTGCTGGCCATTAATGTTCCCATATGTTGATGGGTAATGCTAGCTTCACTTCCTTTTAAGAGTTGCTGTTGAATAGAAGAAATTAACACATGTCTCTCCCTCACTTAAAGTAACTTTTCAAGAAAATGGAGCTAGCATTAATCGTATGTTGAGTAGACCAGCATTACTTTGAAATCTGGAAACCATGAATTAAGAAAATAAAAATGTCAAACAAGCACACATTCGTGTCCCGAAATCGTGTTTATCAATATGGATAATAGCAGTCCTTTTAAAACAACATGCAACCCCATGGAGTGCACGTATATTGAATTATTGGTTTATACTTGTCTTAATGTCGTAAGGGTATATATGTCAATATGTCATTTGCGGATATAGTTTTTTTTTTTTTTGGAGAGAGATATAGTTCGAAGTCTTTAAAGAAAAGTGAGAGAGGCTTAAGAGGATTGCTTGCTCTCTTTTCCTTTTTCTCTTCTTTTTGTCAGTCTTCTTCTTCCACAAACCCTAACCCTAATCTATACAAAATTACTTGGTTTGATAGCAAAACAAATTCTAGTGGTCCGGTTACTAAAATCTTATGAGTTTAAGATGCAAAGGAGCCACACCTGACGTCATCAGGCTGTACAGCTTAAGTCAGGAGCCGTCGCATTGTCAACTGTCCCGTAGTGTTTGGTAAGACCTTGATTAGTATTATTTTTTCGAATCTAATCCCATGTTATATTTGGATCAATGTTGAATGTTTAGTGAGGTTTCTTTTAAAAAAGGGCTGAAAATTTATTCAAAAAACCTGTTTTTGACAAATCCTAATACCTATCTCCTAAAGGATATTTTTGTTGATAGATTTACATTAAGGGTGGACTGTTTTTTTGAAACAAATTTGTTGGAAATGGTTTTTTTGGAAAACTATTGAGATCTGAAGCTTCGTGAGGTTCTGTTTTTCTACTCAAACATCTAGGTTTTGGTCTTTTTGGGTGAAAAAGAAGCTGTGCAGTGTTAGTGTATGCTTGAGTATTGTATGAAATTGGCTAGGTTGAACTTCGTTGTGAAGAACCCTGGTAGTGCTACTTGGTTTTTGTCTTTACAACACCATTTGATGCTGGTGTGAAAGAGTCTTGGTGACTTTGTTCTCTCTAGTTGGTAATTGAAAGGATTTTGGACCATCCCCTATAATTTGGTAATTTCACATGTTAAGTGAGGGTCCCTATCCCCAATGCAAATAGAAACTTTAAGTGGGCAGTCCAAATCTGTCACAATTAGCTATTCTTTTATTAAAGGAAAGAGCAAGATGAGTGTCTAAATGGTCGTGTCTACACCAAATCCTACTGACCCATCTTATGACAAATGGGATGCTGATAACTCTATTCTAATGTCTTGGCTCCTACAGTGACAGTGTATGTAGCAAGATATTAGTAGCAGCCTTTTGTTTTTAAGGACTGCCAAAGAGATCTATGATGTTGCTCAAACTTATATCCGAGTGAGGAATTCAACTAGGATCTACCAGTTACAACAGAGTACATTGCATACCCGACAGGGAGATCTGACTTTGGCTGGTATCTTCTTGTCGTAGAATGTGGGAAGAGTTGAATCACTACAAGGATTTCCAGCCCGATTGTCCTACTTATGCATTGAAATTCAAGAAGTTATTGGAGAGAGATCATATCTTTGAGTTACTTTCCGGTTTAAATCCTAATTATGAACATACACGAATTCAGGTATTAAGGGAGTCACTTACCTCTCTCAACTACGTGCATGCTTACCTACAAAGTGATGAGGGCACGAGGACTGCTATGTTTCAACCACCACCATCTAATGAGAAGTCAGTCATTGTTTCTACGATAGAGGTCAAATGTGGTAGAAGAGGTGGCAGATTGGTTGAGGCACTAGAGTCTCAAGGGAGGATTGAGATAAACTGCATTGTGAACATTGTGGTTGTTCCCGCCATACTAAGAGAACTTGCTGGAATTTACATGGTCGTTCATAGTGAGGAAGAGCATGTTCCAATGGTGGCTTTAGTGCCAATATAGTAACTTCTCTTGGATCGATCCTTGCGATCTCCGCACCTTCTCCTCACGTGGTTAAGAAGAATCCCCCCGGTACTAGCGTTGATGGTAGTAAGCTAATCTTTTTTTCTTGTGCTGAGCATGATGCCATTAGACGCCTTATGTCATAGCTTGAAGGACACCATTTGTTGCCACTACTTTGAACTTGGCCCACACAGGTACATGACCCTCAATTTTCTATATAATTGTTCCTCATACTGGATTATGGATTTAGGGGCATCTGATACATGACTGATATGCCTACAATTTTGTTCTCGTATCATATTTGTTTCGGGGAGGAACAAAGTTAAGATTGGTACATCACCCTTGATTTTCTATATAATTGTTCCTCATATTGGATTATGGATTTAGGAGCATCTTATCACATGACTGATATGTCTACAATTTTGTTCTCGTATCATATCTGTTCGCGGAGGAACAAAGTTAAGATTGTTGATGGTACCTTTTCTTCCATTTTTGGAAATGGTAGTGTGTGTTGTACCCTTTCCATCTTTGAATTTTATTCTTCATCTTCTAAACTATCCTACTAGCCTCTTTTTTGTTAGTAGTTTTTCCAAATCTTTGAATTTTATTGTCACGTTCTTTCCCACCCATTCAGAACTTGGTGACAAGAAATGACGATTGCAAGTGGTCATGAGTAAAGTGATCTCTACTTGTTGGATACTCTTTTCACCTCCAATTTTTCAAGCTCACCAATCCCGGCAATCGTCACGAGGAAAGTGGTCTCTACTTGTTGGATACTCTTATCACCTCCAATTTTTCAAGCTCACCAATTCATTACAAGCAACCATAGCATTAGTGTAGAACAGTTAATGTGTAGGCATCATCATTTAGGTTATCTTTCTTTTTTGTTATTGAAGCGAATGTTTTATCATTTGGTATCTGATCCTCTATTTTCAATCTGCATTGTGAAACATGTGAGCTTGCTAAATGAAGTTGCATTTCTTATCCATCTAATGCACATCATTGTACTTCTCCTTTTAACATTGTGCATTCTGATGTGGGACCTCCTACAGTCTCTTTTGTTTGGTTCGCGTGTTATATGAGTGTATCTATTGAAAGCTAAGATAGTTTTTTTTTCGTGTTTAAAACCTTTCATTGAATGGTTAGAACCTTAATTTATAATCAAGGTCCTTCATTCTGACAATAGGGATGAATATAAATATTGGGGGTTTACAATCCTACTTCTCAGATCCAGCTCAGTTTTACTAGTCCTCCCAAGGTGTTTTGGGTGCAATTGTTATATTCATGTTCCAAAGTCTCATAGAAGCAAAAGTTTGTTTTTATTGGGTACTCTCCGCAATAATAAGGTTATAAGTGTTTCCATCTCGTAAAAAGTTTTTTTTTCCTAATTCCTATTGATGTCACCTTCCTTGAGTTTGTCCCCTTTTCTTCTGGGAAGACTCCTCCCCTTTTCTTCTGTCATTATTTTCTTTTTCCTATTTCTATTCCACCCTGTGAGTTTGATGTAAGGAGATCGCATATTTATCTACAAAGAGTTAATAGGCAAACGAGCCCATTACCACTGAGGCTCCCTTCCAAGAGACCTCTTGTGATCCTGTTAACTCCTCTGCTACTCTCGTCCCTCATGTAGTTGTTGATTTGAATCTTCCCATTGATATTCGTAAGGTGGTTCACACATGTACTCATCATCCCATCCCTAATTTTGTGTCTAATTGCTCATTATCTCTAGCATATCGTGCCTTTGCTGCTTATGTTTTTTTTATGCTCCTTTGCCTTTGCCTTTGCATATGCCTTATGTCATCCTACATTGAAAGAACAATTTGTGAAGAAATGAAGGATATTATAAGAAAATGCCACCTAGGTTTTGGTGGACTTGCCAAGGGAAAAAGAGCCAGTGGAATACAAATCAGTCTTTACAGTAAAACACGAGTCAGATGGATCCATAAAAAAGTACAAGGCAAGGCTTGCAGCTAAGAAATTTATTCAAACTTATGGGATTGATCATCAGGAAGCATTTTCTCTAGTAGCCAAGAGAAGAGATTGGAGATAGACAAGTTAACTAAGTTTTACATCACCTAAATTATTTGGTGAAATAAATAAGATGTTTCGAGTTGTACGTGGATCAAAATTAAAAATCTTTGACAACTCGATCTAGACCTGTATGACTAATACCAAGCTTCAAACTCGTCGAACCCATACCTTTTCTTCCAAAGGGGGGAGGGGGATGCATACGATCCACTAAACACAAGCTTAGAACAACATAGGAATTCTAGCCCACACATTTATCCAACCCATATCCCACAGATCTAGTTGATCATAGCTTTTAGTTGTCTAGCTATACTATGATTGATTTCACAAATTTAATTATCTTCTTATAGGAGGGTTGTATGCAAAGTAAACCAAGTACGGTAATTTTTGTTTCCAAGAATTGTAATATGGTGAACATAGTTATTAAAGGTGTCGCTTCAAGTGATCACCTAGGTGACTAGGCGCTTTGTTGGGTTCAAACGACTGGCCGCCTACACAGTCATTATTAAAAACATGATATATGTAATATTATTATTGTTTAAGGATAACAAAATATATTTTATTTTAATATTTTAGTTTGATAAATAAAAAGTTTGCTTGTATTTTATCACATAATATGAGAGTTAGAGTTTGTATACCAACAAAAAAAGTTTTGCAGATAGAAGAAAAAAGAGACGAATGGTGTTAAGTATGTTTCTCTCATGTTAACCTGTCATCTCTCTCGCTCAATGGGTAGACAATTTGGTCTTTCTCTCCCTTTGTTGGGTGGACAATATAGTCCCCATCCATTTTTTACATTATTTTTAAAGGCGTTGCCTAGGGGAACAGGTATAGAGCTGGACTCAGGCAACCCAATAATAACAAAAAATCATTTAAATGTCTCAAATTCTTATTGAAACCCCCAAAACTCTCATGAACTCGTATTTAAAGGAGACTTTTACAATTTAAATAATTGCATGCCCTATAATTATATAATTTATTTATTATATATTTTTATTACTTTTCTTTAGTATAATCGAGAAGGAAGAAATAAGAAAGGAGCGTAAAAGTTTCGACCTCTCCCTCTCCCCCCTCTCCTCTCTCCCCGGTTTGGTGTCAGATTGACTGTTGGGCTATTTTCTATTCAGTCCTACACTCCCCCTCTCTCTCTCTCTCTCTCTCACTATAAACTGTAGGTTCTTTCTATTTTTTATCCCCCTCTCCCCCATTTCTATAGTTATTGTAGACTTTGTTTTTTTATTGATCCATTTTTTAATTCCCAACGCTTGAAATCCTCCTTTCTTATTCCTAGAATTGTCTCCAATGATGGTTCTTTCAAAGTGCTTCTTGAAGATTTTGCAATTTGAATTGCAGGGGCCCTTATTCAAGGAAATGCATCATAGATTTGATATTGGGGGTTTCTACATCAGGTAATGCCTTGGGTGCCTCAAGCGTCCATGTGGTTTTTTGCCAAGTCGCCTAGTAGCCTTGACAACCATGATGTTAAATATGAAATCTCCCCTCCTTGCACGATCTGATTCAGCAACTAGATTAAAATATGCCTTACTTCACTAGAAGCCTTAGAAGATCAACTTACCAAATAAGAATCTAATTGTATGTCATACAATCTTAACTCACCATTCAATTCCTTTTGATTCTCAATTTCTTAATAAGAAACCTCCTCAATTAAAGATTTAAATAATAAGAAGATACTATTCTCTAATTCTTTATGAAAAGACATCTTAGCAAAAATATGAGCCATAATAAAAATCATAACTACAAAAAAGAGGAATGATCCCTGTCTGAATTTGGGAAATTGAAAAAGATGGTAGTCTTAGTTGGAGAAAGGGTTTAGAGGATTTAGAGTTTAGAGAAGAGAAAAGAGAGGAGATGAAGAAGAGAGATTTGGTTAAATTGCTTAGTGAGGGAAATAAAACCCTATTAGCATCTTATATTAAGAGAACATTACATATATACCCTTTTAAAACTATACCCTCGATATTACATATATTAACACTCCCCCTCAAGCTAGAGTATAAACATTCAGCATGCCCAGCTTGACAGTAATATCTTGGAGGATAGCAGGGCCAACAGGCTTGGTGAAGATGCCAGCAAGTTGTTGAAAAGATGTAACATACTGAAGAGATAATGAACAATCCCGAACTTTCTCTTGGTGAAAGTGAATATCAACTTCAATTTGCTTTGTCTTCTCATAAAGCACATGATCAGAGGCAATCTTCGTGGCAGCCTCATTATCAAAGTATAAAGATATAAAGCCTTTAACAGGAAACCCCAACTCGGAAAGGAGAGAACGAAGCTACAGCACGTCACAAGTCTCTTGAGCAAAAGCCTGATATTCTGCTTCGAAACTAGAGCGAGAAACAACATGTTGCTTTTTACTCTTCCATGCAACCAATTTGTCCCTAAGAAAAGCACAATAGCCAGATGTGGAGCGACGATCAGTAGCAGATCCAGCCCAATCGGCATCTGTATAGCCGAAGATCTCAAAAAGCCCATGTGAGCGATATACAAGTCCACAACTGGGTTTAGACTTGATATATCGAAGAATACGATGAACAACAGCAAGGTGTGAAGCACGTGGAGCATGCATGAGTGACTAACCATGCTAACAACAAACGTAATATCCAGTCGAGTGAGGGTGAGATATATCAAGCGGCCCACGAGACGTTGGTAGACATGAGGATCAAGAAGATCATTCTCACTATCATGTAAAGAGAGCTTTGGATCCACGAGAGAAGTAGCAGGTTTACACCCACTCATATTAGTATCACTTAACAGATCAAGAGCTTACTTTCACTATGACAGAAAAATTTCCTTTCTTAGATCGAGCAATCTCTAGACCAAGGAAGTACTTTAGATGACCTAGGTCTTTGACATCAAAGGTACATCCCAACTCACTCTTAGCATGAGAGATAAAAGAGGAGTCATCACCAGTCAAAATAATATCATCAACATATACCAGAAGTATAGTACGGCCTGAGGTGCCAGAGTGGACGAAGATAGTATGATCAGAGTGACATTGCTGAAAGCTCATACTCAGAACCACTTCATTGAAGCGATGGAACTAAACACGAGGTGACTGCTTCAAACCATATATAACTCCCGAAGTCTATAAACCTTTCCAGACTCCCCCTAAAGCAGGAAACCAGGAGGGAGGGATCCATATATACCTCTTCGGTGAGATGCCCATTAAGAAAGACATTCTTGATGTCCAACTGATAGAGATGTCAACTTTGATTGACGGCAAGAGAGGAGAACACGAACAAAAGTCAGTTTGGCCACAGGAGCAAAAGTAGCATAATAGTCAAGCCCATAAGTCTGAGTAAAGTCGTGGGAGACAAGACGAGCCTTATACCGAACAACATTGCCATCAGAGTTATGTTTAACTGTGAAAACTAGGGGTGTCAACGAGTCGAGCTGGGCATTGCTAAGGCTCGGCTCGAGCTCAGCTCGTGCTCGAAAAGGTCAGCTCGGGCTCGAGCTTAGCTCGGGCTCGAGCTTAGCTCGAGCCAAGCTCCAGTCGGCTCGTTAAGCTCTAATTTAAAAAAAAAATTGTATAGTGGGGACGATATTCTAACAATTAAAGGATTAAATGATGGGGTACAAAGAATATGGGAATATAAAATAGTGTTTTCACTAACCTGATCAACATTTCATGTTATTAATTTAAAAAACTTATTTCATTTTCTTATACTTTTTAATGTAAAACTCAATATTTGCAGCGGTATAACTGTACATGGGTATTCATTGAATTAGTCATGCCGAGCTACCTCTTACTCGAGCTTGGCTCGTTATCTAAACGAGCTTACTCACTTGGCTCGGCTCGACTCGATGAGTTTTTTAATCCTGCTCAAGCTCGGCTCGTTTCGAGTCGAGTTGAGTTGGTTCGCGAGCTAGCTCGGCTCATTGACAGACCTAGTGAAAACCCAACGGCAGCCCACAGGTTTTTTTCATACCGGAAGGGGAATCATATCCCAAGTATGATTAGATTGAAGGACATTCATCTTGTCAACCATAGTACCCTTCCACTCAAGATGAAGAAGAGTAGCACGAACAATCCGGGGATAGTCATAGTATCAAATAGCCGAGAGGTAAGCCTGGTACGAGGGAGATACAACCTGATAACAAACATACTTGACAAAAGGGTAAAGAGTAACACAGGAACGAACACCCTTGCGATGAGCAATAGGCAACTCAAGATCAGAAGCAATAAAAGTAATAATAGGAGAAGTATGAACATGAATAAAGGAAGGTGAAGAAGTACCTAGTGGAGTGGCCTACGAGGTACATTGTAGTAGAGGCGCATCAGAGAGGGAACCAGCCGGCTATCGACGAGAGCATGTGAGAAGCTTCTACTTAGGAAGATCCCCTGGAACTGGTAAAGGTAAGGAGACAATAGGCACAATACAAGGTAAAGATAGAGACGGTAGGGCCAATAGGAGTAGGAGAGAAATATGGTACTATCTCGAAAAATATAACATCCAAAGAGACGAAGAAGCGACGAGACTGGGGATCATAACACCGATAGCCCTTCGATGCACTAGAATAACCAATAAAGACACATTGAATTGCCTTATCGTCCAATTTCTGACGACTTAGACGAAGATCCTGAACAAAACGGGTACAAATAAATACCTGTGGCTCAATGGGAAAAATAGGAGTATGAGGACAAAGAAGCTAATAAGGTGAGAGAGCATCAAGAATACGAGAAGGTGTCCGATTGATGAGAAAATATGTAGTGAGAAGGGCCATATGCCAAAACGGCTTAGACACTTGCATGCTCGCAACAAGGAGCGAATGACATCCACTAAATGATGATTCTTGTGCTCAGCAACACCATTTTGTTGAGGGGTGTACAGACAGGTAAACTGATGAGATACCATGAGTGTGAGGATACTGGATAAAAGGGGCAGATAGATACCACCATTATCAGATCAAAGGGCCTTAACAAGACTATTAGACCACTAAACTGGGTATTAACCATAGTTTGGAATTTAGAAAACACCTCATCCTTTGACTTAATAAGATAAACCCAAGTAACCCAAGTGTAGTCATCGATAAAAGTAACATAATAACGAAACCCATCATTAGAGAACCGGAGATGGACCCCAAACATCAGAATGAATAAGCTCAAAAGTAGAACGACATCTATGCATGCGAGAAGGATAAACAGTGCGAACATGTTTAGTAAGCTCACAGGTATCACATTGAAAAGTAGATGAACACAGTTTACTAAAAGTAGGAATCAAAGAACATAAAGTCTTAGATCAAACATGCCCAAGCTTGGCATGCTATAAACGATAATTATCATGATTAGCATTAACTGAAAAAGGAAAAACAGTAATAACAATAGCTGAGACACGATCAGGAGCATAATCAGTACAGTCCACCTCTTTTCATGCCTCTATCAACAATCCTCCTCGTAGTCAGGTCCTGAAAGAGAATGAAAAGGATAAAACATAGCATAACAATTGAGTTTAGTAGTAAGACTACTAACTAAAAGAAGGTTAGAAGATGAACGAGGAACGTGTAAACCATGAGATAAAGAGAGACAGAGATATAGGAAAATGCCCTACTCCTAAAACAGGAGTAACAGAACCATTAGCCAAGTAAACCTTGCCAGTAGGAGATGGATGTGAATAAATGGAATAACCCTATAACGACCCCAAAATCCCATCTAGGCTAAAATGGGACTTTAGGCCTGTTACCCTGCTTAACTTGACTTAACCTATGAGCATGCAAGACAATACTAAAAGTGAACCTGAAAATTTTATTCCAAAACATATATATATATATATATATATATATCAAAATAACAATCTAACAACCGATTTCATAATGTTATAATCTTCCAAAACATAATTCTCTATATAGAAGTAATCCCAAGTCATCAAATAAAACCCTTTATCATTACCAATATCTATTACAACTTTCAATCCAAAAGCAAAGCTAACAACCTAATGGTATGGAAAACGGTCCAAGTGTCGTTCCTTCCTCGGGAAGGTCACCCTCTTCCTCTACTCCGTAGTCCTCCACCCAAGGTTCCTCTGTGGTCTCGGAACTTAAACCTGCCGACATGAAAACATATCGGCTGAGTACAAGTGACTTGATGGATATGAAATCCTAACTAGTAATATCAGAATATCAACATAGCATATTTATCATGGATACACAATTATTAGTATGAACGGGTTCATAATAACATTTCATAATATTATTTATATGAGCAGGTTCATAATGGTAGTTGAACAATATAAAAATGTACATAACTTAGAGTGAGGAAGCATCATAATTATTTCATCATTCTTATTTTCTTATCTTATATTATTCATTTAATTTCCTTATCTTACTTGCATTCTTTTCTTTCATTAGCCATCATTCTTCTTCCATTTTTCATTTGAGCATCATTGTATGCATAATCACTAATATTAACTTAAAATAACTCTTCACTACACATACCGAGTACCATCTCATAGCACTTTACTCCGGTGTTTCCGGAATTACTTATGATTCATTTGCTTTCATACACGTATCCTTTGATCTTAGATTGGTGGTATTCAGGTAAGGAAACTCAACATGCAATTTCACATACAATTTGCTTATTTCCGATCGTTCATGTTCGTGCTCTTATCATGCTTATGCAACTATTATAATGGTGAGTAGAAGGTGACATACTTGTCGATTAAATTATATTTTAGATTTCCAACCGTGGTACCTTTGGTGATTCATCATGTGCCCCATTTCATCATGATAGAAGACTAAGGCCCACAAGATTTAAATCCAAATGTTAATTCATCCGACAATACATCACTACGTGCAATTCCAACATTTATAATTCGTGACGAGTGACGATACCCTTTGTCAAATAATACTTTAGATTATTGATCAAGTACCCTTGTCATCCATCATAGCATTGTACACCGCCATGATAAAAGGCCTATGCCCACAAGATCGTAATTTAAAGCTTATTTCCCCGACAATGAGTCACTACGTGTGATATTTAATAACATTCATCAATAATCATGACATAACATTCTTATAATTTCATTCAATTGAATATGCATAATCATGATGTTTCAATAAGAAATTCTTAACATTTCTAGCATTCGTCATTTTCACACATTGTAGCATAGAAAAATAAGAATCTTAACTCATTAGGTGTACACCAAACTCATCATTCCACACAAAATCACAATCCATTCACCATCAAAACACACACACCACTCCATCCAACTCCATCAAACATCCCATTCTCCTTATTCAATCATCAAACCACAAATCATCCCCTTCCTCCATATTAAACCATCCAACATTCATCATATACCATCATCATGTTAAAACTTAATAAGGAGCATTTCTACTATAAATCATATTCAATCTTATGCTAACATAGAATCTTAGCTTAAAACCTTTAATAATATCAATAGTTCATGGTATTGATAGTAAGGAAGTCATATTTACCTTCTAAGAGCTTCTTCCTTTGACCCAAATGCTTGAGAATACATCTTAGAGCAATCTCTAAGCTCCAATCCTCTTCTTCAAGCCAAATCTCCCTTCAAACCCTAGCTTTCTCCTCATTTTCCTTCAAAAATAGCTTTAGGTTCTTTAGAAACCCTAAACCCCAAAATCTTAGGTCTAACTATTTATAATGTGGGAGGGTTAAAACCTATTCACACACTTCAAAAAAAAAAAAAGCAGATCGCGCGACCTGCGATCGATCGCACACATAACAGTGACTTTGTGAGTTTTAGTTTCAGGTGCGATCGATCGCAGAATACCTATGATCGATCGCAGCTTGCACAGTTCCTGTTTTCTCCACAGCAACAACAACAACACCCTTTTCTCATCAGCACCAGCCCATCAACACACTTATTTTACCTTAAAACATTTAAGTAAATGTTTTTAACTTTTCATTTCATTTATTTTATGTTTTAAATTAAAATAAGTACCCCCCATTTGGATTCAATAAAAAATATTAGAAAATCCAATTCCTAATAAATCAAAATCTCATTTTCTAGTTTTAGGCTAAAAACTGAAAATCTTATCGTTTTTTAAATTTTCGATAGTCGAGTTAACTACTCTATACTTAATAAAATCTCATAAAATCATATACGTTTATTTAATCTATAAGCATCCATTTCCGGGAAAAATCATTACAAAATTCGATAATTTTTGTTTTTGCTAAAACCATACCTTTCTTATAATATTTGTAATTCTTGTACTTAGTAATTTTAAATTTAATTTAAGATCATTAAGGAACAAGGCATCACATGAATGACATGAATATCTATATATAAAATACAAGTCTCTACAAACCCTGTAACTCACCAGTCATATGATCAGTGACTTCAGAATCAATAACCCAGTTAAGGAAATAAGACGATGTAGTGGCAACATAGGCAGAGAGAGCATGGATACGTGAGGCAACAAGTGAAGAGGAAGCAACAGTATCAGAGTCACTCTGTACACGGCTCAACTTGGATCATCTTATGGACTCCAAAGGATCACTTGTAACTACTGAGGCTGCAAGGAGAGGATCAATAGCAGGAGTCGTAGTACAATGAGCAGCAAAACGAGACTGGTAACCCTCAGGATAGCCATGCAATCTATAACAATGATCATGATCATGTCCCACTATACCACAGTGAGTACAAGGAGTAGTAAATCTGTCACGATCACGTCCACCACGACCTTGACTACCTCTATCAGTCCCCTTCCACGTCTTGGAGGATGAAATCATTAGCAAATGTAGTATGATCCAAAGGGAGCATAGGAGAGCTCAAAGACATAACAGTTTGTAGGCATTCCTCATTGAAGACAGTGGAGTATACCGATCGAAGAGAGGGCAGAGCAAATGTGGCAAGGAGCTGAGTGCGCAATTGCTCAAATTTGGCACGAAGACCACCCAAGAAATCATAAATGCGATAATGCTCAATTCGTTTCGTCATAATTTTTGCAGAAGAAACGAAAAATTCAGAATGATGCTTATAATGACTCAATTCTTCCCAACGACGTTGAAGAGCTCCAAAATAATCAGAAATAGGCATATCCCCTTGCTGAAAGTGAGCAATCTCACGAGTAAGTTGATAAATCCGAACATCATTCTCCACTAAGGCATAAGTTTGAACAAGAGCTTCATAAAGCTCATGACAATCCTTAAAGAAAATATAATTCCCGGCAATCTGAGGCTCTATAGAATTAAACAACTAGCCCAAAATAATGCAATTCTCGGCATTCCATTTAGTAATCTCAGAATTACCTATCTCCAGCTTAGGGGTTTTATCCAAGGTTCTAAATATCGATTTCGCATGCCATTTCGAGCCGTGAAAAAAAGATTTATCAAGGATATTTCACAAGATATATCGATATCGTGGGAACAATATCGCACGCGGAGGAAAAAATTGAAAAAAATAGTAAAAAATGTGGAATTTTTCAATGAAACTTAAGGAAATGTTAAAATAGATGTTAATACACAACGGAGAATTAAAAAAATTAAAAAAACAATGAATATAAGAGATGCAATGAGAAGGGGGCCAATGATGTTCGCTAACGCTGACGACAATGTATGATGATATATCTCTATATTGTAAAAAAAATTAACTACATTTTATTCTCTTAGTCGATTGAAGCAGATATATATGTAAACTCATTTTATTCTTTTAGTTAATTTTTGATTTGTTTTGTTGAATTTTTTGACAAAAAAGAATAATTATAATCAAGGAGAAACATTAATTATTTCTCATGAATTCTTGAATTGAGGTTTAACTATGGTTTAAGTAAGGAGTTCATTCATGAGTATTCTCTATTCTGAATCTTTGATAGGTTTGCAAGAGTCTGAAGAACATTGAACTTGTGAATCACGAGTTCATTGTTCTGTTTTTTTTTAATACGATATCGCATGATATTTACGAAATATCGGTCGAAATTGTCAAAAAATTGTAAAAACTCACGAGTTCACTGTTTAGTGTTTTTTTTTTTTTTTTTTAAATACGATATCGCACGATATTCGCGAAATATCAGTCGAGATTTACGAAATATTGTAAAAACCTAAATTTCTGGTTCAGATGTCTCGGCACCCTGCGAAGTCGATATATATAGTCGAAATTTATGAAATTTCGACGATATTTTGAGCAAATTTCGATGATATTTTGAACCTTGGTTTTACCATCAAGATATCTCATCTTAGAACGATCCCCAATATAAAGCTCAACAGGGCTTCGCCACGCAAGAAAATTATCACAATTGAATTTAAAATTGGTGATAGAGTGGACAACGGTGTCGGAAAGAGCTGACGAAGTAAGAACTTTAGCATCCATAGGAGCAACTTAAGGTGAAAAATGAAGTCACACTACTAATCAATTAATACCTCATAAAAAAACATGTCTATAGGTAAGATAACCAAAAGATTGATCGAATATGTTGTTATAAGCGAAACAGTGCAAAGAAGTCCCTTAACAATGAAAAACTGTAGAGAAAGGGGTTGAAAAAATCCTCATAAGTCCTTCAAATCTCATCCATATTGAGGAAACTCAGTTTTAAAATGTTCCTTGCAAAAAACCAGTCTATCCATGATCAACGAACAACATTAAAATGGTCTCATTCGAGTAAAAATGTTTATGAACTAAGAGAGTTATTGATTCTGATTTTTTCTGTATTTTTCCTTCAATTCATTGTAACTTCCTCAATATTGAATCAAATCTCACGATATAGGATTCAAAAATCCTTTAAAATTAAGATCTTTGAAAAATATACCTTTAAAAACCCCAAAACCGAAAAATAAGGCCTAGGCCATATAACTAGAGACAGTCATATGGCTAAAAACGTGGCAGCTAGCTCCTTCCTTTTGTTGTTGTGACGGCTTTAAACGACGATCTTCTTCCTTTGATGTTGCTCTCATACCAAGTTGGAAAAAGGGTTTGAAGGATTTAGGGTTTATAGAAGAGAAAAGAGATAAGAGAGGAAGAAGAGAGAATAGGGTAAATTGCTTAGTGAGGGAAAGAAAGCCCTATTAGCATCTTATATTAAGATAATATTACATATATACCCTTTTACAACTATACCCTCGATATTACATATATCAACAGTCTTCACAAAACCTCTTATAGAAAGAGGACAAATAGTGTAGTTTGCACCTATGTTCCCAATATGATTTCTATTGGCAACATATTATATATATAGAGAGAGTAGTGTGGTGAATCATATTGTTCAATTCCCTCCATATAATCAAGTGTATAGATAATAGAAAAAGATGGTAGTCTTCACAAAACCTTTTGTAGAAAGGTGTCAAATAGTGTATTTTGCACCTGTGTTCCTATATATATATATCACTAGAGTAATGTGGTTAATTAAATTTTTTCAACTCCCTCCATATAATCAAGTGTATGGATAATATCCAGCCAAAATGACAAGAAATTAGATGGAGAGGATGTCACAATAAATTCTGCATGGGTATAATGGAAGACAGTCGCATCATCATCATCATTAGTGCCATACACCAAATCTTTAAAGTAGAAACAAAAATATATTCTCCATTTTATTATTTCTAGTCATATCCAATGTTTAATATATCTTTTCAAAGTGAAACAACTTTACACCTTTGTTATCGGCTTATCGCTAAGATGACGCACTGCCCATTATCATTCAAGTATTAAGTGATAAATTAGCTAGTTATTTTGCTCTGGACCGTTCCAATAGGCAACTGTATATCAATAACTGGTTCTTATCTAATAGATCAACCAGGCAAAAAATTATTGTTAAGAAACTAGACAGAGAGGCATAGTAACTTTCGCATGAGGACAACAAAGGATGTCATTTTTTTTTATCGGTAAAGGATATATTATAAGAGAGATGCTAGCCCCATATGCAAACTTCCAAATTCATTGTGGTTGCGACATGTGTCGCTCCTTTTCCCTATTACCTTTAGAACTGGTTGAGGCCATAACTTCCTCTGAATTTTTTTTTTCGCTTAAATTGTTGAAGGGGTAGCAATGATAGGTGATGGATCCACAGAGTGGAAAAAATTGGAAATATTTGTTGAGGGCGAGCACTCATTATAAACTAAACGAATATCTACAACAAAGGATATCATCAAATTGTCATCAATGCATTATCCCAACTATTTAAAGTTCGCTATGGGAATTATGTTTGTTAATCCATTAAATCTTCAGCTTATCTTCTGCCAAAGCACATGCGTTCAAATCTTTACAGTGGAAAACATATGCTAAGAAAACAAGGTAAAATCTATAAACATTGACCAAATATTATCCCTGACAGACTTTTTAGGAAACCTTGATTGCAATACGGGAGGCCGAAGAGAAAGAAATGCAAGAAATTTGAAAGAGATATCAATGCTACATCTAAAGTGATATATAAGTTCAGTTATTAGTTGTGGGAACTCTCTCAGAATGAAATGTCGATGAAACGACATAATGCCTGCTCATCAAGGAGAGTGCTGCTTCTTCAGAGCAGGATTCCTACTAAATTGTTTAGACCTATTCCTAGAAATTGGGGCTTCTAGAAGCAGCACAGATCCCAAATTGCGGGGAGGGGGGGGGGGGGGGGGGGGGGGGGGGCTGTTTGAGCGCATTGTAGATTTTATCTTTGTTTTGTCTTTTTATTTTTCGTCAAGAACACCAGAACACTTTTTCGATGGGTTTCGTATTTGTTTAGTGCCTTATTGGCACTGGCCATTAAAAGGATTCTCAGACAAGAGTTCAGATTGTTAATGCTGAGCCATCAGCCTCCTTGGTCACCATGGTACCAGTTGAATGTAATAAGCATTCCTAAATGGAGACCAATTAGGAATAACTGGGGTTCAGGGTTTAGAGTGCATTTATTCTCTGACAAGTTAGGTATGCCCTTTATTAGGGGTAAGGTATACAATTAATTTGCACTTGTAACTCAATTTTGTGGAATAAAGTTCATGTTTTCATCCCATCCTCACCAACCCACACACTAGGTTGTAACTTTTTTATATTTTATTTTTACAATGGTATCAACCCCCTCGGATACAACAGGTAGAAACTGATAGTTATATTAGTAGTGGTGTAGATTATTTCAAAATAATTTTAAAATTGAACCCAGAAAGTGCTCTGCACTTGTCACAGCCTTCAAAGACTTACCCGTGTACAGAGCCTGTTGGATCTTCCAAAACACACAGATAACTAATACTAGGGAAAAAAGATTAAAAGCACCAAATGCATTTTTGAAAGAGAAGTATGATACATTGAAATCTCATTCTTGAAGCTCTTATATATTTGATTGCTTTACAAATCTGTCTTATGAACTCCATAGCCCGGTGATACCAAATTTAATCAACTCTATATATGGGATTTTGTCAATATATTTACTATATTCGCAATGCTCTACATCTCTAGGAAACATTAGAGAAAGAACTCATGTTAATAGTGCCTCTTATGTTACAGTTTGGAAAAGATCCTAGAGCGTTACCGAAGTTACTCGGATGCGGAAGGAAAGGTCTCTAGGAATATTCATGAACCGGCGGTAAGAGATAAATTTCAGATTTATACAATATAAGATATCTGTTAACAAACACCAAAAAAAAGAAAAAAAAGGAGAGAGAGGATATGCCTGTCCTAAGTTGAGTTCGAGTTTATTTAGATGCCAGGGAACCGAAAATGATGTCTCATTATTTTGCAGTGCAAGCTGGAGACCCTTGTCAGTCCAGATGATGAAAAATGCAGTTTTGAACCATTTCAACAGAACAGGTTATTCAGGTTTAAATTCAGAGCAAAAAACAAAAACAGAAGCATGCTAACGCGTTTATACTGGAACCAGTTATAATATCATTAACTGAGCTGGATGGATCTAATGTTCTTAATCTGGATTATATACCTGTATGTAAAACGAAAATGCTGTTTTCAAGCAAAAAAATAATGATGTGTTTATTGCAAAGTAAATAAATAAAATAATAATAATATTGAGCTAGAAAAGGCAGAGAAATTAATAAATAATCGGGGATGACAACAGAACATCAACCTTTTTATATCTCCTTTTTTTTTAATCGCTATCAACCTGTTATATTTCTTTACAAAAGGAGACTCGTCATATTTGCAGTAACATTTTTTGTTATCTCGTCATTATTTAGGAATCATTTCTATTTACATGGTCTCATAACCAATAACCAATAATCGTCAGATTATTGGTACGAATAATATCAAAATACGAAATCCGTTCTCTATAAGATCAAAGAAAGCACTTGTTCTTCCTCCATAAGGAATTCATCTCAACTTCATGAACTCCAATAGTAAACCTTAGGCTGAATCATCATTCTCATCGTTATTATCAATGCATTTTCAAATACTTGGATTTGGCAACCCAAATATTCTTCCTTCGTTCCGTTCTAAAAAACGTTATATCGGTTAAATTGCATGTCATCAAATTTATTGTATCTCCATCCACACCATTGTAGCTGTTAATGGCCTTCATTGAACGTTTCCGAACCATCTTGGTTGACTCTCCCTTATTATATCACCTATAAGAGTCACTCTCGGATTCTCTCGAATGCAATCATTAATGGTCTTATCTTTCAATGTCTTCCACTCATCCATCTCAAAATCCTCATCTCAGCTACACTTCTATTCATATGAAGCTTCTTAATAGCCCAACATTTTGCTCTAGCTGGTCTTATCATTGTCTTATAAAAATTTTATTCCAATTTGATCAGAATTCGTCGATCAATAGCACTCCGAAAGCACATCTCCACTTTAGCTACACAACTCTAATTCTATAGGCAACATCTTCTTCAATC
Source organism: Tetracentron sinense (assembly GCA_015143295.1). NCBI lineage: Eukaryota > Viridiplantae > Streptophyta > Magnoliopsida > Trochodendrales > Trochodendraceae > Tetracentron > Tetracentron sinense. The sequence continues at coordinate 55,424,851 of CM026554.1, read as the reverse complement.
TCTCAGTCCTTTGTATAAGTTAGCCGAAATACTGAAAGTCTGGAATTGGTCGCTTTGGGATATCTTATTTCCATGTTTTTTCTCTTTGTCCGAATTTGTTTAAGCTCTTAGAGTCAAAGGTTTCCCTCCCCAATTCTAGTTTTGCATTTACTCCTCTAAACCAAAATGCAACAACCAATTGATTATGCAGTCTATTGATCTAAAATCGAGTCCAGCAGTGAACCAAATGACGCTTCTCTTGGAAAGTTATCCTACTTATTAAATAAAGGAGTAAAGGACACATATACCTTAGCCCAGTTATTAGTACTACTCATCAGTGTAGTCAAGGTGTCGCTTGGGCATTGCCTAGGTGGTTTTGGACTATCACCACTTAGGTGCCTCTTTGGGCGTGCGGAATTCACCTGAACACTTTAATAGTTATCATGGTTTACAGTCTTACAGCTTATTTACAAATTACATATCAATATCATTTAAGTAAATGATTACTTTCATTTACTTAAGATATTTATATGTAAATAAGGTTATGCCCCCCATTTGAATTTAGTAAAAATTATCCTAGTTACAAATTCCTGTAGAATAAAGTCAACTTTCCAGCTCAAAAACAAAATCCGCTTTTTAACGCCCTTTGTCAAAATTTCAACTTACAAATGTCAAGGTATTTTTCAAAATTTAAAATTTCATAAATTCTACTATAACAAAAAATTACTAAAACCCAAAAGTCCAGTAAAGAAAATTCTCATATTTTAGTCTTCAAAAATATTTTCATCTACAGAGTCAAAAAATCAACTAACAGTTTAGCAGATAAAGACTTACATTCAAGCTTTACAACATAAAATGTTAATTTGCCTAGATTGTTATCAACCCTAGGAGGTTTGAATTACAACATAAAATGTTAATTTGCCTAGATTATTATCAACCCTAGGAGGTTTGAATTAGTATATGTATATATTAAAATTATATATTTTATTTAATATACATAATTTAATTATTTTTATCACTTAGGCAACGCCTAGCCAGGCCTGATCGCCTAGGCATTGCCTAGACATCTTGACTACACTGCTACCCATACAGTAGTTGGATATGGGATTAATGACGTCATATGCCTTTTCGTCCTAGTCCCTCACAATGGTAAAATTACCACCAGCGTTATAGTACCATTGGCGTTGGGGAATCTAATTGAAAATTTATTCTTGACATTTCTTTGATCAACTTAGGATGTTGATCTCTACTTCGAAGATCATATATCATTTGGGCATGCACATTAAATTTGAACAAGATTTTTTTAACCAACATCGCATGGAAGATTTGATTGTCAAAGTGGAACAGGACGCTTCATATTGGATTAATGGAACAGGACACATGTAGCCTACCCCAAATATTTGGGACAAGCCTCTGCTGTTGCTGGCAATGATGAGTTGGATTTTTCCTTTGAACAGGAAAAGAAAAGGCTAAGAAGCAGAATTTCTGCGAGTGACAGAATTAGTTCATAGTTCGTGAATCTAGCATAAAACATTTCATTCACTCACTTACGTAGCATAAGATGTGATGTATGTCTATTAATTATTCTGTGTGTTCGGCTGTGATGTATGTCTATTATGTGTGTTTGCCTGTGATATATATATATATATTATTGTGTGTGTGGCGGAGGCAAACAACTTTTGCTGGCTAAAGAATCTTTTTTTTTTTTTTGTGATTGTTTGTTTCAACAGAATTCTTGCTCGGAACGTGCAAGTTTCTGGACAACAACTGAACTACTGCAAGTAGTCCAAAAGTAACAATTCTAACTTCACTGCTACATTCCCTGGAACATATTTATTAGACGATAAGGTGCTGATTGATATTGATCTTGCACTTTGCAGGCACCTAGAAGGGCAAAATTTTGATCAGCTGAATGTTACTGAGCTCGTGCAACTAGAGCAACAACTGGATGCCGCGCTAAGACAAACCAGATCTATAAAGGCTTGTTCTGGCACACTTTTCTCTGTGAACATCTTAATTATCCGTTAAATTTTTGAGGTCACATATAAAACATCACAAACTAACCCTAAACTCACACTTGACAACCATGGACTGCTGCCAAGTATTTCATATTCTCGTAGGAGTCATGAAAGATCTGACCTAATAATTGTAGCAACTATCAAGCATAAAATACGATGGATATGACAGTGAAATTTGATTTAGAATCGCAATAGGACCCTTCACTAAGAAAATAAAAGCAGTCGTCTATATAATGGTGGATTGACGTTATCAACCCTTAGTAGCTAAATCCACCATTAAGCCAAGTGCTCCACTTTGGATTTCAGGTACTAAACTCACCTCAAATGCTCAAATTATGCAGGATGCCATAATCAGGGTTATAATATCAAATCGCCATGTTTATGGCTGATCATTTACCAAACAGTAGAGAACAGTTTTGGAATTGACAAGTGTGGAAATCCGGGCTGACTAATAGAAAAAAGACGATTCTATCAAGAAAGATAACAGATGAAATCTCTTTAGGAATTTGACTAGGATCAAATATTCTAAATGTTTCATTGTTACAACCCCAATTAGCAAGCCCATCCGCAACCATGTTACTTTCTCTAAGAATTTGTCAAATAGATATATCTAATCTAGACTTCAGATTAAGAAAATCTCCCCAATGAACCTGAATATTACGCATTCCCATATAGAAATATTTGCAATCTGTCAAACAAGGCTCTTGTTTCTGCTATAGTGTTTGACGAATAACCACTAAAAGCATAGAACCAGATAATGGGCTTACCTTTACAATCCCTAATGATATCTCCGCCACTGTTAGTACATGGATTGCCTCCCGAAGCTCCGTCCACATTATTCTTAAATTGGCCTCTGCTAGGCTGAGTCCACATAATCAAAATAATCCTCTTGAAAGGAACAGAGCTTCTTTCACTTTGGTTACACTATTCTACAGAAATAACTTCTGATTACATTATGAGATGGCTCTCATAAAAAGCTAGCCAGCACCACATTACATCTCATGTATTGCCACTCCAGAGGCATATACTTAGACAGGTAATGCGACTTCTGGTGTGCCTAACTGCAATTAAGAATAGGTTATACTCGAATCAACAGTGCTTTATATTTGAATTGATGGCTCACACTATTGTGTGTTGTTCTTTCAACTCTCAAGATCTCAAGTTTGATGTCCGCAGTGGAAAGTGTACCAATGAACAATTGATGTAATTTTTATCTCATCTCTCCCACCCAATCTGCACAACTTTACTTCATTGCATCATTTCTGAACATTTCTTCAATTTATTTCTGAAAAAATCATACGGTAAGCTACAAAATAGATGAGTGCTCAGTAAGTTCTGGTTATATGCAGACACAACTAATGAATGGATCAATAATAGCCCTCCATGAGAAGGTATGCATCATTTCATTTTCTCTACAATATATAAGTAACTTGTTGAACTTTGCTCTAAACTGTGCTACATTCAAAAACACAAAATCGGCGATTTCAGCACCAAAGAACATGCTTGAATCCATTGCTGGTGTTCCCCTTAAGTCCATAACGGAATTAACACAAATGATATAGAATTGGAGATTGTAGTAGTCTTTTGACTCTCTAACTCTCGGGGAAAATTTATGGAATCCACTTGGGAACCCTAACCCTATGTTTGGTTGCTGAGAAAATAAGTAAAAACATGGAAAAGAAAAAAAAAAATTAGACAAAACACAACTAAAAATTGTATTAGAAATTCAAAATTTTCTGTTCTTTTCCATGTTTTCACCTATTTTCTTAGCAACCAAACATATCGTAAGTGTGTTTGGATCTGCAAAATTGAATTCTGCAGATTCCATAATTCTGTCATTTGGATGCACTAATAATTAGCTGGAATTGAATTGCATAAAAACTTATGTGGAAGTGGATTTGAATTAATATGCATTAATAAAAACCAATCTATATGCGGGGCCATTTGAACAAATACAAGTCTCCATTTCTTTCATGATATATAGTCTTAAGATCTTCGACACTCGACTATCAGTTAGATTCTGCATTTCTAAGTCCAAGGCAAGGGGTGGTAATGATTCATCCCTAATGCTAACAACTGTGTGAAACAAAGAATTGTTGTAGTTCTCAAAAAAGATAAAAAGCTGTCTTTCTTGATAATAAAGATTACTAATCAAATTAAATAAAAAAACAATTTCAACCATATCCAAATTTCATAGATTTAAATACTATAATATTGTTGTTCATTTCATCATATAGAACAGAATAAATTAAAAAAATAACACAAAGATTCACAATTGCCAGTCTACGTGTACAAATGACAATTCTGGGATCCGCCCTCAACCGATCATGGCCATTTTGTTTGGAGAATCTGCACAACAGACTCGTTGGTATGAGTTTCAGAGAAATTCCAAACTTCAATTCATTGCAAAATGACCTCCATCTCTCGCTCTGCCAGACCTGAAAACTGATGTCATGGAATTCTGTAACTTTATCGATGGCACAACGAATATAACAGCAAAAACAGCTGCACCGTGGAACAGAGACGTTCCTTTGAATTGAAAACCCTTATGACCACCTTGATTGTGAAGAGATCATCCCGGCCATTGCCGATCTAACCGGAAATCTCTCATTTCCATCTTCCCCAATGTTTCTCTAATTCTCAGGTTAAGGGTTTTGCTCGTATGTGGATCCCGAATATAATGAAACCCTGGATCGCCACTGTCGTCCATCGGAGATATAACATTCTGGCTCAATTTCTCCCCATCTTAGTCTTCATGCCCAAGAAAGATAACAAATCAAGAAAATCTAATGAAGTTGTTAATGATGGGAGAGGTGTACGTTAGAGCATAGTCACCAAGTTGGAGTTCGGGGATTATTAGGCTATGGAAAAGTTCGAAAAAGATCAGAAGCTTCAGATAATTAAAAAAAATGGAAAGATAAACAATTAAATATATATTATTGATTGTGAAAATTATAACAAAAAAAAAATCTCAAGAAAATCCGCGAAATATGCGATTTTTTTTAAAGTTGTGAATTCTTCGTCAATCAATTGTTTAATGAAAATTTCACAAATTATTCAAAAATTTTAAAAAAAAATTGGAGAACTTTGTTACTATACTTTAGAGACTACTGTAATAAGAAACGATCCAAAATTTTCAAGTTACTATACTTGTGTTACTATACTTTAAAGTTGTGAATTCTTCCTCAATCAATCGTTTAATTAAAATTTCACAAATTATTCAAAATTTTTTTAAAAAAATTGGAGAATTTTGTTACTATACTTTAGAGACTACTGTAATAAGAAACGATCTAGGGTACTATGGCAGTAGTAAGAGAGCTTTGTACGCATGAATGAGCTGAGTTCGTAAGGAGGAGAGAAAAAGAGTTGAGAGGGGGAAAGTGACGGTCAAGATATGGAGAGATAGAAGAGTTTTTCGTCAGGCTACTTCATTTCCCCAATTCTGCAATAGTGCAATATTGTCAAATAATCCCCCTCAATATATATATATATATGAATTCTCTCATTTAGGCCATGAAGTCACTGCTCCAATACTGTCTCAAATTTATGAATTCCAATTGTGCCCTTTTTGTAATGCACACCAAATGACAAAATTGAATTGGGGGTCGGAATTGACAATTCCATCCTCCAATTCTACAAATCCAAATATGCTCTAGGGATTTCCTTACAGTTGATTGCTTCCTAGATTTTTTTTTTGATTTCAAAGGCTAGTGGATCAAGCATCTGTTAGCTTTATTTCTATTTAATGTTTTTAACATCATCAGTCCCACCCGGTTCCACTTGTCGGTCTGATGGGAATGACACTGACCTTCCCAGTTCACCTCTGAAAGGCAAAGCCTTTATTACTATAAACTTGGAGTGAGTATGAAAAGTTAAGTACTTTGATTGCCTAGATCGTAGACTTTTTGTACAAGAAGGAAGCAATGCTATGTACTATAGTTGTCACTAGAAAACATTGCGGTTGATTTGGATTGTGAAAAAGGAAAAAAAAGGCAGTGTTACAAATTGTGTGTTGTTTATTGGTGCTATTCACCCTGTGTTGCTTGTTTATAATGCTTTCCATGTATATACCACCCAAGATTGTTGGATATTCATGTCAGTTCACTCCCTCAAGTAGCTTCAAAAATATAGTTTGTCCCATCACTTAATGCACAGGATTCTCTGATGCTAATGCCTAATGGACTTGTCTGTCTGATATAAAAAAAATGTATCCTGCTTATAATGCTTTCCATGTATTTACTACCATTTGTTCCTTGCTTATGGACTGGGGTCATTATGTGGTAATTCTCATGTTAAATCAGTAACTGGTCACTCTCTCCATGCTTCAATGCTCAGTGCCATAGGTCTTATGGCTATGTGATATATGTAATAACAGCCATGAAAAGAAGTAGAACTAACTTCAACTGTAAGCCATTTTGCTAACTTCATTTCCTATAACAAACAGGAAAAGAAGCTGAAAGAAGACAATAAGCTTATGGAAGAGGAGGTAAATGACAAGAAAGAAGAATCTATGTCAATAATAACTGATTACTAACAAGGAGAGGAGAAACTAAAAGGAAACAAAGAATTCTGTGTAGGTAATAAAAGAAAACTTAGTAGTTGATGATGTGATCTTCTAAGTGGGCTTCTGTGTGACTTTAGGTTGCAGCAATGGCCAATGATGACGACCAGAATCAGCAAATAGACCTTAACGACACCACTATTCCTCCCCAACAGGGGACGCTTCGTCTGCTTTGAGAATCAGAGCAAAAGTTGCACGCTTCCGTACGTACCATAATAGTTGGGTTTGTGAAAAGGCGGATGAGCGGTGCATACCATAGCCTACTACGTACATGTATAGCCTTCTTGCCACCTGGACTATTTACTTTTGTACTATCTAGACTCTAGAGATTTCTATTCTGCCTAATGGCTCATCTACCATCTAGAGATTTTCATGCACCATATCGTTATTGCAAGGGACATACAGTAATTATGAAATAAAATCAAGAGACTACCATTGCTATACATGCCCTTGGCAAACATTGACGGATTTCGGCAATTGGCCACATAACGAACAAGAAGCCGCCGCAAGGCCTTTTGCAGCTGGTTTCATTGCAGAAGGCTTTGTTTGTTACTTTTCAAAGGACGATTTTAGGGTTTTTAAATCCCAAATTCCATCCTTAAGGGGGCGTTTGATTCACTTATTGTTTACTTGTTAAATGTCTTTTATTTCCCTAATGCCTTTTTGCAAATGTCTATTTCATCCCTTCCACTATAAATGCTTCCTCAAAAAAGTACTTATTTATATGTTTTTCAAACAAGATATAATAATTTATCTCAGGAAAAATTGATTTTACCAAACAGACTACTGTAAAATAATAGCTAAGATCAGCATCTCTGATTATCTTAAATCTGAATCCAAATAACTCATATTATAACAGATAAGAGTTAGGAGTTGCCAAACGCTCCCCTAAGGTTTTTGAATTGTTGGGTTATTGAATTTTTACGATTTTGAGTCTTAGAGCTTATAAATTAGGATTTAGAAACCCTAAAATCCACATTGGTTTGGCTGCCAAAGGCCTTGCACCGAGTTATTGTTTGCCACACAACCCAATGCTAAAATACTATTGTTTGGTCAAATTGTTGTTCTTATGTTACTGAAAAAGCATATTCACTTACTCATGCTTAGTTCCATACTTCCATATTATTGTACTCAGTCCATATTTCCTCTACCATTGGAATAGAAAGAATGGCTAATCCAATATTCACAACAAAACAGTTTTAAAATAAGTGGTTTCCTTTTGTAATATAATGTACATGCAATTCAGAATCAACAATCAATAATCATTTCCAATTATGAAACTTAACCTCATAAATTCTAGGGTTTTAAGAAGAGTAAACACTATATGTAAGGTTTTGGCTATTAGGGTTTCTAGTATTGATGAAACCAAATTCAGACTTCAGATATTCTTCAATAACTGAAAATTTTAGAATATAGAAAGAAAATAATTGTAAGAAATCAATGAAAATACCTCTTGGATAAATAATAGTGTTGGACGAGTCCACGTCCTTTGAATTGCACTTGATATCTTCGAAACAAGAAGGATGAAACACAGTCTTACTAGATTCAGCATTAACAAGCTTTTAAATAGAAAATTCTGCAGCGAAGTCTTCAACTTTTTTTCTTCCACTTTTTAATATTAATTACTCTATAAAGAGATATTACTTATTTATAGGCAAAGAGTAATTCTCTTTCCCTTATTTAATTTGGACTCTAATAAGAAACTTCCAAAACAACTCTAATACTTTATTTAAAGATTATGTACCATTCTAAAAGTCTATTAATGACTTTAAAATACATACTAAGAACAGAAAAAAATTGTATTTCCTAAAAAAATTATAGAATTACCCCTAGAGTTGAGATTCTTTAATATCACTCAAACCAAAAGGAGTTTATACCCCTTAAACAACAAAAAATGGTTCAAGATAGAAGAGGTCCCCCTATTGCAACCCTAGACCCAAGAAGAAATTTAGGAAATATACTTTGGGGGATGGGGAGATCATGTATGGACTTTTAAAGTAGAACTTGGAGAGGCTCAAAGACAAGTATGAGTACGACACGCCTAAATCAGCCATTAGTAGTGTGTTAGTCGAAGTCTTTTGTGTTGAAAATGATTGTCAACCCAAGAAGATTTACATCTTCATGACTATATATATATATTTAAATATTCTAGTCAATTTTTACTCATATTGCAATGATAATTTCTCTTTTTAGATTGAGTAACAGTATATAGCACAACCCATCATTATCGATGATGAATCAATTACGATTTAGGATGGCTCAGTCGAGAATGATGACATGACTGAGAAACTTTAGAGATTTTTTTTTTTTTTTGAGTAGGAATAGATTATGATTTTTTTTTGGGCCATGTGGATTAGAAGTGATTTGTGGGATGAAGGAGATTTATTGAGAAAGGGATGTAAGGGTCTGAGAAATGGATGTAAGGTTCTATCTGTCTTTTTTCTCTATGCCTCGTGTATTTCATGTTAATGTGTAAGAGCATTACTGTCCAACACGTTATTTCAATAATAAGTCTTAGGGTGGTATAGAAAAATAAGCCCTCCCATGCTTCCTCCTTATATTCATCTTCTTTCTTCTCTCTTCAAACCTTAAAACTCTATTCTACAATAATTTTCCATTTCAAGTTGGTATCAAAGAGGGGGCAGCATCCAGACCAACCAATGAACTCAATGGAAGACCTAGCAGGTGCTGTCGTCAGTAGCTAAAGCCAGCTACCATACAGACAACACTCTAAAGGTTCTAAAGGAGCCTTTCATAAGAAAAAATTAGTTTAGGATAATTTTGCATCACATTTCATATTTTTTGGATGAGTTTTGAATGAGTTGTGCTCTTTTTTGTGAATAATAGAAGTTCTTAAAATACAGATCTGGAGTCATCTGTTTACCAGATCTATTTGAATGTTTTTTTATTAGGTCATTATCAAGTGGATGATGTATTTCTTTATGCTTGAACTATAGAAAGTTGTCTTAGGTTGTTTGGTTGACTTTCCAAGCTCTAGGAAAGATGTTTAGACCATATCTGCTGTAAAGAATGGTTCTTTTATTTTACATGTTACAGTTGTTTTTGTTAAGAAGTCTATGGTTGATTAGTTAACAATATATCATTGTTGGTTGGTGGAAACTGGTCCATTGTTTACCGTAGAGAGGGGCTTTTATGGTGTTAGAAGCTAAAACCTGCTCCTGCTCTCAAACCTCATTCTCATGGTTTGAGAGCGAAATCGCCTTAGGAGCTCGGTTTCAACTTTTGTAGGGTGCGGTTTCACATGCTTAGAGAGCGGGGGTTTAAAGTGAAGGAGATCGCAGTTTCACCTGCTTAGAGAGTACATTTTTTGTGCAAAGTTCCATTTTACCCCCATTTTCCATCTTCTCAATGTTTCTCTAATTCTCAAGGTAAGGGTTTTGCTCGTATGGGATCCTTCACGAATATAATGAAACCCTGGATCGCCACTGTCGTCCATTAGAGATACAACATCCGTACTCAATTTTTCCCTATCGAAGTCTTCTTGCCCAAGAAAGATAACAAATCAAGAAAAGCTAATGAAGTTATTAGTGATGGGAGAGGTTGTACGGTAGAGCATAGTTACTAAGTTGAAGTTCTGGGATTATTAGGCTAGGGAAAAATTCGAAAAAGATCAGAAGATTCAAAAATTTTGAAAAAAAACTGGAAAAATAAAAAAGTAAAACAAAAAAAAATTTGTTTGCTGTCAAAATTATAACAAAAATATTTCATATATCAGATATTTATTTGTGAGGCTTTTAAAAAAAAACTCAAGAAAAATCCGCGAAATATGGGATGTTTTTTGAAAAGTCGCGAATTCTTCAGCAATCAATTGTTTAATGAAAATGTCACAAATTATTCAGAACTTTTTTAAAAATTGGACAGTTTTGTTACTATGCATTTGAGAGTTGAGACGATCGCTATATTAAACGATCCAGGGTACTGTGGCAGTAGTAAGAGAGCTAAGGCGTACGCATGAATGAGCTGAGTTCCTAAGGGGGGGAGAAAAAGAGTTGAGAGGGGGAAAGTGACGATCAAGATATGGAGAGATTTAAGAGTTTTTTGTCAGGTATCTTCATTTTCCCAATTCTGCAGCAGTGCAATATTGTCAAATAATCCCCCTCAATATAAATATGCTCATTTAGCCCATGAAGTCATTGCTCCAATATTGTCTCGAATTTATGAATTCCAATTGCGCCCTTTTTGGAATGCACACCAAATGGCAAAATTTGAATTGGGGGACAGAATTGACAATTCCACAAATCCAAACATGCCCTAGGGATTTCCTTACCTGTTGACTGCTTCCTAGATTTTTTATGATTTCGAAGGCTAGACCTGATTCCAAATGTCGGTCTGATGGGAATGATCCTGACCTTCCCAGTTCACCTCTGAAAGCCTTTATTACTATGAACATGGACAAAGTATGAAAAGTTAATTACTTTGATTGCCTAGATCATATAAACTTTTCATACAAGATGGATGCAATGCTATTTACTCTAGTTGTCACTTGTCACTAGAAAACTTTGTAGTTTACTAGGATTGTGAAAAGGGTAAAAAGGAGAGAAGTGTTACAAATTGTGTGTACATTTGTTTATGTTGGTGCTATTCACCCTGTGTTCCTTGCTAATAATGCTTTACATGTATATGCCACCCAAGATTGTTGGCTATTCATGTCAGTTCACTCCCTCAAGTAGCTTCAAAAATATAGTTTGCCCCATCACTTAATGCATTTGATTCTCTTATGCTAATGCCTAATGGACTTGTCTGCCTGATATCGCTCGGGTTATTATGTGGTAATTCTCATGTTAAATTAGTAACTAGTGAAGGGCTCAGTTAGGAAAAGAATCATCAGTGTACCTAATTGATACCTCCTCGATGTCCATGTCATTGGTATCATCCTATAATATTGTCACGACCCAAAATCCCACCAAGATCCTTTGTGGAACTTTGACTCGAAACATTTCATTATCCCGGAATCTCATCCCGAGACATCTTATCTTAACAAGAGCATACAAGGCATACTAAAACATGAACCCGACAAATTCTTAAATAATATTAGTCTTCATATGTCTAAAATAACTGGACCTTAACAACTTAAACCATCCGTCGTAACCCAAAATCCCACCAAGATCCTTTGTGGAACTTTGACTCGAAACATTGCATTATCCTGGAATCTCATCCCGAGACATCTTATCTTAACAAGAGCATACAAGGCATACTAAAACATGAACCCGACAAATTCTTAAATAATATTAGTCTTCATATATCTAAAATAATTGGACCTTAACAACTTAAATCTTCTGTCGTAATAAAATCTATTACTTGTCCCTTAAAATTCTTAAGCTTAAATATTTATATCTACTAGCTAGGAAATAAAATCAATCAATAGTGAGAAAGTGATCCAATTGATCTTCCTCCTGACACTCTAGTTCCACGGGGTCACCTTCTACTTCCTCGTAGTACTCTCCTCCTTAGTTTGTCGTGTACTCTAAGCCTGCCGATATAAAACATATCGGCTGAGCACATGCAGCTTAGTGGATATAAAGTCCTAGCTAACAATATCATAAACATACCATATACATATTCATTATACTTAATTTATCATGACTTGCTCAACATGACATATCATAACATAACATGACATAACAAAAATTAGAGTGTGGAAATCTTGTGGCCATATCATACTTGTGAAACCTTATCTTTTGAGCAAACACATGCACTTATAATTTAAAATAACTCAAAAATATATATGTGAAGAGGCTACGATATGTTATTCATACTGAGTAGCAACGATTTGACAACCCCCGACATCCCTAGGATTATTTGGTGACGGATAACTAGTACCCTCGTTTTCCTAAGGAAGAGATCTACCAGGTACTAGCATCCTTGAGAAATTGGTACGATTTCAGTGTTGGTACTCGTAGCTTGTGAAGACTCAATCATGCATTCATACATGCATATTTACATACATACTTGTGTGATCTTGTGAGCTTATGAGACTTATGAGCTGTGAGATATCTTGTGAGTGTGAGACGTGTGGACATATAATGCTTGTGAGCTTGTGAACATAGCATGCTTGTGAACATATCCTACTTGTGACTTGTGAGCATGTATTATATATAAGCATATCTTAGATGACAAACCTCCGGTTAAACTACACCCTAGATCACAAATCTAGTGTCATCGAAAACCCATCATAGCATCCCATACCACCATGATAAATAATCTAAACACAAGACCGTAAATAAATCACACATACCTTGCATACATCATAAATTATGATTGTCAACCCATAGTTGTCAAATCGAATTATATAACCCAATAACGTGTTCATAAGTCCCCAATATAAACAATATATTCTTAATTTATTAAGCATTTATAGAACACAAGGATAGCACATTCATAATTTATAGGGCATCTAATTTAATCTTTTTTATTCACCAATCCATCATACGTAATTATTTACATCCCAATAATACAAGAATTATAGATCTAATAATTCTTTATACACTTGAGCATCGTATTCTTATTTAATGAAATCCATACATACTTACGTAACCCTTATTCTTAATTTAATACATCTCTACATGCTTGCATCACTCTTCTTCTTAAATAAATAAACTCATTAACCCTTAAAACATCCCTAATTGCTTAAATTCTTACTCTTAATCAATCTAACCCTTAAAATTCATACATCTACATAAAATCTTAATCGTGTTTATTCTTAATCACAATATCATTAACTTAGGAAATCATATCACTCATTCACATGCTTATTCTTATTCTTACTTGAAATTGTAATCCCTTATATTTAATCATGTATTCAATTAATGATTATGAAATCATTAGCTTAAGAAAGTATATTGAACCTTTCTAGATCGCTTCCCTATGAACAACACTTGCGAATGGATCCTTGTATGCCAAAAACCTTGATCAAAAGGAATGGATGAAGTCTTGATCTCAATCTCCTTCTCTTTCCAAAGCTTTTCTTCTTCTCCAAGCAAGAACCCTTTCAAAACCCTAGGTTTTCTCTCTTCCTGAAGTTTCAAGGCTCTTAGAATGATTAGAAACCCTAATCCCATGAATAAGGATCTATTTGTAGGGTTTAGAATCCTAAATCCCTTCTAATTTCATGAAAATCCCAATTTAATAGCTTATGTGTGAAAGTCGGTCGACCGGCTTGAAATTCCAGTCGATCGGATTGGCTTCTTTGGCTACTGGAATCATATTTCCGTGTCTTTCAATGACAGAGGTCAACCGGTTTGAAATTCTGGTCGACCGGATTGTTCTGTTTTCTCTACAGTACACAACACTACTTTTCTCTCCGGTACACAACAACAACACACTTATTTTCCTTGAAAACATTTAAGTATAAGTTTTTAATTAAAATAAGGAAATACCTGACATTTGGATTCAATAAAAATACTTAGAAAATCATATTCTTATTAAATCAAAATCTCATTTTCCAGTTTTAGCACAAAAAAGAAAATCTTGCTCGTTGTTCCAAAATAGCTAGTCGAATAAACCAATCCATACATAATATTAAAATCTCTTAAAATCTCATATGTTCATTTATCACATAAACATCAATTACTGGGAAAAATTATATCAAAATTTGATACTTTATTTTTTTGCTAAAAATCAATTGTTTCCTATAATTCCTGCAATTCCTATACTTGGTCATTTCTAAATCAACTTAAAATTATCAATGAGACAAGACATCACATGTGTATGACACGAATATTAAGAATTAAAATACCGGTTTCTACAAATATATTAGGGAAACACCTAGAAGAAAACATCCCCTTATCTGATAACATAACTCTCTCCATGCTTCAATGCTCAGTTCCATAGGTCTTATGACTATGTGATATATGTAATAACAGCCATGGAAAGAAGTAGAACCAACTTCAACTGTATGGCGTTTTGCTAAATTCATTCCTATAACAAACAAGAAAATAAACTGAAAGAAGACAAGAAGCTTCTGGAAGAGGAGGTAAATGACGAGAAATAAGAATCTCTGTCAATAATAACGGATTACTAATAGGGAGATGAGAAAGTAAAAGGAAATGAAGAATTCTATGAGGTAATAAAAGAGAACATACTAGTTGATGATGTGATCTTCTATGTGGGCTTCCGTGTGACTTTAGGTTGCACCAATGGCCAACGACGACAACCAAATTCAGCAAATAGACCATAACGACACCACTCTTCCTCCCCAACAGGGGACGCTTCATCTACTTTGAGAATCAGAGCAAAAGATGCACGCATCCGTACGCACCATAATAGTAGGGTTTGCGAAAGGCGGTTGAGCGGTGCATGCCATAGCCTACTACATACATGTATAGCCTCCTTGCCACCTGGCCTATCTACTGTTGTACTATCTAGACTCTAGAGATTTCTATTCTGCTTAATGGTTCATCTACCACCCTGCTACCATCTAGAGATTTTCATGCACCGTATCATTATACCGAGGGGCACACAGTAATTATAGAATAAAATCAAGAGACTACCATTTACTATACATGCCCCTTAGCAAAAATTGTCAAATTTCGGCAATTGACCACTTAACAAACAAGAAGCCGGTGCATGGCCTTTTGCAGTAGGCTTCGTTACAGAAGGCTTTGTTTCTTACGTTTCAAAGTACGATTTTAGGGTTTTTAAATCCCAAATCCCATACTTAAAAGGAAAGTTTGATTTACTTAATTTTTTTTATTAAATGTCTATGTCCTGAATGCCTTTTTGAAATGTCTATTTCATACCTTCTACTATAAATGCTCCCTCAAAAAAGTACTTATATATATATGTTTTCCAAAAAAGAGATAAAAATAATTTTTCACCCTGAGAAAATTGATTTTACGAAACATACTACTGTAATTTTGGTGATATCAAAGCTAGACTAGCTAGTCTCTTACCGGGCATCGGGGAGTTGGACATAGTGGAAGATTCGAGGTCTCTCTCCGTTGAGGAGGCCCACTCAAGGGAGTTAATGAAATTGGAATACTTACACACGGCCAGGTTAGAGGAGATCAGTTGGAAACAAAAGGCTAGGGTCCGTTGGCTCAAGGAAGGTGATCGGAACACCAAATTTTTTTATCAAATGGCTAACTCTCACCAGAAAAGTAATTTTATTTCTAGACTCAAGGTGGATGGTGAGTGGTGGGAGGACGTAGCCGACATAGCGGAAAGTGTGGTATCCTTCTACCAGGACCTATACAAGGAAAAAGAACACTGGCGCCCCAAAGTGGAAGGTTTACCAATTGAATCTCTCCCGGTTGAGCAGAGAGAGTCCTTGGAGGTAGTTTTAGAGGAAGAGGTCCTGTGGGCCATCTGTGCTATGGCAGGGAACAAAGCTCTGGGCCCGGATGGATTCACTACTGAATTTTATCGATTCTGTTGGGAACATTATTGGTAAGGACTTCCTAGCAGTGATAAGAGAATTGTATGAGCTCGGGAGTTTTGATAGAATGATCAACAATACCTTTGTCGTGTTGATTTCGAAACGCAGAGGAGCAATGGATATCAGAGATTTTAGGCCGATTAGCCTTGTAAGTGTTGTGTACAAGATTCTCTCCAACATCCTAACATGCCGACTTAAGAGAGTGATGTGACACATTATCTCACCCCAACAAGGAGCCTTTGTGGGTGGTCGACAAATTCTTGATGGCATCCTAATAGCCAATGAATGCATCGATGATAGGATTAGAGCTAAGGATCCGGATATTTTGTGCAAGGTGGATATAGAGAAAGCATACGACCACGTAAATTGGGAGTTCTTGGGTTATGTGATGAAAAGAATGGGTTTCGGCCTAAAGTGGCGTCATTGGATCCAGTTGTGCATTTCATTTGTAATATTTTCCATCCTCATCAATGGGAGTCCGACTGACTACTTTCTAAGTTCTAGGAATGAGACAAGGGGACCCTCTATCCCCCTTTCTTTTCATCATGATCTTAGAAGCTTTGAGTAGGATATTGTCTCGTGCCGACGGAGTGCTATTTGAAGGATTTGCTCTAGGGAGAGAAAGAATGAGGTTCTCACACCTCCAGTTTGCCGATGATACATTAATCTTTTGTAGAGCTTCCCGATAGGATCTAAGCTCCCTAAAAGGTCTACTTCATTGCTTTGAAGCCATGTACGGATTGCGGGTTAACATGTCTAAATCCGAAATAGTGGGGGTCAGGGAGATCTCAGATATAGACACCCTAGCGAATAGCCTCGGTTATAGGGTTGGGTTCCTACCATCGGTTTACCTAGGGGTGCCCCTCGGTGCTCGATTTAAATCTAATCCAGTATGGGCCCCGGTTTTGGAGAGGTTTGCAAAGAGATTGTTAGGGTGGCAATCGTCATTTTTATCAAAAGGGGGAAGTTAACGTTGATCCATAGTACACTGAGCAGCCAGTCAACCGATTTCATGTCTACTATGGTCATCCCCCGCTTAGTTGCTATGTCTCTCGAATGTTTGCAGAGAGAATTTATGTGGCATGGGAAAGGAGGTCAGGCTAAGTATTATTTGGTTGATTAGAACCGGGTCTATTGTCCAAAGAAGATAGGGGCCTAAATTTGCAGTTGTCGTCTTTGGTCAACAAGGCTCTCCTAGGAAAATGGATTTGGAGGTTTGGGGAGGAAATAGAGTCTTTGGCGAGCGGTCATCATTGCCAAGTATGGGAAGGGTTCTTGTTGGGTTCCCAAGGAGGTGTCAAGGCCTCACGGGGTGGGGATGTGGAAATGGATCATGGCAGCAGCTCACCTAGTTGTGCAATTTTTCAAGTTCAAAGTTGGGGATGGGTCTGAGGTCAGTTTCTGGAAGGACATGTGGATGGGTCCTCGAAGCTACAGGATGACTGCCACTACTTTTTGGTTAGCTTTGGACAAGAAGGCGACAGTCAGGGATTATATTGATGGAGGCAGCGGACTAGCAGCGTGGTGTTCTGAGAAGAGGGTTCAATGATTGGGAAATAGTGGAGTTCGGCAGGCTGCTAGAGCGTCTAGGGGCTCTCCCTTTGGTTTCTCAGGGCTAGGATTGTAGAGTTTGGTCTAGAGACAATAATGGACGTTTTTCAGTGAGATCTCTAGTTCAGTTACTTGAAGTTGGTCCTTTTGTCCCCTTTCCACATAGAGATGTGTGGAACCCAAGTATTCCATCTAAAGTATCTTTTTTTCTATGGAATGTGGTTTTGAATAAAATTCTCACATGTGATTACTTGAAAAGCTGAGGGTAGAGGATGACTAATCGTTTTTTTATGTGCTTACAAGCGAAAGAGTCGGTAGATCACCTTTTCTTGCATTGCCCTTTAGCTCATGAGATTTAGAGCTTCTTTCTTTCCCGCATGGACGTGGGGTCTTTCCCTTGTCCTTCACCATAGTCACAAAACTGTTTTTTGAAAAAAATCCGTTTAAAACACGCATTAATACCTATCGTTGAAAACAGCGTTTAAAACCCGTTTTTTTTTAAAACGCGTATTATCGTTTAAAACGTGTTTAAAACGAATCCTACAAAAAATACCCTTTTAAAACAAATAATGCGGAAAAAAAACAGATAATCTTTGAAATTTTTTGGAATGAAGATTATGTAGATATTGATGACTTTGATGACACTTTTGAGCAATTGATGAATAAGAATTAGTGATTTTATTAATACGCGTATTATAGTCTTGTTTTTAATCTTGAAAGTTGATGTTTTAATGAATTTTGATGCCTTGATGGAATAAATTGGATGTTAAAATGATGTTATGAACTTATTATTGTTGATTAGACTCTTTTTGTAGAACCCCGGAATCCGAGTTCACTGTGCTATGAACAGTGTTAGTGAATAGTGCCCTTATATGATGTGTGTAAAGGCCTAAGGCCTTCCATTGTGTTCTTGGTATTATGGTGAATCCAGTGAGGGTTTTAGGTGCATGTTTTGAGTCTCAAAAAAAGAGTATAAAGATACTTTAAGTGGGTAAAAGCAAGGGTATAAAATACCCTAAGTGTTTAAAGGGTCGTAAGTGAATAGTGCTAGTGCGCGAGGCATAAAGAGGTCGGGACCTCTCACAAACCTAAGGGGGAATGAGTCATGAGGTGTGAGTAGAGTATTGGACCCAAGGGAAAAGAGTGAAAGCACTCGAAATGTTATAAGTGTTAAAGAGGTATGTCTTAACATTTCCTCAACTTTAAGGAGCTCTAGTTTTGTCACCGCTCATCAGAATTGAGTGATTCTTGAACTATTAGAAAGATATTGGAACCTTCTTCGAGGTTCATGTTTAATGTTTTTTTAGATTTTGAGTCGAAGTTGGGTCAAACGTCGGATTTCTGAAAAGTAGTCTGCTGAAAGTCCTAGAACAGTCAACTTTGGACCAGTCCACTTGTGGGCACATTTAGACCATTAAGAACATAGAATTAGGATTTGTCCATTAGATACATAATTGTGCCCTTTTGAATGACTAGTCCAACCCAAGTTGAATCGCCTCAATCCGATAAGTCATTCAAAATTTATGGCCAAAACACTAGAGGCGAGAAAAAACCCAAAGTGACCGGTCGACCGGTGCTCAAGAGGGGTCGACCCCTCCACTAAGAGTCGACCCGTGTTCGCACTTTTTGTATAGGGTTCATTTCCAGAACCCCCTAAATCAACCGGTCGACCGGTGGACACCTCCGGTTGACCCCTCCCATTTTATGCTGAAACCGACCTTGGGGAGATATTTTTAAAGGGTTTAAGGGTCTTTTACCAACCCCTTTGCCTATATAAGGCCCCAGTATACACATCCTAAGAAGAGTTTTTAGAGAGAAGCTAGGGTTTGAACCTAGATTGAAGGTGAAGCCTTGCTTGAGCTTCTGAAGCTCGGATCTCGCTTTCTTCACGCCTTCTCAAGCTTGGATCTTGCTTCCTTGGTGTTTCCAAAGCACGAAATTGAAGGGATTTGGTTTAAGGAAGTAGATACACTCTACTTGCTTTTAATGGCATAAACCATGTTGTAAATTAAGATAAAAACCTTTGATTTGTGCTATGAACTAGTAGGAAATCCTACTAGTTAACTTGTGATGATTTTATGCTTGAAATCAAATATTGAAAAGTATAGATTATGACTTAATTGTGAAGAGCATGATAAAAGACATAAGTTTTGGGGAAAACCAATGAGAAAACCTTATGTTCTACGTGTGATTGGATGTGTAGGACTTAATTATATATTGGCTATTGTTATGAATGAAAATGTGAAGTATTGGCTATATGTAGAGTTTTCCTTTTTGTCTACCATATT
The DNA here is from genome assembly GCA_015143295.1 of Tetracentron sinense. NCBI lineage: Eukaryota > Viridiplantae > Streptophyta > Magnoliopsida > Trochodendrales > Trochodendraceae > Tetracentron > Tetracentron sinense. Next base: position 55,405,057 of record CM026554.1, on the reverse strand, counting down.
ATTCACAATTGCTACACGGACACATATGTTTACATGATCGAGATTTTCTTGGGTATCCAAAGAAGATAAAGAAGAGATGTAAAGGGACAGTAATAGAGGAAATAAAGAGGTAAATGGAAAGTAATAGATAGAAAGTAAAGAGGTAAGGGAAAGTAATGGTACAGGATGATACTAGTCATCCATCTCAGGTTGATAGAAGGCCCGCCCAACTACTGTGGGTTCATGGGTACTAATCAACTGAGTAATACCGACGGGGAGGCACGATAGCAGGCCACCTGGAAGGGAAACGGATACTGGTCGTCGGACTCCGACGAATAGCAGACCACCCGGAAGGGAGATGGATATTGGTCGTCTACTCCGAAGGTAGCCGAAGGTGAGGATAATAGTAGGCCCGCCCAATTTATATGGGTACATGGGTACTAGTTGCCTGACTCCTTAGGTGGATCTAGGGTATTTTAAATACCTGTAGAAGGAAAGTAATGGAAACTAAGGTATTTTACAATACCCGTAATGCAATGAAGTAAAGGAACGTAAAGTAAAGATGGTAAAGCAAAAGAAGATGTTTTTCCGAGGTATATGCACATGATTGTTTTTAAATTACGTTTTCGGCGCTCTGATTAAGTAATGCATGTGAAATATTTAAATTGCGATATATATGTTGTATTCATGTTTATAACATTATTATCTAGTGGTTTGTATCCGCGGAGTATGCCATAGTCGAACTGTTACTTCGGCTGGTCCTCTCGACATCTGTGGTGAGCTTCCTCAGGAGCCTTGGGTTGAGGAAGAGTACGTTGAGGAAGAAGAGACTTGGGGTATTCTTCAGTAGCAGAGGGCTCAGAAGGAGAAGGAGCAGAGGGCCTTTGTTAGGTGGCCCCATCATGAGTGATGAGAGAGATAAACTTGTACATGTATTTTGTTGAGCGAGCATGTTCGCTCTTTATTTTGGTTTATGTATAAACTTGGATATAGTATGTATAGAAGATTTTGTATTGTACTTCCGCCATAATGTATCTTATATGTTTGACAGGATGGTTCGTAATGAGTTCGCGAGCCAAAGTATCCAAAACTCCTAGGGGATATTTTGGGTTGCGACACTTTTTGTATATTATCTCACTAAATTGTTAGATATATTAATTAGCATCATTTCTAATTTTTATAATTATTAATTTTTTTCTCCGTTTTTTTCTCGAAATTTTCCCGAATTTTTCCATAATTGACCCTTGCCGAATTATTACTGAACCTTGACTTTGTGACTATACCTTTCACAATTTCTTATCCTACTGGGATTTGGTAAGTGGGGAAGGATTAAGGTTGGCATTGTGGAAGACACTACCGGGTGTCATAGCTTGGTCTATCTAGAAGGAGAGAAATAGGATTGTTTTTGAGAAAACTCTTTCCTCTCTTCCCCGTATTTGTAATAGAACCAGGTCGTTGGCGGTGGAGTGGGTTTCAGTAAGGCAGGAAGGGGTGAGCTTAGGCATGATGTTTGTCTGATATGTATTGTCGGTGGGGTTTCTATTGGGGGGCGAGCATGGTGTATTTTGTTTACTTTTTGCACCTTGCATTGATTCACGACATCATGAACCATGTGCTCTATGGTCCTTTGTACTTGTGATGCTCTATTTATATATTTGCTTGGTTTATTGATAAAAAAAATTTATAGCTAAGATCAAACATCTCTGATTATCTTAAATCTAAAGCCAAATAATTCTTATTATAACAGATAAGTGGTTGCAGTTGCCAAACGCCCCCCAAGGTTTTCGAATTGTTGGGTTATTGGATTTTTAGGATTTTGAGTCTCAGAGCTTATAAATTAGGATTTGGAAACCCTAAAATCCACATTGGTTTGGCTGCAAAAGGCCTTGTACCGAATTATTGTTTGCCACATAACCCAATGCTAAAATATTATTGTTTGGTCAACAAACAAAAAAACTTTTGTTCTTATGTTACTGAAAGAGCATATTCACTTACTCATGCTTGGTTCCATATTGTTGTACTCCAGTCCATATTTCCTTTACCATTAGAATAGATAGAATGGGTAATCCAGTATTCACTAATCACAGCAAAAAAGTTTTAAAATAAATGGTTTCCTTTTGCAATATATTATACATGCAAATATGCAATTTGTATTTTCCTTCACAAACTTTTACATATATAACTGAACTGCTTTCGCTTTCCTTCTCTTCTCGGACATTAGTCCCTAACCACTGCCACAAAATAATAAACATCGTACTCATCCAAATCAACCCGAGCTACAAAACATTTCATAACTTTATATATATATATATATATATATATATATTATATATAAAAGTATGTAAGTATCTTCACTAACATGAGAGTAAAATTGTATATTAGTACCAAAAATGAATGTCACTTAGCATAAAGTTATAAGTTATAACAGGGGTGAGAATAGTGACCCTTCTTTCCTTCGATGAGGGGTTTTCCCATCATGTTTTTGAAGTCACAACTCAGATTAGAGATATGAAAATCCGAGAACCCAAACAATAATATATTTCATTTTAGAAATGTATAGAGATTCTTGGTGACCAAGTTACGACATGGGAAGGTGTTAAGCATCCAAGATCCCCCAATTGTGGTTGGCGTTTACTCCTAAGTCCTAGCCAGAGTTGAAGGAGCTAAATTTAAATCTAATTTATAAAGCCCGTAGACAAGATTTTTTAGAAAGCAATGAAACGAGTTTATACCTAATCTAAAATGTTGTATAGCAAAGTTAAACCTAATCTAGAAAGCAGTAAACAAGATTATTGAAGAAAGCAGTAAAATATAATTGTCACTAATCTATAAAGAAATTGAGCTTGGTTAGATTTAATCTATAATTTAGTAAAACGGAATTGTACTAAAAATTAGAAATCTAACCTAATTTTGTTCTATGCAATGTTACAAATCTCATGAGAAATACTCTATTTTTCGTGAGAAATACCGAGAAAAACATCTAAAGTTTAAAACTCTGATTTATCACTATATGTTTAAAATATCGCGAGAAATATAATTTTCTTTTTTTATTGCATAAATATTGTGAGATTTAGTCAAAATTTTAAAAATATAGCAAGAAATACTCACTATTGTTGATTTGATGAATTTATAAATTTGTGATATTTATTACTATTTTTTGTAATTTTAATTAATTTTTAATCATTGTCGAGATTTAGCCGAGAAATACTTGGAAAAAATCCAAATTTGAAAAACTTAGGTCGATAAAAATCTGAGAATGAGATTTGTAACACTAATTCTAAGTATGCTAGAACTTCGACTCAAACTGTTAGTGCTTCCCTGCTTGCCAGACAGAGTCATGCTCAGACTTGTGTGTAACCTTTAGGCTATTTACTTGTCGCCTTAGACCGCTCCACTCATCAGAGTCAAATCGCCTAGGACTTGCTCTACTCTTATTCTAAAGATATTTGTATGTTTCGTCAGAGGTCTTCTAAATTTTTGAATGAATAGAATGGTGGTGGGAGGGGTTTATTTGTAGGCTTTGGGGGCTTAAATCTTAGGTCCAAATCTGAGGTTGAGAGTGTTTAAGGATAGATATATGGCCTAGATCCGCTAAACATAAGATTGGAAGATAGACATGGGTGATATTTATCACTTCTCAAAGGTTTAGATCAGATATAGGGTCATAACTATCAACACATGCCATTAGATCTTAAGCGAATTTGGATTTTTCCTTCGCAAAGCAAAAAGGGTGCTACACCATTTTGCCCATGCTTACTTGGGTCATTTTTGGATCATATCTCTCCGTATGAACTCATAGCTCAGGACACTTGAAATTTTGATTTTGTGCAACCAAATCCGAAAATAATTAAATTTACACTCATTTTGAAGAACACTTTGATACTGAGGTTAATGATGCTCTCGGATTTTGAATCTAACATATCTTTGTCATAATTTTGTCTCCTCCCCGACTGAGGGCTATGTTGGTCATCTATCAATAAAATGGTCAAATAATGTTCGATTCAAATGAAATCAATATCATGGAAAACGATTTGTCATAAACTTTTCAATGATAATGATCTCATCCCAATTGGAGGCCAATTTATAAAGGAAAATTATGCGACCAATATCTCCATAGGTGGTTAAAATGATGAGTTAAGAAGGGCATGGTTGCTAAAGTCTATCTAATACTTGAGTGAGCATCTCTTGGTGATTCTTGACAACATGTGAGTTAACCTGGGTCATCTAAAATGTGTCCTCTTTGTTAGAGGTTGCTTCCAACTGTGCAACAAAGTCAGGTAACATAATTTTTTGTTGAATAGGGATGACAAACGGATAGTCGAGAAGAATTCTTTCATTAAAAATACTTTTTGAAAAGAAAGTAAACGTCTCCTGTTTAAATGTTATCCTTGTCTCCTGTTTGCTCAGGATAGACTCTTCCACTTCTTATGGTGGTTGGCCCGACTCCTTGTTGCAAAGAACTGTGGTTTTCTACTTGACGAACTCCTGACGGAGAATCAAACCAAACCTATGGCATAGAGGATCAGCCATAGTCATGAGTTTAGATCAAGTCAACAACCAGAGGATTTTATCGATCAATAAATAGGATAATCGATAAGAGGGCCACAACATTGTGGGTCACAAATTTATCTAATATCAAAGGGTTGCTTTGACGATCATGAATTAATTGTGATAAGAGGGTTGCTTGTCGGTCATAAATTAAACCCACATCGAAGGGCCACTTTAACAATTAGGATTTCATTAGGATTAGAGGGTCGCTTTGATGATCATGAATATTTTAAGATCATAACGTAATTTTTGAAAATCTTATTTAAAACATACTTCTTCTTGACATGTCGAGGGGTTGAACCCATAATGGTTTGTCAAACACGAACTTTAAAGGGACGAACATTAATCTAACATTGATTTTGACACACTAACTTAAATGAATGCTGACTTTAATGGAGATGCAATATCACCTTTACAAATGATTTTGGTATCCAGTGAACACCTGTACTCCAAGATAGTATGGAAAACCATCCAGCTTACTAATAAGGAATAATTTTGAATCACATATCATGTTTTTGGGATGAGTTTGAATGAGTTGTGATCTTTTTTGTGAATAATAGAAGTTCTTAAAATTACAAATTGGAAGTTATCTGTTTACCAGATCTATTTAAATTTTTTTATGAGAATGCTATTAAGTGGATGATGTATTTCTTTGTGCTTGAACTATAGAAAGTTGTCTTAGGTTGTTTGGTTGAGGTTTCAAGCTCTAGTAAGTATTTTTATACCATATTTGCTGCAAAGAGTGGTTAATTTTTTTTTGCATGTTACAGTTTTTTTTTTTAAAGAAGTCTATGGTTGATTAGTTAATAATATATCATTGTTGGTTGGTGAAAACCCGTACATTGTTTACCGTTTAGTGGGACTTTGTGGTGTTAGAACTTAGAAGCTTAGTAACCCAAACCGCCCAACCTAATACCCGCTCTCGTTCCCAAACCTCGCTCTCACGGTTTGAGAGCGAAATCGCCTTAGGAGCTTGGTTTCAACTTTTGTAGAGTGTAGTTTCAGCTGCTTAGAGAGTGGTGGTTTAAAGTGAAGGAGATTGCAGTTTCACCTCCTTAGAGAGTGGTTTTTGTGCAAAGTTCTATTTTACCCCCATTGTTACATGTTATAGTTTTTTTGTTAAGAAGTCTATGCCAGCTCCGGAGGCACTCTCGTCCATAGTATTAAAACTCGGTGAGTCGACTCGAAACTCGGCCGAGTTGGCTCGACTCGGCCAGGTTTCGAGTCGAGTTTGAGGTAAAACTCAGCTTTCACACTGAAAACCGAGTAACTTGCCCGAGTTTTATACTTTTTTTGTTAAAAAAAAAATTTGAGTAAACCGGCCTACCTGAGTGACTAAATTATGTTTTTTTTTTAACACACCCCACCCACTCTTAAGTATAAATACGAAATAAAAGAGGTGTGTTTAGTATGTTTTGAATTATATGTCTCATTTTAGGCATGATTTATCATTAATTTTGAATTTATACCATGTATATAGTATTAGAAAAATATTAAATATGCTCGAGTTTTAGGTGTCATTACTCGGACGAGTTTCCGAGTTGACTCTACTCGGCAAGTTTCTGAGTCTAGTCGAGTTTTTGGGTTTTAAAACACTGCTCTCAACCATATCCTAAATTGAAAAATGATGCTCTCGCTCCCGCTCTGGTAAGTTAGGTTAGAAGTCTCTAAAAGTGTTGTGTGGGCTGGTTTTGCTTTTTTTTAGGTGTTTGGTCATAAGTCATAACTGATGTTAAAACTGGATCTCCACATACTAGCAGTGGTGCTGGTGCTTGTAATGAATGATTTGATTTTCAAATAAAAATAGTGCAGTTTGATGGTTTAAATTATCTAGAGTGGTCTCGATCCACCAGATTGTTTCTTTAGGGAAGAAAAAGAAGTTGGGTTATGTTGATGGTACCATTCTTTAACCTGATGACATTGATAAATATGTTCTAGATTGGGATTCTTAGAACACGAGTGTAATGTCATGGCTTGTGCATTCCATAGAATCAGCTATTAGGAAGGCATTCATCTTTGTGGACACATCAAAGAAATTGTGGGAAGTTGTTGCAGAATCTTATTCATATATGCAAAATTATGGTAAGGTGTATGAGTTGATACACACTATTAGTAAGGAGAAAACTAAATGAATACTATACCTGTTGCGAGGTTTATGGGATGAATAGAATCACTCCTGGACCATAGCATGCTCAGCATGTGCTAGTGAGCTACGCACCAAAATTGAGTAGAAAAAAAGTGTTTGACTTGCTTTGTGGAGTGAATTAGATGATGAGGTTATACGGCCAAACACTTTAGGGCGTGAGACTTTACTGGGACACTTTTTTCTTTTCTTAAATGAGAAAGTCAGGAGAATAATGAATAGATTGACAATGCTCCATAGAGAGAGAGTAGCTCTTGCCACTAATAGATATTCTAGAGGTGGGGGTGGATGTGGAAGCTCAAATAGTACTTCTGATACAAGTTGAACTGTACTCATTGTTGTCGTTCTCAGCATACTAGGGAGACATGTTGGGACCTAGTGGGTCATCCCTCAAGGTTTAATCAAACCGAATCCTCTACTATTTACAGCGTCTCATCTTCGGTGGTTCTTTTCTGCTAGAGTTATGTATCCTTACCTCAGTCTAGTACTCATGACACATTTGTTTAGGCTGCTACCCTTGCACAGAAGATGGTTACCATTCCCGAACGTGAGCTTGAGAATTTCCTTCAAATGGTGTCACAGTTGGAGAGTACTTTATCGTCTGCCTTTGTTCACTCAAGTACACATGAACTTACACTAAATGCCATTTTTTCCTTTCAACTCCTCGCCATAGATTATTAATTCAGGTGCTTTGACCACATGACAGTTGTCATCCATTTTTTCCTCATATTTGCTATGTAAAAAAAAAAGTTAGGGTTGTTGGTTGATCTGTCTTCAGTGTCAAGGAAATGGGGAGGTTAAACTTCTTCTTAATCTTTTTTAGCCTTGGTACTTTATGTTTCTAATCGTTTAACAAACTTATTATCTATTAGTAGCCTGGTGAAAAAAAATTGAATTGTAGTGTTACTTTTTTTCCTACATGTGTTTTTCAAGATTTGAGCATGAGGAGGATGATTGGCAGTGGTCGTGAAGCTAATGAATTATATCTTCTCTCAGAGGCTTCATCTATCTCTGATACTCATCAATCTAGTAGTTTTAATAGAGTGGAAAACTAGGGGCTGATCTTTAGGGTTTGTGGAAGAGAAGAATAAAAGAGAAGAGAAAGAAAGATTAATGGGGTGTGAAATTCAGTCTCCATCTAGAGGTGATATTGAGCTGAGCCAAGTAATGGGATGTCCAAGCTTGTCTGTTAATTAAATGAGAAAATCAATCCTGAGATTGGCTTGTTTATTAAATAAACAAGCTTGAGCAGTTCACAAACAGAGCTCGAGAAATTCACGAGTAGCTTAGTTCATTAAATATAGCTATTAGATGCAAATTTATATTAGATGCAAATTTTACTTTAACATCCTCGTATAGGTAAAGAAATTACGGTGTTACTGTAAATAAATTTTAGTATAAATTTATAATCGTATAAAGGGTATTCTTATCATGTCGGATACATCAAGCTCGACTCATTAATTAAATGAGCTCGAAAATCATGCTTGAGCTTGGCTTGTTTATTAAATAAAAAAGCTCGATCAAGCTTTTAACAAGTTGAGCTCAAGCTGTTCATAAGCAGGATGGTTCGTTAATCGGCCTTATCTCCATCCCCTCAAGACCATACAGACAACAGCCCCCCTCCCTGTAAAAACTATACCAGGTGAGAGGGAAAGTAATTGCGTAAATAATTCTGTTTTTTGTTGATTTTTTGGATAACGTTTAGATGACTTTTTATCACTCAAGTGCTTCACATGAAGAATTCATTGTTAAAAATCTGTTAAGAGTTTTTTTGCTAAGGCTAATTGATATTGATTTATGAGGTTGAATATTTCAAAAAATTTGAAACTAGTTTGGAGTTTTTGAAGAATTAAAGTTAGGGTGATGAATTCCCCCCTCCTAGTATCTTTTTTTTTTTTGGTTTTGGGTCCTAAATCTCATAGGTTGAGCTTTAGTGGCTCTGTGGAGATTCAACATTGAAGGTAGGGTACTTGATTGGTAGGGTGAACAAACCTACATATTGATGATGTGTCATATGACAAATGGGGACATGAGAACCTTATAGTGATGTCATGGCTACTCAATTCATGGCAATCACATTAGTAGATGTTTCTTGTTCCTTCAGACATCAAACGAGATGTGGGATGAAGTTACCTCAACGTTAGAACATTAGTTTATCAGTTGAGACAAGAAATTGCTACTCTCCGACAAGGGGATAAGAGTTTAGCAACTTACTATTCTACTCTTTAGGGACTTTGAAAAGAGTAAGATTATTATCAGCTCATACAGTGGGACATTGATAGAGACAGGAATAGACATCAACAATAGGTGGAGCATAATAGAATTTTCAACCTCTTGGTTGGTCTGAATTTTGAGTTTGAGTTAACTAGAGTTCAGATTTTGGAGAGAAAATGAGCTTCCTACTTCGGACTAATTCTACTTTATGGTATAAAATGAGGAAAGCCATAAGAAGGCTATGCAACCGACTCTGACCAACGATCATTTAGCCCATTATGCATCTTCTAGTGCTCAAAAGGAGGGAAAGGGCTCATCCACAAGAACAGGCCTGCTGATGATAATGATAAATTAAAGTGTGATCACTGTAGGAAGATTAGACATACACTGAAGACATGTTGGGATCTACATGGAAGACTAACGAGGTATAATTATCCGGGGCAGCGGCCATACTCTAGTGACTATGACTCCTTCCTTGGGCACCTCTTCTTTATTAACTCTCCTACAAGAAGCTCCTCATTAGCCCTAGACAACTTTTTATGACTGAAATTGATCGTCTCAGTTGGAAGATCCTTTTGTCTCAACATCTTTTGCATAGTCAAGACTCATTCATTTGCTAATTTCGTCATTCCCCATCTAGTCCAACCTAGATTATCGATTCAGGTGTGTCAGATCATATGACCAGTTTATCATTCATTTTTTCTTCATAAAGTCTATCTTTTGAAAGAGATAAGGTAAGGATTATTGATGGATCACTTTCCTCTATTCAAACTTGAGAATAACATAACTCTTTCATATTTCTTCATGTTCCAAACTTTTCGACAAACTAGTTATTCATCAGTAGATTACTAAAAATTTTAACAGTCATGCAACCTTTTATCCTACCCTTTGTCTATTTCACGTCTTGGCGACGAGGAAAATGATTGGAAATGGTCGTGAAGTAGGTCTCTACGTCCTGGGTGTTGCTGGTTCTCCTTTATTACAGTTTAGTATGAGTAATAAAGATGCCTAAATCGTATTGTGGCACAGTCGTCTTGGTCTTTTATTTTTTCAGTCATTGAAGTTAGCTTTTCATAACTTGTTTGAGTCTATCTCAGGTCATCGTCTACAATGTGAAGTTTTTGAGTTGTCTAAGCATTGTAGAACAATGTTTTCCCTAAATATGAATAAAAGTTATTTTCCATTCTAACTTATTCATTTTGATGTCTGGGCACTGGCTCCTAAAGTTTCTATTCATGGCGTTGTCATTAATTTATTTCCTATGTAGATGGCTTCTCTTATTGTACTTGGTCCTATTTGATGAATACCTGTGATGAAGTATCAAGTATCATAAAAAAAAAAGGGTTTATAAGATGATACTAAATCAATTCGAGAAGTTAATTAAGGTATTCCGATAAGACAATGCAAGAGGGTACTTTAAAGATGAACTGCAAAAAATTTTGAAAACATTATAGTATGATACATTAGAATACATGTCCATATACTCCTCACCAAAATGGGGTGGCCTAGCGAAAAAACCCTCTTATGAAGTTGCTTAATGCTTATCCACAGGCATGGTGTTAAAAATCGGCTCAATTCCGCCAAAGTTGACCAAATTGAGTCGAGTTTCGTGGTGTCCGAAGCGAAATGCACTTGTATTTTAAAAATACTGGACTTACCTAGTAAACTTCGACCGAAATAGAAAAAAAGTGTTGGGAAAATACATAACTTCGATGGAAGTTAACCGAAGTGTACAAAAAAAGTCTATAAAATGAAGGGTTTTTATGTTTTAACTTAAAAGGGTAATACTAGTTCCACTCACTTTAAACTTACTTTCTTCATAAGGAAAGACGTGTCCCTAGCATTAACCTTATTATAATTATAATTAGCTTTAAAAGAGAGTTGCTAGTATTAACCTTATTATAAATTATAATTTTATTATTAAAGTGTAGTTAGCATTAACCTTGTTATAAATTATAATTTATTATTCTAATAATCTTATTATTAGTATATTATGTCCCTAAGGAATTTTTAATAATTAAACTATTTTCTAATAGTATTTCATATATTAAAAATTATTTAAATAGTCATCTCCTCTTGACATATTGATTCAGTTATGTAAAAACATTGAGCTCATCAATTGCAGAGTGAAATAGGTTTAAAAACTAAATCAAATTTAAATTATTTATCAACTTTAATGTTCATTCATAAGTTTTTCAGGTTTCTAAAACAATTACCATGGATAATCATTGAAGAAATAAAGAGAATAAAATGGCCTTACATATTACATATCCCCTTTACTTGACAAGTGATAAAATATAGTTAAAAAAATGACAATATAGAGAATTTTCAAGAAGAAATTACAACTTAGATTAGTAGATAACGCATGTCACTTAACATGATTCTAACAATTGAATACTACATGCTTGCATCAGTAATATAATGAATTCTAGATGTGTATTTATACTTAAAGTATTGAATCTCTAAAGTTTAATCTTAAAATTTCAATAATTCTTAAAGTTTCCTAGACTTCTTTAATTTTTACATAATTTCCTTGGACTTCTTTGAACTTCCTCGAAATGTGTCAACTTCTTCCTTAGCGACGGAAGTTTATATCGAAACTAAAGTTTAATACATTGCTCACAAGAATGAATGTACCGAAGAAATTCTAGATAGAAGTAGTTCTTATAGCGGCCTTCCTTATCAATTGTATATCGCCCCAGGTACTTATCCAGATCAGTTCCGCTTTATTGTTCCTTCTCAAGTTTGCGGTTGTGTGCTTTCTTCATTTCTTGGTTTCAAATAGGATTAAATTAGACCCCAATCCATTCGGGCTATTCTATTAGGGTATTCCTCCACTTAAATAGGATACAAGTGTTTTTATCTGGTGTCATGGAAATGGTTTGTTAAGATAAATTTTAAATTCTTTCGAGTTTGAATCCTTCTTTCTTCATCTTTCTACCCCTCTTTAGTGGGAGTATAGTGAGTTGAAAGAGAGGCATTCCTCTTCCGTTCATCTTCCTCATTTGGTTCTTGACTCGTTGTCCCGAGGGAGCACTTAGCTCCTACAAATACTACTACTATATAGCCTCCATGAGAAGGAACAACAAGTTTATACCAGACACAAGAAGGGAGAATGGACCATTGTGATAAGCCCAGCTACCAATTTAGGTTCCTCCAAACTAAGTTCCATTTCAGATTCAAGTAATCCTAATGCCTCATTCATATCTATTCGTATTAATAATGATAATGTTCACATTGCCTTGCGCAAAGGGAAGCCTCAGTGTACATCGTATCATATCTCAAATTGTGTTTCCTATGCAAGCAGTGTAGTCAAGGCATCACCTGGGCATTGCCTAGGCACCTCTCTAGGCAAGCAGTAGGCACCTGGACCCTTTAAAAGTTAACTTGCTTAATTGTTTTACAACTTATTTACATATATATATCATTTATTGTTTACTTAAGATATATATATATGTAAATAATGTTATACCTCCCATTTGAATTCAATAAAAAATATCTTAGATTCAAATTCCTAAAGAATAAAAAGTCTTTAACTTTTCAGTTCAAGAACAAAATTCGTTTTTTTAGCTCCTTTGTCAAATTTTCAACTTGCAAATGATAAGTTATTTCTCATAATTTAAAATTCAAACAATTCCATTATAACAAAATATTACTAAAATCCAAAGGTCCGGTAAAAAAAATCATAATTTAGTTTTTAAAAATATTTTCCTTTAATGGGTCAAAAAGTCAACTAATAGTTTAGCAAAAAAAGACTCATTCAAGCATTACAACATTAAATGTTAATTTGCCTAGATTATTGTCAACCCTATTATGTGTATATATTAATATTACATATATGTATATTTAATATATAGACATAATTTAATTATTTTTATCACCTAGGTGTTGCCTCACCTAGCCGGGCCTAATTGCCTAGGCATCACCTAGACTCCTTGACTACACTGCAAAAAGTCAGGTTGATTATACAATTTTTAGTCTTAATTGCTTATGACGGTGATATAATCTTGATATGGAAAAAATTTAACAACTCAAGAAGTATTTGGAAAAAAGAGTTTGAAATAAAAGATCTTGGTAAACTAAGTTATTTTTTGGGTATTGAAGTTGCTCATTCAAAGACAGATTTGTTTCTCAGATAATGTATGTACTAGGTCTCCTCGAAGCTCTTGGAGCTAAACTAGCTGACACTCCGATTGAGCCGAGACAAATGACCAACACCTTTGATTGATGCTGAATGATTTCAGTGTTCTTAGTCAGTGTATGCATTCTCCTAGGACGACTCATATTGAGGCTTCATACAAGATTCTCTTGTACTTGAAGTCATCTCTTGGAAGAGGCATATTGTTTTTCAATCATGTTCATTTGAGAATAGAAGCGTTTACTGATGTAGACTGAATTTTTTCAGTTACAAATCGCAGATTTACATCTAGTTACTATTCATTTGTTAGAGGTAATGTGGTTACCTGGAGGAGTAAGAAGCAATCTATGATTGCCAAATCTAGTGCAGAAGTTGAGTATAGGTCTATGGCACTTGGTGTGGTGATCTCTTGTGGCTGAAGATGATCCTAATAGAGTTGGTTCCAGTATATTAAGTCCAATAAAGCATTATTGCGATAACAAGCCTGCTATTAGCATAGCACACAATCCCGTATAACATGATAGGACCAAACTCATTGAAGTTTATCTACATATTATCCTAGAAAAATTTAATGCAAAGATATCATCACAAATTAGTAGTGAGTCCTATCACCTATGGATACTATTTGAACTACTTATATGAGTTTTACTATGCATTACTTCCTAGGTATCGGATTACCTCTGGTGCATGCCCGAGGCCAACCTCGGGCGTCCATTCATCGTGCGGCTTTTGGCGCTAAAAAGGGGAGAAGTCATTTCATTTTCTCCCCTGTTTTTGACTTCTCCCTAATTGATATCTCTCCCCCTTTTTATCCCTATGTGTCACACGATGAATGGACGCTCGAGGCTGGGCCTCAGGTGTGCACTAGAGGTAATCCATTGCCTACTTCCTAGAACCCCAGATACACTGTGCATATACTTTAATCAAGTTAAAGTATGATCCTTCAATCAACATTCATGTTTGGGCAATAGGCAATTATTTTAGATTTCTAGCCCATTCAACACAATTGTAAACAAGTAGAAGATCCATAAATTCAAAGTACATTATGATGCCAAAAACTCAAGATCAAAGTACATAATCATAATATTGCCATAAAAATGCATAAATGATGTAACTTAATATGTACATCAATGCAACATTGAGTTACATGCAGACACGAAGCTATTTAGGCTCAAGTGGGTATGGAGTATAGCAGGCAACAAGCTTAGCTGGATCCCTAAAATATACAAGTGTACCTAATTAGGGAGAACAAAAAGGTAAAAAGCACAAAGCAGATATCAATAAACTTTATAGTAATAATTTTAGCTTGGATTTTGAGAAAACAGTGAGCAAACTGTCAGTGCTATCTGTAAACCTTATAGTAATAGATATTGGAGGTAATCACTCCACCGGCAGATCAAAATATAAACAGAAACAATAACTGACAGTAATCTGTATATCGCCAGCTCTAGTCCCTTTCTATTGTTCTATTAGGTGTACAGTATCAAGTTATATCCCAAAAATTGTTTGGGCCATAACTCTCTCTCAAACTCCAAATAAAGTTAGGTTTTCTTTTATGTGCTCCAAATAAGATGGAGAAACTCAAAATTTAATCTAACCGAATCATTTGATCTGATCTAAGTTTTGGCCTATAACTTTAGGTACCTATAATCAATTCCAAAATTGAAATCTATGTCCATGGGTGAATTCAGAGGGTTAAAATACGTATAGAATTTTTTTTTCAGAATTCAATCATTTGGTAATGATTTGATCAAAGCCACATCAATATAGGATCATCAGAGGACATGATCAACGATGTAGACATACCCAATCAGAGATCTGTCTTCGGAGATGCATTCTCTGTCCATAGTCTATGCACATAGTACGAAGAAAGGTATTGACTAATAGAAATGGAGGGTTGCAAGGGTATTCTGGATCTTACCCTTGATAGCTTTGCATAGGTTAGGGTGTGTCCACCCTTACCCTATGCACAAAGTATACTATAGAAAGGGATGTGTCTTCCCTTCCGACAATCTTGATTGATACAGCTCGATCACAGACACTCTTGCAAAATCCTTGAAGATGAGAATACATGCTTGTCTAATAAGAGGCATGGCCATTGCGTCAGCCAAAAGGGATTAACAATATGGTCAGAGATGGAATATTAGATTTCACTTCATGGGCTTACAAGATAAGGATTTGTCAATAGAATTTAACTGAACAAATAAGGCCTTGAAGGGTAATACACAAAACTAAGAATCATAAGTTCATGAGTAATCATGAAAAGCTCCACTCATTTGGGTGCACACTCTTAAGTAGGTCGCTTAGCTTATTTGCTTCTTTTCGCGCATCCGGATTTTAACTACTTTATCTTTGCATTATGTTTGTTCTTGATCTACCTATTACTTAGCTCAATTTACTCATATTTTTAAAAGGACTCCGCAACCAAGTTGATTGATCAGGATTGATATACATGCGGACCATTATTCTTTTACCTGAATGTTGTTGGATGATGAATTCTAATATCCATCACTGGTAGATAAAAAAAATTTCCAAAATGATTTTGAGGAAGTTTATCTAAGATAGATACCTTGGGGTACATAGCTAGGGATCTCTCGCATTTGTTGGATAAATTTGACGACATCTGGACTGATTTCTTGGGTTAAAATTGGGATTTTACCCATAGATGGTTGTTGCATATTGTCAAAGTTGTATGGATTGGATATGCTTGGATCTTGACCAGTGAAGGTTGTTGCTATTCATCTTTTTCTTTCTTCATATGTTTCTCCCTTTTTTTTTCTGGGTCATGTAATTGTTGTGCACTGGTAGGATGGATGTTTTCTACTAGACCAACGATTCTCTTCTTCCAACTTTTTTCTTTTCTTGCTCCCAAGACCCACAATGTTTTGACCAGATATGGGTTGCGTAATTGTTGAAATTCTTTCGTACAATTTTTACAAGACCTGGGTCACGTAATTTTTACGTACTAGATCCACGATTCTATCCTTCAATTGATCTCTACCTTGTTTGCTGCAATTTCTAGGTAAGGTTGTCTCTGCTCCTGTCATCGCCTGACAAACTATGGTAGAAAGACTGTTTTAACTATGTTTCCCATTGCCTATCAAAGATTGCAAGTTTAATCACTGGGACGAAACGCGAATGGGTGAAACGAATAGAGGCTCAAAGTAAAGCCACCCTCTTTAATTTTTTTCTTCTTTAGACCTTCAGCGATGTTTATATCTTCTTTTAGTTTATGGAGAATTCTCACACT
This sequence comes from Tetracentron sinense, assembly GCA_015143295.1. Classification (NCBI taxonomy): domain Eukaryota; kingdom Viridiplantae; phylum Streptophyta; class Magnoliopsida; order Trochodendrales; family Trochodendraceae; genus Tetracentron; species Tetracentron sinense. The sequence continues at coordinate 55,388,785 of CM026554.1, read as the reverse complement.
TCTTCATCTTCACTTTATTTGCTCCCTTCTTCTCTATGATTCAACTGATCTGGTGATGTTTTCACTTTGGTTACACTCTTTTGATGACTGCCTTTAAATGATTATTTTTCTTTTACTTCAACGACGCCTGGTCTTTAGTCGACATTAGCCTCCTTTCTTAGGTTGCTCTCGTTCTCTCCTTAGCTTTGGTTGTTTCAATTTCTCCTTGGGTGTGATTATTTAATTCTCTCATTGGCTATGATGCTCCCCATGCAATTGATTCGAGAACACGTGTGATCAACCTGTTTTCTAGGCTCCTTACTTACCCTTTGCAGGATCAAGTCATAACGTAGTTCGGATTCTTTGACTTTGGGCGTGCCCAGTTAGTGTATTAGAGAGGATGGTCATAGGCTTAACGTTCTGACTAGCTTAATTATTTCAGTATGTATGAAAAGGACTACGCAGTCGTCCAAGGATAGCCTCCTTTTCTTTGATTAGCCAAGGGTGTGTCTGACTATGGTCTTTCCTAGATGGATTCACATTGATGGACTCAAAGTGGTCTTCATTGCTTCACTTCGTGCGGCACCAACATGTTTCTTCTATCAATGTAGTCTTTCTCCTTTTGCAACTGTTAAAACTGTGAGACTGCCCACTTAAGAACTTCTATTGTATTCTCGTGATTTGTTTGCTTTGGATTAAGAACTGACATATGCTGACAGTGAATCTGTAGCTGTCTATCTCTTTGTTGCATTCACTTTTGAACTTTAGTGGGATCATAGATTTTCTTCACAGGTTACCTAACTCATTTTCCCTTGCATTGCCCCAACTTATCTCAAGACCCCACAGTTTAAGGTGGTTTATCTCAGGAGGCTTTATTTTATGGACATCGGGTTATACTGTTTTGCATGTAAGAATAAAATCATGAACTTTGGCAAAATTGAAAGCAATAGCACAAGCTTTCTTCTTTATACCCTATAGATTCTTGGCTTACTAGAGATGAGGATTTATTCATACAGTAAGTCCCTTTGTCCACCACACATGCACTGTCCATTGCTTTGGATTAAGAACTGACATATGCTGACAGTGAATCTGTAGCTGTCTATCTCTTTGTTGCATTCACTTTTGAACTTTAGTGGGATCATAGATTTTCTTCACAGGTTACCTAACCCATTTCCCCTTGCATTGCCCCAACTTATCTCAAGACCCCACAGTTTAAGGTGGTTTATCTCAGGAGGCTTTATTTTATGGACATCGGGTTATACTGTTTTGCATGTAAGAATAAAATCATGAACTTTGGCAAAATTGAATGCAATAGCACAAGCTTTCTTCTTTATACCCTATAGATTCTAGGCTTACTAGAGATGAGGATTTATTCATACAGTAAGTCCCTTTGTCCACCACACATGCACTGTCCACAAAAAGGATGAAGTTCTACCAATCTCTGCCATTTGGATCGGAGAATTTATGGCGGTAATCGGGTTTAATTTTCCAGAAATTGCACGATTATATAGCCAAATGGAATACTTGTGATTCCCAGACTTATGATATGGCTAAATAGGCTCAATGATCTCTCTTTGATAGGCCGGTCTGGTGCTCCGCCTGGTTATATTCGTGCATGTTCCGACTCGCACTTATTGAAGTGACTCTTTAAGATCCAATTCATAATCTTCATCTTCTGAACTATTCCTGGTTTACTTTTTGAAGGCTTTTCCCTTCCTGCTGGCGATCCATTTTCAAAGTTCCTTGTTTTGATCTTTTGCCTCATAGGCTGCTAGTTTTGTTGGTTGGTTAATTGGTCACATTTTATTCAAGAAATGGGTTGAATGGTATTATTTGGATATGGCAAAATCTCTCTGTTAGTTCCTTTATTAAAATCTTGAAAAAATGGTGACAGGACATGGACTCCAATAGAAGATAAAAGGACTACTATAGCTAACACTGACAATGAGAGTGATGGCTACTATAGTTGACTTAGAAGAAATGACTCTCCCAAGACTAGACTCACTAAGACCTCAACCTGTGCCGTTGGACTACATTCCAGATAACTGGCTCAAACAACTTCTATCTTGCAGTGTCCTTGGAAATAACAGTGCTCTATCGCTCGGATTTAGGCTTATCATTTTCTTTGGTACCAATGGATCGAATGGGTAATAAGGTGGAATGGGTCAGTTGGAGAGGCATCGTTTGGGCAACTCATTTGCCTTGACAAGTTGGGATGGCTTGTTGCAGTTGGTCCAAATTTGTTTTTGTATTGCCACTTTTTTCACTTATTTTCTTGGCAACCAAACATAGGGTAAATAGATCCCACCAAATCTAACTTGGAGGGAATGGGGAGTGCAACCAATTTAACAAATTTGTCATAAAATGGATTTAACCATTGGCTCCATTTTTGTTACATCGATGGTACTATGGTAGATCACCTTTTCCCCATGTTAATCCCCCCCTCCCCCCCCCCCCCCCCCCCCCCGCGGTGACTATTTCATCCCCTCCCCTAAGAATTGAGATTGACTTACCAACAAAGGTTTTTGCAGTCATACAAGAGACATTCCTACTTTAACTTTAGCATCACATATTCATATTAAGATTCAAACATGTCCTTTAAGAGACTAATATTTAAAGAAGTATTAAATAATACAAAAAAAATTAATTAAAGAGGGAGAAAACCCATTTAGATTCAAACATGGTGTGACATTGTGCATTCTAAACTCATGACGTCGATAGCCAATTCACTTACACCCATCGGCAACTCAGTTCAACTAAATAACCAAGTTAGTCGGGCACCATTTATTACAAAGATAAAAATTAAGAAGTGCGCTCTTATGAAAAAAGGTTGAAACAAGATAGTAAAAATTAAGTTGAGTATGGGCCGGCCCGAACCCAACTCAAACTTATATATATATATATCTATCTATAGTACATTGGCCGGATTTGGGCTTCATGTATAGAATGAGTTTAGGTTTGGGTTAGGTTAGGCAAGAGGATAAATAAGACGGGTTGAGCCCAACCTGGCTTCAGCCCAGCTCAACCCAACTGGCCCATTGTATACTCCTAGTTCCAACTCATTTAACTGGGTTAGGGGATCCAAAGCTCATTGGGTCGAGATTGATTTGGTTAGTGGGTAGACCATGTGCCCCTTCATGCAATCTAAATTTATTTTATCTTCCAAACAACAAACAAGGCTCAATTAGCTCTGAACCTGAAGAGTAAGAGTAGCAGGATATCATCCTTATACCCCAAACAATGTGGTAGGGAGCCGGTTTAAACCATTAGCGGATAGGAATAGGGTCACCCCGCCTTTGGGCTGCTCTTGGCTGTGCCTAAACACACACCTAATGACCATATGGGCTGCTTGTGTATGCAATGTAGGTCTATAAGGTAAAGGGGCATTTAATTCATATATGTGTGTCCTAACATGAGGGATTACCTGAATGCCTCGAAGGTCGATTGGTGTAAGTGAAATTATTCAAATCAGTTTATGAGAATAGTTATACCACAGTCGTAATCTAACTAGACCAGCACAGATCATTAGGTTTTGTCACCGATTATGGTCATCCCATTATGAATATATCAAACTAGACAAGAAAGCATGGTACTTAATTATAGAATGATGCAAGTGATATGCATATAAAAGTAGCTGAACAAGAATTAGGGTTTTATTTATAGGCATGTTTCTGAAAGGTCAAAAGTTTGAAATCTTTCCTAAACTTATGTCCACGTATCATATGTATAAACAATGATAGAAGCTGATTTAGGTCTAAGCTCACATGTATTCAAAGAATGATCGGTCATCCTAGACCATTTTTGCTCCTGCTTGGGTTATTTTCAGTTCCCTCCATCTGGTCCTCGTAGCTGAAGAAACTAGGAATTTTGATTTGAATTAGTCTAGGGGTACTCCCAAAGTGTACTTCCAAATCCTAACCATTTAATACAATTATTAAATGGTTAGGATTAGAGCTTATGTGGCATTAGAAAAAACAAAATAAGCTAACTCAAATCCTAGCCCTTAGTGCTTTGTTATAAACGGTTAGGATTAGGGAGTATGTTTGGGAGTACCCATAGACCAACTCCATTTGAATTAGTCTAATAAAATCCAAAAATGAATCAAATTTATAATTTATCTAACTGAAATTTTGGTACGAGTTCAATGGTGCTCTTGGATTTTGGATCTAACATGTCTGTCGCATAAATTTGGTTAATTTTATTTTTTTTTTACTTTGAGGAGTATTTTAGTCACTTATCTATCAAATGGTCAAAGAATGTCTGATTCAAATGATATCAATGTCATCGAAAAGGGTTTTCCATAAGCTTTTTAATGGTATTAATCACATACAAAATGATGCATTCAACATTTACAAAGTTTGAGTGAAGCTTATGTTGGGTTGCAAGTGTGGTTGTGTATGACTGAGTGTGTTGGGTGTGTGTTTCCTTCGTCTTGCCTTCAGCTATCGCCTTGTGGTGTAATTTGATTGAGTTAACCCAAAAAAAAACATTTACAAAGTTGTGGAAAAGACTTAATCCAAGTCATGCTTAGTTTCATGTTGTTGTACTCCGGAGCGGTGGCCCCCTAAATTTTTTGAAATCCCTACTTGTTTTGGTAGAAATAGTGGGTCTCACAACATTTTTTCCCCCAATTTTTTTGTCATATATATAGTGGGCCCTCCAATAGAGTCCAGTTATGCCTTTAGGTCGTCACATGTCCCTATTGACATCCCTTACACCCTTTAACGATGATTAAAATTCACTCACTCTTAGGGTTCACCTACTTATCCTTGGTTTTTTAGAAAAAAAAAATATTATTTCTTTTTTAGAGTTAGTGAATTTTAACTAGGGTTTGAAAAATATTGATATTTAAAAAAATATATATACAAGGATAGGTGGGGTGAATCTTAACCACAAGGTATCAATAGGGACACATGGCGACCACAGTGACATTACTGGGAAAAACATTTCTCAAAATAGAAATATTATCCCAAAAAAAAATTTCTCGAGGGATACACCCCGAACCCCTAAGTTCCATACCCTCAAATTCATTAATTTTTTTATTGGTGTATTTCGGCCCCGCAATGAAAATTTTCTGGCTCCGCCCCTGGTTGTATTGTAGGACTGTAAACGGATGCGGATATTATCCATATCCGAATCTGTTTAGTTGGATAATTATCCGAATAGGTATACGGCGGAGCGGATTCGGATAATAAAATACTATTCGTTTATAATCAGATACGGATTCGGATAATGTTATATCCGTCCGATTATATAATGCTAGAGTTCAATCGCGATTGACTGTGATTCTATTCTTTAAATAGATAGATGAGGATAGTTTGGGAATTAAAGTAAAACATTAAACTAAAGTTTTGTTTTATATAAGGATAGTTTAGGAATTTTGGAAAAATCAGGCTACGCCTGCCTCTCCCATTATAATAGTAAAGATATATAAATAATATATTTTGAATTTATAAAATTAAAATAACCTTTAAAATATATGTTTTTAATAAAAATTTATATATTTTTTAAATATTAATTTATATTTTTTTAATTTTTTTAAAAATTAATCGGATAATTCGGATACTATCCGAATCCGGATATTTCAATCGGAGTCGGATACGGATATCATATTTCACTATCCGACAGATATTTATTCAGATTCGGATATCCGGATATATAATCGGATACGAATTCGAATATATCAATATCCGCTCCGAATCTAGTCTGTTTACAGCCCTAGACTTGTACTCGAGTCCATATTTTTCTACAATGGAATAGATAATATACATTACAAAATAAAGGGTTTCCTTTTCCCCGGCAGTGGACATCCAATTTGTATTTGCCCGCGCATACTTGACCCTATATAATTGAACTGTTTGTGCTTTCCTTCCGGGACATCAAGTCCTAATCTCTAGAAGACTAAAACAAAAGAACAAACGTCTTACCTGCATAAACAAATCAATCAGAATTATAAAACCACCCAATTATAATATATGCATTAGCAATCTGTTTTTATGACACTAGATTGGCTAAGAATGAGAGTAGCACTCCTCTATTATTGGCATAGACATCATTTGTTATTGTTATGCAATGATGGTACACTGTCATCACTAAGACCCCCACAATAATTGCAGAGTTAAAGCAACAAGATGAGGCTTACAGTGAACTCGTATAGCAAAAGGGCCTTTTTTTTTTTTTTTAAGTAGAAGAAATCATTTACGAAGGTTAACAAGTGTTAGGTTAATACAAATGGTAGGCCTCTTAATTGTGAATAGTACAAATTGTGGATCTCACATTGCCACACCGCCTGATTTCGAAAGCGAGTCCTCTCAAATGAGACATACATCCTACTTGGAGCAAACCAGAGGACATAACAAGGGACCTTTTGATGGCGTTCTCTGTTGTGGATGGCATCACCTCAAAGGAAACCTCGAGGATTCCACTCATAAGTCTCATATTATTAGTGGATTTTATGCATTTCCTTTCCTTGTATCTGTAAAGATCTTCCTAATAAAGCTTAAATGAATGTATTATTTTTAAAAAAAAATCAAAAGCTCCACGATGTGCTTTCTTGTGTGGGAAATCTTTATTGGGCATGTTATGGCCTAATCATCTCCTTTTTTTTACCTTAGCTTTATCAGTCCTTTGCATCGCCACAAACACAGCATTTAGCTTTTGCTCAAAGAGGAAAACCACATTAGCAAGCATTCCAAACCCACCTAGCCTTTAAGTTCCTTTTAGTTTCCTCCCCCTTTACATATTCCCTATGTTTTTTTTTTTAAAATAATGGCTTTTTTAAAGTTCCACCACCTTCATCAATCTCTACTAAAGCAAGAAAACAAACCCCACAATCGAATAATAATTAGTGCAGAAAGGTGTTTCTTTCTTGAGATCCACATAAAGAAAACCCACACATTCGAGATCCCTTTTCTCCTTATAAGCTCATTGTCTTCTTTATTTGCAAGTTTAGCATCCTCATCTCCTTCTCTATCAAGAAATTAGCCCCTCGTCACCCTACAAATTTGTATCCCTTCTCCAGTTCAAGAGAGATATACTTATTGCTACCTACCTGTTCTTCTTAATTTGAGATATATATATATATATATAGAGAGAGAGAGAGAAGAGAGAAATGAGTGCTGATTGGGGACCGGTGGTTGTGGCGGTGGTGTTGTTCATCCTTCTGTCACCGGGACTATTGTTCCAGCTACCGGCGAAGACGAGAGTGGTAGAGTTCGGAAACATGTGCACCAGTGGGATAGCCATTCTAGTTCATGCAATTATATACTTTTGCATAATCACCATCTTGGTCATTGCTATAGGCATCCACATACACGCGGATTGATCTTCTGATATCCTTTCCTAGCTAAAGTTTCAAGCAAAAATGGTTCTGTGTCTTCCTGTTCTATATATATTTCATCTTTTCTTGTAATTTTCTTTCCCTTTATGAGGCTTCTTGGTTGATTCTTGTATGGTTGGTTTGGTTAACTGAAAAGGGAATTTCTTAATGTAACTTGTATGAGAGAGGTTCATCTCAATTTCCCAAACACTGTTTGTGCTTGCTTGCTTTTGTAAGGCTAGGCTTTGATTCAATGAACCATGTCCTAGTTTTAAGCCTTGTGTGTATCTCACCCCGTGGATACTACAAGGGAGACCCGTTGGTTTACTGCCACAGAGGTAGTAGCAATATAGAGCAACCACTGACAAGAGGACTCATGCTAATGGCCAACCTGCATGCATGCCCAAGTAAGATCGGGTGGGGAAATTGGGGCAATTGTCCGGACGGTTTACCTTCGTATTCGGGTCGGTTATTCAGATATTGATTATTGAGGCAGTAACACGTGGGAAAGAGCTTGAACGCCATTTTTAATGGCAAAACGCCTGGTTAGCTCGGAGCACAAATATTGGAGATCACATTCCCAATTCGCATAGCTCCACAGGGGATTGTAGTTTGTACCAAAGATTTGATAAATGGCACGCTAGAGCGGGGCATTCTAGGAATCAAATGGATAGCAATAACATTCACAAAGCACAAGCTTAAAGCATCTCCAATAGCCTGTGCCAATTCCAAATTTGGCAGAGCTAGGGCAGGGCAACCCAAGCCATTTGGAGGCCTGAAGAAAGAATTCTAAATGGGGCTTTTTTTTATTGGACTCACTATAAAATGGGGTTTTTTTGGGGGGTTTCTTTTCACTTAATCAGGTTCATAAAGCTATCAAAGCCCACGCTTTAAGGCCTTCATTTTTTTGGAGCCTAAAGCGTGGGCTTTGATGGCTTAATGGATGGGCCGGCCCTGAGCTACAGTTCCAAAATATCATATTTGGCATATTCTACTCCAATGGTCTATACCAATTCTATTTTTTTCAACCAACATTTTTTTTCAATTACTATTCATCCACCTATCAACCATCATTCATCCACTTTCTCTCCTCTATAAAAATAACAACACATGGAGAGAATTAATCACCATTAACATTAACATATTTTTGATAATAGAATGAACTATTTGAGAAGAACAAATTTTTAATGGACATTTCAATGAATCTTCGTCCGATGAAGATCGAAGAAGGGGATGTAGTGCAACTTATAGCATCGGAGTTCCACATAATGAAAACACAAGGAGATAACCAACCGGCTAAACACGGTGGTTCTACAATTTGTCAGTGACACATCGTTCGAGCTAGAGTCGCCAGCAACAAGAGACTCATTAAAGATTATTTTGCTAAGGATCCCGTCTACCCAATTAACATCTTTCGGAGACGCTTTTAAATGAATCGACCGTTGTTTCTTCGTAATCTTAAACGCAATCCAACAATATGATAACTTTTTATCCAAAAGAATGATGTCATCTGCATTACCGGGTTATCCGGTCTACAAAAGCGTGTAGATAAGTTTGCAATTTATAGGAATTTTTGTGAGGGCAAAATGGTAAAATAAAATAGTTGTTGGAGGACAAATGGTAAAAAAAATCAAATATAGCTTATTGAAGGGAAAATGGTAAAAAATAATAATAATAATAATAATACAAACGTTGGAAGACAAAATAGTATAATCTTATATATATAGCCGTTGGAGAGTAAAATGATTAACAATTATAACTATTAGAGAGCAAAATAGTAAGACTCCATTAAAAATCAACGAGTCAAAAGTCTGCCAAAATATAGCAAATGCCAAATTACAGCACATGCTATATTTTGGCATAGGCATTTTCAACCGTCGGAGCAAATTTTTTTTTGTTCCAAATGCTATATAATCTAGGAAGCACGGATACTTTGAAAATAAAAATGTACTCATATCGCGTACCCGTATCGCCGTATTGGATACATTTCGGATACGACACTCTAAGGTAAAACTTAGCTGTTTTTCATAATTCTTATCATATCGCCACACCTGTATCGTATCGCCGTAGCCTTGCGTAAAAGTATTAAAACCGAGTGCGCTCTGAACAACAGAGGTGGAAAGGAAGGCTGCTCCACCAAAGGTCTCACTCTCTATATGGATCTGCGCCTGGAATTGGATAAGCTTCTGGGTCAAGCTTATCATCTCGGGCAACTGGAACTATATTTGTAACTTAGCGAGGTGGTGATGCTGGTACTGCTTTCACTGGGTATACTAAAACTGATGAAACAACGATAAATCTGTTGAAGATGTCACCATCAGTCGATCCGATCAACTCTTCCTAAGCTATAATTTGGCACTAGAACAAGAAATGGAGCACCTTGGACACTACAATGCCAACGTGTTGGTTCTCCCGCAAAACATGCAAGGGAAAAGTTTTAGAGATTATAAACGAGTGACACGAGACTTTAGGGTGTCCCAAGATTTTGATGCTCGGGCTGCCCGATAACCATTCGGTCTCCATAGCATTTTTGGTTACAGTCTCCTTGGCATTTTTGAATCCGCTTCAACACATTTTTGAGAGAATCTCTCAATCATTATCAAAAGGCAAAACACAGGTGTGCTTGGTGCATGCTTGAGAGGTTATATGAATCATGTGCCCGGGAGAATCGGCTCTAAGATTCTATGAATCATGTGCACGAGAGAATCGGCTATGAGGTTCTATGAATCATATGGTCGAGAGAGGATCAGGTTTTAAAATAAGAGTATGATCCATCCTCTCGTGCACCTCTCAAGCATTCACCAATTCGCAACACATCTGCCATTTCCATTTCGATTTCGATTTCTTTTTTGGTTGTAATTCCACACTGCAATTACAACAATAGGGGAAAGCAGTGTTTTAGGTTAGCCCAAAAATCTTACAGAATCCTTATAATCTAATGCACACTTCTACAGCGTAGACAAAGGGGAAAGTAAATGCTATTTGAGTTGAATTAGTAGTAGTTCTTGGTAACTTCGTACACCATTAAGGACGGCGCTTATGGTTTAGCCAAATGGTTGATATAAAGAGAGTTGTGAATGTTCAATGATCGAGCGATACCCAAATGCTCATGTGCATAGTTAGTTTCTACCATTAAAGAAATTGCAATCCAAATAATGTAAAGGAAACAGTGCATCAAAAATAACTCAAATCACTTAACATTGTTATAATTTATTAGTTACTAGAGATCTGAATTCAGAAGCAATATTACAGAGAACATGGAAAGCAAACCCTAGCATCAATCTAATCTAAAAGGGATCGACGAGATCGGTTAAGAACCAATGTAGACGTGGACGCCAATAGCTAACAAGAAGATGCAAATGAGGGCGAAGTAGAGGATGGAGTGAACCAGAATGGAAGCGCCACTTGTTTGAAAGTTGCCGAACTCTATGAATCGGTTCCGACCCGGTACCTGAATCAGCAATCCTGGCGTTAACAGAATGAAGAGCACCACCGCCACGAACACTGGGCCCCAGTCCGACATCTCCTCTCTCTCTCTTCTCTCAGACTGGGTCCTAGCCAGTATGTTAGGTGAGGAGTCCAGAGGAAGAAGAGGCCTTTATAAAGGGGTGTGAATGAGATTTGGTGGAAGATGAAAAACGGGAGAGTGTGATGCCCAAGTCACTGTGGATTCACTCCCACCGTCCCACTTTCCTCTTTTTTTTTTCCATGTGGGATGGGTTGAGAGTTGAGACTTGGGTTGGAGGGAGAATACTTCGGTATTACGAAAAGAGCCATCCGCTTCTAAGCTGACCCAAGTGTCCCGTGTCCCTGATTAACCATGGTTAAGCTTAATTAAATTAAAATTAATATATTTTTTTTTTCTAAAACCTATGGTTAGATTGCTTAATCTTAGGGGGTTAACCACAGTCGAGGGATAGTAAAAGGGGCTTGGACCAAATAAGATCACTAGGGTCAGCTTAATGGTCTTGCTCTCGGTGGGCTTTCAACATGTGGCAATAAAAAAAGGGAAGAAAATATTAATCGGAGAGAAGTCAAAAAATAAGGGAGAAAATAAACAACTTCTCCCCTTTTTATCGGCACATGACGGACACTGAAAACACTGAAAAGGGGCAAGACCAAATCCGATCCCATATCTTTCATCCTAAAGGATTATATGTCGGACAATGGTGACGGATTTAGGATTTACTTTGACCAAAATACTCATGCTTAGACTTACCCTTATGGCACCTTAGCGGCTACCCTTAAGTCTGGCTCCTTTACATGTTGGACAATGGTGACGGATTTAGGATTTACTCTTACCAAAATACTCAAGCTTAGACTTACCTTTATGGCACCTTAGCGGCTACCCTTAAGTCTGGCTGTGTGTGTTTTGAGAGTGTGTTATAGTTACATGATATCATTTCAACCATAAAACCCATCTTCAACTCATCACGTGTCCCTTTTAACTCTTTTTAATTGTAGTTAAGATTCACTAACCCTTAATAAAGTTTTAAAAAAATCTAACTTCAATTTTAGAAAGAAAAAAAAATTAATCACAAGAGTTAAAACTTCTCAATTAGGGTTAAAGGGTGTTAGAGACTAGGCTAGAGTATTCTACTTTCGCCCTAGCCAGAGTAAATTCGGGTTCATGGTGATTGGTGAAGTAAACCGAACCAACCCGAATCTTGAGCCGAGTGAAAATCACAACCTGAAACCGGCAAAAATAAGATTGGAGCCTGGAGTTTACGTGGTCGAGTAGATTCAGCAAGTAATCTCTGTAGAGACTTCGAAAGCAGAAACATACTTATTTGACTTGTATGAGTTACAAGTAACAGCATTTTAGATTACCTTTTTGGATTGCTTATTAGATCAAAATTCCTGGATTTGGCATTTTAGACTGCCTTTATAATTACGTTACCCCATAACAAATTCAAAATTCCTGGGTTTGGCGTTTTAGATTACCTTTATAATCACGATAACCCCTAACAAATCCATTATGATTCTTCAGCCTTCACTAACAAATCCATTGCGAGTATGATATCTTTTTCTTATGCCTCACACAATAACAGAATTACACTCTCACGAATATTAGAATGAATTATATATATATATATATATAATAAATCTAGGAATTGTTACTCAGAAATGCCTTGAATTAAAAAAAAAATGACTTAATGTTTAAAATATTTAAAAGTGTCAAATCAGGTTTGGAACATATATATATATATATATATATATATATATATATATATATATAAGGCATACCTGCTTAGTAAAAAATATAAAAACTTCTAATCTTCTAATCTCCATATCTAAATTCACTGGAAATTTTAAAACAGGTATCTGAAAGCAACTTTGATCAGTTCATCCTATCACAACAATACAGTCCATGATAGTTTCGAAGATCATTAAAAATAAACACAAGCAACAACCAACCAAAGCAAACCCCCGATATTCATTTGAGATGTCTTAAAACTGAAGAGAATTAAGCAAACTGATTTAAATCCTGTATACTACTGTAAATATTCCCCATCCTTGCTTGAACTCCTGCCTTAACTGTCTTGTTTTCATGCATAGTTCAACCGGAATACGTCATTCAGCACGTAAAAGCTTCCCTGAGGTGTCGGCATCAAATGGAACATCTATGGGCAAGACAAAAAATAAAGTGAGAATCGCATAAAGAACAAATACAAATAACAGGAGACATGTACTAGAGACTGACATTCTTTCCTCAACAGACTACAGAATGACTATAGAGGGGTTTTGTTAAATAAGCCAGTAGGAGCCACCCAGCACTTCCACCTCAGTATAGGTGTGTGTTAATCAAGAGGAGTGGAGGGTAATTGACCAAAAATAGATGATCGCTGCAGCCACTTACTCCTTAATCCTTACTTGACTTTTACTCATAACAATATCCATCAAGCAACTTTGCTCTAAAGAGACAAATGTCCTTTGTTTAGATAGCTAAGACCAAACTTTTTCCTTACCAATTTTTCTGGTGAAGAATTATTAGTTGGCAAGCTGAAAGCGGATAGTGACACCGTTGGCAATAGGCATTTATTTTACATTGAACAGAACATGGTCATGGGAGGATGGCATGGAAGGAACTCTAGTGGAAGAGCAACAGGATGAGATTTGGACAAATGACCATACAAAAGAAAGAATAATCTGAAAGGACTGGCGGAATCCCACCTCTTTGGTGCATCTTACTTGAGTAGCTTTTGGAACCGAAAAATCACGAGTCTGTGACTCTAACAGCAACAAGACCAGGTATGCCTTAGAAAACGGCTTTACTCTAGTATTTGCCCAACAATCTAGATCCAAAGCCACGGAACTGAAGAGTCCAGTTTCCCTGGATGTGTTGATAATGGCATTTGTAGTATAAGGCAATAAAAGCAATTGACCCAAATAATGGAGTTCCAGTATAAACATGAGTAGCTTGATGAAGGACACATTCAAGGGAGCTCTACCACATATAATTAACAGTTTCCCCTTGAAGTATGCATTTAAGGGCGGGATCATTCTTACCCAAGGGATCATTTCTTTGAAGTGCGGGCAATCGTCCAAAATATGATTTAGGCAATTTGTGGGCCTTAGCGGAAGATAGAGATGCATCTGTAGAGTATTGTCTAGAATGGGTGGGTAGTGAAGCAGTGTGGTGCCCCATACTGAGACGAAGACTCAATGATTAGGAAGTAGAGGACTCCCTTCGCCTCTTATCCCGTCTGCTTTCTGCCTCTCCATCCTTGTTCCTTAAGGATGAACGTTTGAGGTCGAGTGACAACAAAAGTTGATCCTCAGTAAGATCCTTCTACAGTCATTGTGTCTCGCATCCAAACCCCCTTTTCCCCCCCACAAAGCTGTCTAGAATACCGGAGTTCCAATTAAGGTATCCTTCTTTCTCTAAACAACATTTAGAGACAAGATTCTCACATGCAACCATTTGAAGAATAGGGGTTGGAGATTGGCCCACAAGTGTTTCATGTGCCTCGAAGAGGATGAAATAGTGGAGCACCTCTCTAGCATTATCCTTTTGCTAGAGAGATTTTGAGCTACTTCCTTTCCCTGATGGGAATCAGTTGGGTCTTCCACTGCTCCTTTGGGAACTTCTTATCTTATTGTCTTATGGTCAAGCTGCAAAAACCTTTCTATGTCCTTCAGTCTCTTGTGTTGGGGATGATAGCATGGGCTCTCTAGACGGAGAGGAACAATAGGGCTTTCGAGGGAATCACTTCTTCTTCGGGTCTCAGAGGATATGGCCGTATTGGTTACTATGTTGTACGCTTTGTCATAGCGTAGTTCTTCTAGATGTTTGCTTGTTGGGGTGGGGTCTACTTGTGAACTCCTCTAGCTCTTCGTTGTTTTTTCTTTGTTTATGCTTCTAATCTGTACTCATTTCTCATTTCCACCTTTAATATTCCGCTTGATCTTGATTACTGATTTAAAAAAATATGTTATATTTATGAAGTAAGAATTTTGAATTATTAACCTAATTCTCGTTTTCAAGTGTACAACATTTTACTATATCATATGTTTTTTTCATATTACAATTCCATGTGTCAGTGCATGTGATTATGATTCTCATCACCCACTGAATCCACCTATAGGAGTGTTCATGCATGTTGGAGTGAAGAGAACGAGTACAAGAGCTATATTTGTGACTCGTGAGTATACATCCTGGGAAAATGATCTCATGATCTTGGCCTAATATTGTAATTATGTGGAGACAAGTACTATTGCCCTCCTAGTAATGATAGAGATGTCGATTTTTTAAGTCTCCTTGCAACTTCATGTGATAGAGATGTCACTTTTTTAAATCTCCTTGCAACTTCATGTGATATGATGTAGCTCTTGTTTTGGAATCCATTTGAATTTGTATTTCTATTTTTATGAGTATTGAATATATAAAACAGATTGTGTATGTTATATTCATCTCTGACTATGGTACATCATTGTCAGTGAGTATATTTGCTCCATTCCAAATGCATCTCTTATATACATTGAGTTATTTGCATTCTTTTATCAAAAGTGTGCAAATTTGTGTTCAATTTGACATTTTTTGAATGTCCTCAAAAAATACCCATACGAAGTTACAAAGGTGCCTTCTGAAGATTCCGTTCATGAGACGGAAGGTAGCCGACACATTTGTCAACCCAAAGGGCATGAACCAGAACTCATAATGTCCATCGTGCATTTGAAACATTGTTTTTGGAACATCATTTCACCCCCTCCCCCCCAAATCTGATGATAACCCGCCCTCAAAACAGGCTTAGTGAAATAGGTAACGCAACTAAGTTCTTCTGATCAAGGTTGTTAAATCGTAATCAAATCGTTTTAGGACTGATTTGATTCAAATCGGGATTCAAATCGTAAATCGTAAGATTCAACCCCTTTTAAAAAAAATTGTTTAAAAAATTACTTAATAAAAAAATAGAATAATCTAATATTCAAAAGATTTTATTCATATTTATTGATAAAAGAAAGTAATGAACATTGCATACACTATAAAAAAAACGCGAATGAATTCCATAAAATGAAAAAAAAAATCGATATTATTAAAGACAAATCAACAAAAGTAAACTTATATAATCATGTTGTATGAGATCAAGTATCAAAAGACTTGTACAATTAAAAAGACTAATAAAATAAACTATCAAGTTTTCCAAAAATCCAACTCCATCTTTCTTTTTCCTCTTTTCTTCTCTTTTTTTTCTTGTTTCACAACATGTTAGAAAGAAAACCCAAATAGGGGTTTGGGCATGTCCGAAACACAGGTTTTTTTGTTTCTTCTCTCTTGTTAAAAGACATAAGTAGATAACTGATATTGACCCTAAAAAGGAAACGGTAGGTACAGCTAGTCCGTGAACAACCAACCATCGCACTGTAAAATTGGATAGATTCGACTCTTCCTCAGCTAGGCTTAGGCAGAATAGCTGAGCAAGTACAAGTATTAGTATCATATTGAATGTCACATTTGATCTATAATTTGTTTAACGTTAGTACCTTTAGAAAATTAAAAAAAAATTAAGTATTGGTCCGGTAAAAGGGGTTTCATGCTCGAATCAACTAAATCGCATAAATCGTACGATTTAAATCGCAAATCGTAATCTGAATCACAAATCAAATGAGATTTACCCAATTAAGATTTTCACCTCTTATTTGAATCGTTTTGTTAGGGATTCGAATCAAATCGTAGGATTTGAATCGCAAATCATAAGGATATAACAACTATGCGTCTAATAGCTCATCAATAGGAGTGTATCTGAACCGGGTTAGCTCGAAGTTCTGCTCGGCTCGGCCTAATCAAGCCCAACTTGAGCTCGAAACATAGGTTCAATCAAGCTGAGCCGAGCTATTTTTTGAGTTTGAAAATGTATTCAAGCCGAGCTCAAGCCAAAGCCTGCTTGATTCGGCTCGACTCGAAGCTCGGCCCGATTAAGGCTCAGTTCGGCTCGAGCCCGGCTCGGCTTAAATATTATATTAAAAAATAATATTATATATATATATATATATATATATATATATCATTAATATATATATAAATAATATAATTATAATAAATTTATATATATATATATATATAATAAAAATATTATTATTTTTTATTAAAAAAATATTTTTTAATCATTCAATCTGAGCTCAAGCCAAGCCGAGTTCGGCTCGAGCTCGAATCAATTTGAGCTCAAGCCGAGCTCGAGCCTAACCGAGCAGATTCGAGCCAAGCCAAGATCAAGCATAGATGAAAAAATTTCAAATCGAACTGAACTCGAGCATAGATGAAAAATTTTCAAACCGAGCCAAGAGGGCCATGCTCGGCTCGAATACACCCCTACTCATCAATTATGGGTAGAGGAAATCTATCATTAGTCGTGACATTGTTCAAATGCTCGATAGTCTACACAAAGCCACTATGACCCATCTTTCATACGCACAAATGGGACTGGTGAGGAGTAGAGACTGTTGGTTGGAGTGATAATTTCAAATTGAAACACATTCCAAATTGAAGCATATCAGCAACTTGTCGTTCAATTTTCCCTTTTTGGAAGTGGAGATAATGATAAGGCACCACATTAACCAACTGGCTTACCGACATCAACATGATTCAGTGTCCGGGGATTGTGACCAATTTTCGGGGGTATCCTTGTGGGCTCCCTAAGATATTAAAAAGAAGTGGAATTCTCTCAGGTTATAACCGGACTCAAGGAGATCGGTTATAACCTGGTGATTACACATGTCCATTTTGTTAGTGTTCTGTTAGTATTCCATTAGTGTTGACATTAACATGGAAGGAAAATGCATAAGTGTAATCACCAGGTTTTAACCAGTCTCCTTTGAGTCCGCTTATAACCTAAGAGAATTCCAAGTCGTCCAAAAATTATTGGAGATTGTTGTCCTTTGATTCAGCAACATGCCCAACAACAGGTTGACACATAAAGTAATGTGCATGAGGCACCTTATTAAGTTTTTACACATGCCGATGTTTCAGTCATGCCATTGATCATGATCTCCTTGTCACCAATGTGAAACTGCATCCATATGTTGGAAAAATCCCATAGTATGGGTCCAAGAGTGTGCAACCATTGCGCTCCAAGGACCATATCGCAACCATCAAATTCAAGCATATAGGTTTCCCGTGTCCATAGTAAATTCAGATTTTTGAATCTTAAAAAAGGAGGTTTGGGCACTTACAAGTGTCTCACTATTTGCAACCATGATATCTAGTTCTCCATTAAGGGTGCACCAAGTATATCAATCGCTTGGGAAGTTATGTGTGCTGCCAAATTCAACGAGTATAACCACAGATTGGTGTTTAATTGTGCCTTGCAAACACATCATTCATAGAGCAACAACTAGGGCTGCACAAAGCCCGATTGGCCCGTTGGTGCGGCTCGGCTCGGCCCGGTTTGGCCCGAGATCGGCCCGAAATTTTGGGTTCGAACAAGCCAAGCCAAGCCTAAAAAAAAGCCTGAAAACTAATTCAAGCCAAGCTCAAGCCCACCCCTGTGCAGCTTGGCCTGACTCGAAGCCCGGCTTGAAAATTATTTTAAAAAATAAATATATATATTATTTATATATATCATTATTATATATATAAATAATATAAATTTTTATTTAAAAAAAAAAAAAGGATTCAAGCCGAGCTCGAGCCAAGCCAAGCCCGACTTGAGCTTGAATCAATTCGGGCCGAGCCGGGCTTCAAGCCAATTTTTTTTTTTCAGGCCACACAATCGAACCTGTTTTCGGGCCGAGCCGGGCTTCGGGCCTCGATCAAACTACTTCAAGCCGAGTCGGGCTTGGCCAAGCCCGGTTAAGCCCGGCCCAAATACAGCCCTAGCAACAACTCTTGTAACAGTGTGAAATGATCTTTCAGGACAATCGTTTTCATCATTATCGTGTGCTTCCTCTAAATATCCACCACCATCTATCGCATCAAGACCTTTGTTGGACTCGGACACCAACATTTCACCTTCTATAAGAAAAAATTGTTACTTGTCCTTGCATCTATGCCTAGCTATGAACTTTTCGTCACAGTTATAGCAAAGACCTTTCTTACGTATTTCGTTCATTTATGTCAATATGAGTCGTTTGAAGCAGAACCTAGAAGCTTGCGGTGTTGCCTTGACCTGGGATGTCAACTGTGGTCCACTTTTCCCTTGTATTGGCCTTATAGGACTCCAGTTTTTAGTGTATTTCTCATCAAATAATCGAGCTAGAGAGATTGCTTCGAATGGTATCAAGGGTTTTTCGCTCTTAACGTCCGCACACACAGAGGCACTAACTGAAACGATGCATGGGTATATTTATTAATCGGCTAGATATACGTTTGAACCTCGTCTAGTACTCACATAGACTACACGTCTACTGGAGGTTTTTAAGTTCAATAATAATCTTCATATAATTTGGACCAAATCCAAAAAGAAGAGCCTCAGTAAAGGTTTGCCATGAGATTACCTCCATTTGTCGCTCCAACCAGTGGTTCCACATGAGTGCATCCTCCTCTAGGTAGAAAGACGCCACCATAACTCATTCATGTGGAATTTGATGAAACCGCATAATTCTCTCAGCTTGATTAATCCATGGTTCGGGGTATCTACCATTAAAATGAGAGGACTCTAACTACAATATGCGGATTTGAGCCGCCACTATAGGAGTGTTGATTCAATCCATTCCCGAAATTTTGGGGACTAATGACGCCCACATCACAGATCCGATAACCTGTTCATGTGATCTAGGGGTGATGCTCGATCACCTGTTCATGCGATCCAGCTATTGATTCGTCCTCTAATCTCTTGATTGATGCTTGCATTGCATGCATCATCTCCATCAACTCGGACATTTTTGCTGATTCCAATGTCTTTTCTTTCTTTTCGGATGTACCATAAAGCATTAAACACATGAGTGAGTGCTCCAATAACAAATTGTAACGAGCCTAGTCATTACAGGGAAGAGAGAAGATCTTGTTAGAGGGAGATCGGCACTTCAAGATCTCAAAGGGAGATCAACACCTAAGAAGTCCAATTTTCATTGCTTCTAAAGAAAAATTGTTACAAGATTTACAGAGTATTAGAGTAGACCGCTTCTACTCTTCCCGCAAAATGTGGCCTGTATATTTCCCAAAACACTTGGGGGCTTAGCAAACCTTGTTTCTAAGGCTAAGACTCATATTCCCAATTTTCAACTTCCAATATCCAATTTCTGAATGATACAAACCTAAACAATACACCAAAAGCCCCAGGACTTGTGAAACACGTGAAATCAAGTCCTATATCTATTTATGAATGTGATTGTGACATACCACGCTTCCACAGCCAACGTCCTCAATGGCTCTCACTCTAGGTAGCTTTCACTCTGGCAGCAGGCAACAGGTAGCTCTTTTCCCTTCTTGGGATGGCTCTCACACTCTGCTCTAGGTAGCCCTCTCCTAAGTTGCCCTCTTGCGACGGCTCTCACTCTGGCGGCAGCAGCCCTTTTCTCTATATTCGAAACAGCTCTCACTCTGCTCCAGATAGACCTTTCAGTGACTCGAACCCAAGACGAGGCCAGCTTTGTTACCAAATTATACGGATCTAACCAATACACCAAAAGCCCCAGGACTTGTAGAAGACGTGAAATCAAGTCCTATATCAATTTAGGATCATAACACTGAGACTCCCTTTCTACTCATGGTTCCAAGACCATAACATCGCCCCCATCTTTACCAATAATAAATATACATGTAACACAATTGATAAAAGAAAGCATCCATTCAATTTCACCTCCAAATCACCACAAACGAATAATCAGCAAGAAATAAAAACACCAAAAAATAGATCAATCAAAGTTTCAGTATCAAATCGATTAATAAAAAAAATCAATCAGAAGATCGCCCGTAAAAAAAAAAAAACTAAGATCCTGTGAAAGCATCAATATAATAAGCAAAGCGATCACAACAGTAGAAATAGAAAACTAAATAAAAGAAAGGATCTCAAATGTTCGAAGATATACCTGACTGAACTTGAGTGCGTGCTGTTCACCAGATAGCTGTAGATTGCCACTGACGAAGACGAGCATGCCGCCGGCGGGACCGGAGGGCTGGCAATCGACGGTGCTGATGCTGTGCTTGCACTGCTGGAAGGGTAGACTCGTCAGCTTAGCCACAATGTTCTGTGAACCCTGGATCTTTTGGCCCTCGAATGTAAGCATCGATGCCTCCTGATACAGATTAGCGAGGCCCGCACGATTCGCATCAAACGTCGAATAGTAGTGCTCCACGAACGCTTTTGATACAGCATCAGGATCCATCGTCGTCGAACTACGCCCTAATTTACTTCTCCCAGTCCCTTCTCTCTGTATGTATATCTCTCTCCCTCTGTCTCTCACAGCAGCAATGGCAGAAGAAATAAGGGAGGAGACGGAAATGTAGAAGAATGAGATTTATAGGGGGTTCGTTCTTTTGTTGCTGAGAATTGCAATGCTCGGGCCTTTGCAAGTCTCGAGACTTTCCCGGGTTTTGCAAGTCTCGTCATGAGCAATAATTTGACTCTTTTATTTTTAATTTTAATGCACGTTTGGAGATGAAACAAGATTATTAGTTTCCTTTTCTTTTTTCTTTTCTTTTGGAAGAGGATACCCATGCCTCTTAGAGCACCAGACAAAGTCTCTCGGCCGTGATAGGAAATCACACACCTTTCTCGTCTATGTGCAAATTAATGGTATAACAAGCTGTGTAGAATAAAAATCAATTGAAGCAAATCACACACACAAAAATCAGAATATACAATAAGAAGCATACCACAATTTTTAACATGGAAAACCCTTTAGTATAGATGGAAAAACCACGGGACCAAGTCCAGTAAAATCTTCCACTATGAGTAAAATAATGGGGTTACATAAGTTCTCTCTAGACAACCGTGGAGGATTCCAACATCAAGTGATAGAATTACTTTGATTACAATAAAGTTTTACTAAATAAAGTGGATAGAACAAGTAAAGTGAGATTTCTCACCTCAAAGGAGTAGAGTAGCTTGCACAATGGAGAGTAATTTTTCTTCTTCAAACTCCACCATTTGTTGTAAAGAAAACCCCCAAAACATGAGTCTTCTTCTTCAAGAGAGAAAAACACATTTATCTTGGCAAAACCATGAGCCTCTTGTGGGTACGGAGAAACTCTCTAGCCCTTGTATGTGATAGGTGAGGGGCATTAAATGTTCACCTACCTAGTACTTCCCATTTTTCAAAATAGAAAATACTAGTGGGCTCTTCTCAACCCACATGCACCCATTTCATAAAGAGGGAAGCCCAACAATATCCTCCTCCCGGCTTATAAGGAGGGCTCACCCAAACCTGTCAAGCTTCTACAATGTTCATGATTATCATTTGGCAAAGCCTTGGTCATCATATCTAAGGTATTGTCTTCAATATGAATCTTTTCAAGTTGTAATAACTTCTCTTCTAGGACATCACGTATCCAATGATACTTCACATCAATGTGTTTTATCCTATCATGGAAACTGACATTTTTACTTAGGTGGATGGCACTCTAACTATCACAGTACACAACATGTTTTTCCTGTTATAACCCCAATTCCTGAAGAAATCTCTTCATCCACAATATCTCCTTGCACGCTTCTGTAGCTGCAATATATTCTGCTTATATAGTTGATAAAGCATTACATTTTTGGAGCCTAGACTGTCATGATACAACTCCCCCTGCAAGTGAATAGATAACCTGAAGTAGACTTCCTTGTATTTACATCTCTAGTCATGTTTGCATCTATGTAACCTTTAACATAGGCTTACCATCTCTAAAACTCAAACACATTTTGAATGTACCTTTGAGATACTTGAGAATCCACTTGACAGCTTCTCAATGCTCTTTGTTAGGATTGGCAAGAAACCTGCTAACAACTCCAACTGCATATGCAATGTCGGGTCTTGTACACATTATAACATACATAAGACTCCCTACAGCTGAGGCATAAGGGATCTTCATCATTTCTCCTTTCTCCTCTTTTGTAGATGGGCATTGCCTGGAACTTAACTTAAAATTACTTGCAAGTGGAGACTCAACTGGCTTTGTATTATTCATGTTGAACCTTTGTAAAACTCTCTCAATGTATCTTTCTTGTGACAAACATAATCTCTTGGCTTTCCTATCACTAGAAATTCGCATGCCTAAGATTTGTCTTGCGGACCCTATATTCTTCATGGCAAAGGATTTGTTTGGCTCTTGCTTTAACTTGTTAATCTTGTTAGTATCTTGACCAACGATCAATATATCATCAACATAAAGCAACAAAATAATAATATCACCATCAGAGAACTTCTTGATGAATACACAATGGTCTAAAGATGTTCTGCTATAACCATGATCTGTCATGAAGGAATCAAACTTCTTGTACCACTGCCTTGGGGTTTGCTTTAACCCATATAGGCTCTTCCTTAGTTTACAAACCAAGTGCTCTTTGTCTTTGACTTAAAAACCTTCTGGCTGCTCCATATATATTTTTTCTTCCAAATCACCATGAAGGAAGGTTGTTTCGACATCTAGTTGCTCAATCTCTAGGTTCATGCTTGTAGCCAATCCCAATATAACTCGAATGGATGAGATCTTCGCTACAGGTGAAAAAATCTCATCGAAGTCAATGCCCTTATTTTGTCCAAAGCCTTTCACAACCATCCTTGCTTTGTACCTTGGTTGTGAGCATTTATCTTCTGTCTTTTACTTGAAAACTCACTTGTTTTTAAGTGTTTTCTTACCTTTTGCAGCTTTACCAAATCATAAGTGTGGTTCTTATGCAAAGAATCAATCTCTTCTTGCATAGCTTTCATCCACTTTGTCTTGTGCTCATTTTCTTGAGCTTTTTGGTAGTTTTCTGGTTCATCGGTCCTCATCTATAAGCAAAACATACTCCAATGGAGAATACTTCTGAGATGACTTGTGTTGTCTAGAAAACTTTCTTAATTAAGGATCAGTTTGTGCTTCTGAAAGAGGATGCTCTCCTGCTCTAAAAAATTCTACATGATCTACAATCTCTGTAAGAGCATCATCACTAACTGTGTCATCATGATCTTGGACATCCTCTCTATCATCATGTACATGGGAGAAGGAATTGGGTCAAGATCAATGAAGTCCTCTACATAAGGTTGTGGATTTTCAACCTTATCAAAGTCTTCAATTGTCTGATCTTCAAAGAATATCGCATCTCTACTTCTAACAACCTTCTTTTCAACTAGGTTCCAAAGCTTGTAGCCAAATTTCTCATCTGCATAACCTAAGAAGATACATTGTCTAGTCTTATCGTCAAACTTTGACCTCTCATCTTTGGGTACATGTACAAATGTCCTACAACCGAACACTTTCAAATGTCCATATGAGACATCTCTCCCTTCCCATACACTTTCTACCACTTCTCCATTCAAATCATCTAAAGGGAAAAAATTAATCAAGTATACAACAGTATTCATGGCTTCATCCTAATATTGTCTTGGTAACTTGGCATGTGAGAGCATACACTTGATTCTTTCCACTATTGTACAGTTCATCATCTCTGCTACACTATTGTGTTGTGGAGTCTTTGGAACTGACTGCTCATGCCAGATGTCATGGCTAATACAATATTGCTCAAATTGTCCTATGTACTCACCACTATTGTCTGTACGGGTGCACTTGAGAGACCTTCCTGTTTCTCTTCAACATTTGTATGAAAGTGCTTGAAAACCTCAAAGACCTGATCTTTAGTTTTCAAAGCATATACCCAAATTTTTCTAGAAGCATCATCTATGAAAGTAACAAAATATGACCACATACATAAGAATAAACAATGAACACAACGATCCATAATTTTAACTTTCCTAAAGTTTTAACTTTCATAGGACCACATACATAAGAATAAACAAGATCCATAATTTTAGTTTTTCTTCTAGGTAAGTTCTTATGAAAAGAACTCTATGTTGTTTACTAACTAAGCAATGAACACAATGATCTAAATGTGTACCTTACATGTTTAGAAGAAGTTGCTTCTTGGCAAGAATTTGCAATCCCTTCTCATTCATGTGGCCAAGCTGCTTATGCCACAACTCAGTTGCTACATTCTTTTCTACTGTGTTCACCTCACTCTTGCATAGTTGTGCCTTTGTCTTGTAGAGACTGCAATACTTATTTCCTCTTGCAACTACAAGTGACTCTCTAGCAAGCTTCCATTATCATTTACCAAAGTGGTTGTCATAGACTCCATCATCCAACTTTCCTGTTGAAATCAGATTTAGGCGAAGATCTGACGCATATCAAACATCCTTGAGAACCAGTTTGCAACCAAATTGGTCTCAAGGCAAATATCACTCATGCCTACAATCTTAGAAATGTCACTGTTTCCCATTCTTACAACCTCATAATCTCATGAACTATAAGAAGTGAAGAACTTCTTCATAGGAGTAGCATGGAATGAAACACCTGTGTCAATCACCCAATCTGTATCTTGACATGTGAGACTTAGACATTCCTTCTCACACCCTGATAAGAGGATGATGTCACCTTTTGTGACTGTTGTAATAGTGTCATTGTCTCCTTGCTTCTCACTTTTCTCTTTCTTTTGCTCTCTCTTGAGCTTTCGACATTCATTTTTATAATGACCGAGCTTGCCACAATTATAACTTGTAATTTCCTTTTTTGATTTGGATCTTCCTCTTGACTTCTCACGATTGTAAGGTTATCTGTTTTTACTTCTTCCTCTATTTTTTTTTGTAACAAGTGCATTTGATTGTGAAGAACCCAAGGATTTTCTTCGTATTTCTTCATTTAATAAACTTCATGTTACTTGGCTCATTGTGATAATCTCATCTAGTGTAGAATTACTAAGAGACGCCACTAAAGTCTCCCAACTGTCGGGCAAAGAACTGAGTAGTAACAAGACTTGCAACTAATCATCTAGTATCATCTCCATAGAAGTAAGTTGATTCACAATACTATGTATTTCATTCAAATGCTCTACAATGGAATTGTCTTCCTTATACTTCAAATTCACAAGCTTCCTAATCAAGAAAACCTTGTTGCCATGCAGTCTTTCTTTCATACAACCCTTCCAGTTTCTTCCAAAGTGAGTTTGTCGATGTTTCTACAGATACATGATGAAAAACATTATGATCCAACCATTGCTGAATAAACCCAACGGCTTTCCAATCACGCCTTTTCCAATCATCATCACTTGTACTTTCCGGTTTTGATTTATCACCTTCTATGGGTCCATACAAGTCCTTGCAATACAATAAATCTTCCATTTTGGCTTTCCAAAACTTTCAATTGCTTTCATTTAAGCTAATCATACGACTTGTGCTTGCCTCCATAATTTTCACACGAAATAATTAGAGTCTAGCTCTGATACCACTTGATAAGAAACCAGACACCTTTCTCGTCTATGTGTAAATTAATGGTATAACACGTTGTGTAGAATAAAATTCAATTGAAGCATTTCATACACACAAAATCAGCAAACACAATAAGAAGCATACCGCGATTTTTAACGTGGAAAACCTTCTAGTCTAGAGGGAAAAACCACGGGACCAAGTCCGGTAAAATCTTCCACATGAGTAAAATAATGGGGTTACACAAGTTCTCTCTAGACAACCGTAGAAGATTCCAACATCAAGTGATAGAATCACTTTAATTACAATAAAGTTTCACTAAATAAAGTGAGATTGCTCACCTCAAAGGATTAGAGTAGCTTGTATAATGGAGAGTAATTTTTCTTCTCCAAACTACACCCTTTGTTGTAGAGAAAACCCCCAAAACATGAGTCTTCTTCAAGAGAGAGAAAAACATTTTTCTCTTGGCAAAACCGTGAGCCTCTTGTGCGTATGGAAAAACTTTCTAACCCTTGTATTTGGTAGGTGAGAGACATTAAATGCTCACCTATCAAGTACTTCCCATTTTTCAAAATAGAGAATGCTAGTGGACTCTTCTCAACCCACATGGGCCCACTCATAAAGAAAGAAGCCCAATAGGCCATACCTTATACTACACAATTAGGAAAGCTAGGATTTAAATCCCAAAGGGTGGCAAATAAGGGGAAGGAACTTGAACTCAAGAACTCCACTTCTTGAGGTGTGGTCTTGGCCACTAGCCCAACCCCTCGTTGGTTGGGTTTGAATTCACAAGACTACAAGTCAATGTCCATCGCTAAATAAGTAACAAGGATTTGCTCTCCATCTACAATAGGGATTTGGCATGTGTCCCGAAAATAACAATCCTAACCGAACAATCTATCACACATCATGGCAATAAAAAAATGCAACACATTTCCTTTCCAACAATCCTAATACAGTTAATAGTAATCCTTGGATTATGTTAACCTAATTAGGGCTCTAGAAAATGTGAACTGATAGTTTGGATCACATGTTGCATCATGAGCCGCAAAGGATCAGCACTCTTTCATTTTTTTTTAAGGGAATTGATTAATATACGATTAATTGTTAGGATTAGTGTGGGGGCAACAAGGTCTTAGAGCTGATATCATATGCATTAAAATAATACAAGTGTCTCATAGCTTCTTTTTTTATCAACTTTTCTAAAATCGTAGTTGCTCCATTACTCAGCCTTTTGGAGTGAGTGTGTGGGTTTACTCTTATGGCACATTGGCAATTACCTTAGGTCTGATTGTGTGTGTTTAGCGTTACCTTACCTATTAACCAAAAAAAAATAGGATTAGTCACACCTTCAATCCAGAAACGAGTACTTAAAAGATAACCTGGTTTCTGTTGTCCAATTGAACTTGAACAAAAGTTTTTAAAATTTTGCAGATCTTTACTGGAAGCACCAAAATTACTTTAAAAAATTGGGGTAGTGCCATCCTGACCAAATTCTGATTCTCTTTTATCAACAACTTTGTTTAGACCTTCTCGCGTTGAGCTATCCACATAACAATTCTAATGCATCTCACAACTGGATTGAATTACAGGGTTTACAACCTTTGTGTATCATTACCAAATACCCCTGAAGGTATGTTTGGATACAGGGAATGTGCCCAACCCCCAGCACTGTAGAAGTGTCCATATTGGTTTCAGAAAAATGGCTTCATATCAATTACTCCCAACAACTAAAAGCAGTCATATAGTGCACAAAATGAAGGTTGAGCATATATTCTAAACTGCATTTTTAACCCACTGCAAGAGAAAGTTCTATGCCCCCAGAGCTAACATGCCCTTTCATGTTGAAAAGTGAGTCTTAGGTATTCTTTCTGCTGGGCTTGAAGGGAACAGTAGAGGAATGGACGCATCCACGATATTTAGCTATTAAGTGCCTGATTTCTGGGTAAAATACTTGTTTCATCATGCATGCATGTGCTTACAAAGGAGATGGAGTGAAGTGGGTTAGAACCACTTCACTAGACATTTCTCTCCGCACATCAAATGTTGCAGCTAATGTGTGAATATGCAAACCAAAAAGGAGAAGCCCACAAGGGCTACAAAGTAGAAACAACGGCTAATTGCAAACATACTACTGATCGTAACAAAATAAAAGGAAATACCATAATGTATGTAAGGGACAGGTTCTCTATATTAAACATAATTTAGATAGTGTCTAAAAGTACGGAGAGATGGATACATATCTACCAGCTGTGGAACCATATCATTTCCCCCTTATCCGAATTCCAATTCTCCCATTCACATCCACAAGCAGAGCAAGTTTATTGGCGCATTGGATGGCTTTAGTATTAGTCATAATTCTAGTACACACAAAATCTAATATCTAATTTTGGTCATAGAAACAATTTCTCCTATAAATGAATTTCAATATTCGACAGACCAGAAGAAAATACAACTGACATGACAAGTGTGCATCACCTCTTGCCTATTCTAGGAATCATTTTAAAGGTAAAATGTCTTCACCTTTAAGCCTCCTTTCAATAACTCTGATTCTAAACGCTCTGG
Organism: Tetracentron sinense; assembly: GCA_015143295.1. Classification (NCBI taxonomy): domain Eukaryota; kingdom Viridiplantae; phylum Streptophyta; class Magnoliopsida; order Trochodendrales; family Trochodendraceae; genus Tetracentron; species Tetracentron sinense. The sequence goes on along the minus strand of CM026554.1, from coordinate 55,360,101 downwards.
GCAGTGAGTTAGACATGCTTATTGTAGCGACCCGAAACCCACCCTAGGAGTTAGAGTGAACTTTGGACGACTAATCATGACTTGCTTGACAACTAACCTGCAAAACCCACAGAGCATATACGATAGAGGACAAAACAGCGGAAACATGCTCTAACATGGTATAGCGGAAGTCTACCAAACCTCTATGTATATACATAATCAATCCAAGTTTATACAAAAAGAATCCAAAAGAAAGTGCGGACATGCCCGCCAAAATACATAAATCTGACTCTCGTCTCACCCACAGCTAAACCACTCAGAATCTACAACCACCTATTGGTAACCCTCTACTGGAGGTTCCTCCAAAGGCTCCTCAACGTACTCCTCTTCCACCCATGGACCAGGAGCACAAATATCAAATGGAGTAGCAGCTCCCTCAGAACCTGCCGACATAAGAAGTACGGCTGAGCATGGAATACTCAGCGGGTACTGAATACTAACCAACGATTATAGCATAAACATGGCAATACATAATCAGGAGCAATTCATAATTGTCAAACGGAAACAATTTATATCCTACAAGGAAGTAAAGCAGTTTATAATCATGCTTGGAACTCGTAGAAAAACCGATAAATCCTCTTGAAAACATCGTGCACTTGACTTGACTTGAAATATCTTTTCGTACGTGAAAGCTTGTCTTGTCTATCTTGCTTGATTCTTGTATGTCATGTCATGTCATGCATGCTTGCTTGTGATCATGTAACTTGTGAGATGCACTTGTGAGATGCACTTGTGAGATGCCTTGAGAGGGAAGGGAGACCCTTCTTTATGCAATGCACTTGCGAGGGAAGGGAGACCCTTCTTTATGATATGTATGTACTTGCGAGGGAAGGGAGACCCTTCTTTATGATATGCACTTGTGAGTGAGGGGAGACCCCTCGTGGAATGTTGGTTCTTGTCTACTTGTGAAAAGCGAGGTAAAACATATCGTAGGATATGCCCCGCCTCTAACCATGTTCTTGAAAACCTCGATAAATCATGCCATGCATACCGTGCTCGTGGGAACCGTGTACATACTTGCATTTAAATTTAAACATGACCATTGGGTAATTTTACAACACATATAGCGTCAAAGATTAAGCAATTCAATATTCATAGCATTTAGGGAAAACAGGAAACACACTATCATAGGCCCTAGTAATATTCAGAATTTATTAGGCATGCATTTCCTAATTTACAGCTCACTGTATTCACCTTGGCATTTCATCAAACATGGTGTGTTCATTATGGATTTACCCTACAACATGCTTTTCTAGATGGTTTTACTCAATCATACATGTATGTTTATTATTGGAACAATGCCCTTCCCCGTTTTAATCATCACCACACAACCACTGGCATCCAATCGCCCCTTACATCTCCATTCACCATTTACCATTCATCCATTCACCATTTATCCATCTCATAGCACATGTGTAAATGAAAGGAAATCAAAAGAAAAGAAGGGAAAAGAGGAACTATAACTAGGAGGGTAGTAAGAAGCACCGACCTTGAAGAAATGAGGAAGAAACCCTTTTTCCAAATGGCTGTGAGTTGCTGCCCTAGCTTGATTCGTGAGCTCCACGAATGCTTGCACCGAAATCTTGAAGAAAACGGGCTTGAGGTTGATCTAGGGTCTCAAAACCCTTTGATTTCTCTCCAAAATGGAAACCCTAGATTGGAATCGCCTTCTCCTCTTTCTTCTATTCTCTCAAACTCTGTAAGTGTTGAATGATGCCCTAAAGGCTCGGGTTAAACTCTTAAGGTAAGAGTGAACTGACAAAGGCCATAATACCCTTACTGGGATTTCTGTGAATAGTGCTATGAATAGTGCCAACTCGTGGTGCCGTGAATGGTGCCAACTCGTGGTGTTGTGAATAGTGTAAACTCGTGGTGCTGTGAATAGTGCCAACTCGTGGTGCCGTGAATAGTGCCAACTCGTAGTGCCGTGAATAGTGTCAACTCGTGGTCCGTGGATAGTGCCAACTCGTGGTGTTGTGAATAGTGCAAACTCGTGGTGCTGTGAATAGTGCCAACTCGTGGTCCGTGAATAGTGCAAACTCGTGGTACCGTGAATAGTGCCAACTCGTGGTCCGTGAATAGTGTCAACTCGTGGTCTGTGAATAGTGCCAACTCGTGGTGTTGTGAATAGTGTCAACTCGTGGTCTGTGAATAGTGCCAACTCGTGGTGCCGTGAATAGTGCAAACTCGTGGTGCCGTGAATAGTGCCAACTCGTGGTCCGTGAATAGTGTCAACTCGTGGTCCGTGAATAGTGCCAACTCGTGGTGTTGTGAATAGTGTCAACTCGTGGTCCGTGAATAGTGCCAACTCGTGGTGCCGTGAATAGTGCCAACTCGTGGTGCTGCACAACGTGCCCGTGGTGAGTTGTACCACGGATGCACACAGTATACGTTATCAGAGTACGTTGTCTGTGCTACGATTTCCTACAGGTACAGACTGTTTTGGCCATATCTTTTGACTCGTTCGTCCGATTTTGACGATTCAACTTGCGTTGTGTTCGTACTTCGAAGAGGAATAATTCTGACATTTCAAAATTTCCAAATTCTTCCTCATTTATTAATCATACCTCTTAAAAAGGCAAGATGACAACGAAAGTATCATGTATTAAGCATGAAAAAGTCTGGGGCTCTACACTTATTCTCAGCTTCATACAGAACAAGGACTCTGCCACGTGGAAATGTCCGTAATTAGATTTCGAAGCTGATCTATGAGAATCTTGACACATTTGTTCTTATCTGCAAGTTCCTGCTTGCAGGAAAGGGGAAAAATTATGAAAGATGCAACAAAGAACGTTAACTTATTAAATATTATTTTGAGAAATATCTAGGAGAAAATGCCAACATCATGGACCAAGTATAGATGGTATTCACATAGGATCAGTCAACTGAAACATCACATATTCACATGGATACATTTCTTAAGACGAAACAAGTATGTTAACTTCTTAAATATTACTTTAAGGAATATCTAGGGAAAATGCCAACGTCATGGACCAGGCAAAGATAATCTTCACATAGAGACACATATTCAGTTGAATTTTTTGAATAATAACAGAAGATAAAGGAAAAAGATGGTACAATTTTAGGACAAATTGCAAGTTGGTTATGTCGTCCAAACTTGTACATGTTGGAAGCTCTAAAATTACAATGGTATGACTGTAAAAGGGATAGATGGAAGTACTGGAGTAGTGAGGAAGATTTAAATTCACACAATCTTACAAAAGATATGGCTCCAGGTAGAGTGGAATGGTTGAATAACATTCATGAAGTGGGCCACCAATAATTAAGATAAGGTTTGGACAATAATGCCAATGATGATTCTTGTTGTAAGTACCAATGCATTTATGGAGGGAAACCAAGGGAATCATCAACTAGCTGGTATCCTCCAATGCATATTCTACATCAAAAAAAAAATTTCTTTTGAGTTTTCTATTGCTCTTCCGAAATCATTTGGGAAGATGTTAGAGCTATAGAGACAATAGGTAATAGTTTATTTTTATAGTTCCTGGAAGGACCAATCCCAGGCCCCCAACTCATGCACCAAAGAGAAGAAAGAAATCTGCATAGCATAAGGTTCTGAAGATCGTATGTTCTACGAAAGTTTCAAAGACGCTCTACAGGAAAACCCCATATAAACTGCATATTCAAATTTCAATACATGGTGGAGTACCTTTCTTAAATTGGTGACTCGCTCTTCCAGTTTATCGATTTCAGCTTGATCTGCCTGGGATTCTGAAACACGGGTTGTGGAACCCACCTCATATGTTTTTGCCTGTGTAAGATGAAGTACCCGTCAAGTTAGCCTGACTGAAACTAATAACATGTAAAGCCTAGAATATGTTACATCACCACAAGCTCCACTAAGGCCTTGTACTGACCGGGTTTCTGATCTAAGTGACTGAGTTCATGGCAAATAAGCAAATTTATATTGAGTTTGTTAGTGAAATTGAGCTAAATCCTTGGACACATAGTCACTTAGCAAATTCAGACAGATAATAATGACAGATAATTAAACAATTAATTATTTAATTAATTAAGGTAGAGAATCGCTTCACTAAGAGGCGCTACAATTGAGTCTTTCTTGAAGATAGTCGAAGCCTTCCATGTGCAAGGGATATGACAGCTCTATCTCTGAGATACAACTCAGCTAGGATTCTCTCCGATCTTCCCAACGAGTTTGCACTACTCTGTAGAAGACGAGGTACTTATCTTCTTTTAGGATGCCCTTTAAAATTATATATAAATATATATCCATTTAATTAGGGTTTGCCAATTATCCAAGTGTCCTAAAGTCTCATTGGATTTACAGTAAGAGATTATCTAATTTATTAGACAATTTCTGAAATTACCATTTTACCCCTTAGGGTTTAAGGGTTTGTTTGGTTACAGGGTTAGGTCCACTCTGGTTTGGTCTAATCATGTTTTAACCTATTCCAGATTAGGTCTGCACCTATTCTGTTTGGTTACAGATTCTAGTTCTGTCCAAAATCAAATCTGCATGGAATCTATTTCTAGTTTGCCAGAATCAATTTTGTCCTAGGTCCTGTTTGGTTACAGATTTTTAAATTAATCAATTTTAACTTATTCCTAATTTGTTTGGTCATAACTCACAAGACTTTAGTTAATCTGATTTTATCAGTTCAAGATTATGATTGGGTACAAGTTCAGGCTAGTCTAGATTAACCCATTCCACAAGATACCCCTATTTGGGCATAGATGGTTCTTATAGGATCCATCATGTGGATATGGTAGGATCACCCGAAATCGGATGATCACCAAGATGGTTTTATCCTTATAAGACAGATCTATTGTTCTACCTAATCTGGTTTCTTAGATCAGGCAATCAAACAGTCCGCATGTGGACTGTTCTATGATGGAAGGTTGAGAAGCCTGAAGGCATTCCTGCAACCTCATCAGGTTCTGGACAGCAGTCCATTTCCTAGTATCCATGGATCGATCTGGACAGCCTGTTGGGTCTGTGTTCTGGATTATGGGTTCTATGCCTTCATCTTCTTCCTTGAGCTCTAAGGTTTACCATTAATGGAGGTCTCCAGCTTAGGGTCCTCCTAAGAGATCCCTGATTCGAAGTCCACCTAATGGACCATGACTCAACCGGACTGGATCAGGGTGCACCTACTCTGGTGTGAGTCTTCTCTATGGGCTCACTGGTCTGAGTCTGCAGATCAGGCTCTGGTCTAAGTTTTAATAGAACCTAGCACCTCTCCAAGCCCCATGGCCCTCTATTTATAGAGGACCAAGGTACCCTTACATGTGCATGGGCTCAGCCACCTAGCTAGGCCCTTCCTGCCCTAGGTAGGCCATGCTGAGGCCACTTGGCTCTCTAGGTCAGGCCTTGGTCAAAGCAACCCATCATGGGCCTGCAACCATTGACCCAAGCACTCAATGGGTCTGATCCACCTGACACACTCATGTGTGTACTCGGATCTCACACCCAGATCCGACGGCCCAGATCCAATCCGAGCCAGAGACTTGATCAGACGGCTCTGATCAATCACGTTGATCATCCGATCAGTGTCAACCTAAATCTACGGTTCTGATCAACCACACTGATCATCCGATCAGGGTCAACTTAAATCTACGGTTCTGATTAGATCAATGGTCCAGATTTAGTCAAAATAAATAACAACTCAAGCGACTCGCAACGATGCGCACATGCGAAGTGCACCTTATAGCGCCCAAAGCTATATGCCCGCACCGCACCAGAGCCTGTGCGCTCGCTGCGAGCATAGCTCGCGCACCCTAGTTATTGTCTAAAGGATTTGGCGGGAAAGATTCTACACCACATGCTTGGTTGTTGATAACTAAGCAACAAAATTGATAATTAAACCTTTTAGATTTTCTCTTCTTTTCTGATGTAGGACTAAAGAAACAAGGGAAACCACTAAAAGTGTGTGTTTTCTCTTTTTTAAGAGAACAAACACCTACCCTAAACAAAGATTAAATCATGAGGGGTTTTCGTCCTTAATTAAAATCAAGAGGAAAATACGGATTTGGGCCCCGTATTATGAAAAAACCCGTATATGGGCTCCGGGTTTGAAAACTTATTTTTGTAGGCTCCCACGCGTGGGAGCCAAGTGCACGTGCTGCCCCTTCACATTTTCTCCCCAAAATACCTCTGGCTTGCTTACCTAGCTTTCTTCCCAAGCTGAAGCTCGGTTACGAACCCTTGTCGTTGCTGTCTTCCCCAACTGAAGCCCTCGGTTATCCTGTGATCCGAAATCCTTCAAGGCGCAAATTTGAAACCTGCAAATCCTTCCCCAAAGTAAAACCCTTGGGTACCCAGTACATCCGGAACTCTATGGGCTTCGTAATATCGTATTGAAGAAGAAGAAGAAGAAGAAGAAGAAGAAGCCAAAGAAGAAGAAGAAGAACAACCCTGAAGAAGAAGAACAACCCTGTAAGTTTTAGCCGTTTTTAATAAAATTTCAAACCTAAAAATGGGCCCCACAGTTAACGACTTCATTTTCGATGCTTTCAAGTAACCATTTTCGATGGTTATGACAGTGATTTTTCGGTATTATTATTGATTTTTGCTCATTTTTCGTGATTTTCAATGGTGAAATTAAAGTGCATTTTCGACCCTTTTGAGTTTATTTTCGGCAAAAATACATTGCAATTTCGATGGTTCTTACGACCATTTTCGGTGTTTTTAACTCATTTTCGGTATTTTCAGTTATCAATGCTTATTTTCGGTATATTTATGTTTTTGCTTATTTTCGGTATTATTCAATTATGACATTGTTTTTTCGGTATTATTGTTGATGTTGAGCCCAATTTCGGGATTTTCAATGGTTATGTTATAATGCATTTTCGATGGTTTTGTGCTTAATTTCGGCAAAAATACAGCAATTTCGATATTTCGGTATTTTTGTGTCCTGCCAGAGTAAATTTTCGGTATTTTGCTTTCATGACAGTGCCTATTTTCGATGTTTTTGTGTCCTGGCAGTGCTTATTTTTGGTGTTTTTCTGCCTGGCAGTGCATATTTTCGGTATTTTTCTGTGATGACAGTGTCTATTTTCGGTATTTTTTTGTTATCCCAGTGCCTATTTTCGGTATTTTTCTGTTATCCCAGTGCCTATTTTCGGTATTTTTCTGTTATCCCAGTGCTTATTTTTGGTATTTTTTGCTATGACTGGTTATTGTCAGTACTTTCGATGGTTATTGTTATGATAATGCTTATTGTTTTTCAATTTTGCAACGACAAGATGCCTCGTATAAAGAGAAAAGCCGGTAGGGAAAAGAAAAAGAGAAAAGATAAAGAAGATAAATATTTTCCTTCGATTAAATGCTCCCAAAGGATATGGTTTGACGAGATAAAACCATTATTAGAGGCCAATCCAGAGAGAAAAAGAATTTGGATGGAGAGCTGCTTTGCCCACCTTTACAACATACCTAAAATACCACTGTGTGGCCAAGCAATCCACCATTTTCTACAGAGGCGTAAAGGAGGGTTACGCTTCGAAGTATGCGGGAAGAGTGTAGAGTTCACAGTGTTGGACTTTACTCTGATCATGGGCCTTAATGCCCAAGTGTCTAAGGCTCCGGTCCTTAAACATGAAGCGCCACCAACCTCTCTCAAGTATCGAAAGTTTCAAAAGTTGGCGGTGATTAAAAAGGCAAGGCTTCTTGAGGAGTTGAAGGGATGTGATGATCATATGGATGCGGTGAAGCTATCACTGGTCCTCTTTATTGAGTTGTTGCTCGTAGGCACCGGCACGCATGTGGGTGTTAACACAGGCCATTTGTGCCTAGTGGATGATTGGGAGGCCTTCAACAAATACCCATGGGGGACTTTGGGTTTTGAGTTGTGCAAGGTTGGCCTAGAAACTGCTCTTTATACGAAGAAGCAGTACAATATAAACGGATGTGCTCTTGCCTTCCAGGTAAACATATGACTACCTAAATTTTGTAAATTTTCCGTGTTAGCTAATTTGTGTTTACTTCTACTTGAACTAATAGTAAAATTTATGACTGATGTCAGATTTGGGCTTATGAGTGCATCCCAGCACTTGGGAGGCTGTGTTCTCGTAATGCACCCCTAGGTGCGATGACATTCCCACGGGTTCTGCGGTGGGCGAATACATCCTATCTCAGCTACAAGTCACTTGCAAATGCCATATTCAATTTAAGTAAAGTATGTAATTGGACTTGTTGTTTTACAATATTCAACTTGCAATATCCTTTGTTATTTTACAGATCATTTGTTATTTTATAACATATCCTTTGTTGTTTTACAGATCAAGCTGAGCAATATAAAGCCTACTCCTGCAGAAAAGGAGCAGCAGGTTGTGAAGGATGTGTTCGCACGATTGAGTGCTGAGGGTGATGATGATGAGGAGGGGGAGGAGGAGGATGATGATGATGGTGATGGTGATAGTGATGGTGGTGATGGGGGTGATGGTGGTGATAGTGACGGTGGTGGTAGCGATGGGGGTGATGGTGATGATGATGTCAGTCCAGCCCCATCTCCGGCGAAGAAGAGAAGGTTTGAGCAGAGGTCAAAAATGGTACAAATATTGATTGTGATTATTTTTTATGATTTTTGACATTTTGACATATAAATTGTCTAATTTTCAGGATTTTTACTTACTAGTTGTTTGATGTTCAATATTTTCAGGTTCATGATATCAATTCCTCCGTTGAGCGGGCAATGGAGAGAGTTTTAGACCGTTATTTTGACCGAGTTGTTGACCAAGTTGTCGACCGAGTTGTTGAGCAAGTATCCCCGCAAATAAAAAGCTTGTTTGAGCAATGGGCAGCGCAACAAAAAAAAGATGAAAAAAATTTTGGTGATGAAAAATCTTTCAGTGATAAGATGTCTCCCATATTGAGTCCCGAAGCAGCGCCGACACAGGGACATTTTTTCGTTGATGAGAAGATGGATCTCATCTTCACTCCCGAAGCAGCGCCGACACAGGGACATTCTTTCGTTGATGAGAAGATGGATCTCATCTTCACTCCCGAAGCTGCGCCGACACAGGGACATTCTTTCATTGATGAGAAGATGGATCCCATCATTGAGTTGACTCCCGTAGATTCGAAGGGGGGTGCAGATTCGACGGGGGGTGCAGATTCGAAGGGGGTTGAAGACCTTCTAGAGGTGTGTGTTTACATTCCTAAGACGTGTAATGAGAGTCTGTGAAATGGGTTTTCATCAAGCCGGAACTTATATTTGGCAATATATGCAGGTGTCAAAGAGACAGGTAGTGAAGTCTCAATATCTGCGATCCCCTTTCATTCAAATGAAAGGAAGGAAAATGACAATTGGAGCTGCTAACCCCAAAAATCCTTTATCAAAAGAGGAGTCGAAGCAACTGCGCGATTTCATAAAGTCGGGAGCAACTTCAATTTTGATTGAAAAGGTGATGGTCACAGCGGATATTGTGGGAGGGATTTCTAGCTCAACTACGTGGATTGATTCAATGGTAAACCCAGTACTTTTATTGATGAATCCAGTAGCCATTTTCGGTATTTCAGTTTCATTTTCGGTATTTCAGTGGTTTTAATGATGAATCCAGTAGTCATTTTCGGAATGTCAGTGGTTTGAATGATGAATCCAGTAGCCATTTTCGGTATTTCTGTATAATTTTCGGTATTCCAGTGGTTTTAATGATGAATCCAGTAGCCATTTTCGGTATTTCTGTGTAATTTTCAGTTTTTCAGTGGTTTTAATGATGAATCCAGTAGTCATTTTCAGTATTTCAGTGTAATTTTCGGTATTTCTGTGGTTTAATTGATGAATCCAGTAGCCATTTTTGGTATTTCGGTGTAATTTTTGGTAATGCTGTGGTTTAATTGATGAATCCAGTAGTCATTTTCGGTATTTCAGAGCCATTTTCGGTATTTGTCTGTGTAATTTTCGGTACTTCAGTGGTTTTAAGAATGAATCCAGTACCCATTTTCGCCATTACAGCACCCATTTTCGGTATTTAATTCTCATTTGTACATCCATTTTCAGTAGTTGAGGACCATTTTGGGTAGTACTATCACTATCCATTATCGTTATTTTCGGTATTCTTTTGTGAGATTATCTAACATTGGATAAATATGACAGCAAATTGACATGTATACGGAGTTATTGGCTCAAAGAAAGGAGCAATACTCCTCGAAATACAATCAAGTCTGCGCTTTTGGCAAAACTTGGTTCACGGTAACTCATAATACTTTTGTTATGTTTTAGTTTATCCAATATATACATTTATCCAATGTATATCCGCAATTTCTAAGTAACAATAATGTTCGTTATGTTTCAGTATTCGTTATTCAAGGAGTGTCACTTTTTGGACACCTACCATTCAACTTTGAATTCTAAGAAGCTGACTGAGGACATGACTAGTCGGGTGGGGCCAGATATGAAGGCCGCTATCATGGGGGTTCGAGGAGGGACCCCCATGTGGGAATGTGAAAGGATATACTTCCCTGTGAACCCCGCTAGTCACTGGCTATTGGTTGTGCTTGAACCCCCCACAAGGCGTATCCTCCTCTTCGACTCATTCTTCCCACACCCGGTATTACAACATGGAGATCATATCTCAGCTATCACAGTGAGGATGTCTGCACTGTTTCACATGTGTGGTGACAACTCAGCCTTCATAGGTCAAAAATGGGAGGTCGTAGAAGTCAAAAATATACAAAAACAGAAGAATACGTAAGTCTTTCTAAAACATTTAATCTTATATTTACCAATACACTAACATGACTCATCCTAAGCAACTGTAACTGTTTGTTTTGCATATTCAGTCGGGACTGTGGAGTATTCGTTATGAAATATATTGACTTCTTATGCGCTGACTTACCCATTACGTTCACTTAGGTATTTGTACTCACATTGGTAAATATTATCAATCATTTGTAGCATACTGACTTTTTCTAACTATTTTTGTAGGATGATATATCTTCAATGCGGAAGCGAATAGCTTTCGATGTTATGACGGGGTCAGTGAAGGCGTGATGGGCTGTGATAACGTCCCAATGTTGGATGCTGAGGTCCCATGATGAAGAGGAGGGAGAAGATAAGCCGGGGTGCAGTTTATTGATAGACTATTATGGATGGATTGTGATGGACTATTATGGATTGTTGTGATGATGTTGTAATGTTGTAATATTGACTTCTTATGGACTATTTGTGTACAGTCCTGTAATATTGTGTATTTAGAGATGATTTTCGTCATTTATTACAATATCCAGTGCGGATTTTTGGTTTTTTCGTCATATTACAGATTATTTTTAGTTTTACAGGGCTCCATTTCGGCATTTTACAGTGTCCCAGTAGCCATTTTCGGCATAACATGGCTCAATTTCGGCATTTTTGCCATTTCCAGTAGCCATTTTCGGCTTAACATGGCTGATTTTCGGCATTTTACACTGTCTAGTAGCCATTTTCGGCATAACAGGAGCAATTTTCGGTATTACAGTCCCATTTTCGGTATTCTGCAGTACTGTATTTTCGGCATTTTTGCCATTTCCAGTAGCCATTTTCGGCATTTTTAGCCAATTTCGGTATTTGTCTGTCAAATTCGGCATTTTTCTGTTGAATTCCAACAGTCATTTTCAGCATTTTTGCCATTTCCAGTAGCCATTTTCGGTATTTTTTGGTTTTTTCATGTCAATTTCGGCATTTTTCTGTTGCAATCCAGTAGCCATTTTCGCCATTTTATTGCCATTTTCGGTATTTTCCTGTCACTTTTGGCATTTTATTGCCATTTTCTGTCTTTTTCCATCTTTTTTGAGATTCTATAATATTGGATAAATAATAAAGAACCTTGAAACCAACCATTCATTAAGCATTACATGTTTTTCATTACATTCAACATTAGACACTACACTCAACCACCATGGGGAACAAGATTATTACATGTTTGCCTATTGTGCCCAGTTTGTTTACATCTTCCACATCTTACAGTGGACCTTTCCTCACCCTATGAGAGAATTATATTCTTCTTCGGCCTTCCTGAACGTCTTCTTCCCACCGGTGGTTTAATCATCTCCATCTCTACCATGATTTCAGGTGGGAGGTCTCATGATTTTTTGTCAAGCAGTGGATATATTGACTCTTGGTAGGTGGCTTGGTACGTTAGTGATGTGTAGAATGGCGAACAATAGTTGTATGGATCTACCCGATACTTTCTACATCCAGCCAAGGCATGTTCACAAGGCAACCCTATTTTATAGAATTTCCCACAAGTGCAATTCCCATCCAGAAGCTTCACAGTATCTCGATTGTTTTTCCCAACCACATAATACTGATACATAGCAATTCCATGAGAATCTAAATAACGTGCCTGTGATTGTCCCTTTTGTATTTGCTCTTCGGCCCATGTTGTTAGCCTGCCATTCATTTGCATAGCACTGATTTTTCGGTTGTAGAACATATTTTGTACCTTCAGTCGCACATTCTCCGAAAGCATAGTGACTGGATATTCTCTTGCTTCTTTCAGCAAACTATTCAAACTCTCGGTTATATTCGTAGTCAGCACATTATACCTCTTCGCACTATAAAAGGCTCGGGCCCATTTCTCTTTTGGTATTGCATCCAACCATTGCACAACGAGAGGGTTTGCAGCTGCGAGTTCTGCCATTATCTCATGAAACTCGCTTTCTCTACATGTCTTCACGGCTTTCCAGAAATACGGAAACAATTGCTTATCCTTGAATGTTGCATACATATTTTGGCTAATGTGGAATGCGCAGTAGCCATGAATTGCATGTGGGAATACAACAGGGACTTGGCTTATCAAACTAACATGTCGATCTGTTACAATCACTAGATCATCTATGTGTCCAAGTGCTCTTGATAATTGAGTTAAGAAAAATTGTAAGTAACATTATTCTCCGACTCCGCTATCCCAAGGGCAACTGGAAATATGTGATTGTCTCCGTCTAGAGCTGTTGCGGCAATTAGTATTCCTTTGTACTTTTCCTTTAAATGTGTCCCATCAATGGCTACCACTTTCCTTAAAGTCGTCTGAAAACTTCGAATACACGGTCCAAGAGCCATAAAAACATCTTTCAAATGCCCCATTTTCAGGGTCAGCCACTATTGCTGTTACTGTGCCCGGATTAGTCCTTTTAAGTTCATGAAAATAGGCAGGGAGTTCAGCATAAGAGTGGTCGTATGAATCTCTAACTGTTTCAATGGCAATCTCCTTAGCTTTCCAAGCTTTCTTGTAACTCATTCTAACCTCATATTCTTCCCACACATCATGAATAATCTCTTTGGGATTATACGAGACATTTGCCTCAATACGTCCCACAACCATGTCACTCACAACTAAACTGGTTGCTTGTCGATGATCGGTACCACCTAAGGGATATCCACAAGAGTGATGTGAATTATAAGTCTTTCTTTTTTAAAACACCAATCTCATTCACTTTCGATGCACGCAACCTCCAGGTGCAATTATCTATAAGACATCTAACTGTGTACTTTTGTTGATTTGAATCCATAACCTTGAATTGAAAATTGTTTCGCATCGCATATCTAGACAGTACATTTTGTAGACATCTTTTGTCCTTAAATAATTTCCCAAGCGATATTTCACCAGCTTCCACTCCAGTTTCAAACTCTGATGCTTCTCAATTTACATAGTCATCTACATAGTCATTTAGTTGCATCACATTTGCCAGTGATTGTACTGGAGCTTGTGGTGATGATGGAGCTTGTGCTGACGGTTCTGGATGAGCTTGTGGTGATGCTTCTGGATGAGCTTCTGTATCTACTTGTCTTACTCGACGAAAAGCAGACGCTGAGGAACTAGGAATATCAGCATGCGGGGTATGAGAGTGTATAGTCCTTGTGTCCCACTCTGCTGTTGCCTCCCTATGTAAAAAGTCTTTAAGCTTATCGCAGACACCGTATGTTGCTACATCTTCATCTTGATTAAAATCACTATAAAAATCATGTTCATCTTCATTAGTTGAGCTTGAGTCTATACTTTTTAAACATTCATCACCGTTATCATTTTCAGCCTCCTGAATATGAGTCCCCTTATAGAAAGGAATGACAGTCTCCTGAATATGAGGATCAACAACCTCCTGAATACGCTGATATTCACAACTCGCATCATTCAAACCAAACTGTGGTTGTGGTACAGATTTCCTCACATTCGATATATATAATGGCGGCAAGTATTTATTTTCTACTTTCCTGACATGTGAAAGAAATGCCCGCAACTCTTCATCGTCTGTAATATCACTGGGAGGGATTGGCGCTGGTGTAGGAATCAAACACCTCACTATAATCTCATACTCTTCCAGTCGAGTATTAGTCAATTAATAAACTTTATCCAATAGTTTGTCATATGTCATTTTCGAAGATAATTGCAACAACTTTGATTTTCCACCACTGTACACATACCCTCGAACACGGTCGTCAATGTTCCACTTACCGTCATAACAACAAACTACTGATATCGGCATTATCTGCAATATCGGGAAAACACTCAATCCGTTAAAGTAATCTGAAAAATTTCGAAAATGAGCGTTGTAACCATTGAAAATGCACTGTAATAACCAAAACCGCCGAAGATCACAAAATCATCGAAATAGCACAGTCATATCAAAATTGCAATAACAGAAAACCCCCGAAAATGGGCATTGTATCCATCGAAAAGCTGTGTCAAAACAGAAAACCACCGAAAATAACCATCAAAGCATCGAAACAGAACTGTAATAACAGAAAACCACCGAAAAGGAGCATAAAATCATCGAAAATACACTGTAATATCGAAAATGCAATAACTAAAAACCACCGAAAATGACCACAAAACCGCCGAAATAGCACAGTAATAACAGAAAACCACCGAAAATGTGCATAAAATCATCGAAAATGCACTGTTATACTGGAAAACCACTGAAAATGGGCATAAAATCATCGAAAAAGCACTGTTATACTGGAAAACCACCGAAAATGGGCATAAAATCATCGAAAAGCACTGTAAAAGAGAAAATGCAATAACATCTAACCCTCGAAAATGACCACAAAACCGCCGAAAATAAGCTCAAAACCACCGAAAATGAGAACTGTAATATTGAAAATGCACTGTAATCACAGATAACCACCGAAAATGAGCAAAAAAAATCAAACTTTATCACTACAACCATCGAAAATGAACTCTAATAACAGAAAATGACGAAAATGAGCACATAACCCTAGCAAATACCGAATATGATCACTGTAACCATCGCAAAATGGATCAAAAAGATATAAACACTTTACCCTATGTTCTTGTTCTTCTACTTCTTCTTCATAAGGGTTTAGCTCAGTTGCAATGAAGGGGAAAGCTTCAACGAAGGGGAAAACTTAAGTCTAGCTCGTTGCAACGAATGGGAAAGCTTGGGTTTCGGATGAACGCTTCGTTGAAGGGGAAAGCTTGAGCTCAGTCGCACGGTGTTTAAGGGTTCTCTAACAGGGATGGGGGGCATCTTGGAGAAATTTTTTTTTGAGGAAACCACTTGCTCCACTAAAATCACTGTAGAAGCCTACAGAAATAAATATTTCAAACCGGAGCCCATATATGGGTTTTTTCATAATACGGGGCCCAAATCCGTATTTTCCTCTTAAAATCAAAACCCCAGATCCATGATCCGGTTTTTTATTAATTTAAAACAAAATCAACAGAGTTTTCACTTAAAAACGAAATAGGAAATTAAATTATTAAAATAAATTGTTTGGAAGCTCGCGGAAGTATTTTAATTTTTAAATGACAGATATCTCCCTTGAGAAAAATTCAAATTGCCAGGTTTATGGATACTACAAGAACTTTACAGGATCGTTGAGATTTCAGCTTTAGGTTGATTAATTTTGCCTCTATTCCTTACTAATCAGTTAGAATAGCAAATAAACTTATGAAATGAAAAGAAATCTAGGGTTTCAGTCAACCTTTTGGAAATTGGGAATAGCGATAAGAACAGCACGGAGAGAAGCGATGACAGCTTTATATCGAAGACGAGACTCTTCGAGAGCTCCACCACTCGATTCTAAATAATGGGAAGAATCAGAACCATCGCCGTTGACACCATTAGAAGAATGGGAAGAAGCACCAGTACCAGTCGTAGACCACAAAACGGGTTGCAGAGCTCATCGTTCATGGAGGATAGGATCTGAAACGCTGCTTCGATCGTGTCCTCTAAATGCTTCTGTCCCTCCACAGCCAATTCCTGCGTAGTTTTCCCGTTCGACATCACGCCTTTATCTTCCACGATCTGCTCTTAAAAGCCTTAATTTCAGTGCTCAATCACTGTGATCGGAATCATCCACGAAACCCTAGACGAATCACGGATACAAGAATCATATCACCAAAATTTTAATTCCGAATTTACAGATATGGAACTTTCCCTCTTTTTTCAGTTCAAAACCCAGTCTGTAAGGCAGAAAAGGCCCTTAAATAAAAAAAAAAAAATTTTAAAAAGCAGAATATATGTCGTTTTTAGGGTTAATTCCATATCAGAACCTAGGTTATTCTAAAATGACATTCAAGTACCTGCTTAAAAAAAAACTCCTTTCCCATACCCACAATTTTAAGATTTGGACAAATAAGAACCTTCCGTTTAGTGCAGCTAATAGCCGGTACTATTTTGATGCAAGAAAGTAAGTGAAAGAAAAGAAAAAAAATGAAAAAAAAAAAAACCTTAATTTTTCTCACAAAATAACCATCAAAACATGGATGAAGTTTTTGGGAGAAAGTTTGTCACAATTGAGAAAGTTTCTTGTAAACCAAATGCTAGGGCCGGCCCATCCATTAGGCCATCAAAGCCTTTACTTTAGGCCCCATTAAAAAAAAAAAAAAAATTACGGCCCCATTTAGAGTATTAAAAAAAGAGGCCCATTTAGAATATAAAAAGGCCCCATTTATAATTATTTTTAAAAAAATTATATTTAAAATTTTTTTAAAAAAAACCCCATTTAAAATTTTCGCTTTAGGCCTCCAAATCCCTTGGGCCGGCCCCGCCAAATGCAAGAAAAGTGCGAAAAAAAAACTTTTCATTTCCCTCAAAAGAGCTACACGAAAACATCTTCACCTATTAGATATGTT
Organism: Tetracentron sinense; assembly: GCA_015143295.1. Taxonomy (NCBI): domain Eukaryota; kingdom Viridiplantae; phylum Streptophyta; class Magnoliopsida; order Trochodendrales; family Trochodendraceae; genus Tetracentron; species Tetracentron sinense. The sequence goes on along the minus strand of CM026554.1, from coordinate 55,343,007 downwards.
ATTGAAAGCAAAAGACTGAAAGGAAAAAAAAAAGCCATTATAGGAACCCTTTATCTGTTTGGTGAAGTTTTTTGCTTTGTCGCTCCATCTTTGGGGCAAATCTATGCTCTGTAGGTTAGCGCCATTGGAAAATCCCTCTTTATGGACAAGGTGACATTGTATAGTGTATAGTGCAGGATGGTTACATTGAATCAAAGTGCGTTCTAATACATGCCTTTATTTCAAAGAATTTTGTGTTGTCCACTATGGATTTGGGAGTTCAAAGCATTGTTCAGTCCAAAATTTGAGTGGAAACACTCCATGTGCTTTCCTTTTCTAGGTTGAATGGAATGCTTGCTCGGTTTTGGTTGCCGACCAGGGATCCAGCTCCTCTACTTGAAATGGGGTGTTGAGATCTTGCTTGAGTTTTAACCCAAGTAAGACACGTCACCAGTTTAAGATCCAATGGTGGCAGATCAATTCAGTCAAAAAGAAGCGCCAAACCAAGCCCCCTGAATTTGAAATTAGACAACCACTCAAAATTTCCCAATGAGTAGTTCCCAAATTGCAGAGAGAACAATACCTAGAGACGAGACAAAGATTTGGGATTCCACTTGGGGTCCAGCGCCATTTGTAGCCATTGTTCCTCATTCGAGGTATCTTCTGCTCGTAGTTACCTTGTGACTGTAGAAATTCCCGAGAGATTGAGAACCATCGATTATCCAAGCAGCAACAGCCATGGTTGTGACATTAGGTTCTCATTCAGGTTTCTTGTGTTAGGGTTTTTCTTATTAAATAAAAACCCATGTGGTCTAGCGCAATCCTTAGTTTTCAAAACTCGGATTGTATTGCTGTCAATAGAGAATGTTAAGGATAATGGGTCTCACTAAAGAGATATGATCAAACAGGGACTCTTTAAGTGTTATTAAAGCTAACAACATGGTCAGGGTTGGCGACCGTTAGATCTTTGGTGTGATCCCTCTTAGCCATTGGATCTTATGATGGGTAGGGTTCCAAGGGTATATAAAGCATAGAGGGGGTCCCTCTTTTCTCTTACGTCAATTGGAAGCCCCATTGAATCAGACCTAAGGAGAAAAGAGAAGACTCTCATTCCTCTCAAGCGCCGAGAAACACAACATCACACCGTGAAGGGAATAGGGAAATTCCAGCAAAAGGTATGAGATCATCTCTTTTAATCTGTGTCCCCTTTTGATTATGAAATCTAGAAAAGTTAATTGCATGGTCTAGATCCAGGATTTGAATAATCTTGTTTTGTTTTAACATTATTATTCTTGAATCCCAACAATTGGTATCAGAGCGCATGGTTGACCTTGTGATTAATTTTTCTTAATAATCATATCTAAGTAGGGTTTTATTTTCGGATTTAAATAATCAATTTTCTTGTGATTCGGATTAAAGGAAATTGAGAAATAGAAATTTAAAGGTAAATAAGATAAAGAAATTGATTTTCGGATTTGATAATCAATTTTTGTGTTTCCGAATTAATTTTTGAAGTTGAATAAATCCGAATGATTCCGTTGAAAAAAAAAAAAAAACGTTTTCACCGTTTTCGGTTGGACGGCGATTCCGCCGCCGTACGTCGTCGGAAGGGATCACCGGCGGTGAGGTTTTTCTCGCCGGAGGGTGGCCGTCAGTTTGGCACCGGCGGCAGCCGGAGAGGTGGGTGGTAGAGCCCCCAATATGAGGGAAACAGTAAACGGTTTAGGGTTTGGAAATTAAAAAAAAAAAAAAAAAACTGTTTCCGGGTTGAGAAGATAGGTTTTACGAGGGTCAACCCGACCCTGTAACCCGAACCAACACCCGATCCATAGGTTCTGACCCAAACCGAATCCGAATGGGTTGACCCGACCCGATCATCATGGAGCACAACCCGACCCGATTATACAGACCCGGTTCACATGAACCCCGACCGGATCGATCTGACCGGAATATAAGCCTGAACCGAACCAGAACCGGACCGATGCCAGACCGGACCGCGTAAGAGAGCCGGGCCGCTCGCGCGTGACACGCAGAACGCACGTGAGCCATTTCCGCGCGCGTGCGGCACACCACCCGCGCGTGAATCGCACTCCCAGCGCGTGAGACGCGCGTGCGCTGCGCGTGACACTTGCAGGGAGTGTCCCCTGCGCGTGACACGTTCCCAGGACACGTCCAGGACGAGTGTCCGACCTTCCTTGAGGTTTTTGGGTGTTCTGATTCCGTTTTTAGGGTCCATTTTGACTTCTGAGTACTGTAAAGAGTTGTTTTAGTGCATGAATATTATTTTCCTATGGTTTTGACATTAAATAAAGGAAAAACTTGATGCTTTTACCCAAAATTAATATCAGGAATTAAAGTTAGATCATCCTATGGGGTTTAGGTTTGATCTGTAAGGCAGTGATTCGAATGGGCATAACTGAAGTAGGTTAGATTGTCTTGCCCAAAGGTGACCGTCCTATAGGAGGTTATGGTCCTTCGAATTTGAGATTTTGATCTCATTTAGACTGCGAGTTTGCACTCACCTACATTGAATAACTAGTCTTGCCCAAAGGTGTCTAGGGACTTCTTGTAGACTGAGTGGGGCAGAATGATTTGTGCGTGGCGGTGACAGAAGGATAACCCTCTTGCCCAAAGGTGTGGAAGTGTCCTAATCAATCCAATACGTGATAGATCAGTTCTGTGCGCGACTATTGTCACCAATTGGGGGGTGAATTGCATGTCGAAATCTCTTGCCCAAAGGTGTGATTAGATGATGCGCCCACCTGTCCCGTAAAGTGGAAGTAAGCAATTTTAAAGTAAACCACTTTAGCTATCCGGCTTAACCCCAAGACCGGATTAGAATCATAAAGCTTAAATAAAGTCATGTAATGACAAGTATAAAGTAAATTATTATAATTTGTGCAATAATTTGTTAGACATACCATAACATAGTAAAACATTGACATTTTCAGATATGGATGGGTCTGTTGTTCAGAAACATTTGACTGGGATTGAGCCTCTGAATGGTTCAAACTATAGTTCTTGGAAGATGCAACTAGATATAGTTCTGGGTTGCCTTGATTACGACTTTGTCCTATTGGAGGAAAAGCCGGTTACTCCCACTGCTGAATCTTCAGATTCAGATAAGTCTTTGTATTCGAAATGGGAGAAGGCTAATAGGATGGCCATGATGATCATTAGGGCTTCTGTTCAAGAAGCCATCAGAGGTGGTATTCCTGCTGCTGATACAGCTAAGGTTCTTCTTGAGACTATCAAGAAACAATTTATGGGATCTGTTAGGTCTCGTCAGTATAGTTGTTTGACTCAGCTGATTTCATTGAAGTATGATGGTGCTGGAAATGTTCGGGAGCACATCTTGAAGATATCTAAGTTAATTATCTCTCTTAGAGAGCTTGGGTTGACAATTGAGGATGACCTCATGGTGCATTTGGCTGTAGCCTCACTTCCTGAATCATTTGATGCTTTTAAGGTTAATTACAGTGCACAGGAAATGAAGTGGGATCTGCATGAATTGATAGCTGTGTGTGTTAGTGAGGAAGAGCGCTTGAAGCGTGGGAAAGCTGAGTATGCGAACTTGGCTGTGAATTCTGGTAGTAAGAAGAATTTTAAGAATAAAGGGTTCAAGAAATCTAATTCACAAAATTTCTGGCAAGGACAAAATGAAGGACAGAGTTCAGGTCATAATTTAGGACAGAGTTCGGGACATCAATTTCAGGGAAATGATAATACTGAGGAATCAGAGGAGATTGAGTGTTTCTTCTGCAAAGGGAAATGTCACATGAAAAGAAACTGTTTCAAATATAAGGATTGGTGCAGGAAGAACAAAAGAGTTCATTCATCGGCGAAGCACCAAGGCTAATGAGCTGCTGATTTTTGAAGAACTCTACACCAACAGTATTAGAGGCTGTTAGATCTTGCTGATTAGTATTAGACTTTGTTTCTGGTTTTTACTATTAGATGTTATTTTCATTGTGCCGTTGTTTAGGCGAGATATTATTGGATTGGATACAGTTTAATTTTATCATTGAGGGGAGTACACTCTCAATCAGACATATTTTTCAGACAGTTAGTAGTAATATATTAATAGATGATCTTTATTAGCTAAACTTGGACTCATATTTTATATCATTCTTGTTGTATGTTTGTTAACATCAGACATATGTTAAGGTCAGTGGGAGCAGGTTTGTAAGTTATAATTTGGATATCAAGATTACCAGAAATCATATTTCTAGACGTTTGGAGTTATCTCATAGGATTTCAGTTTGGTTAACAAGAGATATATCGAACTAGAAATTTAAAAAATTATTCAGACTCTGATTTTGCTTGATTTCAAGATAGTTTGAAATCCTCATCAGATTTTGTGTTGTTGCATGTTTGGATTGTGAACCCATTAAGTAAAGAACTCCCCACCAGAAATTTTTTAAAGAACTTGTCACTATTATGGAACCTTTTAGAATCGTTTGATTCTTTTATTAAGTGGGAGTATTGTTCATTGTTTTATATTTTAGACATTTATATGATATACATGTCATTGTTTTACACTCTCAGATATTGATATGTTATGGTTATGCAAATTAAATAATTGATGCATCATTTGATTATGTTATGTTTTGACTGCACGTGCAAAAGGTAAAGACATCAAGTGATGGATTTCACATGACGGATGTCATTGATGTCAGGTTTGCCCGAGAGCCTCGCACAAAGGTCTCAAGTTGCTTGGGCTGAACATGGTTGGGCACCATGTTTGAGGCCTTCATTCTGGATACAAGGTGATGGACTTCACATGGCGGTTGCCGTAAAGTATCGGAATGACATGCATATGCTTAAATGCATGTAGCGTGGACAAGTTTTGGACGTATACATTTTGATCACATAAGGTTGTGTATAGTCCATATCACACCATACCTTGCCACCATAAAGAACCGCTCTGAAACATTAGTATTACTAGCTGTTCGACCATGGAGTGGCTTGTGTCATAGTAAATAAACACTAGTAGATGCTAAATGCTTCCATGATCACCGTTAGTGGTGCTTTTGAATCAAAGTGACAGTTAAAGAACACTTAATTCTCGACAGCAATGTTTTTCAAAATTAAAAGAGTGGCCATTCATGTTTTTAAGGTTGTTCAATCCGAAGAGTCATTTTATTTTATTTAAGGATTGCTTGGACCAAGTGGGAGATTGTTAGGGTTTTTCTTATTAAATAAAAACCCATGTGGTCTAGCGCAATCCTTAGTTTTCAAAACTCGGATTGTATTGCTGTCAATAGAGAATGTTAAGGATAATGGGTCTCACTAAAGAGATGTGATCAAACAGGGACTCTTTAAGTGTTATTAAAGCTAACAACATGGTCAGGGTTGGCGACCGTTAGATCTTTGGTGTGATCCCTCTTAGCCATTGGATCTTATGATGGGTAGGGTTCCAAGGGTATATAAAGCATAGAGGGGGTCCCTCTTTTCTCTTACGTCAATTGGAAGCCCCATTGAATCAGACCTAAGGAGAAAAGAGAAGACTCTCATTCCTCTCAAGCGCCGAGAAACACAACATCACACCGTGAAGGGAATAGGGAAATTCCAGCAAAAGGTATGAGATCATCTCTTTTAATCTGTGTCCCCTTTTGATTATGAAATCTAGAAAAGTTAATTGCATGGTCTAGATCCAGGATTTGAATAATCTTGTTTTGTTTTAACATTATTATTCTTGAATCCCAACATCTTGTGGATGTCGGAGAGAAGATTGTTTTGTGTATAAGAGTGATGTTATCACGAAGAACTCAAACCAAGGGTGGTGGTGTACAGATTTTGTTGTTCTTGAAGATTGTTTGTGAAATGTGTTTACTGTGAGAAAGTAAACTTTTTTTTGTGTTTTTTTTACAGCTTTTGTTGTCTCAAGATGGTCTTGAAGTGAATGTGTCGTACCTTTTCTTTAAATACATGCTCTTAAAAAATTCATGGCTCAGTCTTAAATCACATCGTAGTTTTTCAAAAGAAGTTGCTGTCCTTGATGGTTATTTCGGGAAGCTTGGTTCAGGCAGCAAGGCATATGTAATGGGTGGTTTCAATAGACCACGGAAAAAGCATGTCTACTCTGCTTCCGTTGAATCAGTGTGACATAGTTCCAATTTACACCCTATAGATGTGCATGACTGGTCTAGACAAGAAGTTGGCATTTGTCTTCTACAAGACCAAAATAAGTTTTGCAGCTGCATTGACCGACATTTCATGTAGAAGAAAGATCCTTCCAGATTCTGAAATATGTGATTTTTATGGTGGCCGTGTGTGCAGTTGTGCTACTTTACGATTTTGCAGAGGAGGGATAAGATGATTAATCGATTACAGGAAGGTGTTTATTTTATTTAAGTGGATTCAATGAAGAATAGCTTTTTACCTTAGATAGAATTAGGAAAGCTTGTGCGGCATTTGTGACTTTTTGTATTTCCTTACTCCTCATTGTTGGGGTTGTTTTGAATTTTTCCTTTGTTTTTAGTATGTAGGATGAACTTCTACACGAGAAAAATTCTCCAATGTCTCTCTCTTTAGCAATTTTATCGACTAAATTTGTAATTACTTTTCTTTTTGTTGGGTTCGGATATCATTTACCTACGATTAATGGTTAGTAATTAGCTTGAGGATTGGAGCTCTTGACTTCCCTATTTTTTGAAGATCACACACATATATATATCATGTCCCACATTAGATTTTTTGAAATTTTGGCCGAAATCTTGGAAAGGAAATAAGAGACGTCTCAATTTTGGATGTGTAGAGAGATACCAGTGATATTCCATACCTTGAATTGGCCACTGCTTGTAGAATAGATTTGGAGACATTTCCATGATTTTGAGAGAATTAAAAGATGGTTTGGATGAGCTAATTCTTTTACAATTCTATTACCGAGAAACTCTCAAAATCATGGGTACATCCAACAGACTTAAAGCGAATCCAAATGGGGATAATGTCACAATATCTTTAACACATATATTATCCATTAATCCACTTCAAAATCAGGGGGCTTGGTTTGGAGCTTTTTTTAAAAATTGAATTGACCTGTCACCGTTGAATCTTAAACTAGTGACGTGTCTTGCTTGGGTTAAAACCCAAGCAAGATCTCGGCACCCCATTTCGAGCAGAGGAGCCAGATCCGCCGACCAATCCACTATTTGCACTTCAAATTCTGGCCATGCTACTTTGATGACCTTGCTTGCATTGATTCTTTGGCTGGGTGCCAACACCTCACCAAGATGATGTTGAATGCTTGAGGAATTAGTCTCGGCAAAGAATTAGTCTCAACACGTGTCCCTTTTAACCACTACTAATTGTGGTTAAGATTAACTAATCTTTAGGATTCAACGGTTTAACTTTGGTTTTTAAAAGAAAAAATGAACCATGGAGTTAAGAATTTTTAACCCTAGGTTAATACTTTTTTTCAATGTTTTTTTTTCATTTAAAAAAAAGATTAGATTGTTGAACCCTAAGGGTTAGAGAATTTTAACCATGGTTAACAGTAGTTGAAAGGGACACGTGTTGACTTGTGGGTGCAATTGAACTCAATTAGGAAAAGTTCAATCATATTTGATACTTTTTTCTATTTTTATTATTAGTAATTTATTTTTATTTTTTTGGCATTTTAGTCTAAATACTAACTGCTGTTAGCTGGATTAAACAGAGGGTTCTTATTTGTCCAAATCTTAAAACTTTGGGTATGGTAAAGGAAATCTCTTTAAAGTAGGCACTTGTATATCATTTTAGGATAACCTAGGTTGTGATGAGCAATAGTTCACTCCCCGGGTGCGGGGAGTAAACTATTGCTCCTAGCTCTCACAAAAAAGTTGTCTTGTCTTGACTCAAGTTTAATTTCTAATCTTGAAGTTAAATTTTTTTTATTTTATTTTTTTAAAACAAAGGGTAGATGGGTGAACTAGGGGTTAGTAAAATCTTAACCACGTACGCTTTGTTTTTTAACCCTCATTTTTATTTTTGAAACAGAAAAAAACATATTTCGTCGACAGCAGGGTTCGAACCTGCGCGGGCGAAGCCCAACAGATTTCAAGTCTATCTCCTTAACCACTCGGACATATCGACATCGTTGTAGACATGACAAGCAATTTTCTATATATATCAATAATAATACAAAGATCCAGTTGTATAAAATTTCTCATAACACTTTTATCATCCTTTCCTGAAGGATCAGAAATATAGCAATTTTCAAATTGATGGTGAGTACGATTAGTTTTAGTATACAATATCCTCTAGGTGGCAATCAAATGGTGGATCCTCTACCAGGACTGACTTTTAAGAGCTAATAGTCTGTCTACATTATTTTTTCTTTCTTTTTTTGAAGTACAGGTTTTAGCTGACCTGGTTGGATGGATTTCGAGTCTCTAAAATATGTTTATAATTAGATTTATAAAGGGAATTCTTTTCATGCAGTGCTCCGCATCATATTTAAACTGATTTATAAACTCATGGTATATTAATTATTTATATCATAACATATATTATATAATCGGGATGGATATTTATTGATTTTTATATAAATATCTGAATTCTAAAGAGACAATAGTAAAATTAATATTTGAATTTTTTGTTTTATTGACACAAACACCACAAGGAATTACTATTTGAATTCACTCGAATACTTATTCAGATAGTTATTTGATTAAATGTATTTAGATACATATCCACTTACACAGTCCTGCCCAAGACCCATGGTTACTCCTTGGGTAACCCAAACTGTCACACTTACTGTCTGCTCCCGCTCTCAAACGAAGGCGGGGGAGGGGCCATGACCCCCCAATGATTCCTTTATATTTTAGTATGAAATAGTGGGCCCTCAAATTTTTTAGTATACTTGGCCCTCCCAAATTATTTTGGCTTACATATATAGTGCCTCCCACCCCCCCAAATTTTTTTTTTATCATATATATAATGGGCCCTCCAATAGAGTCCAGTTATGCCTTTTAGGTCGCCACATGTCACTATTGACACCCCTTAACTATGGTTAAAATTTATCCACTCTTAGGAGTTAGTGAATAACTAGGGTTTGGAAAAAAATTGATATTTTAAAAAAAAACCAAGGGTAAGTGGGTGAATACAGTTAAGGGGTATCAATAAGGAGACGTGGTGACCTCAAGGACATTACTGGGGAAAAAATACCCCAAATTTTTTTTATAGGGGAACCCTCAAGTTCCATACCCTCAAATCCATTAGTTTTTTTATACGTGTATTTTGGCCCCCCAATGAAAAATCCCTGACTCTGCCCCTATTGAGAGCAAAATCGCCTTGGGAGTGCGGTTGTAGAGTTTGTAGAACATTGTTGAAGATTATGTAGAGCATGGCTTCATCTTACGATCATCGATTTATGTTTTACAGTGTGGTTTTACAACGTTAATAACGGGGTTTAAAAACCTGAAACTCAGGTTTTGGAGAAGACAAACTCACATAATCTATTTTATTGTGTAAAATCACATTTTTGGCCCTAAGTTAAATGGGTCATTGACCGGTCAATACCTAATATTTTAACTTTCTTTATTATTTAAAAAAAATACCTAACTTACTCCGTAGTAGATTACATATTCTAATGTATAGTCCTCATTGGTCAATGCCTTCTTTTTTACCACACATCAACTATAGTTAAAGATTCACTCACTCCTACAGTTAAGCAATCCAAACTTGATTTTTAACAAACAAAAAAATCAAAATATTTACTTTAATTTTCTTAAGCTTAACCATAGTTAAAAGTGTGTTAAAAGGGACTTTTGGCCATGACATTAGACTACCTAATCACTGCCCATTATTCAATCTTATTCTAATTTACAAGATGTCTTGGACAGTTTGCAGCCAATCGTGATTGAACTCCAGAAGAGTTCAATCGCATCCACATGTTAACACATGGTCCTATTAACCACTATTAACTGTGGTTAAGATTTACTAATCCTTAGAGTTTAATAATCTAACCTTGATTTTTTTTATAAAAATATTTAACTCTAGTTAAGAATTTTTAATATATCATTCTACTAATAAAAGTACAAGGAGTATGCAAAACTTTACTTGGACATAAATACAATTTAATTTATTTTATTTACTAAATAACTTAGAATATAACCAAACTTTCATTAAGTCAATATTTAATATTATGTGAGACCCATTATTAAAAGAGAGTAGGTTTAGGACTCTATCATATTAGGGAAGAATCATATTTATATAGAAAGAGAGTCTCTCTGAAACGAGAGTTGGTGTAGGACTCTACCATATTTTAGGGAAGAATTCAATTTCTCTAGAATTCTATAGAAAGAGACTCTCGGAAAGGAGAGTTGGTTTATGATGCTACCATATTAGGGAAGAATCCTATATTAATTAAAAGAGATTAAAATAAAAAAAATAAAAATGAAAGACTATATCTTTGTCTCATACTATCAAGACAGCCGCTACTTTCCTTTACGATAGTAGCTTCAACCAGCTTCAAATCTACTTTAATGTGGTAACGCTGTGGCCGTTTGTGTGTTTCTTGCTTTTTTTTTTTCAATTTGATCCATGCTTATCAATTTGGTATCCTTTGCAAGCACCACATGAGCCGAATTCAAACAACGAGGCCCAAAATAGGTACGTGATATGGATGTAATTTCCTATTGTGAAATAATTAAGCACCTTAAGATTATAAATTGATTCTTCATTGACTCTTTTTTTTTCATTGAATTCACAACTTGTCATATTGTTTCTATGGGACACTTGTTCTTTGCACATTCTATGTATATATTATAAAGTGCTTCTTCAAGCAAATCTCGTGGTGAATTTCTCAAAATTTTATACTTTTGTAGGTGCATAGCAGTAAGATTTTGGTCAAATCTCGTGTGTTTTTTTTTTTTTTTATATATAGGAGGTAAATATAACACCTAATACACACATACATGCAATCTGACTTCACATACATGCAATCAGACTTAAGATAACTGCTAATGTGCCATAAGGATGAATCCAACCAATCTCTCTAAAAAGGTCTGATTAATGGAAGATCATGGTCTTGTTTCACATAATTGTTTTTTTTTTTTTAATCTTTGTAAAAGAGAAATTCCATCCACATGCCTTGCATGTGCCAACCTTACTAGTATATATTTATATATATATATATATACACACTAGCGCTGTGGAGGCGTTCTCAACCCAAACCTAAATTAAAATTAACGCTCTCGTGCTCCCGCTTTAGTTACTTGGGTTTAGTGGTTTGCTCTTTCAAAAGACCAAAGACCTAATCCAAGAAGTTTCCGACTAAGGAACGGTCTTGATCGCTTCGAGTCGAACCATTCTTGAGATTTTATTATTGAGTGCCCTGGGCCCACCACCACCATTATAGGCGGATAGGATATGGTTAATTGATACGGGCCAACCACTGTCTTAATTGGAGCTCAAAATAGGGTATCTTCTTATGGAGAGAGTAGTTTTTAATTTTTGCACTAAGCGCAAGAAAAGCCCTCCGTCTCAGTTCCCGTCTGCAGGGAGATCTCTCCCGAAAAAAAAAAATGGTATTCTCAACCCCTAATTCTCTTTTTTTCATCTCTATTTCCTTGCATTTTCTCGTCAGAGTTCCAGTTAGTTAGTTTTAAGAATTTACGGTTCGGTTAAACCCGATTTTGGTGTTAGTTTCATGAATCTTGTTCCGTTTTATTTATGTTTTTTCATTAATCTCAGATCTGCGCTATTGTTATTGTTATTTCGTGATAGATTTTTGTTGATCTGCTGCTGTCTACCCCGGTTATTGAGTGGATCAAATTGTTGTTCCTATTACAGTCAGATCAAGATCAGAGTATCTCCGTCAATTTGGGTTGTTTTTTTAGAACGAAAGAAACTGTGTTTTTGCCGATTGTGGAACCCTCTTAATTACATGTACGATAAATATTCGTTGAAAGTTTTTTTAGTTATTCGTATAGAAAAGCTGCAATGAACAGGGGAACTTCAGTATCCATGAATGAAGGTTAATTTCTCCCTTTATAGATGAGGACGGATATGAGATTATGGTGAAGACTGAAGAGCACCAACCTATGCTGGTTCAGCATTTGGTTTCTTACTTGTATTATACACTACTAAGAATATGTTCTAGTTGATAGGTTCTACCAAAAGCTCACTTATTATATTGTGGTATTCTTAGATATAGAGAATTAAAGTTAGGCATGTCAACGGAGATAAAGGGATTAATCATATGGGGTCCAACGTGTGACTATGCCCTAATTTATAGGTTCTACCGAAACTCACTTATTATATTGTGGGGTTCGTAGATAGAGAATTAAAGTTAGGCATGTCAACTTCGGTTTTAATCTTTTTTTGTTTCTTTTATTATTAATAATCATTTCTTCTTTTTTTTTTAATCTTTGTGAAAACATTGCCTAGGCATTTGCATTTCCAGATAGGACTCCTAGCACTTGCATCAAGGTCTAGGCACAAGGATCTTATTAAGACCCGGTCCACTAGTGACTCCTAAGCTTCGTCGTCCAGACGCTAAAGTGGTGTGACAACTGCTAAGACTCACGTTAAGTTATACATTATTTACATATAAAAAATATTGTCTCTCTCAAAGTTTGAATCTGTCTTTCTCTCTCTTTATATATATGTTTATTTATTTATCTATCTTCCTAGCTTTATTATTTTTTCATTTTCTGGCGCGACCACTAAACAATTTTGTTTTTTCATGTTTATTTGGCATTGATTACTTCACTACTTTGTAGTTTGTAGTAAACTGTGGATGCATTGACTGCACTGATTTTTAAAAGGGTTTTAACCCTTATTATTTCATTATTATTAATTGTTATAATTTATATAAATATACAAGGTGTGTTAACCTTCACTAGTTTCTTTTATCAATTTGACAAGCGCCCCCTCTTCCCCCCCCCCCCACCAAAAAAAAAGGAAAAAAAAATAAAATGGAGGCCTATCGGTCATTTGGGAGGAGAGCAAACCACAAGTACAAACAAAAATGTATGCTTGCAGATTAGTACACCTGTTAATGTTAATGTACTTGTTCTCCTCGCCTAATCCCAAATGACTGAAATTGCCCTACTAGAGTGGTCATATTTTAGAGGGGAAAAAAGACTAGTGAATGTTACCCAATTCACTAGTATTCGTGAAGGTAACAAGGCTAGTGAATTTGGTAACCCTCTCAAGTCTCTTTTAAGTTTTACCCTTTGAATATTTAACCATTCCCAAAAAGAGTTTTTGAGGGCATTTCTACCACCTAGGGAAAGGAGAGCATGCAACAAGTACATAGAAAAAGGATCCGGTTCGTCTGCTTGACCAGCCCGTGCAAGGATCTTGCTTGGGTTTTAACCCAAGCAAGACAGGTCACTTTACCAGCAATCCAATGGCCAAGATTAGTTTGATGTCTGAAAGGTTTTTATTGGTCCAAAAATGAGTGCCAGATTTCCCGATTAACCCTCTTCTCCCTCTTTTTCGAATTCCCGATTCTCCCTCTTCTCACTTTACGGGCGGAGAGCTCGAAGCTGCAGCAGGTGGTGGAGATGGAGAAGCCGAGGATGAAGTTCTCAAAGGAGATCAAGTTACAGAGAATGCAGTTTTTCATGAAGACCCAATTGGAGATTACACAGATGAAGCATGGGAAAAGGGTTGGGAATAGCCATCATGAAAATAATAACAATAGTAACAGTGGTTAGTTTTCTGCTAATGGGTAAACTTGAATAACCCAAATGAAATTTGTATTTGAATTGGTAGATTGGGCATCTACTTCTTTCCTTTAATCCTCCTCAATAACTTGTAATTGGATGCTGAGGGATACTTGAGAGGAATTTAGCTTTGATGAAAGGATAAATGCAATATATTTATCATTGCAACCAAAAAAGTTTATTCTGTACCCAATTGCAAATATTATTACATTCTTAGAGCAGTTCATTGATATTTCAGAGTATAAAGATACCCAGCCTAAGCAAAAGATGCCTCAGATCTTGGAATTTAAGACCCCACATTAGGCCAGTGTAAGATACCATACATATCCAACAGCTAAATCACTCCTAACGATCCTTTGGATCAATTGAAATTTCACAGCTAATTGGACCAGACATGTACCAAGCCTTGCTTGTACCAGTGTAGATCTCATTCTGGTCCTCGTCATAGAAGAGAGCAGTGACATCTTGAAGAGCTTCTCGGACAGTGCTTCGAATCCATGAACTGCCACCAATTCTGCACCTAGGGCTGATCTGAAGATTAGCATCACTGGAAGAAATCTTTGCAATGCACTTTCCCGCATTAGCTCGAGCGGGTCTTGGGACAATGGAGAGGCAAAGGCAGTGATCTTTAGACCTCAAACTAATCTTGGCCCTTGGATTGTTGGTAAAGTGACGTGTATTGCTTGGGTTAAAACCCAAGCAAGATCCCAGCACGGGCTGGTCAAGTAGATGAGCTGGATCTATAGAAAAATGTATGCTTGGAGACAAGTGCACCTGTTAATGTAATTTTTGCATTTTCTCTTCCAAAATGCCCCTACTATTTTGGGACGTCAAATTTTCAAAGGGTATAAAAGACTAGTGAAGCTTATCAAAGTCATTAGTCTTCGTGAATGGTACCACTCCCATAGATACCCCTATATAGAATTGCATTGTGTTATCATACATGTATATTAACTTATACATTAAACATGCCTGATTTTGGTCTTGGGCTCATTACCATTAGCTGCTCAGCTACCCCACAAACGGATCTCGTATGTAATCTGAGTTGGATCTGGTCATTGACAGCCGTACACATATATTAAGGATGACTCTGGATCTTGATTCCAGCAGGATGTCTAATCAGCAGCATTGCACGCTAGGCCATGTAGTTGTTATTTATGATTGTCTGATCTATCCATTGCATTGCTTGTAGATGTAAATGTTTTTCTCAGTTAATTGGCTCCCTCTGCCCCTCCTCTTTAAAAATGTTCTACTAAGATGTATTATTTGCTGTATCTCCAGACTACTTCAAGGCGTCTTGCAGATAGGAAAGTGGAGAGGTTTGAGAAAAACATTACTAAGAGAGGGGCTGTTCCTGAAACGACTACGAAGAAAGGAAATGAATATCCTGTTGGGCCAATTGTGCTTGGGTTCTTCGTATTTGTTGTCATTGGATCTTGTAAGCTTCTTCTTTGCTGCCCTTTTGCCCTTTTTTTTTGGTTACTGTTGTTTTTAGGAAGAACTCCCTAGTCATTTTAATATCAATTTTCTTGGTTCTTTGAAAGTGCATTTGTTTTAGATTTGGCCATTTGTTTGTATATCCTAAATTAATAGAAGAAATTGTGATCAAAAGAAAGATTAAGCTCTTATGACATATCTGAAATGAGGTTCCATGGTCTAGAAAAGTTTTTTAACCATATATGGGAGTAACATGTTTGTGCAGTTTTTCTTCTTGACTGAGGACTCAAACTCATCATCTTACGCACCTATCTTCTTCACTAAATTATAAGCCTTAGGATTCAAGCTTCACAAAGAGAAAGTCAAAAATAAGAAAAATAAGAAAGCTCAAGATGTTCTATTGTCTCTCTTGATCTGCTTGAAGCCTTGAATAGCTTTTGTAAGTTCCAAATGGAGGATTTATTATCTCTCCTGAGTTGGATGCTATCAATCTGGATTTTGACACTGCACTGAGATTATCTATCGTGTAGTTTGGGACTTGCTTTGGATGACTATTCTAGATGTAAATGTGTTCTTGGCTTTTGCCTAAACCAAATATGAAAATATACCAACAATATGGTTCACTTGATCTTGATTTTTTGAGAACTTTTGAAGAAATAAAGTTCAGATTAGACTAGCTTCTGCAGCCAACCAATCTCATTGAAAAAAAGAAAACTACAAGCAACTACAGGAAGAACTTCTATTCCTAAGGTGAACGGCCATTTGATTTTCAGCTCTCACTCTTTGTGAATGAGAATTGTTATGCTAGTTGTCAATTGGGTCAGAACCCACATGGTCTTGTTGTCCACTCGTTTTACCCAGAGGCATTGATTTTTTCTCCATGTAATAGCTCTTGCTTAGTGCCCAAGACCAATAAAACTAGTGAAAAATATCTATGTTTAGACCCTTGGTCATTTCGTCCTGTGCCTTTTGAGATGTAGATTTGTTGTTTATGTGGTGGAATCTTTGATAGTTTACTGAATGCATTTTCTTTTGCTCCATGCCAGCTATATTTCAGATAATCCGGACGGCGACAAGTGGAGGCATGGCTTGAATATACACTAGCACAAGTTCTGGCAGCATGAGACTCTGACATCCGTGTGTCATCTTGGTCAGGGTCGTTTTTCTATTGTTAGCCCGAAAATCGGAAATTGCAGCTGAGCATTGAGCAGCTGAAGCGATAGTGGGACATGGGTGGTTCTTGTTATTCAAAGAATCTATGAATAAATTAAGACACCTCTTTCCCCATATATATTTCATCTTTTCTGAACCATTACATTTTCATTTCCTAAAAAAATCATTACATTTAATCCATTGATCTTTTATATCAGTTAGAGAATCCATCCAAATATTTAAGAGATATGTGTATGTTGCATGCTTTAAGATCTGATGATGCAGGGTAACAAACAAGAATAGAGTAAATTATGCATGATCAAATCGTATATTGCAAGTTCGTATCATGCTCGAATCTGTACTAAGATTTAAAAAGGGTTAGTGGACCTGTATTTGTCTTATTTTAAGTGTAAATAGTGTTCGTATGAAAAATTTGTGCGCTACCCGGTAACAAGGGTACGCTCGGTCTTATTGTCTGCATGATACCGTGTTCTGCCCTGTCCAGCTTATTGAAACATGGATAAACAATGTGACCTACAGGTGAATGCCATGTTTAAATGGTAAACTCTGCAGCTATGACAAACATTGGATGACAAATTCGTATTTTCTGACTCGTTGTGGTCTTACTTTCATGAATTGAAGGCTGTGCAGTCTCTCTGGATTTTCCCTTTCTACTGTTTTGACGCCAACCCTCGAAGCTTCATTGTGGTAAAGAAGGCTTAACTGATCCCGTGCTCTTAGAGCACGGTCTCGGTGGTCTTGGCCCTAAGGGGGTCTCAGAAGCTTTATCATTGTATTTACCCATGTTTTGAGACACTCGTATCAAGTACCACAAATGAAAAAACATTCGCATTGATATAATATCCAAGGGTACTAGACTTCGCAAAGCTGTATAAGGGTCTACAACTCCTTCATTAGTCATGGCATTAGTCATGCCCTGTTGGAGTGAAGGTGAACAACTCTTTCATTAGTCCCTTTTAGTGTGGGTGCGTGAGTTTACTCTTAACTCCTTCATTAGTCTCTTTTAGTGTGAGTGCGTGAGTTTACTCTTATGGCACATTGGCTGTTACTTTAGACCTGATTGTGTGTGTTTAGTGTTACCTTACCTCTAAACAAAAATAAATAAAAATAGTGTCAATGTTTACGAGCATTCAACAGTGGCAACGCACGCCACATGGCTTTGGCCCAGTGGTAAACATTCCTAAGAGGACTTGAGTTCGACTATCGGGGTGTGGGGTTGAGACCCGCCATTAGTCCTAACGGAGGGTGTCCCAAACCCTATTATATGGCCTTATGCGGTAATGAGAAATGCTAGTGAGGCTGAAAGGGCCAAGACCAGACTGAGAGACTGAGACAGTGAATGTGATGGACTCAAAATTTTTATTGAATCTGCTTTTATTTTTTTGAGTCTTGTGCATCACATGCAGAGTCTTGGTGTCCCCTCTCAGCCATTTGCAGTAGTGTTGTCAGAATTGGATCAGACCAACTGGTGGAATCAGGAAACGGCTCCTTTGCCAGTTTTTAAAACTGGAATTCTTTAAGAACTGGCCGGACTAGTCAAAATCGGTAGAACTAGTGATAGAATTAGGAAAAAATGGGATTTTTTTAAAAGGTTTTTTGTAAAAAGTATACGGTCGAACCGGACCGGTCGAACCGGACCGGCCCATCTACCGGTTCGGTTACGAAAAGAGTGCTTTGCAATTTCACTAGCATTTCTCATGCACTTAACGAGGATGTGTATTTGGAGTGTAAATCTTCTGTAGGGACTTCTGCAGGATTTTCCTGCATGGGTACATCAGCAACGGTCACAAAGTGGTGGGCCCATGCGGAAATTACTGCAGGGTCCCGCGCATTGCATACCGTGTTATGTTTGCGGGAGGGATGTTGCGGACGTTCGTTCTAACAGAAATTAATGACGGGCGTCGCAATGGAAGACAAATTAGGGTTTCCGTACTGGACTCCAGTTCGTCGAAGGTTCGATCCGGACGCTCCATTCTTCGCACCGGGCAACATAGAGAGGGAGCTTATCGCCAAACAGGTTCTTTTCCTTTTTCCTTTCCATTTTTATCCTACTTCTTTCCATTTTCCCCTTTGAGGATTTTCGCCATTTTGATCTGTTCTTCCGCTTGTTCGTAGAGGTTTGCATTTAGTCATCTTAATTCCACTGTTTGTTGATCACTCAACTCTCTTTTGCTGATATTTTATAGAATTTAGTTTGAAAGAAGGATATGATTTAATTTCCCAATTTATCCTGTTTATTTCAAATCAACATTGTGTTTGCGTTTGAACTTTTGCATATGAATGCATTATTATAAACGGATTCCTTGATCAAGAGACAACTGGGCGTATAGTTTTGCTGTTCTGGGATAGATTTATTTGACAGGGGAGGATATATAAGAAAGGCTAAGGACTAGTTTGTGTTTGAATTATTGTAGAATATATGATTTTCTTTATTTGGGTAAATTGTAGATTTACAAGCAAGGGAGAGGACTAGAAGGGTAGGGCATGATTTCATGCATTTGTCTTGAGACTTATGAGGATGTCACTTGCAATCTTAGTTTTTGCCCATCAGAAGACTGAGCTTACACAACTCGCGGAAATGAAAAACCAAGTTCTTTAAATGTTTATTTCTCCGTGTTTGATTTGAAAAAGTTATTCAATGCCCATATGGGAGGAGCGGCTCATCATTACTCGCTATCCTAAGATCAAGTTGGTACTACAATGCTGCATCAATTTAAATTAGTGCCGAGCAACCTCAATTCACAACTAAGCACATAAAATTTATTAATTGATATTTTGTTCTTCACTCCATTTTCCATTTTGCTTGCACTTCATAGTTGTTTATTTTGTTCATATTGGAGTAGTATTGGATAATAAGGTATCTGAGTTCTTTCTGGAAATTCTAATTATGCCCTTTGTCTGACACTGGTTGAACCTTGGCGCACTGAAGTTCAATAAATCAGCTCGTGTAATAGTACACTGAAGTGTTGTCAAATTACTGAAGTGAATCCAGTCAATAGGTCGGCCTATCCATGTTGCTTCTAGTAGGGTGTCCAGTGACTAAACTTATTAAATGTTAGATAATTTCTTGTTATGTACATTAAGTTCATAGTTCAGTGCTCAGTGGTAATAATCATTTAACGTTCTAATGTACAGTCGGATAATGAAGTGATAAACTGAGAATAAATATAACAAAGTTTTGAACTAGATCATGGGATTTTTTTTTAATCGGTAACTAGATCATGAGAATATTGACAATATTAAATGCATTAAACCTTTAATTTGCAAACAACTTGAAACACAATTTAGTAATAGCATGACTAGCAAAGAAGTTGCTGTTGATTTACAAGCTAACAATAAAAAGATTAAAATAAAATAAACATAATTATAAATTGCCTAATTTTGTAACCAGCAAGTTTCATAAATTAATTAAGTACAACAAAAGTTATATGGCAACGGTTTTGAGGGAGCAAAAGACACAAGCTGCATGGTAAGATAAAAGTCGCAGACTCATGAACTTAAGTTCATCAAATAAAATATCTTTGTACGTGACCTGTCTCTATTGTTTGAATTGTTTCAAACAAATTTCTTTCCTCCTTTTAGGCCACTCATAGATCTTGTAGCTTATTGTCTCGGTCTTTCCTAACCTTTGGTAGTTTCGGATGTGCAACCGCTGCAGTAACATTGAATTAGTTACACTCATGAACACATTCTACTTCCTCCTATGCTTGTCAACTGTTCACTACTTTTGTCCCAACTTATTGGGATAGATAGGGTCTCATAATCTGCCCTTGAGAACCTCTTTTGAAGGTGCTATTTTATTTTGCAGAAATACCAACCTATTGAACTTCTCTTTGTTGAGCCTAGTCATCTTCTTTGTATGAAAATAGTAGGACAGAATACAAAAAGAATTTAAAGAGATGTAGTACTATTGTTTCCTATGAACACATATATGTTGTGAAGGCCATTGTGCCTACTGCTTGTAATTTCGCTTCGCTTTGATTTTTTTTTATAACTCAATTCAGTTGTGCAAGTTCTTGCATTCTTGATTTGTTGGAGAAGCAAATGTTGCTGATTGTATTTCTGGCTATAGTAATGAATGGATGATATCCCCTTAATAGATCTAAACAAGAGTGCACTGTTCTTAGGGTGTTTTTGTATTTTAGTTTGTTCTGTATTATTTCCAGGTAGGTTATAGTTGTCCTTGATACATTTATTTTATAAAGTATTCTCTTCTTTATAATAATTGATCATACTTTGAAGATTTCATGCTTGCTAAATTTGTAAAGTCTGCATGCTAATACCAAAAACCAAGGATCAGTACCTGTCTTCACCCACTATACTCGATAGCCTACCAAAGGAAAGAAATACTTGATTATGTTTTATTGATGACTTTTTCTTCTTCTTAATGTCCAGGTTGCATTAGATTTAACTGAAGATGAAAGGTGTCAGCTTCAAAACATGGAAGATGAGGAAGGGTATGTAGTGGGTACTTGTAATTTCATTGTGTTCTAGTCCATAGTTTTACAGTTACACAGGTTGCAAAAATTTTCTTCCTTTCTTAGGGAAGAATTACGTGGGGTCAAGTAGAAAATGCTGATTGATGTAATAGGCTGCTAGAACTTTGATTTTCGTGGGTCAAGGTCTAAAAGGACAGTTATAGTTGTAGACACCTTACTTTTGCTTGGCCGTGGACTTTTGCTTGGCCGTGGAGTCCATGGCCAAGCATCTGGCTCCAACTCTTCTGATTCTTCAAGACCTTCAAGGCGGGACCCAACTTAGGACTCTTTTCTACAGCCTACACAAACTCGCCTAATTCTCTTTTACACCCTTTTGTACCCCTTGAAATTCGTCAAATCTCCTTCTCAAGTGCATAATTGCATATGTATTTTGGTCTCTTTCACCAAGATTATATTGAAGCCCTTATGAATCCTCTCTAGAGGCTTCACAAGCCCCCCTATACCCCATTCATACCCTTTTCAATCCCAAAGAATTACTTAAAACTTCATTTTAAGTATTTGGGTATTTTGGTCATTTTCAATGGGCATTATTTTGAAGCTCTTAAAAATTCTAGGAATCCAATTTAGGGGTCAATACACAATCCCTTTGAACCCATTTGCAAAAAATTATTAAATCGTTGCTTAAAGAAAAAGTTGGAAATTCTAAGATCAGGGTTGCTATATGAAACCACGACAATGCATTTTGGGCATAAATTAAGGCGGTTGTTCTACAAGAGAGAAACAGTCTTGAAATAAAAAAGCAAATGTAGCATCAGCCCCCAAAATATATATATACACACTGCCAAATGGACAGTGACCCAACGATGGTTGGGCGAATTTATTCGTCACTGTTTGAACTTCGAAACAGCGGCCCACAACTCCGCGGGTAAAGAAATGGCTCAAACAGATCCAAAAACACACTTTTAACTCCGAATTAATGTTTTAAAAGGCGTGAGAGACTTACACCTCAAGACTCGTCTCGAGGCAAGACTCAAGGAAAACGCCAGACTCAACCTAAAGGCTTAAATCTCATGAGACTAACGCCTCAAACTACGAGGTTCTCTTTATGTCTAAGGCATGTGCCTTGTAAATTAATCAAAAAAGAGTTCTAGGCACATAACTAAGATTTAAATATTAAATTATAAGGTGTGTGCCTCATAATTTCTTTTATCAATAATATATATATATATATATATATATATATATATATATATATTTTTTTTTTTTTTTTTCATTTTTTTATAAGTCTTAAGACTCTAAATTAATACTCAATTTATTATGTTTAACATATTTAGGCTTTTTGAAACCTTGTTGAGTATATTTCACTGAAATTTTCATATTAGACATTGCAAAGATTTAGAGTCATTGTCTAACGTATGTAATTGGTGACTACTTTATAATTGTTTGTTGGAATCCAAAATTAACCATATGATAGATTGAAGTCATTGAACATTATCCGTCTTTTAATATGTATATGAATATAAAAGTAAATCTAAATTTTAGCTTCTATTAGCTCTTAAATTTATTTTTTTAATGGCTGAATAGTTTATATACTATCGCATATGCGTGTACGTACCCCCCATATATATATTAAATTTTTTTACAATATTTAAATTTATTTGTTAAAATGAGGTAGTGTAAGACTTTTTTGTAAGGCTTAAGCCTCACGCATCTTGAGGTCCCAATGCTACATCCCATGCCTTCGTGTTTTAAAACACTGCTCCGAATATAGAGTGGTTGGTATTGTAGCGGTCTGAAACTCCAAAATTACACATTGACAACATCGTAATCTTCTTGAACTTCAATTTTAGAGATTTGTTTTCATTTGGGCCATGGTTTCTACTCACTAATTCATCAATTCCCCCTATACCTAGATTTACAAAAAAAAAAAAAAACAATCAAAAGGATCCAATTGCTCATGGTTAGCTGGTCCCCATTCTTCACTTATAAGTTATAACTAACCCTTGGCCATTGGAGACACCTCGAGTTCTCATTTCGTCCTAAATATTTTTCATCCAATCCCTTATTTTAGCCTTCTAAACCTCACCCAATTCCAACAATTAGGAAGAAAGCCCTGAAAAATAGAAAATCCTCCACTACCTTGAAGAATTTTGAAGGAGAGAGGCCAATGAGTAATCAAGGCCTAAGCAAGGAGCATTCTCCCCCACATAAGGTAATTCATAAACGTATCACCTTTTAATTGTTGTACCTCTCCTTCAACCTCCCTAAAACCTTGCCTTTGTAACTCCTTTTCCTTTTTATTGTGTATGAACCTTAGCTAAGTTAGTAAACCGACCTCTTATTGAAGTAGTTTGGACCCTCCTTGGATGTGTTTCGTCGAATAGGGGATTCTTTACGAAAAATCAAGAGGAATGTACCATTAGGCCTTAGAACCCTACCTTTAATTCTTTGATTTCTCGTATCAAACTAAATTGTATGCATGTTTTCATGCGTGTCATTGTAATCCCATCCAGGGGGACCATAAGGAATTCCTTGAACCCGATCTTCCTTTTGTAAGCATCAAATTTTGCACCCCTGTAGGGTTAGGGTAAGGGTAAGGCAAGTAAGAAATCGTAAATAGGTAAGGGAAAGGTCTTACCCTACCCATACCCTGCCTGTTGACATCCCTACCAACAAAATATCTCCAAGATACAATGGAGCCTAATATTAAGATGTATGTTGTAGACATCTTGTAGAGATGTTCAAGAGCAACCTCCACCTCTTTTTCAGGTAATGAAGTTGGTTGATAACAACAATAATGAAAATGAGGAAACCTATTATGTTCTAGTGCATTTAAGAGAGAGATATGAGAGAAAATAATCTAGAAGAGGTTGCAAAAGCCCTCTCTAGCCAATTCTTTAAGTCTCTCTAGTGGTTGTTTGGAGGGGTTATGACTGTTTTGGAGGCGTTTTCGTCTTTCCAGAATAGTCACTTGTCTGTTTTGGTAGACTGTTTTGGAGGGGTTTTCGTCTTTCTAGAATAGTCGCTTGTCTGTTATGGGTACCTGTTGATTTTCGGTCAGTGGGTCGATCAAGACCGCTAATCGGTGCAATGTGCATATGCAAAATACAAACTGTGCCTCAAGCGCCACTATGCACACGCTCGCGCGTGTGCATGCTTGATGCAATGCTTGCGTACTAGAGAGCTTCCCTCTCTCTTTGCCAAATACAAATAAGGGAATTGTGTTGTTCCTTATAAACAAATTCTTATAGTTTTCTAATTATTCAACTTGAGACTCAAAATCCCATCGAAAAGGCTTTATATTAGACAAAATATTAATGATAAACAACCTTTTATAAACAATTCAAAATAACCCTTGATGTCTCATTCAAAATACTTCCAAAAGTGTCCATGTAAAACAAGATTAATATGTTCTAATCTCATACAACACTAGATAGGGACCTAGATAATCTGAAAATTTCCATTTTACCCTTGAATGGCATTTAACTAAATATTAGTTGTATTTTGAACATATTGAAGATATGTAACACAACTAGCAATGTATATTTTTAATAATGGCATTCCTTTTGAAGCACTAGTAGTCCTTAGCTTCTCAACCATATCTATTGTAGCATAAATCTCTGGGAGATTTCACACAAGTGTGAAAATAAGGCCTTTCCTACACTAGCATTAGCATATTAAATTTGGATTCTCCACCAACTATAAACCATTTATAGATTATATGATGCCCATACATAGTGAGCATATCATTGTAATCTCACCCACGGAATTGGTGACTTGAAGCAAATCAGTTGGAATGGAATAGCACATTGCTACGATACATTTTTTGTTAGACCATCGGTTTACGAAAAAGCATGGCATAATCTGTCTTGTCTGAATGCATCTTAGTCCTTATTTAGGTTGAAAGAACCTAGACTAGGACGCTAGGATAATTTGCCTACTTAATGTTTGCATGATGTCACGCATGAGCCTAAATTATGTAGGGCGCCAAAATAAAATACTAAAAAAATCAGATAGAAAAAATGTGCCCCCCCCCCCCCCCCCCCACAAAAAAAAAGAAGTTTATTTTATGCATGTATAGTTATGTATGATCTAATTCCTTTTTGGATATGTAGACAACAAGTTGGGTCCCTTTAAGGCAGAATTTAGGTTAGTTTCCATGTTTAGTATTTTCTTTGCATTTTTCTTTTCTTTTCTTTGTGCATGTTTTTAGTGATAAAATATACCAATTCACTTGTGTTGTAGTATGAATTTAAGGAGTAAATAACCTTAGATGGGTGTCTGAGGGTTGTCTAACACCTTCTCTCGGGCATAACTGAATTTTTTACCCACATCTCTTTTAGACCACTTCTTTATTCATTGGCTACATACATCTCTTAGGGTTCCTACTTCCTATCACTCAGGCAGGGGATAGGTGACAACTTCATGCCCGTAATTTTCGCTAGTCCGAAAGGATTATCTTGACCCCAATTTGGACATGTGTAAAATCCATCACTTTCTGAGTATGCTATAGTTATTGGAAGTCTAATATATGCAATACATTGCACTCAACATATATACCATAATGTTATAGGTAAACTTAGTAGATACATTATTAACCTTAGTTTCCGAAAATTTTAATTAGTTGAAAAAAACTATGTATTATGGTTTAGGCTCTAATGGTTTTTCTGTTGTATTTGAGGGATACAACAATGCAAGTTGTATGATTTTTCACTCTTGGAGGTGCTGCAGCGTCTTGAAGTTCCATGAAACAACATACATAACTCGCTCTACTATGGAGTTGGAGCTTATTGCATTAGTTGTAGTGGGAAAAGAAAAAGAACGGCTTAGGAGTCTACAAAAAGAAATCGTATTATGGCCTAAGCCTATGCTACCCATTTATATAGTTTATAAATGATTCAATTGTCATATAGAAAAAAGGTTAAAAGTTGAGAGAGGCAAGCAAAAGCTATAATTTAGATTTACTTTTTCTGTTCATAAACATATCGATAGACAGATGATATTCAGTCATCAACTCAAGTCGTGGATTATTGACAGGGACAGCTGAAAAGAAAAGTAAAAAGAAAAAATGAATTTGGAAGTCTGTTATATGGCTGGACACTTTTGGGGGTTAGTGTATGAAGCATGCACCTTAAGGTATGAGGTGTGCGCCTTATCTGAGCCTCACACTTTGAGGCTTAAGCCTCAGGAGATTTAAGCCTCAAGGCGTGCCTCGAAGTGTAAGCCTCATATATCTTTAAAACACTGGACAAGATAAAGTTCGGTACTAAGCTTCATTATATCTTGGAGATGTATCGCCAATAACCCATTTGCAGAATATAGATCGGGGCGAATTACACTTTAGGAAAAGCGGCTACTTGTAAACCTCGAAACATTCAGTTTTGGCTTTTCTTCTTCCTCTCATCAAATGGTACTACACTGGTTATAGCAGCCTGAGCATCTAAACCATTTCTTTTGTGCTTTGATTTGTTGGTACATTTCTTCTAGGTTCTATTCCCATTATTATTCCTTCTACTAATGCAGAATGAAACCGGGGAAAAAATATATAGTATTTATTACTAGTCAGGATTGATGCTAGGTAGCTGTCTAGTAATGATGCCAATGGTAGATCACATTCCATATCCGGTGGACCTTTTTTTTTCCTAATAAGGAATGTTATGCCACTCCACTGAGTAGGAATTGAGACTCTACTTATGGTACTGTGCTGACACATGACCCCTATCGTTTTACATAGGAAGTGGAAGTTGTTTTGCTATTGGACCCTATGTAAATTGCCAATCATCCTCTACTGACCACATGCCAACACACCAGTGCACGTTTTGTAAACTCTAGCTCAAGTTGAGCTAGAGTTCTTATTATTCTACCTTTTATAATTTATGCTTCTATGTGAGCTGAGATTGAACCAGCGATTTCATGCTGCCCAACAAGGACATCATCCAGTTATGGATTAGATACCGGTATATGGATGCCAAACTACAGATATGGAATATAAGTTGTTCCGTGCTTACCACCACCAGTGGCCTGGTTATAAATCCACTCAGTGGGGGTGGGGGATTTGGCAGCCTGGCTAAAAAATGTAGGTAATATATGATTAAGAAGAATCCTACCCAATTCTACTCTCATATGCAATTACATCCTTTCTGCGGTGATACTTCAGCCTGACAGTGCAAGGAGTGATAGGGAAATATTCATAACTCATAACATCCATACTCTGTGCTGAAAATCCCTTTTTTTCTGGATGTTGTTTGCTTTTGCATTTCACATTTTCACCCAGCATTTTTTTTAATAAAACACCCTGCATTTCAATTGCCAAAATGCTTTTAGAAGACTAAATCAGTTGGCCTTTATAGACAATAATTACTATCTGTAAATGTAATCTCACAACAATAATAAAACACATTCACAAGGCGGGAATCCACTAGTTGCTGGCTCCAACTAGTAGATCTCCAATATCAAAATTCAACCTGATCAGATG
The DNA here is from genome assembly GCA_015143295.1 of Tetracentron sinense. NCBI lineage: Eukaryota > Viridiplantae > Streptophyta > Magnoliopsida > Trochodendrales > Trochodendraceae > Tetracentron > Tetracentron sinense. Next base: position 55,315,843 of record CM026554.1, on the reverse strand, counting down.
GTTTCGCAAGCATTTGGTGCACTCATTATACATCACTGGAAGAATTTTGTCAGTCTGTCTGGAAAATAAGCATTTTTTAGAGGTAGAATCCAAGTATCAGTAATGTTAGTATCTGTCAGTAAAGGCCTAGCATTGGAAGCTTGGCTGAGGGTGGCAAGATAACCAATGCACCCCTTGGGATTGATCCCGGAACCTCCCTCCTGATGAGGGGATACATTACCACTGGGCTAACCCCATGGTGTGATGCATTTTCTTATGGTTGGCTATCATCCAATCAGGTTGCATTTTGACATGGGAGTTCACTAAGATGGGTTCAGCTGGTTGATGAGACCTGACACTCTTCATGTGCACCACCTGACCTGATGTTCAGTTTATATACCACACCGACTAGATTAGTCAGATATACATTCACTTGTTTCTTTAGTACTATCTCCCCTAAGTACTGAGAGTGTAAACTATCGATTCTGCCCATGGCACATGTATTATAGAAAATCTATTTATTGAAAGCTTTTCCGATGTACAAAGAACAGATTTTCCTGTCCTTTAATAAGACTGCAGTTGCTTTGTGATATGGTAATGCAGTTCTACCTTTTATCTTGGAAACTTCTCCAAACTATTCCTTATGATGTTTATTCCTCGACATTTTACAATAGAGTAATATATGGGTCTTCATGAACTTGTACTATTGTGCCTGACTTTTATTGAAATTAATATCTGGCCAGGGGTGTATTTTGTCCGATTGTTGGTTGTGGTGCACATTTGAATTCTTTTGAGGATTTTGAAGATCACTACAATGCGCGGCACACTGCATCTTGTTCAGTGTGCTCAAGAGTTTACCCAACATCACGCCTGCTCAGTATACATGTGTCTGAAGCACACGATTCTTTCTTTCAGGCAAAAGTTGCGCGTGGATTCCCCATGGTATTTGTTGTCCATCATCAACCATGTGATCATTGCTTTCATAAAATGATACTTCTCTCAACTTTATACTTTCTGGTGCTTTTGATCTTAATTATGGATTTGCCCAGGCCCCGTCCTCTCAGCTTTTTCTAATTTTGTTCTGATTTAGACATTTAGTTCTACATGAATATAACGCATTTAGGTAATTTTTGTCATTTCACCTGTTATATTTTGTTAGTGTATGTGGCATGAATGTGAGGTTTCAGATGTGGGTGATTATGAAAGGACCAACATGCTGATGTTTTTGGCCTAGTATATTGATGGAAAAAAAAAAATTTGTGATACTTTTACATATTAACACCAATTTACCTAAAAGGGCATGCCTTGCATTTTTATTATCTGAAAGGGCATGCTTTTGACATATTTATCAAATAGGGCGCCCTTTGCATTATTATAACAAGAAAGGGCATGCTTTTGACATATTTACCCTGAAGCTATGCATATAAAAGCCAAACACTATAAGGTAATATTGGAATACATGTCTTCTCTGGTAAAAAAATTTAAAACCATGCCCGAAGCAGTGATATTTTAAGTTTAGGGCGACAAAACGGTACTTAAATCTCTTTTTAAAGACGAAAAGATGGCCCTTCTTTTCTCTTTTTGGGCAGGTACTGGGACTGAACCTGCAACATCATGGTAGAGGTGCAGAACAACCAACGGAACTCCTAAGACTATAGCATAATCCTGCCTCGAGAGAACTAATCTAAAGAATGACCGAACTGATCATATTTCCTAAGTTCATGGTGTTATCACATTTTATATAATACCTTATTGGATCCCTGATTCTTAATACCTGAGTATGACTACAAGAATGAGCAAAATTGGCCATCCTTGTGTTTAATGTGCAGTTTGTTTGTTTTAGTCATCTTAATCACCATCATTACTTTAACTACTAAAGCTTTTACCTATGTGTGGAACAGTACGAATGCCTAGTGGAAGGCTGTGGTCTGAAGCTGAAGAGCTTTAAAAGTCGGCAACAGCACCTCATAGATAAGCATAAATTCCCCACTTCATTTGAGTTCTTCAAGAAGGCTCAACCATCCAAGAAACAGCGGCAAAGGTATCAGCATAAACAAGCTGATCATAAGAGGGGTGAGGATGCAATGGAAGTGGAAGAGACAATCAATGGCCTTGTTTCAGCAGTCTCAAAATTAAGCACGTCAGACTCTTCTCCTTCCTCTGTTAGCTTTGGGCGTCGCCACACTCGCGGCTTCACATTCCTCCCTCGAGCTGTTCAACGCGAGATGAAGCATGATTCCTCTTCAGCAGGAACAAAAAAGTAGCCAGCATGCTGCTTGACTAAATGCAGATCCTTTGAACAGAGAAAAAAGAAAGGCTAGACTCCTCTCTCGACAGTATGGGCTTACTGATAGGCTGCCCAGCAGGGGCCATTGTTTTTTTTCCGACTTGTGACTTTTACGGAGCCAAAACTCAGCAGAAGTCATTTTAGAAGTTTATCCAAACAATACCCAAAATACCCTTTACATGATGTCTGATCCTTTCTCCGAGAATTCTGAGTGAAACGTTATTTAGAGTTAAATGATTACCAAGTGAATGATGCAGGGATGACATGAATGTTAATATTTTGTAAAGAATCTTGCAAAGCTGTATCAGTCATTTGAAGGAGCTGAAAGCTTATTTTGGTTATAACTTTGTTGTCTATGTTTTACATCTTGAAAACGTTTTAACATGAAAATTTATAAAACTTGATTTCACACCCTTAAGATTCATTATCCAAAGAAAAAGAACTTCAAAAAGCATCTTAATACTCAATTTTTATTGTCTTTAACCAACAACAAATGTACTGCCTATTGCTCAGATGGCAAGGTGTGTCCTTCTCATAAGGGTAAAGTCTATTCACCATTACTGACCTAGATATTAACCAGCGTATAGGATGCGAGATATCAATATCTTGATTGAATGATTTACTCATGTTGTTATAAAATTTACTAGTAAATTTAATGTTTGTGGGGTCCCCATAAAATTTTGATTTTGATTTTGATTTTTTTTTTTCATTGGAGGTCACATGGACCAATGGGCTTCACAATGAGGGGTAGCCTCCCTCCTCCCATAAAACCCAGCCCTGAAGTAGGTGGGATTCAATCTCAAGTCTTTGGTACAACGCCAAGAGACTTTACCAATTAAACTAACCAGCACCTACAAAATTTTTATTAATTTAATGGTTCGTTTAGTCAATAATTTTAAGAATGAAGTATAGTTAGGGTCTAAAGGTGTCAATGGCCCGAATTGGCACACGGCCCGGCAGAATAAAATAGTTGGGCATCTTGGGATTGAAATTTTAGGCCCAAGGTCTGTTATAATAAACTTCTAATCGAGCTTGGGCTAGCTGTTCTGGCCCTACTAATAAACAGGCTGGCCTGACCTTTTTTTTTGGGCCAAGTTGGGTTTGGCCCGGCCGGCCCAAACCAGCCCGTTGATACAAGTGTAGTCGTATTGGGGAATTTTGGCTAGTGAAAAAACGGTAAAGGACATGAATTGTCCAATATTAATTTGAGTAGGGGTATTTTGGCTAGTGAAAAAACGTCACTCCTATTTGAGTAATGACAGCGGAGGTTTTATTCCTACGGAGTCATTGTTCTTCTTTCGGTTTCTTCTAGTCTTCTCTGATCTCGGTTTCTCTCGTTCTTTTCGTTTTTCAAATCTAGGGTTTCTGCGTTCTTCAATCATCTTCTTTCTGCAAGGCAATGGATTCCTTAGATTCCGTTGTCGATCCATTAAGAGGTTTCGCTAAGGACAGCGTCCGCCTCGTCAAGCGGTGCCACAAGCCTGATCGGAAAGGTAAATCGGCTCTCGATCTCTTCGACCTATGGTTCCTATTCGTTTTTTTTGTTTTTTTTTCGCTCTGTTATTCGTTCGGATCTTCTAAATTTGACTTCTGCTGGCGATCTATTCGTTTTGTTTGAAATTGTCAAAAATTTGAAAATCGGCTGCGTTTGGTGCAGAGTTCACGAAAGTCGCGGTCCGTACGGCGATCGGTTTCGTCGTGATGGGATTTGTAGGTTTTTTCGTGAAATTAATTTTCATCCCAATCAACAACATCATTGTTGGATCTGCTTAGGTGAGGTTCGAAACTCGATTTATGTTTTTTTTTTCTTATTTCGTTGCTGAGGTTTCTTTCTTATGGTTGTAAGTCAAACATGCATGAGTCTGATTATCTCAAGAATTTTCCTTCCTTATAATCATGTTTGATATAGCCTTTGTGATTAGGAGAAGTAAATTGCAGATTATAATGTTAACAACAAAATCCTAGTGTTCTCTTGTATCTTTTAATTTCAATTAATGGCTTGATGAGCTTATACAACAACGATTGATATGCTAGAATTTTGTGATATTATGCCATATTCATGGTTCTTTTAATGGTTTGAAGAGGAGAAAAAAAAATTGAAGTTCTTTTGTCGCAAATCCCTTTTCTGAGACAACAAGGCAGCTGTAAATGCAGTTCTTGGCTCTCGATACTGGTTCTTCATGGGTACAAACAAGAACTGCAATAGTTGTTGATTATGATGAGATGTAAACCTTAGTGGTAGATATGAGGTCCATTAGATGTGTAGTTTCAACTTTCAACTACACCAATCTACGGATATTTGTATAAGTATAATATTACACATACAGCTTATAGAAGTTAAAGATTGGTTAGCACATTTCATAGAAATTGATAGATGGAAGATCTTAAAATTATATTGTTGGTTTATAACAATACAACCGAAAAAATAAATAGAATGAAGAACAAAGTTTGTGTTTGTCGATGAGCATCTACGTGCATGTCCGACTCAGGTGTCCCGCATCGATTTTTCTTTTAGGGTACGTTTGTTTGAGGGGAATATGAGGGAAAGTAAAATTGGGAGAAACCCCCACTTTCACGATGTTCGGTTTGAGGGAATTTGAGAGAGAGTAGATGAAAATGTTTCTCCACAGTGGGTGATTTTCTCTCACTTACCTCCGAATCATATTTCTTCAAAATGAAGGAATTGTGAAAGAAGGTAATAGAAAGCTTGGACCTTCCAATTCTACCCTTTGTATGGTCGTCTTCCTAAGAGACAGTAAAGGAAAATTTTGGAAAAACTTACACTTTCACCTAACACTTTTCTCTCAAATCAAACACGCGAGAAATTACACATTTCTTTTACTTTACTTTCCTTTCTTTTCTTTTACTTTACATTCTTTTCCCTCATCCATTTATCTCCAACCGAACACACCCTTGAGGAAGAATGGAAGTTTCTTGTCTGATTAGTCTTATATAAGCTGAAGTTGAAAATCCTCTTCTATACTTTTCCTTTTCATGTTTCTTGATGATGTTCAATTATGGATTGAAGCAAGCTCCGCGAGCTTGGTCCAAAAAGCCCTCTTGTCCTCAGTCTTGGGTTGTAGCCATGTGATTCACTTTTTTTTTTTATAGGTAAACAAGACATGATATAAATAGAAGCATGGAAATAGTACAACTAAACAAAAGCAAATAAAAGGTTCACACAGAATATGAACCAGAGACCTAGAAGCAAGAAAATAAGAAAAACATATAACATGCAAAAGCAGAACCCTAACTGAGAAAATAAAAAGAACACTATTGTAGCCTATGTAGCCACCCCTCAACGTCGAAATCTTTTTTTATGGCACACCAAGCTAAGATCAACTGTCTAGCTTTCTGGTAATTTCTTAAAAAGTTACATTGACAATTTAATTTGGCAATTTCTTAAGGAGTTGCTCATTCAAGTTGATTTGATGAGTATATTGGCAATAATTGTTTGAAACTTTAGCATAGGCTCATGAACATACACCTTTGGCTAATTGAGAGATAAACCAATGGCTATTTCCATTGTTTAAGCAAGATTGGTTATATTAGCCCACTTTTATGTAGGCTAACAATTGACATATGCAGCTTACTTAATTGCCATGAGAGTTTCACGACATACTCTGTTTGAAAATGCCACGTTATGCCTTGGAAATCCTACAGTAGAAAGCAGACTAACATGAAGAGAATTTTGGAAGAACTATTAGTTCAGGAACACATTGTTATTCTACCCAACAGAAAGATAGTCAAAATTTAAAAGTATGTACAAATGACGAGTCTCCATTTGCATCGTCCCCCTTCATCATTCTTTTGAGATTGTTGAATGGAAGGTTTAGATTGATTCTGATATCCTTGAGTGCCAGATTAAGTGTTATTCTCTAAATAGTGTTTTTCACAATAATTCAAAATTTACATTATGATATTCATTTTTTCAGCAAAACAAGTCTAGCTCTCACCAATGTACAACATGACTTATTTGGTACTTGATTTCAATGTGCTTGGGCCTTGATTTCATTGTTTTTTAGATCTGAACAAAATCTAGCTTATAGGTCAGCATCTTTGGTGAGGATCTTTATTACACCCTGAGAGAGTGAGATTTGCAATAATGAAAACTAGTGACTCTTAAGAATATGTGAAAGTTGAGGACAGCAAAACCAAAATTTGAAATAGGTGAGAGGGCTGGCGCCAGTTTGGCAGCTGGTGGCGGTGTATGATTTTTTTATATATAAAATTATCTTTTAGTGACCTTGGCTTGGCCTGTTGACTCCTGACCCCCAGCCCTTGAGGGTAGGTCTTGGGCCTAGCCAATTCAAGCCCATTCAAGGGCTAGGGCTGGGCCTAGTAAGACTTAGGTGGCCCAGCCCTTTGAAATCCCTACTCTTAGGAGTTAAGGTTGTATAATTTAGGCAGTGAAATTGTTGTACTGTACTAAATTAAGATTGATTGTGGCATTCAATATAATGATTGAACAGATTCCTCAACTGTTAAAAGAGGAGTGACAGCTGGAGCCTGGAGGTGGTGCTTGATATAGGTTTCTGGGGGATTCATCTACTTTGACCGCAATGAGACCCTACAGCAGTTGTGGTCTTGGGGTTAGAGACAGCCCAGTGAATAACCTAATGCAACAAAGAGATTGAGGGGAGTGTAGAACCTACTGAACTAGGACGTCAGTAGTTTCATGTGTAAACCTCTAGAGAGTCTTATCCACTATTTAAGACTTCACAAAAACCTACTGAACTAAGAGTGTAAACCTCTAGAGAGTCTTATCCAATATTTAAGACTTCACAAAAACCTACTGAACTAGGATGTCAGTAGTTTCATGCATAAACCTCTAGAGAGTCTTATCCACTGTGTAAGACTTCACAAAAATGCTTGTGCTTGACTTGCACCATACAACTTTAGGTGGGGTTATTGTTACTTGACATTCTTGTAGTTTTGAATTTTAAAACTTTTGTAGGTTTTACAGCTGCTTAGATGGTAATCTTGTGAGATATATTTATTTCAGGTGATAGGTGTTAGTTGTTAGTGGAGACTGGAGAATGGATATAGATCCTTCACATTGCTTGATTGTATGACTAGATTGCAAGGGGGGTTCTATTTGTTTGTATCTTTAGATAAATTTACAGAGGAATGCTAGCCCTACTCTCATGCCTTTCCTACTCTCAGCCTGAGCCAACCACCTGTCTAGTTTATCTGTTAAAGCATTGCAATCAGTTAAAAAGTGTGTACTTTAACCGCGATATTGGACAAGTGGTTGGCTTAGGCTGAGAGTAGGAAATACCTGAGAGTAGGGCTAGCAGTCCTCAAATTTACATATAACATATAGCCAGTGTTACCTAGGCACTTTAGTTTTCCTAAATTCTGCCGTGCCGACACTCGGACACGACACTCCATGACACGACATTCCTTGGCACGTGCCTATACCGTGTCATGTCAATATTATGGTCAGGCATGTGGTGCCTCAAGTATGTCGAGTCGTTTTAAAAATACAATTGTTAGGAACTTTTTGTCAAGTTGTATTGCTTTTTCGAAAACATAAAGGAAATTTACTAGAAGAGCAGCAACAACAACGATAAGTATGTACGTCTCTCTCTCTCTCTCTCTTGTTGCTGATTTCTACTCTTTATATGAGTTTTTTTTTTTATAACTTAGATATATACTTTTTTTTAAAAAATTGGGGATTGGTGATCCCCTCTTTCTATCATTATTATTATTATTTAAAATATTTGAATTACAATATATTTGTATATAATCATTTTAAAAAAAAATTGTACGTCCAAGCTGCCGTATTAGGATTTTCAAAGCTTGACGTGCCGAACACCTCTAGACACTGGACACCCGTACCACGTGTGGTACCTAGATAACACTGCATATAGCCTTTCCTATGTGTGGATTATTGACATCCAATGGTAAGGTGTAGAAAATGAGAGGTTAAGAATTGGGTTTATGGAGGTTGTTCTTTCTCACACTCACCGTTGTGGATGATTGTCCCACCCAATGGCAAGGTGTTGATAGATAGATTCCCAATTATATCAAAAATAAGAAAAATAACAGAAACAAAACAAGCAGAAAGATTTTACAGGTACTTGCCAAGAAGTTATATTATGACATGACCCTCTAAAAAGGGTATAAAATGCCATTTTAATTTTTCTTTCATTTTCGTTAAAGGTTTGGTTTAGTATACTACTGACATATTCAGGTGTTAATGGGAATAAATGTTTTCTTTGCACCTGAAATTTGTTTGATGTTCGCGTAAAGCAACTGATGGAATTTTTGTTTTTAGAATTGCAGGCTTACCAAAACAAAATATGAAGTTACAAGGCTACAAGAATAATGGAAGTATGTCAGTAGGGTGCAAAATGTGTAACAGGAAGGCAGGATAGTTAACAATGTATGCCTTAGCTGAGAACAAATTAAATTTTGAAGAGTTGATAATGGGTTTCTTTTAAGCTCCTTTCTTTTATTGTGAAGATGACAATTAGTTAGCATGCACATCTTCTTCGCCTTTTTATTTTTTTAGTGGTGTAAGCAATGTAGTCAAAATGTTGCCTGGGCAACACTTAGGCCATCACTATGCCTATTAGCCAAGGTCCCCATCATCTAACCTGATCTATGCAGGCACTCTCATTTATATATATATAAATTTAGCATAAAAAGTAAATATTATTTGATGTCCAAGCGACGCCAAAGCAATGCAATACCTAGGCATTGCCTGGATGCTTTAACAACACAGGGTGTAAGTTAAGTGAATCTATTGTTTGAAGCTTTCTTCAACATCTCTCTTTTACACTGTTGGGACAGTTTTACATTTTTTTTTTTGTTAATTTCACTTGAGAATAGTGGTTGAGAACGAAAGGAAGTTGTTCTACTGATGATGCAGCTGTGTAGCATGGAGTATGAGCCAGTTGAAGGCTCAACAAGATGTAATATTAATGTTACACTGAGCAATTGGAGCTGGTGGCATAGGCGTGACTCGTGAGACCTGAGCCCTGACCATGTTATGGTTGCTATCTACCGTGTCACATGCACTCTACTATACTACAGAAATTGAAGCTGCGTGGCATGAATACAATTTCTTTATATGACCACCATTCATATCCTTAGATTTCGACCGTTTCAGTGGACCGCGGTCTCTAGAATGTGTTAAAACTTAAAATTCTCACCAACTTGGGCATTAACTCATGAGCTAGCTGTGTTGGTCATTTGAGTGAAAAATAGACTGATGGAAACCAGTTCTTACAGCATACCGTGTCATTAAAAGATACCACCAAACTGAAAAGTGGAACAAGAACAAAGAGTCAGTATGTAGCGGGACCCCGAATATTTGGCATGAAGCACTGGTGATAAGTGAACCGATGACCTGTGTTCAATGAATAAAGAGTTCAACTATGTAGTAAAGGTGACTTTTGTTTATCCAGAATCATTAGAAAGATCAATCCAGAATCCTATGTTGGAACGGTAGGTGGGCCACCAATATGGTATTGGTGTGAGATACCTGCTTCATTTAGCTGATTTCTGCAAACAGAAGCTATCTAATTGCTCTACTTCTATTTATTTTCTGAAGACTGAAATTTTTTTTTTCTAAACGTCTCTGAAACCCAAGTAATATTGTGTTCATGTTTGTACATAAGAGGAACAAAAGCAAAAGACAATCAACAGCATCTTCCATGTCATCTCGTCATTTCCATCACAAAGAGCATTCCAGTAGACAATTTCCTGCAAACCCCCTTCCAGCCAACCCATGGATAAAACCAACACAGGTTGGAAACCCGATGCCGTTGACACAGGAAGAAAAACAAAATTAGGCCAATGCGGTTGGACACGGGTGGAATGCTGTGCCGCAGGCAATCCACTGCCGCTTCCTCCCACGTGGGAGTACACACCCAGGAACCTTGTGCCACTCCCTGCTCAAAACATCATAGGTAACCAAGCGATTCATCTTACTCGATCTCAATGACAGCATGAGCAAGCCCTTGTTACCCAAGCAAGTCATCCTAACGTGCTTTCCATAAAATTCCAAGCACCATACATTTGGCATTCTGTCAACCTCCTTCCACAAGAGCGTCATCTTCTGCAGCTCCCAAATGCAGACACATGTGGCCGCATTCTTGGTCAGCAATCCCACCAGCATGATCTGCCCCCTGCACTCAGCAAGCGTGTGGTCCGTCAGATGCTGTGGCACTGGGACAGCAAACTGCTTCCAAATCCCACCAATCATATCGTATGATAAGATCCCTTCCGGATCCGTACGCATGAAATAAAGGGTTCCATCTATGGACACAGCCTGTGACCGGAAGTTCAAGGACAGGGGTTGCTTGATGCTTGAGGGAATGCTTCCAGGACGGGTCCAAGTGTTCTTTGCCGAATCATAAACCTCGTGCTCCCCATCACATCCCACCCAGAGGATCTTGTAGCCCCCGCCGACTGTATTCCCATTCAACGTCATCCCCACAGCCACATGAGACCAGACCCCGACTGACCTCGCTGGCAATTCTTTGAACGACTGAGTCAGAGGGTTGCATACATAGAAATTCCTGTGGCCAATATCCAGAAAACAGACAAGACCACCTGCAGAAGCCACTGGCAGGATGATTATCTTTGTGGGTAGATAAGGGATGGAGGGATGGTGCCATTTCTTCAAGAAAGGATCATACATGGCTCCTGTGTTGACATTTTCGTGAGTGATAGTGTAGAACCAGGGATAACATCGCGGGACTTCTGCACAGTGTTGAGAGAAACTATGAGAGGCAAGCAAGGAATTCCACTTCTGGCAAACTGTACGGAACCGGAAGAATGTGGCGACGGGGAGTCTTGCAATAACAGCTTCAAAGAGGTCCTCGGGGAATTCTTTCCAGATATGCTGTTCCATTATCTCAGTCGAACCAGTGGTCGATAGCAATTTTTCACGGTTCCTTTCTCTTCGAGATTTTTTGGTTGGTGGATACTTGTAAGGTTCCACCGTCTTCAAACTCCCTGATTTCCCACCCCTCATTATCAGACTGAAGCAACCATCATCAGTAGAGCTGTTATCAAGATCGAGGAAGCACAATCTGTGCAAGAACAAACAGCATTGAGACATCCCTATTCAAAGTAATTTATTGTTGAGACCATCAAAGGTTATGCCTAAAATATTTTGGAAGAAAAATCATATACAACCAGAAGAACATTAAGGCCTACGAACATGAAAGAAACAATTAGACAACTCCTTTGCCAGCTATATATCGTTCAGCACATACAATTTGGAATGTCAAAACTAAACTCTGTTAATTCTGCGCCTCAGAAGTGTTGGTATTGTACAATAACATGACAGTTTATAGGGGGCACTGAGTTCTCAATATCAGAAGCAGTTTACAATTTCTTTTGTTTGCGTTCTTCTTCTCACTTTCTTCTTTTGATGAGTACAATAGGTTTGCTAGATTTCTCAATTTCCACCAAGATCTATAATTATTCCACGACATGCTCATGCCTCATAACAGCAATACAGTTTTAGGGTTGACCAATCTTGATTCTTGAACGTGGTTGTCAATTCAAGCACAACTTGCAATAGTTTTTAAAAAGAAGGTACATATCAGAAGCAAGTAAGCAACTACAGTCAAGAATACCATAAACTTGATAACAAAGCATGTAAAGCTTATGAAGAAGCAGCAGGTCACATATTTGATAGTAGTTTAAATCTAAGAACACTGAAACTTTGATGCTTCCTGCTCAAGGAGACTTGAACATTACACCCAGCACAACATTTTTTTCCAACGCACTAACAAAGTAGCTAAATTTCTTCATTTGTCTCAATCAATAGATTAACTAATTAAAAAGGAAAGAGAAACAAAGCAGGCATGGGGCTGAGCTATACTAAGTTTGAAATTTTCCAAATCAAAAGAGAAAATGAAAAACAAGATTAATCTTTTATTCCTGAAATCATTACAGCTACCCCATGTACCTACTTGTGATTCTACCGTTACAAAACAAAGCAGGCATGGGGCTGGGGCCGCTGGGCTACATTCGAAATTTCCCTAATCAAAAGAAAAAAATGAAAAACGAGAATTATCCTTTATTCCTGAAATCTTAACAATCATGCCCATATTCTATTTGTGATTCTACAGTTACACAAGAACATGTCAATAATGCAGAGTAATATAATTGTTCTGGATTTCAAAGAAAGAGGGGGAAGGTTTGATGCAAGGTTCTGAATGTCGATATTATATTACAGGATATGTCACATTGGAAAAAAGATATATCGTTTTGCAAGAAATATATCGCATATTGAGGGAAATATCAAGGAAAATGGGGAAAATATGAAAATTTTCAAAAAAACTTCAAGAAATGTGAAAATATATGTTAATAGACATTTTAGAGAAAAAAAAAAGTACATAAGAGACGATGGGAAGGGGGGCAAAGATATTTCATTTATCGATATAACTTAAGTAAAAAATGTCTGATTGGCGAATATCGATATAACTTAAATAAAATATTTCATTTATCCATCAATCAATCGTAACAATAAAAATACACAATCAAAGTTCCATGCATAATACATTCATGATCCAACCCATCCCAAGAACTACAATCAGAGCAATATAAAGTCGAGCTAAAAAATTGAAAATTTTGGATTTTTGCTCATTTTTCTTCTCTAAAGTAAAAAATTTTGAACTTCGAATTTAGAGATCTAGTGTAAATGCATCAAATTGATGCATTCAGAGTAATTTAGGACTAAGGACACACTAACTATGCAAAACCTCATTCTAGTTTGAAGACAAGTCTTATCTTTTACGAAATTTTGCCAAAGGTAATGCAAATGAGGTGCACTTCAACTCTGAATGACCAATGTATCTAACTGTGGGTGCCAAAGTGGGTGATTTCTCGGGAAAAAAAATCCCTCAAAATCTCTCAAATCCCTCACCTTTGCCTAGGTGAGCGCCTTAATAACTAGGTGTGCACCTTGCAAGTCTCATAGGTATCTGATCCCCTAGCCTTTCAATAATGCCTGGTCGAATATGATCTTATCTGACTACTCAACCGGTTGTAAGGCTTCAACACCACTGTGTACATAAAATAATTGTATATATGTTTGTGTAAAGTTTTTAAAATGCTAAATGTTCTTTAAGTGGCTGACCTTCCGAGTGCTAGTGGAAAACACATGCAGGTTGAAAATTAATTAGATTAGTATTAGGACATTAGTTATATGACACGAGAAAGAATGTCAGGCACAAACATACACATGAAAAAGGTTATCTGAACAGCCCAACCAAAACCACGATAGTAAATCTCATCGAAACCTTCACATAAGGGCCATTTTGTAATGATTTCGATAATATCCGAACCAATGTATGAAGTTCCATGTTTTATTATTTTATGTAACATCCTTTACGGCATTACATATCAGGAGTAGCGTTGCTAAGAAGCCACTACAAACGTTACTGTTGTTATGCAATGTTCGACTCTATATTGCATACCAAGGTCTTGTAGACCCATTCTAGCTCACTTTTTCCACACCAAAAAAAAAAACTATCTTTTTCTCCCTCTAAAGGCAAAAAACGATTGCTTCATCTTTTTTGCACAAAAAATTAGATCTACGCTACGAATTCAACTTTTGGGGAAAAATCAGTGTGGACTTTTTAAAATCCATTTGATGCATTACGTTGGTTTATCAAATCTTCCAAAATTTTAATTTTTTAATTTTTATTATATTTGTATTTGAGTTTTTATCTAAAATATGGTGTGCATTACGGGCTTCAGTCGTTACCCTCAGTGTTATATAAGGGTTTTGGCTAGATCCGTTCTAAACGCTTAACCGTTGTTCAAAACCTTGTCTAGAACTCTTCACCAGATGCCAGACACCCCTCCCGGGTCAATTTTCTGCCACGTAAGGGAACCTTAGAGCAAATCTAAATCATCCTTCTACTAAATGGACCTCTGGATTAGCCACATGTACAGTTCCCTTGTCCACATCAGCCTTCTAATTTGTAGCCCTTAAGAACAACAATCTTTAAACTTTGTAACTATTCAAAAAAAAAGATTACTCGACTCGGTCCAACTCAGAATATATATGTAACAACTTGAAAAAACAGGGTTAAAAGAACTCAAAGTACATTGGTTTTACTGTCTCAAACATAAAAACTAGGTTTTAACATAACACATAGTAGGCTGTCTTTGAAGACCCAAAAAATGTGATGCAAAAACATTGTGACGTTCAAGTTTAGGTTTGAAAAAAATGCTAAAAATACCCTTCTGTAACTCTACCTAGTCTGGCGAGTTGAAAAACTCGGCTCGACTCGACAAGTCACCCGAGTAACTTGGCAAATAGTGTCTCCTTCGAGTTTTGAGGCGACTTGACTCGAAATTCAGTCGACTCAAATAACTCGGCCAAGTTACTCGTGACTCACCAAGTTTTTGAACTATGGTTGAAAGTGTAATGAGGCAAACATGATGGGGCAAACATGTAGAGCGCTCTTGGACGACCAAGTCATCTGTCACGTGTCAGAAATCTTGCTTGGCCAGGACTCTTCATAGGGCAAGTCGTCCAGAAAATCCATTCCATTGTATTGGCCATATATATGTATATATACACACACACCCGCGCACACACACTATAGGAGAAAGGAAGATGTTTCTCAAAGGTTTTAACTTTTAAGAATGAATGTAACCCAAACATATTTTCTTCTTGTGAGGAGAAAATGTTGATTTCAACCACCAAAACTATAGTTACAGTCTTAGGTTAAGAGCTCCCACCTTGGCCTTAGGCAATTCCTAGACAACCATAAGCTCCCTTGTGCCCAATAAGGTTTGATATGCGAGTCCTCTCCCCTATGCATGGCACCTAAGTTGCATAGACAATGACACAAGCGCTGCAATCCGATCATGGATGCGATTTGTCGGATTTGGTGAACCCCAATAGTTAGGATTTGAGGACAAACGGATTATTTTTATTTTAAAACAATATTTTTTTCGGTATTTTAAAGAAAAAAAGTTATGAGAGATCACAAAGAAAACAAAATAAATAAGAAAGCAAAAAGTATAGAAAACACTAACCCGTTTGGTTGCACTTTTGTTTTATGTTTTTTTTGTTTTTAAAAATAAAAGTTTAAATTTTTTGCATAAAACATATTTGATAAGAAAGTTTTTGTTTTTAAAATCTAACACCAAAATTTTCAAAATCAAGGCAACAGAAAATTTATGTTAACTTTGCTTTTAGAAATAGAAAAAAAAAGTAGAAAACACGAAGTGCTCTGCCTCCATCCACGACTCTCGTTCACTACCACCACCACCACCAACAACAACAACAAAATGATATTCTTGTTTATGGTTTTTCATTGTAAATCCTTAAGTGGACTAATGGGTGGGGCCCTTAACTGTTTAGAGATTAATGACTTTCTATAATTATTTTTTATGTTGTTAAGTGGTTACCAAACATGTGTTTCCGTTTTTCGTTTTTTAAAACAAGTTGTTGCTAGTAGTGTCAAACGTGTTTCCTGCTTAAACAATTTTGAAAACAGAGAAAAAAAAGGAGTTGTTTTTAGGTTTTAAAAACAGTAAAAACAACAGGGCATCCAAACGCGACCTAAATAAATTTAAAATCTGTTATTGAAGTTATTATATACAAAACTCAATTAGAACATATATTAAACTTTTAACAAATAACTACAATGACTAATTACACGATTAGTTTGTCAAGTGATAAACAAGCAATGATTTAACAATTAATTATTTTTTCAGAAAGTATTAAAAAATTTAGAAATTCAACAACTGTTTTAGGGTTGACCAATCTTGAAGCCCAATAGTTAGGATTTAAGGACACGAGGTTATTTTTATTTTTTAAAAAAAATTATCAGTATTTTTTAGGAAAATGTTATGAGAGATCACAAAGAAAACAAAATAAATAAGAAAGCATAAAGTATTGCAAACACTAACCCGTTTGGTTACACTTTTATTTTCTATTTTTAAAAATAAAAGTTTAGAATTCTTTGCATAAAACATTTTTGGGAAGATGTTTTTGTTTTTAATCGAGATGATAAATTATAATCAAGATGATTCCTCCAAACGTGTTTCCTGCTTAAAAATTTTGAAAACAGAGAAAAAAAAGAGTCATTTTCAGATTTTAAGAACAACAAAAGCACCAGTGCATCCCAACACCACCTAAATAAGTCAAAATCCGTTATTGGAGATATTATATTCAAAACTCAAATAGAACATATATTAAGCTTTTAACAAATAACTACAATGACTAATCGATTACACGATTAGTTTGTCAAGCATAGTGACAAAGTTGGGGTTCGGGAATAATTCGACAGGGATCAAGTTCGGAAAATTCGGAAAAATAATAAAAAGTAAATTAATAATTATAAAAATATACGGAACAATTTGATTAAAATATATACAAAATAAGAAATTTTTTTGAATAATTTGGGAATAATTCGTAAAAAAAATGCGAATAATTCATAAAAACGACGTTTTTTTGCAATTTAAACACAGAATACTTTGGGAACCCAAAAATTCGCGAATAAAACGCGAATTTTTGAAAAAAAAAAACGGTGTTTTTTGTTACTTGGTTGTCAAGTGATAAACAAGCAATGATTTACCAATTAATTATTTTTTCAGAAAGTATTATACACAAAAATTTAGAAATTCAACAACTGTATATATAAGACATGAATTGAAGTAAATGAAGCAATGAAATGATAATAATTCTAAATTCCTTGTGCAGATTTTTAACAGGTATGGATAGTAGTAGTTCTAAGAAACAATATGTCCACACGTAGACGGACATATATGCCTACATATTTGAAGGTCGGCGCAATAAAGCATGGCACACATCCCCAAGGCCTTTAAAAGGGCCCCTCCAACAATTTTACTACATAAGGCATACAATAGACAAGTAAGCAAATATATGCTATAGTAAGCAGTGCCATAGAGGGGCACAAATACTAATGCATATACATGCCAGCAAAGCATATGAATGTGTAGATCTGCAATTTTATCACTCAAAGCTACCTACAACATCAATTAAGGTAAAACCCAATTAATGGACTCTAATATCTTGACCATACATCGTACTTAAAGCTTTATTTACCCCATGTCAAAATGGTAAACATCTTTTTTTTTGTCGGTAAAGCAATATCATTAAACAAAAAGATAAGGAACAGGCAGATTCACAAAAGATAAACCTAAAAGAAAAAATAGCTAAAGCAGAACAAAAAGAAGAAAGCAAATAAACGCAACACCATTCCAGCTATGAAATGAGCTCGACAATCCCCAATTCCTCAACATCATTTCTGATGGATACCCACTCAAACAACATAGAGCGCGTATGGGCACAAACTTTCTTAATCTTGATATCACTAAAGATCAGTCGTTAAAATAGTAAAGTGAAGGGCAGCAAGTGGCAAAATATATAATACAGAGATGTTGAGGTGTCTAAAGAGCTCAAGTACATAAATTGCTTTCCCACTTAGCGTAGCCACACCATTAGACCATATAAATAACCTAAAAAAGTTAAGTGAAAGGGATTTATGCTATCTGAAGCTATGAAGATAGCTCTGATCAGCCAGTGAGCTATTTAATATCCTTACTCCCTCTTTCAAAACCTTCAAGGTAGCAGATGTGCAAAATTACTTTATTTAGGTTTTTCCATTACATATTCGAGGAATCATCTCGATTCCCTACCATTGTATAGATGTCTTCAAATAAATTGATGTGGTACGATAACCTCCTTCAAATACTCATAATAGAACATATATGACCATAAGTGAAGAAGACGATGTAGTTTTAACTCCAAACCATAGTTCACCAGAAACTCCTACTGTCCTACATGCTCTTTTCCCACCACAACCCAGCTCTTTCTCAGCCATATAAAAAAATGTTGAGGCACTACTAATGGTCAGAGCAAGATTAACAAATTTCTCCGGGCATTCAACAAGTAGGAAATCAGAAACTTTACAATTGCATAGATAAACATTTTTACATGGCACACCATTGGTGAACTTCTCTAACATTTAAATAAACCCAACTGCTGAATTTTTCATCACCAAAACTAATTTTGGTTAAATTACAAGACTAAATACATGTAAGATAACGTTCAAAATATGATGTTATTCAAGATCAATTGCGCAATGGCCGCAATCCTTGAAAGATTCACAAGGATAGAGTATGGGTGACAAAACACATTGGTAAAGTACCTATAAAAAAAATTGGTGAAATTCAAAAGGAGAATAGATCCAAGAAGATTAAATAATCCATGCATTGGAAATTTAAGGGTTAATAAATCGACCACTTTTAGCAAAAATGATTGTGGATATCTTGGCTGTTGTTAGAAATGTTTCTCGATACGATTATAGAGCTAGAGGTTAGGACTGTGATGTCACTATGTACACAAAGGTCTATATGTGGAGTGGAGGAGTCTAGGAAGTACTAGATATAGAGTAGCCAATAGTGTAATTGATGAGACTTTAGGATCTTTCATAGGGAAGACGTACATCATAGACCAAGTAAATTGTAAGTTGTACTAAGTAGACTTTAGGGGTGAAGATATCATCATCATCATCATTCAAGCATTGCTCCCAACAACATAGGGTTGTCTAGGAAAATCTTCATCCATCGAGTAATTCGACCAGGGCCATATCCTGTTAAAGCTTACACCTTAAAATCATTTCTCACTCCCTTAACCCACCTCCCTTTTCAGCAATCTTCAAAGGAATAGGTGGGGGGAGGGGAGGGGAGGGGAGGGGAGTGAAGTGGATCACATTGAAAAACAACAATTGTGACCACATCCTTATATCCTTAACTTGGGTTCACGGTGGAATAAAACCAGTATTTCAAATCTCGTTCTTACGTTGTTATCGGCCGGAGTTTTTCTCGCGAGATTTTCAAATCTGAATATTTTCGGGTATTTCTCGCCTAAATCTCGGGAATGATTAAAAAAACATATTGAAATTACAGAAAATAGTAATATATATCACCAAGTTATAATAAAGCCAACAACATTGGGTATTTCTCATGATATTTTTAAAACATCAGTTAAATCGGGCAATATATACGGGATAAAAATAGGAAACTATATTTCTTGTGAGATTTTTAAAATATCGCGATAAAAATGGATTTTTAAACTTTAGATGTTTTTTCTCGGGAGAAATTGGATATTTCTCAGGAGATTTGTAACTATGGATAAAACTAAGACTGCAAAAATGGAACAAATCTTCGATTTTCCAATTATTCCGATATCTCATCAATCTAGGATGCCAAATCACCTCAAAGCATTCCAACATGGAAGCATCATTATCAAGGGCAAGAACAAAGATATTTCCAAAATCTAACCTTGGACGCATTTCCCACTTTAAATAAGATGAAAGGTGATAACAAGAAGAAGTTAGCTACCGCCATAATTCTTTCCAAAGACTTTACCCATGGGAGCCCCTAACCTCAATAAGATCCCAACAAGAAGACCCCCATAATTTGCAACTAACATTTCTCCATAAGTTTTTCCTTTCTTTCCTAAATTTCCACACTTATTTACCTAACAATTTCTTATTCACGTTATCGATAAAAAAAATACCTTATTCACATCTACTAAGGGTTTGAAATTCAGGTCACAACCCCTCAATGGACGGCAAACCTGGACCCACGGTACCAAATGATATTTGAATTTGTCTCTTTTCTCATTGCAAAGTAACTCCATCTGCATCCGCTCTAAGGAGTCAACAACGTTAGATGGTTTGGGTGGATAGATAATAGGTGGGAGGCTTCTAAGGGTGCTTTTGAGGAGTGCCAATTTTCTTCCCATAGATAGAATTCGATTTCCAACCAGCTAGTCTGCAGACAACTTTTTCAACTACCGGAGAGACGAGGCCTTAGACTTAAAACTTGACCCGAGAGGCAATCCTAGGTACGCGGATGGTAAAGACACACCTTGCAACCTAGAAGAGCAGATAGAATTTCTATATTTGGAATCTCACCAACTATAATCATCTCACTCTTTCCCAAATTGACTTTTAGGCCCAACACCGCTTCAAGCACCTAAATAGGCACCTAAGGTGGGCCCCTCTTTCCTTTGTAGTTGTTTCTCTCTTTTGATTAATATATCTTCTTGATTACCCGTCAAAAAAATGACAATATGAATTCTCGCAAAAGATCAAGGTGTCATTAGCGAATTGAAGATGGAAAATCCTTAGGTTCTCCTAACCTATAGAGAACCCTCCAAAAGCTACTATATTTGTTGTAGTTAATGTCCTACTTAATGGTTCTAAAACTATGATAAACAAGAATGGGGAGATGGAATCACCTTGTCTCAATCCCCTAGAGCTCCTGAAATACCCTGATGGGCTCCTATTAATAAGGATAGAGAATGTCACAAATGAGATACATCCTAACATCCATCTTCACCACTTTAGACCGAATCCAATTGTACTCATTTTGAGGGCAGAAAGTGGAAATTCTTTGATTGACTATGCCATGGGTGTAATCAATCACTAGTGAACCATGCTAATCTACTTTTGTGTGGTTTTGTTCACATTGTCATCAACCCTGGGATCGTGTTTCAAAATGACAACTGGTATCAAAGCAGTAGGTAAAGCCTGTTGAGAATTTTTAATATAACAACAGAGAAAGGGCGTTCAGAAAAAATTGTTCTCAACACTTCCATTTTCTATATGTCATCCATGTATGGAAATGCAAAAAATAAGCCCACTTGTATCTCATTGATAAGCAAAATATTTTCTATTTTTTAATGAAACCTCTTGTTTGCATCAGTTGCAACTTGCAAGAGCTTAGCCAGCCAAGATCCAGTAATCCGCTTGAGCTTGTAGATTGTCGTTTAAGTCAACACATGCACAAGTGTGACAAAAGTATTTTATGTACGACCCATCAGAGAATCTGGTCGCATTGGATACATATGCTTATTGAAGTACATAAACAAAATAATAATACGATCTAATATCTCACAATTATGAGGAAACAGTAAGAAAATTTGTTTAAATCCCCCGGATGCTGGGGTGCCCATATCAGGCTTGTGGCAGTTATTAAGTTAGTGTGTAAGTTTGTGGAAGGCAGGTTTTGAACCCAAGTCATGGTATAAACTATAAAGCGGTTAATCACTTCCATTTAAAGAAACAGATAAAGAATTTTTAGACTATGAACCTGTAGAGAGGCCAACAAAGTTCTAGTAAAACCAGGCGTGTTACAAAAGAAAACATACAAATATGTCTATCAATTAAGAAAGAACTATTAAAATTGTAGTGTATCCTATGATTCTATCTAATCTACTGAATACAGGCTAACAGAAAAAGGAGAAGGAATTTAAATTTAGAAAAAAACCAGATATAAAAACAGCATCCAGAACATCTTATCCACGCCAAAGAAAAGTTCATTTAGACCACCACCGCGAATTAGAAAAAGATAAAAAGAAAAATCGACCCAAGGAGGATAATTAGACTCAAATAATCATCAATGAACGTCAAATAGCAAAATCAAAAAGGAGAAATGGCAACAGAAGGAAGTCATTTCACTACAGGGAATTAAAGAAAGGAAAAAAATTGAGAAAACAAAATCATTTGAAGCACCAGAAAAACTAGATAATAAACATCTAAGCATCTAAATACAAAATTTGACCACTCTTTAATATATTTTCGCTTGATTATCGATAAAAAAAAAATACAAAATTTGAAAAACATTAATCACGATGAAGACAGAGAAAACCTGAGAGAGAGAGATAGAAAAAATAACTAATAGTTCATCCCCAAAACCCACGGCTAAAATTAATCCATCCCAGGGTACACTTAGATTCAAATAAACATCAAATCATCAACAAAGACGAGAAATGGCAAGAAATGAGGCCAAAATCTCATAACCATGAAAGAAGAAAGAAAAACCTCAGCTAAATCACAAGGAACAGAAACGCAAACACGAAATCTTCGAAAAGAAGAGCATAATATAACACAAAGATCGGAGAAATCGGGAAACCTAAGAGCGAGTGGAAGAATAACAATTCGAATAAATCAATTGCAAGAAAAAAATATATATTGAAAAAAGTCACTCGTTATAAAACTGAAATGGAGAAATTGTCCGTCTGAAACAAGAAATTACAGGAGATCCTAGCGATCTAGAGACAAGGGCAGAAGAGAGAAATCAAAAGTAGGAAATTACAGAGCATCAGAGAGAGAGAGAGAGAGAGAGAGAGAGAGAGAGAGAGAGACCTCTGATGAAGTTGTAGCTGTGCTTGGGTTTGGGTTTGGATTTGGATTTGGGTTTGGGTCTGGTGGTGGTGGTGGTGAAGATAATAAGGAGGAGAGGCGTAGAGTTCCGAGAGGTCCTGAACCTGAACCTGAACCTGTCCTCCGAGTTCCGATTAGCTGCCTCAGGCTCAGCATGGCCAGGCCATCCATGCCCCGCCTTCTCTCTCCTTTTCTTCCCTCTTCTTTTCCATCCCTCTTCTTTTCCACGTCAACAGTCCCATACGTAATAATTGTTTTATTGACCCATCCGTAACTTCTTCCTTCCACTCTCATGCATATTTACGAGCCTGCCACCAGTGTTTCCGAAAGTACCCTCCTCCTCCTCTTATCTCCAGATTGTCTTACTGTACATTTTAGATCGGTTTGTTCATTGTTGTTGCGCCGGCGAGTCAGAGTTTATTGGGTCGATTTTTTTATGAATCGGGTCGGGTTTGTTATTACGCATTTTTTTGGCAACAAACAAGGCTCACAAACCCATTCTATAACACTTTCACTCACACACATACCCATATCAACTCATACAACCTTCTCTAAGCGAACCGCAGTGTCCCCGTGTCCCTTTAATACCTATTTAACCATAGTTAAACTCAAGTAAGTTAAAATTAATAATTTTATTTTATTTTTATTTTTCTTTTAAATTATGATTAGATTGTTTTAACCCTCAGGGTGAGTGAATCCTAACCATAATTGATGGGTGGTAAATAAAGGGCGTAGACGAATGAGATTACGGGTCAGTTTCTAAGCTGACTCTGGTTCCCTTTCCATTTTCCAAAATAAAATAAAAAATCAAATATTCCATATAATCATTACAATGCCACCTGAAGATAGGGTGTTATCGAGCCTATCCGAATAGTGGTTTTAAGCTTGCTTATTAATTAAACGGTAGTGTGTTTAAGCTTGTTTATTAATTATAAACGGTATTATGTTTAAGCTTGTTTATTGATTAGCTTAAAAATTAAGTTTAAGCTTGATTTGCTTATTAAATAAACAACCTCTAGCTTTAAAAAATGAATTCAAGTCATTCGTGAGTAGCTTCGTTCATTAGAAATAGCTATTTAAATTAGTTAAATTTTTTATTTTATCATCCTAAATAAATAAACTATAACTAAAATTTTAATATAAGTTTATAATTATATAAAGAGTATTCTTATCATGAAAATAAATAATATGTTATTAATTTTTACTATTCTATAATATAATTATTTAAATGAAGTAAGTATATTTTATTAAATAATAATAATAATAATAATAATAATAACAACAATTGAGCCAGGTACCAATGTGCTCAAGCTTAACTCGTTAATTCAACGAACTTGAAAATCTAGTTTGGGTTTGACTTTATTTATTAAGGAGCCGTTTGGATATATTTCTGTTTTTTTGTTTTTGTTTTTTGATTTTTAAAACTGAAAACAATTTTCTGTTTTCAAAATTTTTAAATAGAAAATATGTTTGACATTACTAAGTATTACTTGTTTTAAAAAAAAATAACAAAAAATCGGGTTTGAGAAATATGATGAATATAATAATGAGTAAACAATTCCAATCCATAGTAGTAGTGGTAATGGTGGTGATGGTGGAGTGGTGAGTAGTGGTGGTGGTGGAGTGATGGTGGTGAGTGATGGAGTGGCGGTGGTGCATAACGGTTCTGTTTTTATTTTTTGTTTCTAAAAATAGGGATAACAATAGTTTTTTATTATCTTAGATTTTTAAAAATTTTGTTACTAATTTTTAAAAACACAAAACGGAAACATGTTTATGTAAAAATTTTCAAAATTTGATTTTTAAAACCAGAAAACAAATGTGCAACCAAACGGATAAGCAAACTCCCTACCGTAAGCTCAAGAGGCCTTTCTCTTACCAAATATTAGTGATGATTTTGATAATTCAAGTGAATTAAAGTGCATTTTGGGTAAAACAAGGAACCCATTGGCGGGCAACGTTTAGGTATTTGATTCCTTGTAAAAGTAAGGAACATTCCTGTCCTCCTTCGCACGTGTGACAAATTTTATTGTCCTCTACTGCTCGTGTGAACGCCGCACGGTCAAGGCTCCTTTTGCATAAAAACTTTTCTCTTATCAAATCAACGGCTTATATCTCATCTCTCCGTGGTCTTATTATTTTTATTTTTTAGTAATGACTAAAAAGTTAAGAACCAAACAAAAGGACAACAAAGCACATTGCTGATTACAAGATCCCCGTCCCTGGATGAAATGAGTAAGATACGCCTAACCTAGTGCAAGGACTAGCAACACCACTTTGGCGCCACCTGAGCACTCTTTTAGCACGGATATGGGCTTCTCCATTGGTATACCGAGGAATGACACGAGCAATGGCCTAGGAAAGCGCTACCACACAACTTTTCCATCATTTAAAACCGTATCAACATTCCAGTGAATATCATTGTCTCTATTGATCAGGAACTCCAACATTTGCAACGCTTCCCCTCGATGCTCTTTCTACTCGTTTCTTTTTTTTTTTTGGTTCAATGGGTGGGAAGACCCACAAACTAGAAACAAAGACGAGGGGTAGAAACCCTCGTTACATCATATCTGAGAAGAGGTAAAACTCTAGAAGGGTAGGGAGCGAAAAAAGGTAATATCGGGAGGTCCAGAGTGACTAAAGTTAGCAATCCAATCTGCAGCTCGGTTGCCCTCCCGAAAAACATGCACAAGTTTCACTTTCACGCCTACGACATTATTGACCCACTTCCATTAAAGATTATTTTATTAAATTTATGAAAATACCTACATGAATGCCTCACAAAAGTCTCTCTCTAGAGTATAGTCTAGAGTAAGGTGTCAACATATTGGATTTAGACCAGGTCTACCTAGATCGGAATAGGATCATCCGACATATTCAATTTCATTTGAGATTTGGATTTTGAATTATCCTATTCGAATTTGATTATATATTCAAGATTCATGATTTGAATCTAATTATATATTCAAGATTCATGATTCGAATCTAATCTTGTTCGATTAATATTGAGATTTTCAAAATTAATATTTTAATTAGAAAAAAAATTAAGGATAGTACTTATAATATATTTATAAAATTGCGTTATTATTATTGTTATTATATAATCAAATCGAATTACTATAAATTTGAATCCAATTTGATTATAATCGAATTCATGATCTTATAATCGTATCCGATTTAATGGATTTATAATAGGATTAGGATTCCATCTACTTGGATTGGATTTGAATCTGGATTTACTTTATTGACAGCCCTAGTCTAGAGAGCCTCAGACTTTTAGGCATGTATGCTGCTATTACTACACATTTGGCAAAAATAAGCAAATGTTCAGATTTTCACTTTCCCTTCAATAGCTTCGATGATCTTTTTTAGTTGTTATTGGCAAAGAGATGGCCAACATTCACCCTATAAACAAAAGTATTTTATACACGTTGATTAAAGCATTGATTTACATATAAAATCTACAAGCATCCTCAAAATGTACTCCCAAATAAACTCTCAAAGTATATATCAAATTCTAACATTTTAATTCAATTATTAAATACTTAAGATTAGAGCTGATATGACATTAGAAAAGTCAAAATTAGTCAAGTCAAATCTCAACCCTTAATGATTAGTTATAAACGGTTAGGAATTGTAGTATAGCATGCACGTGGTGCTCCTGGAGTATTGTTCGTGATCTCCTCACCAATAACGGTTGGAGAAGACCCTAATTTCAAAAAGAAAACTTCAATTTCAATCACTATGTTAAACACGTGTCAATTGAATATAACAAAATGGATTAAATACAACAAACCTAAGAAGTTATCATCAATATACCTTAGAGCATTCCTAGCAGCCTCACCAAATTTCACTCACCAAAATAGCCAAAATTCACAAAAAGTGATTTTGGTGAGCCATTTTTTAAAATCACTCCCAGCAGCCTCATCATTTTAACTGAAAAAAGAGGAGAGAGAAGCAATATTTTATTGTTTGTGTGGGACCAAAAAAAGGAAAGGTGAGAGAGAAATCTTATTTTATTATTTGTGTGGGACTCAGGGTGAGAAAAATTTAACTTTGGTGAGTTTAAAGTACTCACCAAACTTGGTGAGTACTGTGGACTCACCAAACCGATTTTGTTATTCTGCTGAGGCTACTGGGAATCATTTTAACATGTTTTTAGTGTTTTGCCTCACCAAAATAACCAAAAAGTTATTTTGGTGAGGCTGCTAGGAATGCTTTTACGACACCTTTCATTAATTACACGCCAAAATTTGTCCCAATGGTTGTGTATTTCTTTAAGGAGGTTTGACTCATGTTCGAGTCTTGGTGTAGCTATTGAGCGCCCACCATGAGGGTAATCTTGCTAACCCCCAACCTAAGATAGATAAATGATCAGGACTAAGCACAAAAAAAAAAGACACCTTCCATTAATTCATCAGTACGAATTAAGTGTGAGTCCTTCGTAACGTCCAATGTGTCACCATTTGTATGGTACTTGAATCATGCTACGTGAGTTACACGACAACGTCTCCATCAAAAAAAAAAAAACAAAAAAAAAAAAATTTCGTGTACGAACGTTTGTTAACACTAATATTAATTACTTCTCGATCAATATATATGTATTTGTAAACCAACGGATGACGCGTGCGATGCACATGAGAGCGAGGGGAAGGAGTCAATCACAGTTAATAAGAGTTAAAAGGGACACATGTTAACCCACATGTTCAATTAAACTCTCCCCGAGTTCAATCGCGATTGGTTGTGATCAGAGGCATAACCAGGATTTTCTAGTTGTGGGCACATGATGGGGGTTCGGGGTTATAGGTCCTGATTTTTTTTTATGACTAAGTTTTTGGGTTAATTCGTCAATATTTTGTAAATGCATATCTTACGATACGAGTATTATGTATTTCTCATTGTTTCGGTATAACTATTCCCTTATTCTATGGTTCTCACCGTTAAATAATTAAATAACATGATATAAAAAAGATATTTTGTTTTCAATAAGGGAACGTTGCCACCTTGTTCGATGACTATACCTATTAAATAATTAAATAATATAATATGTTTTTTTAGGGATAATTGCTCCTTACCATATTTTTTTTTTGGTGATAGAAATTCTTATTAGAGTTAGACTGTTAGTAGGGGTTAGCTTGGGCAGTGGAGCTCTTGCTTACTCTTACCCAGTGGGATTAGATCCCTAGACCTCTAACATGGGAAGGCCACACCCCTACCACTCAGGCAAGAGGTGGGGGTGTTGCCTCTTACCATAATTAAACACAAATAAATAATTAGACAACTTAGTATAAAAATATATTTTCTTAAGTTCAATGGCAACTGCTTGGAGATCGGATCACAATCAATTACGATTGAACTTAGGGAGAGTTCAATTGCACCCACAAGTCAACACGTGTCCCTTTTAATCTCTATTAATTGGTTAAGATTTACTAACTCTTAGGTTCGATCAACAATAGACCCTTGGTTTTTTAAAAAAAAAATAGTAGAAAAAAATTTAACTTTGGTTAGGAACTTTAAATCTTAGGGTTAATATTTTTTTTAAAACAAAGTTATAGTATTGAAACCCAAGAGTTAGTGAATCTTAACTATAGTTAACAAATGTTAAAAGGGACGTGTGTTAATGAGTTGACTAGATCTGACTTAACTCCCCCCAAGTTCAATCACAATTGAATAATCAAACCATTCCAAGCTTGCTTAATATAAAAGGGAAAAAAAAAAAACTTTTTTTCAAATAATTCAGTGGGGGCACATGCCCCCACAGGCCCCCACCTGGCTGTGATTCTATTCTTTAAATCAAAGTTTTGTTTTATATAAGGGTAGTTTGGAAATTTTGGAAAAATCAAGCGTAGCCTGCCTCTCGCATTATAATAGTAAAGATAAGTTTATTCCATAAAAAAATTAAGTAAAAGGTAAAAGTGTTTACAACCAAAAAATAAAAATAAACTTATAAATAAGTAGCTCCATACTTATAAAAAATACTTATTTATAAAATCACTTCGCTCTATTATTATAATGAGAGAAACGGGATTAAAAAATTAGTTGATTTTTTTCTACTATTCCCAATGAGTTCTAATTTTATGGTATCTTACCGTTAGTAAGAGTGAATTTTTTATATTTTTTATATTTTGTCCATAACTCCATATAAAAAAAAATTAAGATATTATATTATCTTATTTTACATAAAAAAAGTTAGTAGGGGTATTAAAGTAATATCAATTACAATTAATAATAATCCCTTAATATCTCCACAATTTTCTCAAATCTTTATCATTATCTTTTCTCATACTCCCTCTTTAGTCTTTCAACAAAGAAGCACACCCTCTCTATGTTGTAACTATTTTTCAAGAAAAAAAAAGTAGACATGTGTTATGAGATAGTTTCAATCCACTACTCCACATCTTTTTAAGTTAAAATGTTAAAACAAATTTTTTTAAAATTCCCTCACTAAGTCCTTCCCAATATCTTTCCCCTTCCCCTCTCTCTCACGTGCATCACACGTGCCACCCAATACTTTACATAAAAGTACTTATTATATTTTAATACTGTTGCCAATTGCCTTTTAAAAGAGCAACCCTCTTAAGTACTAAACACGATCACACACGAATTATGCGTTTGGTGCCTGCCACGTGACAATAGTAGTTGATAAAGCCAATTTGGAACCTTTCGATATCAAATGCGTGGGTCCATCCCACCATGCAATCACGACTAACTCCTATGTCATCCAAAATGATGCAACACTGGGGCTTTGTCCCAATGGTAAGTGTATCCCTTCCGTAAGAAAATGGTTCCGGGATCCATTCCCCCTGAGGGTGAGAGTCGGTTTACTCTCTACCCGTCCCACTAACTTACGGCCAACAACTACTTGAACATTAGGCAAGAAGACACCAACACACGAAAGGGGTGGACCAGTTGTTCTTGGGCCTCTCGGCCCTTTCCCCAAATGAGAGGTCCTGGTTCCATTTCTCACTCCTCCTTTGGGCCAGCCCGCACGGGTTTGCCCGGACTTACCTGGTGTGACGGATTGCGGGCTCACGTCGCACCTTAGTCCTGACCCAAAAGGTTGGGATTAGGGGTGGAGTCAAGTTAACTTTTGAAAATTAGTTTTTTTTTCCCTTTTTTCTAGGGTATACCATGGGAATGAGAGAAGATGCTCCCAAAACTTTGGGAAAAAAATATTTTTTTAAGTTGAAATTATATTCGAGTTCACACACATATCCCTTTTAACCTCTATTAACTATAGTTAAGATATATTAACCCTTAGGATTCAACAATCTAACCTTTGTTTTTAGAAAAAAAAACAATAATTTTAAGGGTTAAAAGTTCTTAACTAAAGTTAAAGAGGGTTATGTAAGTGTGATTGAACTGTTTGAAGTAAATCGAAATTGAATAGAATCTGGACTCGTATTTTTCATACTAAGTTGTTTTAAGTATTTAATTAGGCATTCGCATAGGACAATGGACAATTGTCTCCTAAAAAAATTATTCTATATTATATAATATGACATAGCTATAGGGCATGGGGACAACTGTCTCTGAACTTTTTAAAATAAAATATATTTTTTATATTATTTAATTTAATTATTTAATTAAGCATAATTATGAAACAATGAGACAACTACCCGTAAATAAGAAGAAATAATAATAATAAGATATATACAAAATGTATGTACGAAACGATCAGGAACTTAGTTGTCAACAAAAATTTTGGGAGCTTTTACACGCTTTCTTTTCAAGATATGTCCATACAAATTAATGCATTAAATTCTATGGAAAGTGTGTGGGGGGCGCCTTCCAAATGGATGTTGGTAGTCTCTCGCTAGCACGGAGAAGATATTAAGTCTAGCAAAACAAACAGGAGTAAGGCAATGATAAAATATTAGGTAAGTGGTTAGATATG
Source organism: Tetracentron sinense (assembly GCA_015143295.1). Classification (NCBI taxonomy): domain Eukaryota; kingdom Viridiplantae; phylum Streptophyta; class Magnoliopsida; order Trochodendrales; family Trochodendraceae; genus Tetracentron; species Tetracentron sinense. Next base: position 55,285,485 of record CM026554.1, on the reverse strand, counting down.
TTTGAGACGTAGGTAAGTGGTTAGATATGTTTGAGACGTGGGAAGTGATGATGATAGAGAGGGGTTAATGGCAAAGGGAATGAAAGGGAGGGAAGGGGTTGGATTGGAGGGTAAGGTTTTAATGATGAGGTTCGTCAAAACCAAGGGGGGATGGAGGGGGGGTGGTGTGTGTAATCATTTCTATCACCATGAGTGAGGATGTTCTAATTCCATAGCTGATCATGATCATGATGGAAATGGAATCACGTTTCTATTGGTATTGGTATCCAATTTTTAAAAGATTAGTGATTAGCGGACCCATGGTCCGTTTCATACCTTACCTCGTGTCCTTTTTTTAACACTATTTTAATAATGGTTAAACATTACTAAATTAAAATTAAGATTTTTTTTGTAAAAACGTGGTTGGATTGCTTAACCTTAGGGGTGAATGAATCTTCACCAGAGTAGGTGAGTACTAAAAATTGGGTCATGGACCAATGAGGATAGCAATTCTGTTACAAGATAGAAACCACGGGTACATTAACTATTTTTCTTTTTAAAAAAGTTAATCAAGGTTTAGTTGCTTAACTTTAAGAGTGAGTAAATCTTATTCACAATTTATGGATGTTAAAAAGGAGGGCATGAACCAATGAGGACTGTACATTAAATTACATAGTCTACTGTCGGGGTAAGTTAAGTATTTCCTTGAACATATTTCCCTTTTTAAATCTGAGTTGTTTGATTACGTACTAGGTAGCTGCCTAATTAATGATGCCTATGGTGATCGTATTCATCTTCAAGGCGAATTACCCATTTTGAGGAGCTCTCGGGTGAAGCTTACATGGGCTGCATGTGTGTGGTGTGTGTGTGAGTTTGCATGTGGTGTGTGTGTGTTTGCTTGGGTGGTGTGAGTATTCCCTTGTATTTGCCTTCAGTCATTGCCTTGTGGTATGATTGAGTTTACCAAAAAAACCAGAACTCCTTCATGCTATGTTTGGTTGTTGAGAAAATATGTGAAAACATGAAAAAGAAAAGAAAATTCTGGATTTATAATACGATTTTTAGTTATGTTTTGCCCAATTTTCTTTTCTTTTCCATTTTTTCACTTATTTTCTCGGCAACCAAACATAGGGTTAGGGTGAGTGTTTAGTTCCACATCGGATACTACCCGAGCATGTTGTCCCATATAAGTTCCTTGGCGCCTCAAACGGTTGGTACCCGTTTTGAGGAGATCTAGGGTGAAGCTTACATGGGCTGCATGTGTGTGGTGTGTGTGTGAGTTTGCATGTGATGTGTGTGTTTGCTTGGGTGGTGCCAGTATTTCCTTGTATTGTGGTATGATTAAGAGTTTACCGGTCATTGCCTTGCGGTATGACTGAGTTTACCAAAAAAACACAAAAACACAACTGTGCTTTTGAGAGCATGTTGATGTGAAAGCCACATTCTTCACCTTATCTCCGTCACCATTCAGACAGTGGGATACCTCTGGACCAACCTCTAAATAACACTTATGATTGTGTAGCCTAGTCCTAAACTATTTGGGTTATATACTTGGTTCGGCTAAAGAGATTTTCAGAACAACCTAAGGAGATAGGATCACAGCCAAATGCGATTGAATTCTATCAATTGAACAACCTAAAGAGAGAGGATCACAACCTATAGATGATAGAACAGCCAATTGCAATTGAACACCCTATAAGGGTTTAAATTAAAATAACTATTTATAAATGTCTATTTCTAAGCTATGTTTTTTTAACCACTCAGGGCCCGACTTTGCGAATCCCTTATACACCCTACGCGTAGGCTAGTACCCAACCAAGGTGAGTCTAAAGTGGGAGGCACCCAACCCCTACGGTTATATTGTTGAATCCCAATGATTAATGAATATTGGAGGAAGAAAAAAAAAGCCAAAAATGAAAATTCAAAAAAAAAAAAAAAGGGGTTAATAGTCAAGCGCCACATATACACGATTGAACTAGAAGGTTGTGATCAGATCTGGGCACAAAAACAAAACAGACGAGATCAAATCACAGAAAATCACGATTGAATTAAGAGAGAGTTCAATCGCTCCCACAGATCAAAACGTGTCCCCTTTAACCTTTATTAACCATGATTAAATTTTTTTAAACCTTAGTATTCAACAATCTAATCTTAGTTTCTTAAAAAAAATATTAACCTTAAGAGTTAAAAATCCTCAATTGGAATTAAATATTCAAAAAAAAAAAACTAAGGTTAGATTATTGAATACTAAGAGTTAGAGAATCTTAACCACGGTTAATAAGGGTAAAAGGGAACACGCGTTGACATGTGGGAGCGATTGAGCTCTCGCTGAATCCAATCGCGATTGGCTATGATTCGATCTCAAAACGGACTCATTATATAAGGGACTACTTTGTTTTAGAGGAATGGAGTGTCCTGTTTGGAAGCGAGGTCTAAACTCTCGTCAGCTTCGAGCTCTCTTCACATATTATCCTAAACGTAGACATCGGAACTGTCAACGTTGGCAAGCATGTCTCTGTCCCAATTCCTCTCAAATCTCCACCAACGACAAGAAAGGATCTGGAAGTACGAAGAATGGTCGACGTTCTTGACGGAAGAGGCTTGCCCTCAAGATTTACGGTGATAAGGCCGCGAAGCCGGGTCCAATTATCGTTCGGCAGCGTCAACGAAGGTAATAAGACCCAAAATATCCCAAATTCCTTTTACATTTGATTTTGATACGGAACTCAAAATGTAACTATTATACTAAAGCTCTAAAATTTAGGTTTGTTAAGGTCTCTATTTTATATTTTGTTATTTTTATTTTCTATAGATTGAATTGGTTGAGATTTTGTCAAATAGATGATCCTCATTGCACCTCCATTGTAATTAGGACTGCTTTTTATCCCGCTTGTCATTGATGTTGGCGAAATTTAATATAACTTTCTCACACTCAAAATTCAATTATAGCTGAAGTTTGTTCTCAGGCATGGCTGCAATTTGAGTGTTACGATCCCAGATGGTTTTATGAGCCTAGCTTTCCACTCCTTGCTCTCCCTAGGGCTTTTTGGAGTATTGGTTAGGTTCCTAATGGGTCCAGGAGGGGGGCAATCTAGGAAAGGGCGACCTGAATGCCACGGACTATTAAAGGGGAAAAAAAAAAGGAGAAGCTAGAGTGAAAATGGCAACTGAACCGGCCGCCGTGGACACTGTCCCCTTGGTGGTATGTTAGTAGTTTATGTGCCTAGCTTTCCACTCCTTAATCACCCTCGGGCATTTTGAAGTATTGGTTAGGTTACTAACACCGAGTTGAGCAAAGCATCTTTTTTGTACATATGTGTAACTAACAAGGACACTGCATTTCTTCCTCTTTTTTTTTAAAATTCACTCCTTCAATTCTTGGGCAGAAAAGGTCTTAATTTACCTGGTTGATATAATTTTATTGTATATTAATTTATCTGGATACATCAACCATTAATCGCTCTTAATCAAGTAAAGTAAAAACTAAAAACACTTTTTGGTGGGCCAGCAAGTTTCCGAAGCAATAGTGGTTCATTGGGCAGGAGATTCATACATCCGTTTGTAAAAGTATGTAGTAGGTTTTCTTGGGTCAGCTTGATAGGTACCTTTTTGTTCATGATCAAGTTTTGTTGATAAGGGCTTGCTTGGATTTGGATATGGGATAGTTCATTATGTTTGGACCTAACCCAATCAATAATTCAACTCTGTGCTTATTTATGGCAAACTCCATTTACAGTTTTTTGTCGCTAAGTATTCGTGGAAGCTTCAAATTCCATAAAAGAGAGTTGCCCACTCTCTGCATAAGTGTGGAAATGTCTGGATTTTCGTAACCTTAATCCCCTTATCCAAACATGCCATAACAAAATTAATTTTAAGTCAATTTTATTTCCCATTCCATCATGTTTGAAGTTCGCCTACTCCATAACTCAAGTAACTTTTCCACCCTTCCATATTATTTCTCTGCCTCATTATGTATGTACTGTATGCATGTGCAATAATATCCTTGGCCTCCTGCCCTCTTTTCGTGACATTTTCAGTTCCATCCAGGGAAGAATGTCGGACTGGAAAGGATTATTCCATCTTCTCCTTGATCAACAGATTAGTCAAAATTTGAGAAGTTTGGACTGGACAGAAAATGGTCAAGTTAGAAGTTTTGAAACTTTATATCTCGCGTCTCAGATAATCGGGTATTCAGACCGACAAACTATGATTGGTGTGATACTACAGAGAGAACAGCCCGGAAGTCCGAACAATTTCAAAGTAACGAAGAGATATCTGGATTGTTCTATGTTTATCCACATAGATGATAGAACAGCCCAGAAGTCCCAACGGATACAAAGCAAGGAAGAGAGAGTACTTCAGGATGCAATGAGAACGCCGAAAGCTAGAAAGGAAGGCATCTTTTCTCAACCCCAACTGGTATTGGCTTCAGCAGCTGAAGTTCCAGAGGGCAATCCAATTTGCTGACCAATTTTACACATGAATCTGATTTTAAAAGGTGGCTTCTATCCTGCTATTTACTTGCTGTTTTAAAATTTCAGCAGTAAGACTATATGAATGGGAAACGGTTTCATCCGATAAGGCCACATGTTTTTGCAGATGAAATCGTTTAGGTTATGTCTATTGGATTGTAGACTCCATTCAAATATATGTTGCTGGCAAACCATCACTATGGTATATTCTACAAGTATGCTGACTAATAGTTGCGTATAGAGAATTATGCCCAATCCTTCGCATTTTTATTACACTTACTGTCTTCATTTATTGCCACTGCACATAAATAGGAAATTATTACGTAGAAATCTCAAACAGACGAAGGAATTTAATTTTTTTCTCATTTTAGTCCTTCATTTGGAATTCTTTTTCATGTAGCTTGAAGGTCATGTAGCTTGAAGGGCAAGGCAGAAAGGCCATATACTTCAACGAAGATACTGAGACTAGAAACAAATGAGTTTCACCATTCGATGGAACCAACACCAAGCAATCTCCCTTCTCAAGCTCTTAAAGAGGAAGAATGGGGTAAATTTTCACTCTGTTTTGCCAAAGTAATGAAGAAAAAAATCCATTTCTACAGTTTGGATTGTTGCCTGATACTAATCTAGGTCTAATTTTTTTCCTTTTTTTTTGGTGAATTTCAGGAAGCTTCTAGTATATCATTTCCTATTTTAATTTTCACATATGTCTCTTATCATTCATTATATTAGGTTGAATTTTTTCTCCTAACGGGTAGTTAACCAACATCTATTAATTATGCAAATCACATAGTACTTTTTATTATCGAAACACGTCAATACATATTGAAGTCAATTATGTGTATGTTATTCATTGCTAATAGATATTTGGCATGTATAGCAAGTATATGCGAGATCAGTTGGCAGGGTCGATACTAAGATTATAAATACTGAAATAACAGGGCATCGAAACGTTGACTTGATTTGCTATTTTATGCGTGATCTGTTAGCAGGGTTGAGGCTAAGATTATTAATATAGAAATAACAGGGCTTATGAGAATAGAACTTGATTGCTCTTTTGTAGTTATATACCAATATTGCTATAATGGATACCATAATAATGATTATTTCCCCTAGTATTTTTATTTTTTTAATATAGAAATAACAGGGCTTACGAGAATAGAACTTGATTGCCTTTGTGGTTCCGAGAGACACATCGAGGTCAAGCCTCCAATTTTGGTGACCTGCAAATGAGAAAAAGGAAAAGAAAAGAAAATAAGCATGCTTCTAGTGTCTATGTGAGCCGAATGGCTGATGTTGATCTTCATTTATGACTATCTTTTAATTAACTCTTTTGAGGCCATCAAAGGAACAAGAGTAATTGGATGGGTTCTCTATTAAGTTGCTTGGGCTTTTGGCCCATTTTGTAGGTGGGCTCTTCAGTTTCCTTTTATTGATTAAATCTTTGGGAGTTTGTTATTAGCTTTGACAATAGCTAAATACATTGAGTTTACTTTTGTTCTCAGATGCTGATGGCTTTGTAATTCCAAGCTTGGATATTGAACAAACAAGTGTTTGCAAGAATGATGCACCAATATCTAAAGAGGTGAAATCCCCAACACAAAAGGTCAGATTATGAACTCCTGTTCTTTTCTTTTTTTAATTAAAAAAAAATAAGTAGTAGGGAACAGATGCTTCCTCAACTATTACTTGTCTAAATTATCCACATGTAGACGGTTTGGCCCACCCAGTAGATGGGGGCCTCTATAGGATTGGCTATAGCTGAAATTCAGCCCAATTGAGTGACTGCAGTGGTTTTTTAATCTACCAAGGGCTGGATCCCATGGAGGAATCCGCTAGATTGTAGTTGTACTCATGCATTTTCGCTACTTACCTTTAAATGGTTTAAACTTTAAACACTGTAGGTGGTGATCAACAGGCTGAGAAGCGTGTGCCTGTCTAGTGTTGTACTCCTAAAAATAGGATTTAATAGTTAATACTGGCCAAATCCCGACCCATAGATGGGCCTGCTTAGGTACACATAGTTTGATGACCACCTGGGTCATCCTAGGTTCCTAAACATGCAATGATTTACATTTAGGGATATATTGATGGGCCAGTCTGGCCTAACAGGCTGTCGTGACTCGTGATAGGCCTACAAGGATATATTGATGAGCAAGTCTGGTGCCACTCTGGCCCAACTAGCTGTAGTAATAGGCCTAAACCTAAACGGGGCATGCTTGGGTGACTAGTTAGACCTTTTACCGAATTGGGCCTATGCAGTCTGCCCCATATGACTGTTGGGCTGCACTAGATATTGACTACTGCTGTTAAATTGGGCCTGATTCAAGCCTGCCTGAGTTCAGTCTCAGGAACCAGTTGGGGCCGGTTCTGGCTTAATATGAATAACAGTTTGTATAACTCTCAACCCAATGAGGTGACTCACTTACTGTCTAAATTACTAACCAGCCCCGTTACCCTAAAACAGTCCTTGTATGAAAGGGGTTAAATCACCGATATAATTTACGAGTCCATGGGTATTTTCTGTTATTAACCATTATAATGCCATTACTAAAACCATGATCTATATCTGCTTACTCTGTGGGCTGTGGCATGACCCATTTGAAACAGGCCCATCAAGCGATTAGTCCAAATTAATTCATGGTGGGCCATGTGTGGTGTAGAGGATGAAATATTCATAGCGCCTGTTGTAGTTCCAAGTATCTCCCCCCGTTTGATTGTTTGTGAGTGTGTTTATTTTAATTTTTATTAATGTAGGAAACAAAAGCAGAAGAAGGGATATATCTGGGACCCCATGGAATTCCACCTGATGCGAAGCGAAGAAATGCTGTTGGAGGTAAGAAACAAATGCGAATGCCTAGGCTGCCTCATATTACCAAGAGGGGAGTTCGCTGGTGAAGAAACAGGGAAATGCTTTAGAAGACTGCTGTTAGACATAAGCTTTGCTATTGATATCAGAGACTTAAGGGTCTATTTGGTTTGGATTATTGCAGTAATAAGCGATAATCTTGTTTGGTTGGCAATGTTGATAAGTGATTATTTAATCATTTTTTAAAAGATGTATTTTGAAGAAAAAATATATTTTAAGGTATCTCTCAAGCTTAATGGATCTTGTAGACCTTGTTAGGTGCAAATTTTGATGTTCACAATAATTTTCATATAATAGTCTCAAAGGTGCATAAACGGTTATGCTCCACAATAATTACTCCCTAATGAGAATATGAAATTAAAAATATAATTGGTTATCACATAATCGCTTATGATGAGTTGAACCAATGCTATTAACATTGACATAATCTATAAAGTGATTTAAGTGTCAAATAGTGCTTATGAATTTTTGGCGTGCTACCTTTTTTTATCCTCTTCTGTCCTTACTTATTTTATTTATGTCACTGATATGTAATCCGAGTACTAGAGCGAATATATCCTTCTATAAGCAGACTAGTCAGGACACGTGGCATCAGATAGGGGAAGCCATAAACGAATTTATTTTAATTACTAGATTAGCAGTCTTAAAAGGAGCCAAGCACTATAAAACGTTTCAATCAGCAAATGATTCTATTGAAGCCCTAAACGTCCTCTAAACTTCAATACCATGCTGGAGGAGATAATAATAGATGGTTTGAATCATGTGGCTGTTGCTGGGGGGAAAAAGAAGGGTGTGCCAATGCAGAGAAAATATTTGGACTAGTAATGAAGAAATCCTTGTTGATGGGCTTTGTTGATTTCATAAGCTTTAACTCAAGGCGGGTTCAAGCTACCGATCCAGCTATGGGCTGTTTCCTGGCTAGGTAATTTTGAAGCCCCAACTATCTGGGCCTGGGCTTGGATCCTATAGCCCATCTATGTTGTAGTTGAATTGGATATAATAGTGGCTCGCGAGATACCAAATCAGACCTCTCTCACATACAGTACGTGTGAGATGTGGATCTTAGAATCCGCAGGCCCTAGAATATCTGACCAACTCCACTTTTCTTACTTTCCATGCAATTCCAGTCCCCTTCGCATAAAATCCCACTTTCTCTTTTAGTTCGACAATTGTACCCCTCCATTCCAAACCTGAAATGTCCAAAATACCCTGATTTGCTAAAGAAGGTAAGGTATCGTGCGCCGTGCGGTCAAAAAGTATAGGGCTATTTAGGTAATGTCGCGTTTTTTGTCTTGCTATTAAAGGTCTAGTTCTTCTTCTTCAACAATTTCAATTCCAGAACCCTAGGCAGAAACTCTCTTGCTCGTCAGCAATGGCGTCTGCGATCTCAAATCCCTCTCTCTCGAAACCCTCTCCCTTCCCTTCCTTCGATTCGCTGAAACCCAGTTGCAGGACCACGCTCCAAATTTCCACTAATTACAGAAAAACCACTCCCCACCGTCCTCTCCAAATCACAAACACTCTCTCCGAACCCAAACCTAAATCCACCGCCACCAAAATCGCCACCGTCCCCAAAAATCCCACCACCCCTGAAACCTTCATCTCCAGATTTGCCCCTGATGAACCCAGAAAAGGCGCGGATATCCTCGTTGAAGCCCTCGAACGGGAAGGAGTAACAAATGTTTTCGCATACCCAGGAGGGGCGTCCTTGGAAATTCACCAAGCCCTCACTCGGTCCTCCACGATCCGTAACGTCCTCCCTAGGCACGAACAAGGCGGTATCTTTGCTGCAGAAGGCTACGCACGTGCATCCGGTCGAACCGGCGTCTGCATCGCTACATCCGGTCCGGGCGCCACAAACCTCGTAAGCGGTCTCGCCGATGCCTTGCTCGACAGTGTACCCATCGTCGCCATTACTGGCCAAGTTCCTCGCAGGATGATAGGGACCGATGCTTTTCAAGAAACCCCAATTGTTGAGGTAACTCGATCCATCACTAAGCACAATTATCTTGTTCTTGATGTTGAAGACATTCCTCGGATCGTTAGAGAGGCTTTCTTCCTTGCTTCATCCGGTCGACCTGGTCCGGTCCTGATCGATGTCCCGAAAGATATACAGCAGCAGCTCGCAGTTCCTGTATGGAACCAGCCAATTGGATTAGCTGGGTATGTGTCAAGATTGCCCAAATCCCCTTTAGAGATCCATCTTGAACAAATTATAAGATTTATATCGGAGGCCAAGAAGCCAGTTTTGTATGTTGGGGGTGGGTGTTTGAACTCTAGTGAAGAGCTGAGACGTTTTGTTGAGCTCACGGGCATACCTGTGGCCAGTACTCTAATGGGTCTGGGTGCTTTTCCTTGCCCTGACGAGCTATCCCTCCATATGCTTGGAATGCATGGGACTGTTTATGCAAATTATGCTGTGGATAAATCGGATTTGCTGCTTGCATTTGGGGTCCGGTTCGATGACCGTGTCACGGGCAAAATTGAAGCTTTTGCTAGCAGAGCTAAGATTGTTCACATTGATATTGATTCAGCTGAGATTGGGAAGAACAAGCAACCCCATCTCTCGATTTGTGCCGATATAAAGGTGGCTTTAAAAGGAATCAACAGTTTGTTAGAGAAGAAGGGAACAAAGCTTAAACTCAATTTCTCGGCTTGGAGGGAAGAGCTTAAAGAGCAGAAAATTAAGTATCCGTTGAGTTTTAAGACTTTTGGAGAAGCTATTCCTCCTCAATATGCAATTAAGGTTCTAGATGAATTGACCAACGGGAATGCAGTTATTAGCACTGGTGTTGGGCAGCATCAGATGTGGGCTGCCCAATGGTACAAGTATAAGGGGCCTCGCCAGTGGCTAACTTCGGGTGGATTAGGTGCGATGGGTTTTGGTTTGCCTGCTGCAATTGGGGCTGCTGTTGCTAAACCCGACGCAATTGTAGTAGATATTGATGGTGATGGAAGCTTTATTATGAATGTCCAGGAGTTGGCAACGATACGGGTGGAGAACCTTCCCGTCAAGATAATGCTATTGAACAACCAGCATTTGGGTATGGTTGTTCAATGGGAGGATCGGTTTTATAAAGCTAACCGGGCCCATACATTTTTGGGAAACCCATCTAAGGAGTCTCAGATATTCCCCGATATGTTGAAGTTTGCAGAAGCTTGTGATATACCCTCGGCTCGTGTGACCAAGAAGGGGGAACTTAGAGAGGCTATTCAGAAGATGTTGGAGACCCCTGGGCCATACTTGTTGGATGTCATTGTACCACATCAAGAGCATGTGCTTCCTATGATTCCAAGTGGTGGGGCTTTCAAAGATGTTATCACTGAGGGTGATGGGAGATCAACGTATTGAACTTTCGTGCAGCTAGTTTGTACTACTATTGTTGTGTGACCCTTCTACGTTCCAAGCCTGTGTAAAAGGTTTTGATAGGTATTTTGGTTTCCCAAATGAGTCTTTTTTTTTTCTGATAACCTTTTGCTTATTGCGTAGGTAAACTTTATTAGTTTGTTTTATTGTACTCATATTGATACTTATTTTGTTAGCTTTGTTGATGCTACCTAGGATTTTGTTCCTTTTACAATTTGGCTTCAATTTCATTTGTTATCCTTTAGAAGTTATTTAGTTGTTAATTTTGCTCATCTTTTTTACATTTTATCATGTGATTAGTACATGGAAGCTCCAAAATGTGAATGTATTTGATAACAATCAACTTCTTTCTAGGGGGTATTAAATTATACTAGTGAACAGTTTCTATTTTGATTTCATTTCCTTCTAGCACCACCACTATGGCCGTACAAACTCTAGGTGGCCTCTGCATTGTATGGTCCAGATCGATGGGCATTTGTGCATAATGTGTTGACAGTAGAGAGACTGTGTTGTGACTTGTTGTTGGACATGGAGTTGGTAAAATCAATGCCCAAGGTTTTGTAAGCCAGATCCACCAACAAGATAAAACTAGATCAAGATGATCACTTGAAAGAGAACGCCTTACTGCCTATATTTGAAGCCTAAGACTTACCTCTTGATTGTTCTTCTTTCGATACTCTATTGTGCTGGTTATTTAGTTATTTCTTTAGATATTTGCTTGGTTCATTTTGATTTTGGGGTGATGGTGCGTCTGGATCGCTATGTAGTTGTAATAACTAATAGGTTACTGCACAGTTTATTTTTTTCCTATAAAGGAGGTGGAAACTCCGAGCTTAAGATGAGGACACACTTGCAAACACTCAGACATCATTATGAGGCAATAAGAGTGGTTAGGTGGAGTCTACATGAAGATTGGGATTTTTCCTATTACGGTAGTATTGTTGCACCTATGGGGTGATTACCAAATTTGTCAAAACCTTGAAGTTTCTCCTGAAGGGTTTTAACTGGGCATGTTTCTGGTGAGAATTTGTGCCACTTGTGAATGATAGTTCTCTCTTTGAGAGCATTTTTTGTGGAAAAGTTGAACAAACGACCCTGTTTTCTATTGATGGTAGAAGTTTATACAGAAGACTACTGCTCTAGGAAAGTATTTATAAGTAGCCTTTGGGTATGTAGCAACCTTGTGCGCACATTCAAGGAGTTCTTTTATAGACTACCCTAAATGTTCTTATTTAGATGAATCCTGTTTCCCTTTCTGTTTAACTCTGCGAATGAAGAGCTAAGTCATACTGTGTGAGGGTTAACGGAAAAAAACTTAGAAACTTCAAATCAATCATTCACTGAAGTCTTATCCCATCTTACATGTTATCTATACATATATATCATTCAGATTTAAGCTTTTTTTCAGGTTCATCAATGCCATAGCCGCATGCTTTGTGCATAAAGAACGGCAAGAACCACCATCCACGATCCCATTTTGGAGATCTGTTCTCTAATTGATTATTGTGATCCACCTACAAGGGATTGAGACCTCTTGTGGTCTCAATAATAGAAAGCTAGTAGATGCAAAATTTGCCAGGACACAGTTATACTCAATAATTGAAAAATATAGGTCCCTTGAAAAGAAACAATGGTCATATTAGACCACATGTAGGCATTGAGACTCATACAACTATACAAGGCTTTCCTCAAAGATGATTACCTTACCAAACATGGATATTATGATTTACATTAGAATGCCCGGTTTCACGGTTTAATGCAGTGGGTATAACCATAGTGACAGTTCTTTGATTTCTTTTCAAAAAGTCCAAAATAAGTCGTGACTTTTAGATCAAACAAATAATTCATGAAACATTTGCGACTTTTAAAAAAAATAAAAATTGGACATTTTGAAATATTGTGAATTTCGTAAATTATTCATGATTTTTTGAAAAAGTCTTTGAAAAATAACTAATAAATGAAATGCATTTAGATTTTGTTTATAAATAATAAATTTATCATATTTTCATGTCATGGCCGATATTTTTTTGACTTTTCTCCTAATTGTATTACTTTTTTCCAAAATTTCCTCCAGCCAAATAATTTTTGAACTGTCTTGGTAATTATGGGAATTACTTAGATAAAGATGTCGGGAGAAGATATTCCCCAAGACCAGGTTTATTAAAGCAAATCCGAGGCAAGGCGATATGTCAGAAAAGGTTTATTCCTTGTAGAAAGGGAAGGATATTGGACATGATATACGGGTCAAGCACTAACACAAGTACTTGGAATAAGGTCTTAGTAATGATTAATGAAGGAAAGTAAGTATGAAGTACTCGATGTTGAAACGTATTAGGATTCCAGCATTCCACAACATATATGCCCTTTTAATTTAACCAAAAAAGAAAAAAATATATGCCCTTTTAAAAAAGAAAGCATCTATGCAGTGTGGTATATGTGTTCGATTCTCTCAAATATACAATAGAATCTGTTACGTTTCTAAAGCAAACGTGAGTAATTTGGAGGGTGATATTTTGGCTTTACTGATGGGCTCTGGAAATGTGTGGTTTTTTGGTCCGAGTCATATGTCTAAGTTAGTGGCTTAATGCCCTAGCATTTGAAGCTTGACAGAGTTAGATGGTACACCATTGCATAGCTCAGGTTTCGATCCCACAACCTACACGCAAAGGGGAGACACTTTCACCGGGACAAGCTCATGGTGTGTTGCTTTGGAGATATGTTCATTCTACAAGGGAAATGGGAAATGGACCGGTCAACTTTTCAAGCTGATAGCTCGATCTCGTTGCTCTTTTCATTCCTTATTAACACCCACTAACAGTGGTTAACATATACTCACCCCTAAGGTGTGCCACTATTTATCATATTTAATGGATGTAGGGCCCATTTTGTAGGTAAAAAATCAGTACAGATCAAAGATAAAGGGATACAGGCCCCCCCTTCCGGCCACGCCAAATTTTACTCTGGACTGAGCCAACTCGCTCCTCTTATAGGAAAAGGAAAGTAATATGAAATGGAAAAAGAGTTTTTTCCTGATTTCTCCTATAGTTTGGTTTTGTTCTCAAAATACTCACATTTGAAAACCCTTCACAAATGCCCTTGTAACTATTTTCTCATAATTCCTTATTTATGAAAAGTTTAAAACACCCTTACACTACCACAAATACTTAAAAAAAATAGTTTTGAAAGAAGTGGAAAAGAGGGTTTTACGTGAGTGCATATGAGATTGGAGAAGTTTTTCACTCTCTTCATCCTCCCATCTCAAGAAGTTCCTCATTCATTTCTTCTTTAATGAATGTTTTAGTACAAATTTAATAGGAGTGATCTTGAAAAAATACAAAAAATATACAAAAATTTGGATTTCAACAAAGTTTTTTGCACACAGGCTTAATATATATCGATATTGGTTGATATACATGATCGATACACCTACTCAATATCCATATCAATTCTTATATCAATACATAACGATATTGGTTGATACACGTGGTTGATACACCTGCTCAATATCGACACTCATATTGATATATATCGATATGCATAACGCTAAAACTTGTTTTTGTCAGAACTTTTGATATGGAAGTCCGATCGACTATTATAATATATGAATTTGGGATAGCTCGACGAGACAGATCTAAGATGAATCGCCTAAGGCAATTATCTATGCTCAGATTTTCTTTTCAAGGTCGTTTAAAGGGTTTTCGGGGGCACTTTTTCAGTTCTAATGGCATTTTTGTAATTTTTGCTTCTATTATCGACTCACCACGTGGTTAATACAACATGTATCAATATAAATCGTCTTCAACCTTGGAACACAACCAGTATCGATACGAAGTATCGATCATACACTGTAAATCATTAAAAACGTAATAAAAACACATGTAAACTTATCTAACATTAAATTTAAGATTTAAAATCATAAATGCAATTACATAATTTTTTTCTTTATGTTAAACTAATATTAAAAAAAACAACACACAAGAAATCCGAAAATGAGTGTTTTTTCTTTTGTTAATAGTTTTCTCTCACAGTCATGGTAAATAGTTTAGAGAAAGAAACGAAGCTCTCTAATGAAAATCTTAGTCGAAATGATAAGTAATAAAAAATTTGGAAACTCGTCTTGATTAACGAAGAAGCTTCATTGTTGATAAGAAACGAATGGACCTTTCTATGGTTGAGGAAGAATGGGGGATACAAATGTCTTTACGTCAAATAGTTTGGATAAAATGAAAAAAAAATTCGCATGTGCAAACTCTTACATTGGGGGGGGGGGGGGGGGCATTCAGAGAATGGTTCTTAAAAAGGTGGGTATTTTGAGAACAAAGCCAACTATTGGGGCAATATGAGAAAAAACCCAAAGGAAAAACAGTTTTCCTGTAACCCCACCTTCTTTTTCCATATATGAGAGAGGGCCTCAGATTCTCTCTTGTGAAGCCAGAAAGGCTCCACTGGGGCAACCACAAAATAGGGGACATGTGGTTGGAGAAGTCATTTCATGGGCCCCATGATTTTTACTTCTCCACACATTATTTGACGCATAACGATTAAATGGTGAGATAAAGGGGGAGAGATATCAAGTGAGGAGAAGTCAAAATCATGGAAAGAAAATGAAATACTTTTTATCGTCACATATCCCCTATTTTGTGGTTGCCCGATACCACCTCCAAGGCCATGAGAGAGGGCCTATCACTCAGCTTGCCTTTTTCTTTCGTTTACCAGTCGCATCTCACTATTTTGAGAATAATATCTCAACTTCTCACCCCCCTCTCCCTAATTTTCGCTTTCACTGAGTAGTGAGTAGTAGCCTCTCATTTTCAATATCTCTACTCGGCTCTCCTTTTAATTCAGCAAATAATCATACCTTCCTCTCTTATTGCCTCACTTAATCACATTAAAACTAGGCTTCAGCTTCATTAGATCACGACCATCCATTGCATGGATTATTTCTATACTACTCACTCCAATCAACCCCTCAATACGTGTGTGTGTACGGCGTGGCTTGTGATTGGTTAGGAGACATGACCCCACACATCCACCAAGGTGCCAAATCATCTCGAGTGATAACCGGATGTGGCACATCCAGTTATCACCCCTAGAGGTCGCTACGTGTCTCCTTTGACACCCCTTAACCGTGGGTAAGGTTCACCCACCCTTACGGTTCACCCACCTATTTTTGGTTTTTTTTTTAAATATTAATTCTATTTTTAAAATTAAAAAATTGTTTTTCATATTAAAAAGACTTTAAAAACAGTTTTTTAATTTTAAAAATAGAATTAATATTTAAAAAAAAAACCAAAAATAGGTGGGTGAACCCTAGGGGTGGGTGAACCTTACCCACCGTCAAGGGGTGTCAAAGGAGACACGTGGCGACCTCTAGGGGTGATAACCGGATGTGCCACATCCGGTTATCACTGGAGAGGATTTGCACCCATCTAGCAAACGGGAAAAACGATTAAAAAGATTAGCTCTGGTGGCTGCTCGAGCTACCAAACTACCCACATTCGTTCGTACTCCGTGAAACGCGGTGACTTTAGAGACATGCTTAGGCGAGTGTATCATGTAGTCGCAAAAGCCCAAAGGATGAGAATGAGAACAATCCCAATCCCTCACAACCACTTTCCCTGCTTTTTCTTCTCTGTATGTTAATATAGAAGAAACAACTAAGACCCCAAACGCAAACGTATAGAAAAATCTATCCAATTCTTTTTAAGTTTTATCAAAAAGACTCACACAAGCAGACGGAGAGAGAGGGCAGAGAGAGAGAGAGAGAGAGAGAAAAAGAGATGAAGAGTCGCCAATTTCTCCCGGAGAAGCCTTGGTTCCTCGCCGTTGCTATTGCCGGTCTGATCGCCGGAGCGCTTCTCCTCTCCAATTTTACCAGAGCCACCAACAACTCGCTCCTCTGCTCCCTCGCCGGCTCATACACCCGAGGCGACGCCGATTACTCGACGACGACGACGACGACGAGCCATCTCCTCACCATCCTCCACTACGCAACGTCACGGGTGGTCCCGCAGCAATCACTGGCAGAGATCAGAGTCTCCTTCGACGTTCTCCAGTCTCTCTCACCCTGTAATTTCCTGGTTTTCGGACTCGGTCACGACTCGCTCATGTGGTCCTCCTTCAATCCCCAGGGCGCCACCATATTCCTCGAAGAGGACCCCAAATGGGTCCAGACCGTGCTAAAAAACGCCCCTAACTTGCGAGCACACACCGTGCGCTATCGTACGCGCCTCTCCGAAGCCAATGACCTCCTCTCCTCCTACCGTTCCGAACCTGATTGCTTACCCCCTAATGTGTTCCTACGCGGCAACAAGCGGTGTAAATTAGCTCTCACCGGTCTCCCTAGCGAGGTGTACAATAAGGAGTGGGATCTGATCATGATCGATGCGCCGAGAGGGTACTTCCCGGATGCGCCGGGTAGAATGGCGGCGATTTTCTCGGCGGCGGTTATGGCCAGGGCTAGAACGCGCCCGGGAGTGACGCACGTCTTCCTCCACGACGTTAATAGGAAGGTTGAGAAGACATTTGCCAAGGAGTTTTTGTGCCGGAAGTATCTGGTTAAGGCCGTCGGGAGGCTTTGGCACTTTCAGATCCCACCGGCGGCTAACGTTTCTGCTACTAGTCGTTCCGGGTTTTGCTAAAATGAGCTGGAGTGTCCGTGAGGTGCGTTTTTTTTTTAAAAAATCTTATAATTGAATCTTAAGAGTTTTAGTATCATAAATTTATAATTAAAGAAAGAAATGGGGTTGACCACTTCATTTGAGTTGTTTTTTTTATTAATAGGGATTTGGGAAAATTACTTTTATCGCATGGTCACTTAAAAAGAGAGTATTAATGATTTGGCGTAACTGAGGCTATCATTCCCTAGTGGATTATGCTGTGGATTGCGATTAGAAAATCTCGATAGTATCAAACTCAACCACTAGATTAAAAATCCTATGGTGGAAATACTAAGTGGAGGCATCATTTAAAGCATGTGCACACATGACACCATTAGATGTTTAATCCAATGGTAAGCTCTCGATAATAGCTACTATGGAGAGTTTTTAACCATAGGTAAGTGTTGAATGTTATCATAAGAAGAGTGAGAAAAAAAAATGTAGAATGTTATCGACAGAAAAAGGAAAAAAAATGTGAATGGGAAGTAATTTAAAACTCTTGATAGTAGGTCGACTCAATAGTTTTAAATCAGTTTCCAAATGTAAAATGTTATTGTTAGAAAAAGAAAAAAAATTAGATAAAAGCTTCAGGTGGAAAAAAAAATTACATAAAGCTTCGGGACAGTATGGCCCTCAGGTTAATATCTAGGCTTAGATTACGATAAGTTAGGACAAAAAAATATGCATTATGAAATTTTATATGTTACTTTACATATAAAATTATATGCATTATACAAAATAGTTTATTTCAAATAATTTAAAAAATTGTTTAAGGCAAAGTCCTGATTAAGTCTAGGATGTCTTAGGAGTTAGGAAAATGCTGTCTTGCTAGGAAAGTCTAAGTGAATTTCATCTTGAATTATACTATTTCCTTTAATATGTTTGCAGTATTTTTATTATAAAAAAACTTCAATAATAACGTAAATTTAATTCTACTGTTATCAACGTTTCATTTTACTTGACGAATGTAACTGTTTTATTTACTACAAAAAAAAAAAAAAACAAGGAATATTAGGATCTTAAGTATTTTACTTATACAAATTATATTAATGGAATCTTGGGACCCCTCAGCTCCGATGGTGCCTAATACCAATTATTGTTTACGAAATGGAATCTTGGAACCCTCCGCTAAATGGTAAAAGTGTACCCCTCATCCGAAGGAACTTGATATTCTCACTCTTTTCCAAAAAAAAAAAAAAATTGATATTCTCACACTATTTGCTTTATTCTATAAACAGAATCTTGGGACACCAGCCCCTCAGCTCATATAGTGAAGGTAGGCCACATGAGGGTGGTAGATCTGATAAATGTGTGCCCTTCATATGCCGGAGGTCGGGGTGCAAATCAGTTGGGTGAAATTGGGCTAGGGGGCCAACTAAGCCTAAGCCTAACAACCGAACGTTCAATCCATGGTTTAGCCCAGATGTACTTCTGATAAGCCTAACCGAGAGCTCATTTCTCAACCCTAGACTCAAATCGGATTGCTACGGATTGGGCGTGTTTGATTAAGGTTTCATGGGTAATTGGAGATGGTTAGGGCTTCTTTCAAGATGAGTTGGCTCATGAGTCGAGCTCAAGCTCAAAAAAGCCAAGTTTAGCTTTTATTTGAGCTCCAATCTTTAAACAAACTGAGTTCGAGTTAGGCCCTATTTGATTCGGCTCACATTGGCTGAAATGTATTTTTCTATGTATGTATGCATGCATGTATTGTGTGTGTAATAATGCTTATTAACTATCTTTATAATAACATATAATGTTTTTAACTTAATAATAAATAAGTTTAAGAGATGCTGGTAACAAAAGAAAGTTAATAAGTTATAAGTGAAAAATCATAACCCTAACTCTCTACTCTCTTGATTCCTGGAATAGGGCGATGGAGATGGGCACTAGCACTCCCCACCTCTGCACTCTTCCCAAGTCGTGGTGATTAATAAAAGAATAAAAATAGCAACACTTTCTTTGTTAACTCACTCTCTCGTTATGAGTGGGCAGTGGACTGAGTGTTAGTTATGAGTGGGCAGTGGACTGAGTGTTAGTGCAAAACTAGTGCCTTTCTCTAATGCTCCTTTTGATTTGATGTAAAATAGGGGAAAACAAATGAAATTCATGGAAAACGTCATTTGTCATGTAGTACATGCGAAAAATGATATTTTCCATGGAATTCTTTTGTTTTCCCCTGTTTTACATCAAAACAAACGGAGCATTAATGAAAGACGATAACACGTCTCCTCCTTGAAAAAGTGATATTCTCTCATAAAGATACTATCAACAATACGCATTTATACAAGTTCATAAATTGGTAGAAATCATATAGTTTTGATAACTTATTTGCTTTTGGAACATAATTCATGTTTCATACCCAAATAGTTGAGATAAGGCGCCGATGATGAATTTAATAAAACCACACCGTTTATTTTATCTATTAGAAGCTTTACACATTTGAATGTACCCTCTCTTTTTCTCCCCCGGTGATCATTCTATATTTTAAGTTAATTGCATAGATCATGAATGAAAGTTTGAGATGAACAATTTCATCCCTTAGAAGCTGTAAGTGTAAAAAAATTTGAGGGGTTTAGATCATCCCATCACCCACCTAAATCGATTCATCTAACCATTCGGGTGATGTTGATTTTGCTAAAGAGAGGATGATCAAGAATGCAGAGAAGAGAAAGAGGGAGGAACTATGATCTTTTGGGAAAAATAAGATATTGCAGAGAAAATCCTTTTTGCTAGAGCTCTTTCCAAAACATCTAATTACTCATTAATGAGGTCAACCCTCTATTTATAGAGTCTCCCAAAGAGGGATCTCTTAGGTGGTTAAAATTTGATTTAATATTATTTTACAACTCAACAATTAGGTTTTAACTGCCTTAGGGCATCATCATCAGACACGCCCTAAGCATCATTCGCTAACAATAAATCATAAGTTAAGGAAAGAGCTCATGTGACTTTATAACCGACAAGTCACAATGGTGTCACAATCATTAACACAACCCTCGACACCGTCCAAACCACAAGTTCAGAACACCTTCCCCCGACAAATGAGATAATAGGTATTTGTAAGGCGGGTCATGCGCCTTTTAAGATACCCATTGAACTAGGACAAGATACGAGTATGCTAAGATGATGCCACATGGCCGTGACCAAAATCCGTCATCAACAGAAGCCTTTCTTGTAGCATTGACTCGCAAGTGTACGAAAAAAGATCAAATGCTAGCTGCATTATCTTCTACAACCCCCTATTCGCAAACAACACAATTCATCCCCTGAGATGGTTTTGCCAACCTTTGGGTCTCTTACTATGTCATTCCACTATGTTCCTATCATAGCATGGTCGCATTTGTAGAGTACTGAATGAGGTTGCTATTTAGTTTGCTCTACAGTTTTGTAGTGAAAATAACCTACAAATAGGAAAATAAAAAGACACATGAACATATAAAAACATCCAGATTTACTTGGTTCACCTGATGTGGGCAACGTCAATGGAGAACTCACCTTCTTCAC
Source organism: Tetracentron sinense (assembly GCA_015143295.1). Lineage (NCBI taxonomy): Eukaryota > Viridiplantae > Streptophyta > Magnoliopsida > Trochodendrales > Trochodendraceae > Tetracentron > Tetracentron sinense. Next base: position 55,264,635 of record CM026554.1, on the reverse strand, counting down.
TAGTTAAAAGCAAAGAGATTACAAATATCACTCTCTCATAGCTTCTCCTACGAACTTGTTCTTTGTGTGAGCACGAAATTTTACCGTCTTTCCTTCTAAGTTGGGCCCTATGAAGGAATGACATTAAAACAACCTTTAGAGAGACTCACAAATTGATTTAAGAGTCACCACATATTTATTTGAAGGAAATAGGACCCAGGTTTAGATTAAGGTTAATGGTCTCGATTAAACTTAGGATAAGTGGTTCGATTAAGTCCTAGGAAAGGGGTTAGACACCCCGGTACCCCCGTCTAATACAGTTACTTACTCCCTAAGTTTAAGTCAAATTAAGTCAAAATTTAATAAAATGCCTGCTGTGTTTAGAGTAATGTTAATCTAAGAAAGAGAAAACCTAAACTAAGGTTGAATCCGGGTTTGGTTGCCTAAATACCCGTTGGAGCAGGCTCAGACTAAGCGTAGTTCGGACGGTACTTTAACCCATACCGGGGTTAAGGGAAATGTGTATGTGCAGTGTGCACCAGAGTGACTAGGGTTAGCCCAAAGACTAGGGTTGATTGGCCGGGTAGCCAAAGTTGCACCAGAGTGGCTCTGGGATTTAACCATGATTAAGTTTGTTAACCATGGTTATGGGGAGTGCACCGGAGTGGCTAAGTTTGTTTTTTTTAGATTTTTTGATATTTTCTATTTTTTGTTTTTTTTTTTAATTAAAGTTCAACCTAAGGTATGAGAATCAACTAGGGTTAAGTTTAACCCTTGTTAGAACTCTATGTGGCAAGTGGGATTAACTAGGGTTAAGATCAAAACTAACCCGAGGTAAAGGGTTTTACTAGGGTTAATGCTTAACCCTAGTTGGCAGCCTATGCATTTTGCGATGCTTTATGTCCCTTTGGGCCCCCCCTTTTTGATTGGTCATTGCGCCCTTGGTTAAGGCCTGAGAGAGCTCAGTTCGAGACCCATATGATAATCAAGAGCTTGGGCTCACAACAGCATGTAGCCTTGGCTCGAAGTCTTCCAATTCAGTCCCTGCCTTATGCTCAATAAGAGGGCTTGAAAGAAATTGGACTTGAAGCCTACATGAGAGAATGCTGCTGGGCCTGTAAAGGTCTGAAAAACAGCAAGCTAGGGGCCTTCTACGAGCTGCTTTTGAGCTTGTCATCATACCCAAAATCTTTTGTAAACCCAGGGAATAAAGTTCCAATAACCACAAAGAGGGTTGAGCTCAAACTTCTGAAAAAAAAGTGGACAATGTGGTGGGATTAAGAACAGAACCTTGGATTTTCTTAATACTAGTTGAAGCCCTGCACGTGCAGATGTGTATTAAATAGTAATTATCACAGATAAGAAGAACCTCAAACTATATCAAAACCAATAAAATATGAAACAAATATTAACAAAATAAATTCCAGAAGCTCCGTTATTGAAGATTTATACAGTGTTCAGAATCAGAACCAAAAGCTGAAATAACAGTGTTCATAACCAAAAATTGAAATAAACAAGCACCGATAAACATAGCAATATATAATAATGGAAATAATCATTTAAACATTTCTTAGAAATTTTTCACACCTTCTTATAAGAAGCTGAAAAAGAGAATTCAAAAATCCAAAGAGAATGATCCAATAACCTTTCGGAAGAGAACTTTATAAAATACATAGATAGAGAAACTAATATTAATTTGGTTGATAGAAAAAAATCTGAGAGCAGCACAGAGAGAATACGATAAGAGAGAATGAGATGAAGAAAAGAATATGAATTGAAAAATTTTCGGTTGAATAGAAGGAAAGAGCCGGCTGATTGTAGAGACGACAGTGAAAAGTAACAAAGGGACGGAGATTTTTCATCAGTGCAAGTGTCGAGAAATTGTAAATAAGGGAAGACGCGTGGTGTGAAATATGGGAAAAAAAAGAGTAATGTTACATGAGTACTCCCACGTGCAGCTGTCGATCAAAAGAAGAGGACCTCGGATTCTCTCTAGCGATGCCTCTCCCCGTGAATTAGACTTCTCACCTTGATATACACATGTTTCATTATGTGTGGAGAAGTCAAAATCATGAGCCCCATGATTTTGACTTTGACACCACATGTCCAATATTCTATGGTTGCCCGAGACAAGGCCATTCTGGCATTGCCAGAGAGAATCCGAGGGTAAAGAGGAGTGGATTTTTTCCTCCCAATCTAAATATTATGGTAAGGTCCACAGGAGAGTTCTGCAGCAGCTGCTAGCTATTCCATGAGCGGGTGACTGGCTGGTCACTTAAGGGGAAGTCGGTAGAGAATCGTGGAGTTCTCAAAGCATTAGGTAGGGCCCGCAAAATAAGCAGTATTTTTTAGAGAGAGAAAGAGTTGAGAAAGCAAGCAGTTTTCACAAGTTCCACAAGAAGATAGGTAACTCTCTCTTTTCTAGGGTGAAGCTTACATGGGCTGCATGTGTATGGTGTGTGCGCGTGCATTTGCATGTGGTGTGTGTGTATTTTTGCTTGGGTGGTACGAGTATTCCCTTGTCTTTAGGGCTGTCAATGGATCGGATCATGATCCGGATCCGATCCGAATCCGATCCGATTAGCCGGACTTTGGACCCTATATGTGATCCGTCGGATCGGATTCGGATCGGATCGGTGGAATCCGATTATAATCGGATTGGATCTGGATATAGGGTGATCCGATCCGATTAAAATCCGATCCGATAATAATAATACTTTTTAATTATTTTAAATATATTATTTAGATTTTCTATGTATAAAATATTAATTTTAAAAAAAATTAACATTAATTAGTATTAATTAAGGTATTATTAGATTTTTTATTATTAAAATAGATTTTTTTTAAAAAAAATAACCTTACTCGGATCGGATCGGATCGGATCGGATTCGGATTGGACGATATATAATCGGATCGGATTCGGATTGGTTACTTCATGATCCGACGGATCTCGGATCGGATTCGGATCAGTCGGATTCTTAATCGGATCGGATTCGGATCTAGGCAGATCCGGTCCGAATCCGATCCGTTGACAGCCCTACTTGTCTTTGCCTTCAGTCATTGCCTTGGCCCTTGGGGTATGATTGAGTTTACCAAAAAAAAATAAAAGATAGATATGGATCCACTTGAAACCCGAAATAGTCTTAAAGAAAACCAAATTCAAGAAAATGCCGCCCTCCTTAATCCCACCGAATTTAGAAAGCCACTGAAACCTTCAAGTTCTGGGTTGGGGAGTTAATCGTGGTCAAGAATCACCCCGCTATGAGAATCAAGGGGTGCCCCCCCTTGGGGCGAAAAAAAAATGGTGCTGTTTTCCTGTAACAATTGGAGGGGCGATTTGGAGGTTGCAACAACGAATGTTGCACATGGATTACGATTAAGTTTAAGGCACTTCTAGAGGCTCCACCAAGAACCCGGGTGGTGGATGACCTGAGAGCCTCGGGCTTAATACAACTCCAAATGTAGACTCAAAATTCACAAAAAATCGCAAGCAGAAGAATAGAAATGTGATCCCTGCACAGACACGAAGAAGGTATACCTCTTCTCCTTTCGCAATGAGGGTCCCCTATATCACCACAGGCAATGTAGGGGAATACAGCCAAGGGCTCTCACCCACTAACAGTCGTCCTCTCTACTAGGTTCGGTGATAACACAGAATTTGAATTTCAAATCTTTACACTAAAATGGGTATGGAGCAGATCTGGGGCACCTGTGTTGGTCTGGTCTAAAGTCTTTAACACAGGCGTTTTGTTTTGCTGAGTCTTACGCAAGATAAAAAAAGCTAGGCCCTTGGGTTGTGCACTGCCTTTGTGCAATTTGGGTCAGGGGCATTGCACTTGGGTTTAGGCCTTTTGCCTTAGGCTAAGGTAAATATGCATTGATTAAGGAACTGGGATGGAGTCAAGGGATTGCGCCTAGTCTTTTTTAAAATCAAATCATCTTAGGCTTAGACTAGGATTGTAGTCTATGGACTTTAGGGAATTTGAGCAGGGATTTGGATTGAGGGTCTTGGTTTAGTGAAAAGGGTTTGGTCTATGGTTAATCCTAAGGTTAGGGCTAGGTTTAGGGTTAGACCTAGACCTAGGGTTAGAGCTATATTTAGGGCTAGATCTAGGGTTAGGGCTCGATTTAGGATTAGACCTAGGGTTAAGGCAGAATCTAGGGTTAGAGCTAGGGTTAAGGCATACTCTAGGGTTAGGTCCTAGGGTTAAGACAGGCTATAGGGTTAGGTCCTAGGGAACCTAGGGTCAGACCTAGGGTTAAGGCAGGCTGTAGGGTTAGGTCCTAAGGTTAGACCTAGGGTTAAGGCAGGCTCTAGGGTTAGACCTGGGGTTAAGGCCGGCTCTAGGGTTAGGTCCTAGGTTAGGGCTGGCTAGGGCTCTAGGGTTAGGCCTAGGTTGAGATCAGGGTTGGTTCTAGGGTAAGCCTAGAGTAGGCTAATCATGATTAGACCATTAATCATGGTTACCGATGAGGTGTAAAAATTGGTTGCTTACACTTTGCATAATAGAAAATTTTACACCGAATATTTTATTATGTACCGGATTAGAAATTACTAACTATGAAACCCAAGCAAGTTGGGTGGACACGTGTTAGCTCCAGATTATATTAAGGACATGTGTCAATTTTATAGATTGTTTTCTTAAACTTCCCATCATCTCTCTCAAAACCCTCTTTTTAATGACAGTTTTATAGTGTTTTCACCCCTCTTTAATGAGAAAATCCCACTCTTTAATGATGACAAAATTTCTTAAACATTCCTTCATCTTTCTCTCTTTGAAACTCCTCTTTTAAATAAGAAAAACCCTATGCAGTTACCAAAGAGAGTGGAGTGGAGCCATGCAGAGGGTTGCAGTAACGAAAGAGGGGTGGAGCCGTGGATAGGGTGTGCGCTTAATACGAAAGGCCCCTCTTATCTTTATCTCTTTAATGTTGACAGCAGTTATGAGATCTCCAAAGACTCCCCTAATGCTTATTTAAGTAAACACACGGTGGTCTTTGTTGCTTCTAATATCCTGAGAAGACTTCTCAGTATGGTTTCCATTCTTTTTAGCTCGATTGCCTCACCTATGAGTAATCGGACTATCATTTTTGACGATTGTAATGTTGCCGACGGAGAAGACGTCGTCCATGCATGGTGGCCAATGAAATGGTTCTTGGATTGATCATGTGGAATTATGGAAATCTCTCGGCATCTGTATTTTTTTATATTTTGCTTATCTACTATTTACAGAAACATTTCTCCTCTATCATGTAATGCGATTTGAGATTGTATTTTCTATACAATTACCCTCTGTATTCATTTGGCTATTTACAGTTTAAAGCCACGTTTCTCCTCACTCTACACATTGACGGACAGGTGGTCCACATGGACACGTGTACCACACAACGCTACATTGGCATGCATGCTATAGACTCCAAGCAAAGAGAGGTGCCCGAGGTATAACCTCAGGCATCTACTAGATATAATCCATTGCCCTCCAAAAAAATGTTTGAGGATGCAGGTATGTGGTCCACATGAATGCTTCAAAAAGGTTTTTGGGTGCAGCTGAGCTGACAGTGGCGATCACCACACTGATTGTGGAAGGTGGGTGTGGAGGTTACAATTAAAGGCTTTTTTTTCTCCATGGTCTTCTCTCAATATTTGAAGATGACAGTTACCATTATATTTTGGTTTATTGGTTAGAAGCTATACCTTGCAACAACTTTGGTTCCCTCCAGCTTTTCAAAGTGATTCTACCCTTCACAAAATTGATCATGACTCTTATAGGAGACGGTGGTGCTTAGCCGTTGCAAAGGTTTGGGACTTGGGACATGTGGACTTAGGATTGTCTTTGGCTATAGAAAGAGACGATCTCTATAGCTCCAATGTTAGTATGCCAAGTGTCCCACACATGGCATGCTAGCATTGCAGCTGTAAAGATCGTCTCTTGCTATATCAAAAGACGAACCTAAGTCGGGACATGTCCCCCATTTCAATCCCATTTATTTCGGTTGTGTCCCTTGGTTAATACCATTTCAATCTAATATATTCAGCATTCTTTGAAGATGTGATCTAAAACTTCATTTTTTTTTTTTAAATCTAGCACTTCTACAATGGAGGGTTGATTAAAGCACTTAACAATGTTTTAATATATTCAAAGTTTTTTCCTGTTTTTAATTTATTCAGGTTCAAACGTTGCATAAGTAATAGATGAACAATGTTATGAAGACATATTTTTTTTGTCAGTAGAAGTATACTTGATTTCTATGTTTTTCATTATTAAAAATTATTTTATTAAATTTATTTATGCTTCTATATTATTAAAAACTATTTTATTTAAATTATATTATATTATTATTCATCTTTTTTTTTATATATATTTGTATTTGTATGTTTTTTATTTTTAAGAACTATTTTATTTAAATTCAATTATATTATTATTCATTCTTAATTTTTTCTTTTAATATTTTCCGTGCATCGAATGGTTCCTTACTAGTTTAACTTTAAACAGACTACTAATACAATTAGGAAAACCCCCCAACACCGTAACGACTGTACAGAGTTAAGTTTGAGTGTAACGACTAACCCGGGATCCGGGTGATCAGTACTGAAATTGTAACGAGCTGAATGGAAGACATTTTGCACAACGAGTTCGGTATTGTACAATCGGTTCGAGCATTGCATACCATAGTTTCTGATTGTGAAATTGAATTCTACAGCAACGTGCTTGGAGAAAGTAAACTAGATTATCCATGACATTAAGAATATAAACCGATTACCAGTAATCATCCTGTACAGTATTAGAAGAAGATAAATAGATGATTAGCGTAAAACCACATGGAGAACAAATTTTATAGCTGAAGAGTGCAAAGAAATCAGACAGTGTCCTCAAAATCGTGTAGTTCTTCTTGTTTATATTTAAACTGATATTAAAATGACTCAAATTGCAGTTTGGCAGAAGCTATGAGGAGGTCTAGTAGCTACCCCAACAGACCATGAATTTTCCCAATTGATCTTCATTTGGATTGAACTGTTCTTTAGTAGGGCTAAGCCTGGATTGAACCCAAGTTTGTTTTTCATTAACAAGGAACAGTAGCTAGAAGACCATGTACAGTCTCCCTCACTATCCCAGGCTGAGTTCTAATCACACAGGAAGAATCCCTTGAAATTGGAAATCCAAGAACACCCTCTATAGAGACCAACATCGATTTTAATCATTCCTTTAATTATATTTATCCGGGTTTAGGTTTCTTTGCAAGATTACACATCCGGGTTTATTTAACAAAAACCCATTTTCTCTGTTTCAAACTGTCCAGTACCATCAGTTCTAACCAATCCACATACAAATACAGATATTGCTCACCCAGTCTAAATCCATTCTACAAACCTCAAAAGAAACATGGTATTTCACTCCTGAACCTGAGCTGAAGATGCCGTCGTATCAAAGGATTTCCTCCTGACCAAGAGGCAAGTGATCTTTGAAGGATGAGCATGTGTATTGTCGAGAGTGCACAATACAAAGTCGGGCTTGTGGAGCGCAAGGTTCAGTCGGTCCTCCCCCACAACAAGTCCCGTCGCATCGAGAAGAACATGCCATGAATTCCGGTGCGCCTCCGAAACCCAATGCATGGAGTAACGAGTACCCTTCACGTCGACCGGATAAGAGAACAGTCCCTTGGGACTGTGCTTACACTTCCTTCTGAAGTACTGGCTAAGCTGTGATCCCTTAATCCTCAAATCCAACCAAGTCTCTGGAGCTGAAATCACCTTGGAGTCCTTGTAACTAGCAAATTCCTTTATGGAATCTACCTCTTCATCAATAATAGTCATGTAAAAGTTTCCCCTGAAGAAGGGGTAGCTTTCTCCTACTAACATCATCGCAACTTTGTAATTAGGCGTGAAGAGGACTAGATACTCGTCCTCGGTTAATCCACAGTGCTTCATGACTCGGTTTCGCGCTTGGATTTCAGGGATTGAAATGAAACTTCCAGGGAAGGAGGATTTCTTGGTGAGGATGTCAAGTAGCCTCGAAGCCTCTAATTGTGTCTTGCCTAGATCCGGGAGGTTGCTACCGAAGAAGGGGGTGGAAGATTCTCTTGGGGCACCCCTTGGGGACTTGCCTTTGTCATCATGAGTGGTTTCTGAGGAGTCCTCATGTGTAGAAGGATTACTGAGATCAATCTCGGCGCCTTCTTCAATGAGGCCATTGCAGTATTGCGGGTACTTTGCAAAGACATATTGTTCAACGTATAGCATTTCTGTTGGGGTGATCGGGCCTGACCATCTGAGGTCGAGACCATGGAGTGTCGATATAGCTTCCGCTATTAAGTGAGCAGGAATCATGGTATTCGCCTTCTGTTTTTATCCAAAAAATTATTAATCTTAGTCAGTATTTGATCAGATACAATTTTTGAGACATAAGAGAAGGAAAGGAGTAGAAGTTTGGACTTACTTTGACAACCATACTACTTGGTCTGCCATTTTGAATTGGTGATTTGGGTATAGAAGCGAAAAGCGATTCTTCGAATTCACCTTCTACTGTATCCTATATTATTCGCAACTCTTAGATCAGAATTTTGAAACCTTTGGTTATGGAGAATTGTAAGAAACATATATTTTTAGGACCAAAAATAGAAGAATTTAGTCTAGAATTCTAAGTACATACCTTGGATCCTCCATGTAGAACTCTCTGTTCTTCGACGTTTCTCCTCATGATAGTTCTTTCTGTTCACCTCTCATAAACTAGAAACACTGAATTATGAGTCTGTAAACTTAAAACTAAGAGGATTAAGAAGAAAGAGAGAAAAAGTGGGGGAAGAAAAAAGAAGGGAAATGGTAGGGCTGTAGAGAAGACCAAGCCAAGCCCACTCAAACCTTTTTTGTTGCAGAAGTGGATCTAAATTGGGTTATTAAAGAAATGAAAGAACCTGCAACGAAGAACCTAACGCCGATAGTGACAACAGCAATGTCCCACAACAGGAAACCATAAAATGGTCATTCATTTGATCGCTGTATCCCTGGCCTAGACACATAGCTGAGTTTAGTCCGAGTTGCCGAGACTGACTCAGAATTATTGGATTTTCATACTCTCAACCCCTCAAGTACTTCTGATCTGTTAGTATACAGACCCACTGAGTCATAGCCGAGTTAGAATTCAAACTCAACCAAGTACCCACTTGAGATTTAGTTGAGTTTGGGATTATAGTAAACCTTGATTATAACAATTGATATGGTCTGGCCTAAGTTCCCACCTCTATCAATCCGATTTAGATATAAAACAAAGTAATCAAATAGAATTCTCAAAGGAAATAATGAAATGGCAACAACCCACAAAATATATTCAATTAGTGATGCTAGTAACCCTGAGAATTTTAAATTTTTGAATGGATAGTGACCGTTGATTGAGAACATTAGAGAAATAGAAGATGGGGTGGGACTGGGCCCATTTGGTAAGAAAGTGGGGAGGAGTGGAATCTTTTGGGGCTGAGAAGGACTGGCCTTGGAGTAAGCCTATGACACGTTTGGAAAATGGTAAGGTCTCACTGTGTAATACCAGCTCAAGACCGTTGAACAACACCCTTTGTAATCAGCTTACCTTTCAAAATATATATATATATATATATATATATATATATATATATATATATATATATATATTTGTGTGTGTCTTTTTCTCATAGCCCACACCTTATTATATTGAAAAGAAAATCAATTATTTTATAAGATAATGAGATTGTCCTCGTTGCACACTAAGCGTGGTGTAGAGTGGGCAGGAAGAATCAAGCTCTAGGGGTTATTTTACTCTCTCTCTCTCTCTTTCTTTTTATTGATTCATTTATTTTCCTTTTTTACAATCCGGAATTACAATTGACCATGAAAAAAGGGTTTTTACAAGGCTCTTTTTTGGGTGGTTTCTGTTAAAAATTGGCTAGTTTTGCCACAAAAAAATTAGATGGAAATAGAATTTTTTTCACAAAGGTCTTTCCTTTGCGGTGCTCCCGAACAGAACCTTATCATCTTCTTTTCAAAGCAAAACATGAACATTTTTCTTAATTATTTTTTGTTAAAAGGTAAAGTAACACATAAACACACACAGTCAGACTGAAGGTCACCATTAAGGTGTCATAACGGTAAACCCACCCAATAATGCTTATTGGAAGATTAGGTTAATAAGAGAGACAAAGCGAGAGAGATATGCCACTAATTGAGATGCCTTGAACTTGCTCGGACATATAGATAAGATCACAAGCAAAGCAATATATAATATATATATTTTATAACATATTTATAGGGGAATGTTAAAATAAAGTCCCTTTGCTAGGTCATGTATGTATATTTTTAATAGACAAGTGGGAAATGTCAGGTTCTAGTTTTATTGACCGTAATACAAAATAAGAGAATATACCCCTACATGTAGCATATAGATACATGGAAGACCAGCTAGTAAGTTGATCCTAGTTTCCTGGTTATTGTAATCTCAGCCGTCCGATCTGTAGGTAAAGATATGGTCAACAGAAAGAAAAAGATCTATCAATTGGATATCTATGATCGATTGGGTTGATTCAGTCATCCGGAGGAGGATCCGATCTACTTCAATTTGCGCCAATGCCTTTAAACTAAGTTTTTAAAGAATTCTAATCCCTCATTGAAGTTTTCAGAACATCAATTTCCATGAAGCTCCACTTGAAAATGACTAAAAGCCTAAACAAACACTGTCCCTCCTTGACCAGAGTCCATGCTTTTGTTATTATATTATTATATGCATTGATAGAGGTCAATCATGGTTGTTTGGATGCTCATGCCATCATTTTCCATAAGGTCCATTCTTTTGTCGAGACTTGCATAGTCAGGCACTTTGCAAGTTAATTTTGTCATGCATTTTCTTTTGAGAACTATATGTTTCATGCATTTCATCTGTTGGGTTGCAATTCTTGAAAGACTTGAAATGATTTCAAAGCTCATAAAAAGTGATAAGACTTGAAATTTCATATGATGGTAAGAGTTAATTTTGTTAAAAACATTAACAAAGTAACTCAATTTTCCAACCAATTTTTCGCTTGTTGTCTAGATGGAACCTCACATCCGTTAGGGACTCTCCCCCCTCACTCCTTGGGAAGCGCTAATGGCAATAGAGATATTCCCAATCCACGATATTGATTCAACCATGCAGGAAGATATTTTTACAGAAACGATGGAAACAGAAGAGGAATATCTTTATTACTGAAATGACTTCAAACGTTTAACTAATTGCTCTATTGCAACAATAATAAAGTTAATAATTCCTTACTTAGAAGTACAATAGGAAGTTAGGTGTGTAGGGTGTTGTTCCAAAATACCTGTAAATGCTAAATCCAGGAAGGCAAACCCGAAAAATCACGAACAATACTGCTACCACGAACTCAGAAATAATCCTGCACTTGAAAATTGATTAGCAACTCGATAGCTCTTGTGAAGTGAGGCGCGGATCACGTCGCTCTCTTTAAGACAATTCGCGCCCCCACAGATGCAATGGGTTGTTGGTCACGATGTCTCCCAGGATACAACAGCTTCACAGATCTATTCATGACAGTAGAAAATTCACCCTCTACTATCGTACACCACTCTGTATTCTTAGCCCAGCAAACTCGAAAATATTGATACCCCAAAACCAGAGGACGAAAAAAGATGAACTCGAATATACTAGATTGCTTTTTAGAAGAACCCAAAAAAATTCTGTATATAAACCTGTATAGAAACCCTCTTTATATAGATTAGGAAATAGTAAGAAGTCTGTTGATTTCTAAAACTGAATTTTTAATACCCGAAATTAATCTAATTAATTACCACAACGGTAATAAAACGGGAATAAAATAATCACTAGTAATTAGAGGTATGCCAAACGGTAACCATGATTAATTAAAAAATTAATAATAAACATTGTATAAAAAATAATATTTTATCAATGACCCAACCCAACCCAACCCAACCCGACCGACTCGACTCGACTCGGCTCGGCTCGGTGCGCGCGCGTGTGTGAGTTGTAGCATAGTATAGTCACAATGTACAATGGGTGGGTAGACAACAAATTCAAAGGCCCTTGAAGGCCCAAGCCTTCTTCCAACTCTCTTTCTTATAAAGAGGTAAAATTATTCATAGTTTTTCCATGTGGGTCTAAAAGAAACACACAAACTTAAGAACAATGTTTTTCCTTTAGTTTTGAATCACACCAAAAAACACAACAATCTCCCACTTGATTCAAAAACAATAATAATAAAATTAACATATCTGGGTAAGATTAGATTTAATGCATAAACAAAGGTGTCACGTAGATTTGAACCTTTGTATAGTTTAAAGTAAAATTCTCACCAGATACTCAGTTACCATAGATCATAAGTCTTGGTATTCAAAACTGAGATCTTTAGTGATGAGTCTTTATACTTTAAACACATTAACTCTTACAGAGTCTACAGGTGTCTTAGCCAGCACTTTTCGGCCATGTGCTTTTATCCCAGTTTAATAAGTGCTCTAGAGAAATAGCCAATTTCTCATAGGAAGCGGCCCCACTTCCACACTTATATAGGTGAGTCTATCAAGGATGCCTATGTGACTCCACATCCCACTCAACAGAGCTATAGATCTCATTAAGAGAAAACCCTCAGCCTCTAATCGTCACATACTTTATGCACTATTTATACCATAGGAAAGGACTAGAAGAATAATAATATTATTCTACTTTTATAGTGCTTTCACCTCAAACCACTCAGTAACTCGTTCTTCCCATTAAACATGTTCTTGGGATCTCCAGTCTTCAGGTTGGGTATCAATTACAGTTGGTTTATTTTCAATTGGCTTAAGTCTCATTCCCTTTGATGTGGTCCACACTTTTTCCCTTACTAAACCTTTAGTTAAGGGATCTGCCAGATTTTCAGGTGATCTGATTTCATTGACAGATATAACTCCATCTCGTAGGAGTTCTCTCAAACATGCATGTTTTCGACGTATTTGTCGAGATTTCCCATTGTACTGAGTATTATTAGCTCTTCCTATTGCAGCATTGCAATCACAATTAATTTTAATAGTTGGGACTGGTTTATTCCAGAAAGGAATATCGAACAAAAAGTTCCGAAGCCACTCTGCTTCTTCTCCCGCTAAAGAAAGAGCTATTAATTCTGATTCCATAGTGGAATTTGACAGAATTGATTGTTTCTTGGATTTCCAAGAAACTGCACCACCACCAATGGTGAATATATAGCCACTTGTTGCTTTATATTCATCAGAGACAGAATTCCAATTAGCATCACTATATCCTTCTAATACAGGAGGATATCTACCATAGTGAAGACCATGATCCATAGTTCATTTTAAATATCTAAGAACTCTGCTAATTGCATCCCAATGTTCCCTACTAGGATTACTAGTGTATCTACTTAATTTTCCAACTGCATTTGCAATGTCCGGACGAGTACAATTCATAGCATACATTAAGCTTCCAATAACACTAGCATAATCATTTTGGTTTATACTATCTCCTTTATTAGGTGATAGGTGAATACTAGGATCATAAGGAGTACATACATGACTATAATCATAATGATTATACTTTATTAATAATTTTTTAATGTAATGAGATTGAGATAAAATTATCCCATCATCTCTCCTTATTATTTTAATTCCAAGAATTAAATTTGCTTCTCCAAGATCCTTCATATCAAATTGGGAAGACAAAAATTCTTTTGTCTCATTAATGATTTTATGATTTGAACCAAAAATCAGTAAATCATCTACATATAGACAAATGATAACTCCACAATCACCATTAAAATTGTAATATATACATTTATCACTTTCATTTGTACTATATCCATGAGATATTAACACTCTATCAAATTTCTCATGCCATTGTTTTGGAGCTTGTTTTAAACCATATAATGATTTTACAAGTTTACACACTTTATTAGATTGTCCAGGAACAATAAATCCCTCTGGTTGGTCCATATAAATTTCTTCATCTAAATCACCATTCAAGAATGCCGTTTTTACATCCATTTGGTGAATGATTAAATTATGAATAGATGCAATAGCAAATAGTACTCGAATAGAAGTAATTCTTGATACAGGTGAATATGTATCAAAATAATCTATTCCTTCTTTTTGCTTAAACCCCTTGGCTACCAACCTAACCTTATATTTTTCTATTGAACCATCTGCTTTAAGTTTCTTTTTAAATATCCACTTACAACCTATAGTTTTAGTTCCAGGAGGAGGATCAACTAGTATCCAAGTGTGATTGGACATTATTGAATCCATTTCATTTTCTACAGCTTCTCTCCAAAAAGAAGAATCATGTGACTCAAATGCCTCCTTTAAAGAAATAGGATCGTTCTCTACCATATAGGTATAAAAATCAGATCCATAATCTTTACTCTTTTTAACTCTTTTACTTTTCCTATGCTCAATTTCAGCCTCATTTGAATCGATTATTTCAAGATTTTTAGAATTAGGATTTTGGTTTATTAAACCCCCACTATTTGAAGAATTAAAAGGAAAAAGATTTTCAAAAAAATCAGCTTCCCTTGATTCAATAATCACATTATTTTCAATATCTAAAAATCTATATGTTTTACTATTTATTGCATAACCAATAAAAGCACATCTCCTAGATTTAGGGCCTAATTTATTTATTTTAGGATAATTAAATCTAACCATTGCTAAACATCCCCATGTTTTAAAATAACTTAAATTTGGTTTTCTCCTTTTCCAAATCTCATATGGAGTCATTTTAGATTTTTTACTAGGTATTCTATTTTGAATATAACTAGCAGTGATTAGGGCTTCTCCCCATAAATTTAAAGGTATGCTTGAGTTGTTAAGCATTGCATTAACCATTTCTATTAATGTTCTATTTTTTCTTTCAGCAACTCCATTTTGCTGAGGAGTATAAGGAGCAGTAACTTGGTGTATTATTCCACTTGATTCACAAAATAAATCAAATTCATTAGAGGTATATTCACCTCCTCTATCACTCCTTAATATTTTAATTTTTAAATTTAATTGATTTTCAACTTCTGCTTTATAAATTTTAAACATATTTAAAGCTTCATCCTTAGATCTAAATAAATACACATATGTATATTTAGATTTGTCATCTATAAATGTAATAAAATATTTTTTACCACCTCTTGTGACTGTTTCTTTTAAATCACAAATATCAGTATGAATTAGGCCTAGAATATCTGATGATTTGTCTACTTTATGAAAAGATTTTTTTGCTATTTTTGATTGACTACAATACACACATCTATCAAAAACAGTATCATTTAATTTAGGAATTATTCCTAAATTACTCATAGTTTTCACATATTTTTCATTTGTATGTCCTAATCGATTATGCCAAAAATTAACTGAACACACAATATAAGCAGAAGAAATTTTATTGCTCAAAACATTAAGTTTAAACATGCCATTGGCTGCATAGCCTTTTCCAACAAATTTTTCATATTTGGAAATTACATAGTTATCAGACTCTATTACTTGTTTAAATCCAGCCTTATTCAGAAGATAGCCCGACACCAAATTTTTCCGCACATCTGGAATGTGAAGAACGTCCTTGAGAGTCACAGATTTCCCTGAAGTGAAATCGAGAGTGATATCTCCAACTCCAACAACTTTAGAGGTTGAAGAGTTCCCCATCTGGACATCATGGTTGCTTTTGACAGCCTCATATTTTTTAAATAAATTTCTGTCATAACAGACGTGCCTCGTCGCACCTGTGTCTGCCCACCAACCCTCACTGAAACTCATCATGTTGATTTCAGTGATCATAGCAACTAAAGGTTCTTCCACCATATTTGCTTGAGAATAATTCCTTTTCCGGAATTGACAATTCTTAGCAAAATGTCCAGATTTTCCACAGACGAAACATCCACTCGATTTTGAGCTTTCTCCTGTCTTCTGAAAAGGTTGATAAGGCTTCTTATTTTTCATAGGCTTCTTGTTGGTTTTCAAGAATTTCTGTTTTTTCTTCCCCGAAGAATCAACAAAATTAACCTTTGAAGTCATCTCAGAATTCTCTTCTTTTTTATCTTGGGCTCTAGATTCTTCTTCAATCCGAATTCTCATTACTAAATTTTCAATCGAAAATTCCTTTGATTTGTGGCGAAGAGAATTTCGGAAATCCTTCCATGAAGGAGGTAATTTCTCTATAATAGCAGCCACTTGAAATTGTTCTGGAATTTTCATTCCCTCAATAATAATCTCATGAATTATTATTTGAAAATCCTGAGTTTGTTTTACTACGGATTTATCATCAACCATTACAAACTTTAAAAATCTGCTCACTGCATATTTTTTAGACCCAGCCTCCTCAGTTTGATATTTTTTCTCTAAAGCTACCCATAAGCTTTTTGCAGATTTTTCAGTGCAATATAAATCATACATTGCATTAGTCATGCCATTTAAAATGTGTCCTTTGCATAAAAAATCTGCAGATTCCCATCTTTCCTTATAATGAGATCTACCCGGTTCTTCTTCTTCTTCATTAGGAACATCAGTTAAAACATATGCTAATTTAAGCGATGCGAGCAGAAAAAGCATTTTCTGTTGCCAACGCTTAAAGTTAGACCCATCAAAAATTTCAGTCCTAATCACAGAATCATTCGTTCTAACATTCACAGAAATCATGTCGAACTGTCTTAAAAATGTTGTTCCAAAATACCTGTAAATGCTAAATCCAGGAAGGCAAACCCGGAAAATCACGAACAATACTGCTACCACGAACTCAGAAATAATCCTGCACTTGAAAATTGATTAGCAACTCGATAGCTCTTGTGAAGTGAGGTGCGGATCACGTCGCTCTCTTTAAGACAATTCGCGCCCCCACAGATGCAATGGGTTGTTGGTCACGATGTCTCCCAAGATACAACAGCTTCACAGATCTATTCCTGACAGTAGAAAATGCACCCTCTACTATCGTACACCACTCTGTATTCTTAGCCCAGCAAACTCGAAAATATTGATACCCCAAAACCAGAGGAAGAAAAAAGATGAACTCGTATATACTAGATTGCTTTTTAGAAGAACCCAAAAAAATTCTGTATATAAACCTGTATAGAAACCCTCTTTATATAGATTAGGAAATAGTAAGAAGTCTGTTGATTTCTAAAACTGAATTTTTAATACCCGAAATTAATCTAATTAATTACCACAACGGTAATAAAACGGGAATAAAATAATCACTAGTAATTAGAGGTATGCCAAACGGTAATAAAACGGTAACCATGATTAATTAAAAAATTAATAATAAACATTGTATAAAAAATAATATTTTATCAATGATCCAACCGCCCGACCGACTCGACTCGGCGCGTGTGTGAGTTGTAGCATAGTATAGTCACAATGTGCAATGGGTGGGTAGACAACAAATTCAAAGGCCCTTGAAGGCCCAAGCCTTCTTCCAACTCTCTTTCTTATAAAGAGGTAAAACTATTCATAGTTTTTCCATGTGGGACTAAAAGAAACACACAAACTTAAGAACAATGTTTTTCCTTTAGTTTTGAATCACACCAAAAAACACAACATAGGGTAGACCTGCTATGCAAAAAAAAAAAAATTTGAAACTCTATTGGCATGGAAGGAGGTAACATAGAGAGCTGGGTGAAAGTATAACCTGATTAAGTAATTCAATGAGGTATGACTATACCTAGTGTAAAGTGCAAAGTACAAAGTGCTAGACTTTATAAGTCTCAGCAAAAGAACGGACATTAACTACGCTTTTCCCTACCTTGGGAAGCCATGACTCATATCCCATGTGGCTTTTGATCAACGGGTCAAGATCCCTTTTTATCAGCTTGGAACTAACTGTGTCTCACCAATTGAATGGTCCTGATTGATGCATTAGTAGGCTCCATGTTTACACGATGAAACACGGCACCAACATAGGGGATGCATTCTTAGCTGGAACATATTTCTTTTGCCATTTGGGGAATTTTTTTTTTTTTTTTTGTTACTATCTCAATTAGTGAGGCATGCTAGTACTGTTGTTAGATGTATAGAATTTGAAGTTGGGCCTCAAAAGTGATATCTCAACCGCAACACCTAATGGGATTGGCACCCTCGTCACCCCAAAAGAGAATACATACAATACCACTGTCACAAAGGGAGGTGTGTTTTAGGGAGTGCTAGACTACTCGCCCCAATCATATTCTGTCTCTTTTATGGAGGGTAAAACTAGGGCTGTCAATGGATCGGATCATGATCCGATCGGATTAGCTGATTGGTGGAATCAGATTATAATCGAATCGGGTCCGGATATAGGATGATCCAATCGGATTATATTAACTTTTTAAAATCATTTTTAAATATATAAAATAGATTTTTTATGCATAAAATATTAATTTTAAAAAAATTAACATTAATTAGAGTTAATTAAGGTAATATTATATTTTTATGTTATTAAAATAGAGTTTTTTTTTTTTAATTAACCTTAACCGAATCGGTTGCTACTTAGTATAAAGGCACACTTCTTAGTCGTCTCAGGTATATTTTTCCAATGATGTCCATGGCCCATCTTTTAAATGGCTAAGGCCACTAAGACCCGGCTTCACCCAAACATTACCCCAACAGTACCCACTTCTCCTCCTGTTGCGAGCAGTGCCCACTCTTATGAAGGTGCTCCTTCTTAATATACTTATTATTGCTCCGAAAATGAAAAAGATGTAATTGTCTTTTAATCTGGTTCATACAAGAATCTAAGCTTTCTTCCTCACTTTTTTCCCTTTCTTTGGTTTCTGAGCTTTCTTTTAGTTTCTTAGTGACAATATGATACTGTATTTTACCTAAATTGTAGACATAAGTGATCAATAAAATAACACTAAAAATTCGAGCCATAAAATTTCTCAATTCTGACACAAGGTACTTATTAGATTCGCAGAGCAATGATACGTTAACTATTTCCCTAGATGGAATGAACCATTTTCCCTTCCCCATTTATATCTTTGGATCCGGAGCAGTAGAGACGTTTGTGTAGGATCTTGGGAATAGAGGCAGCATTAGAAAACTGAATGAACTAAACATTAATGACTCAATCGTTGATAGCAACTGGGGTGGAGGTGGACACCGAGGCTAAAGCAGGAGTAGAAAAGGATCCATTAGGAGCTTTCCAGAGGAAGAGGTAGCTAAGGCAATGCCTGATTTTTGGGTATAGAGGGACTTGAACCCTCACGATTTTGAAAGTTGACGGATTTTTCACTTAGTATAAATTTCATTGTTGTCAGTATTGACATGTAGAATGAGACTTATCTTTATTCTCGTTGAATTAATCAATTCTCCAAAAGATCAATCAGATTATGGAGTGAATGGTTTGATCACTGAATATTTGATTCTTGAGAAAAATATATTTACACCCCCTGAGGTATGACGAAAATACATATAGACCCCTTCAGTTTTAAAAAAATACATTAGATATCTTTACTTTTCAAAATAATGACACTTAAACCCCTTCTGTTAGTTGACCGTCAGTCAAGTAACACCTGCTGCTGATGTCATACAATAAACTCTGTAAAATTTTAAAATTACCCATTGAATCATTTTAGTAAAAATACATTTACACTCCTTGAGACTGACGAAAATACACATAGACTCCCTTAATTTTCAGAAAAATATATTAGACAACGTTACTTTACAAATCCAACAATTACAATTAATTAGAAATATTATTGGTAGCTAGTAGTGAAAAATCTAGAATTCAGGTTCTCAGTTAAGTAAGGGTTCTATGAATAGTGACCTAATTACAATGAATTAGAAGTTTCTAGTAGTTAGGTAATTGTTCATTGTAATTAGGCCTTCTAATTCATTGTAATTAGACAATTGTTCATAGATCCCTTACTTAATTAAGAATCTAAATCCTAGATTTTTCACAAGCCACTAATAATATTTTTAATTCATTGTAATTGTTGGATTTACAAATTAACGGTGTTTAATGTATTTTCTAAAAATTGAGGGGGTCTATGCGTATTTCGTCAAACCTCAGGAGGTCTATGTATTTTCATCAAACCTTAGGGGTGTAAATGTATTTCCCCCAAAATGATTCAAGTGATAATTTTAGAATTTTATATAGTTTATTGCATGACATCAGTAGGTCTGTCAGTTGACTGACGGGCAGCTGACGGAAGGGGTGTAAGAATCATTATTTTGAAAAGTAAGAATGCCTAATGTATTTTCTAGAAAACTGAGGGAGTTTATGTGTATTTTCGTCAAACCTTAGGGGTTGTAAATGTATTTTCCCCTTTGATTCTTTCAACTTGAAATCAATTATAACAATTCTTCCATTTTTTTCATACATAAAAATTAGGTTTATTAGGTTTCTTCAATTTGGAATCGATCCACAACGATTCTTTCAATTTTTCATATATAAAAATTAGGTTTATCCTTCTGGAGTTTTGAATGATGACTCCCCATAGGGGACTTGCGAGTCTTAAAGAGACTCATGAATGGAAAGGCAAATTAGAGCTTTTACACATTTTTTGTCAATCCAAAAACAAGATCTATATAGACACAAATGAGGGGCGAGTAGGAGAACAAAATATCTTTCTTTTATCTTAGGTTTTGAAGGTCAAACTTTGGTTAGGTGAAAGTGACTTCTATCGTGAAATAAATCTGATATGATTTGATAGAATACGAATCTTTCTTATGGCAAATGATGGGGTTCGTCTTTATGTACACCAAGTTCTTCCAAGTGGATGGTGGTGTAAGCAATGCGTAGTGCCAACCAGTAGCAAACCTTGGATCATATTCATACCCATCAAGCAATTCAGCAGCAACGCTTTCATTTTTCTCAAAAATAAAAAGTCATAATCAACAGTGGCTCTGGAACTACTCCCTTCAAATTCACTCAACCCACCAAACGAGCCAAGAAAAGTAGTATTAAGTTAGTTTTTCAAAAGAAGAACCAACCCTCCTCTCCCTAAAACTTCTGGAACCCCAATTAAATGATCACAACACCTACCATTGATTTAGTATGCAATCCCACTGTGTGTGTGAGAGAGAGATATGACTTGAAACAAAAGCAAAACCCTTCCTTCTCTCTCACTCAACGAAAACTAATATGTCCCATATAATTATCACCCCATGATCACATGCCCCACCACAGGCCACAAGTGGTGAAAAGGAAAGAAGAACAGTTCCTTGAAAATAGCTTCTCACTTCTCAAATCGTTTTCTTCATCCTCCCCACATGATCTTCCTCTCTGCAACAAAAGTTATATCCCTCCTAACACCCCCCACCAACAATAGAAAGCAAAGCATGAAAGTTACCAGAAAGAAACTTCTTATCTTCGTCTTCTTCATTCTCTCAACAGTTTCTCTACTCAGGCTTCTCAATATCACAATCAGTAATTCTTCTTCCTCTACTCAACCTCCTGTCCTCCTGCCTTTAACGCTTCTAGAGTCATGTTCCTCTCCATCACCAACATGCACGAAGCTTTCTACCTCGCCTGCAGTTGTAAGCACACTCACAGAAAAGGAATTCCAACTCTTGTTGAATCTCATCTCCCATAGAGCTCCCTGTAACCTCCTTGTCTTTGGGCTTATACCCCAATTTCTTCTACTCTCATCGGCCAATGCCGGTGGTACCACCATATTTCTTGAGGATGACCCTGGAAAGCTCAGCAATATCACAACAAACTCCAAAGGCACTCAGATCTACAAGGTTGAACACCAGATAGTTGCCGGAGAGGCATACAAGCTGCTCAAACATGCAAGGGACGACCCTGCTTGTGCGCCTCAGGCAGGGCCACTCCAAGTCTCAAGTTGCCGACTGGCATTGACAAAGCTACCATGGGAAGTGTATGAGTTCAAGTGGGATGTGGTGGTGGTTGATGGGCCGAGTGGGGACAGACCAGAGGCACCTGGAAGGATGTCCACAATCTACACAGCTAGTATGATAGCAAGAACTGGGAATATAACGGATGTCGTAATTCATGATGTAGATCGGACAATTGAGAAATGGTTTTCTTGGGAGTTCCTGTGTGACGAGAACTTAGTTTCTTCTACGGGGAAACTGTGGCATTTTAGGATCATGGGTAACTCAAGTTCTCCGAGATTTTGCTCTAATGAAACAGTTCAAATTTTGTAGCATCATTCTTTCCTTCTGGTATACTGCACCAAGAACAAAGGACATTAAATTGACAAAGGTACTTCACCAAGCTGAACGTATGCGCATCTCATACAATATATTCTTTTCCTTCTTTGCAAAGATTAATAAGCCAAGAGCATGCCAGTAAGCTGGTATTATCCCCATGAGTTGTTGGTGGTGGATATGAGTTCAGGATAAAGAGGAACCTGAGCCAGGAGACAGAAAAATTGTAAATGAAAGATTGTTTCATGATAATTATTATAAAAGAATTACAAACCCTTGTAGACTATAAATAAAGATGGCCAAATATCAATCCATTTGCATCCTTCATACAAGATACAGACAGATCAGAGGTTCAAGGTCACCTGATTGTTATCGATCAAAAAAAAAGGTCACCTGATTGTTGGGCAAAGTTGAAGCTTACAACACATTTTTACATACATTCTATGAGGTTGGAAAGTACATGCAAAATAAAGATTCAAGATGAGTACGTTCACACATGGACTAAAGCTCCTAATCTCATGTTCCATCATCCTAGTTTTCTAAAAGAATAGGCTTCTCTCGGAACAGAAAGCTTTTGTGAAGTGGCCTAGCAACTGCTCTATCTACTGATTTATTTTTACTGCACAGTTGCTAACATTGCCAAGAAAAAAAATAACAAATGAGAAGAATATACATACTTAAACTGCATGGGCTTTGTCAAAGTAAGGTTACGCAACATTCTTAGTTGCCTCAAGATGACTGCCAATGACACCATCACTTTCACTCACATCCCTCCGCTGCAACCAAAAAAAAGAGAGATTTAAGCCTTAGAAATTCCATTCATAAACACCAAAATGCAACAAAAATAACTGAGAATAAGTAATTTCAAAGCTTTATACCATTTGTTGGCCATACAAGCATCAATAAATTTTATTAGGCATGCATGAACTCACGTGAATGGATATCCAAATCTTGTAAGCTCTTACTGAGAGAAAGTTGAGGCAGTTCTACCATTCAGTAAAGCGAAAAAACTACAAATCGAAGTGCATGAAGTATACTTTTTATTATATCTTTATTAATCTGAAGGCCAATGCAGGTTACAGCTTTCCACCAAACAAGACGAGCCTTACATTGCTAGAATTTTTTGAAACAGAGAATTTTTCAAGCTTAGCTTGCTATCTACACTGACAAGGCTTCCATCTGGAAAATTTACATATAGAATGCAGGCATACAGCTGCCTGCTCGCATAAGGAAAGAAACGCAAACTTTAAAACAAAAGAATCACACACATGAAAACAAAATAGCAGAATAAAAAAAAGCACGCCTATAACTAAAGGGTAGAGAGGGAGAGAGAGGGGGAGCGGGGGAGAGAGAGATCGGGGCAAATTTTAGTCATTTAACAATGCTGGAAGAAGAAGAGATAAAAGATTAACCTTAAAATCTACGAACAATCCCATCCAGCGCAAATGATGTGTTTTAGTTTTTTAGAACCATACAGATCACACATATTGCAAAGAGAACAATATATTTCCTGGTTGATTTTTTTTAAGGAATTAAAACAGGGGATTAGTGAAGCTGGATTCCCTTATTGCTTGGTGGCATCCCTCATGACATAATGCTATGATAGGAGGTTAGCATTAAACAGCTCTATATCGAGTACCACATTAAAAAACAAATTATATTCTATAACATATAAGGGATGGAAAATTCATGCAAAGAGATGTTTAATTCAAACATATAGCATATTTATTGATCCACCATCCGCAAAAATGCTAGAAACCTTCTAGACACAATTTAAAACTAGAATAACAAAGTAATTGAGAATGTGGAGTTTACCATTCTTTTGCTCATGTAAGGTTGTATCTTGATTGGTGTCTCTAATAGACCGTCAACCATGAGCAATTTTTGTTTCTCCGTCTCAAACTCTGTAGATTCCTTCCGGGTACCTGATTGCCAAACTCTACCAAAATTAGGGAGCCAATCTGCATCACAGTTGTTGGTAATCTCTCCTCTATTCTCCATCTCCAGCTCAATCTTTCTCTTTTCAGCCCAAGCAGTTCCCACCCGTTTTGGATTCAACTTACGAGACTTCCCTGACTTATCCAATGGAGAAACAAGGCCATCCATGCACAACCCTGTATTTATTTGATCATTCAGCAGCTGATTTTCTTCATTCGCTTCGAACCAGGGTGGAGAAGCTCCAGAATGCACATTTCCTTTAGGGTTTTCAGGAGCCAAAGAAGAAATCTGATTGAAATTCTGCAACACTGAACACAATCACAGAAACATAAGATGAACAATCCAAGTTTTCAAAAAAAAAAAAATGACATCAATCTACTTCAGAACTAAGCTACCCAGCACCTAGAAATGAGTTGAACTGAAAACCCAGTCCAACACTTCATTTTCAAGGCTTCATTTTCAACTGTTAACCCCTACTCATGATGTACCCATGTGTTATCTGGGTAACATTGCTTTGAAGAAAAAGATAAGCAAACTGAATAGTAAAAGTGATACCTTGATAACTGCTCTCTCCATTATTCATTCTGTCAACCTGATATAATTGGCAAATTACCAACTGCATTACATGTTTGGTAGTATTCTAATTAGTAAGTAAAGAAACAGACTTGATTAAAACTTTGGACTTTGCTACTAAGGCCCATTTCATATGGTAGGCCCCACCTGAAATCCTGTGCTTTTAGAGCACGGTCTCGGTGGTCTCGGCCCTAAGGGGGTCTCAGAAGCTTTATCCTAAAACTTTTAATGTAATTGAACATCAAACATCACTCTAAAAGAACAAAAAAATTATATACAAATCCAGTTGTACAGAATTAGGGGGATGTGCAAGGAAAGAGTACTAAAAACCATAGTTGCAAAGTTCTCCAATTTTTTCAAAAAGTCTCGAATAATACCCGACTTCTTCATTGAACAATTAATTGACGAAGTATTCGCGACTTTTGGAAAAAATATCGCTTTGTCAAAAAGTCGCTAATTTCACAAATTAAACATGAGTTATTCACAACTTTTTTAAAAAGTCCCAACTAAATATCTAATATATGAAATATATTTGTTTCTAATTCTCATAATTAGTAATCTTTTTTTTATATCTTGCCTTTTTCCCGATTTATTTCCAAATTTTTTGAATTTTGCCGATTTTTTCCGAACTTTTTCCTAGACAAATAATTCTCAAACCCCGACTTAGTAACTATGCTAAAAACGAGTTTTTCTAACTGCTCTGGTAGTAATACTCGTGATATTTCATATATACTACCAAAACCACCAAGGAAAAATTGATCCAAGTGTCACAGCCATACAGCAGAATTATAGAAAATCACCCTGAACCAGGGTTACCAAGTTCGCTAGATGCTATAGCGAACCGCGAACTGCGAACCGAGCGAACCTGAACTGGTTCGTGGTTCGGTTCGGTCTAGTTCGTTAAATTGAGCGAACCACATAGTGGTTTCAAAATAATCTTAGTTTGTCTAATTTTTTATTCAAATTCACTGATATTTTTTATTAGGTTCAGCAAATTTATACTTTGAGTTCACAAATCGTTCATAAAAATATATTTTTTATTATGTATTTGTAATGTATTGTTTACATGCTTAAAAGATATATTTTTATAATATATATTTTGTTTTACATAGCGAACCAAGCTAGCGAACCAAACCAAAGAATCTAAGCGAACCGAAAAACGAATTATCTCATCCTACCAGATAATTCCGAAAAACCATACTTTTCTTCTCTTTCCAATCCTAAACCCCTAGCGAATCGGGTTCACTGTAGAGTGGCGAATTGCGAACCGTGAACCCGAATTCGAACCGAGCGAACCAACGAACTAGGTAACATTGCCCTGAACTTCTGCATGCGCGTATTAAGACACAATGCCAGCTTAACTGGAGTATAAGCATTACACAAAGCAGGTCTTTCACTTAATTGGTAGCATGAGTTCCATAGAGAATATCGATGACTTGTTGATTCGTGGATAACACAAGGAAAAGACCTTACATTGTGAAGGTAATGATATCCACAGAAACTTGCGCACATGCCAGAATAAGAGAATGATTCTCTGACATGTGTAATTGGCTAAGGATTATAGCTGCAAAACAAAATGTGCATATGATTATGAACTAACAAGAATGCAGAATGAATACCAAACTATGATGTCAAGAGTCATTTAGGCATGCAAAAGAAATAAAGAACAGTAGAAAAATACTAAAACAATGAAGTCATAAGAGAAAAAAGAGATCCATAAAGAAAGAGGCAAACAATTCAGAAATATTAAAAAAAATCACTAGAGGTTTAGGATTGGAAAGAGAAGAAAAGTATGGTTCATGAAACATGCCAAATCAATGATACTTTGATAATCATTTGTCAATCAATATGTGTAAGGTGGACCTAGGGCTGTAAACGGATACGGATAATATCTGTATCCGAATCTGTTTAGTTTGATAATTATCCAAATAGGTATCCGGCGGAGCGAATTCGGATAGTAATTTTACTATCCGTTTATAATCAGATATGAATTCAGATACTAGTATATTCGATCCGATAAATATCCGTCCAATTATATAATATATTTTAAATTTATAAAATTAATATAACTTTTAAAATATATTTTTAAACTAAAAATTATATATTTTTACATTTTTTAAATATTAATTTACATTTTTTAAAATTAATCGAATAATTCGGATACTATCCAAATTCGAATATTTTAATCGGAGTTGGATACGGATATCACATTTCACTATCCGCCGGAATTCGGATATTCGAATATATAATCGGATACGAATTTGGATATACCACTATCCGCTTCGTTTACAGCCCTAGGTGGACCTGAGGGTCCACACTAGGAATGTGGTCCTTAGGTTCACACTGTAAAATCCAAAATCAGTGACTGTGAGCATCTCATTTTGAAATTGAAAATGACAAGCATCTCAAAGATTAGAGTAGTTCAGGGCAACTCAAACATTTGCCTTTTTATGGAGATATTGTGACAAGCCTGATGCACTTGTCTCAACAACAAATGAAAATGTACAAGTAATTAACTCCACTAAGAGAATGAGCTTCATTGGGGGAAGTGGTGTAAGCATATGCAAGCTCACCTCTCTTTTACTGGGAAAACAACCAACTGAGCATTTTCTACTGTTGCAAATGAAGGAATGCTGGCTATTCCTGTAAACTGGATCATTATAAGAGTACATTGTAAATATAATTAATATACATAATGGAATTCCATGAAAGAAACCTACATTAAAGCATCAATGAACAAAACTTTAGTTGCAAAGGGAAATTTAAGGGTGTGTGTACCTGGCAAATCCTTTATAGTGCTATCTGAGGCATGCATCCCCCCAAAAGCCATATTATCATGTGTGCCCCCCGGCAAAGAGGTAGCATCACATACAAGGAGGGCAGCCTTTGCACCATCTGAGATTTCTGGATGTGATATCTGATACCTCTCATTTGTAAAACATTGTAAAGGCAGAACACCATTTGAAAGACTCGATCTAAAAGACCGGATTGTATTTTTTTCAAAATTATCCATATTGTCAGAGTTAAATCATTGTGGATATCAGTTGAAGTTCATAAAATCCTTCGCTAGAAGATGCAGCTGCACTCTTCAATGATTTGCACCTTTTCTCCCACTGCAGTTACAAATTAATGATCACCTAAATATTTTGATGAAACTAATACAGGGATCAAAAAAAAATTAAGGAAAAAAATCATGAAGAAGATCGAGTATGCTTTTCAAAGTTTTGAATTAGATGACATCAAGAAAAAGGTAAGACTGACACTGATTTAAGTATACCACCACAAATCTATAGATACGAAAGGAATTCACACATGGAAAAATACATTAAAAAATAGAATTGGATCAAAGATAGCAAGTACATCAGCACATCGTGAATTAAAAAAAAAAACTAAATTTACATATTGACATTATTCATTGTGAATCATCTTATTGTGTTATGTTTATATATCTTCTTTTAGGACAACAAACAATTCAGCAAAAGAGAAAAAAAAACGAATGAAGAAGAAGAAAAAAAATCAATCAATGAATAAAGAAAAGAATATCACAAACAAGGAGAAGAAACCCCATAACGCACAGAGGACCCAAGCATTGTCATCTACATATGGGTGCAAGTATCAACAACGATGGGAAGTATCAAATATGGCAGATCCTCTAGACTTCGAAACCTCAAGATACCAAATAAGGCAATGCTAACATGGAGGTAGGCAATCTTCCCTCACTGTCTCCATAAAGAAAAGCCCTTAAAATTGGGATTCTCCATGTTGGCTGCAACCCATAGTAAAAGGGATTCGGCTGCAACAAAACCCATCATAGCATAGGTTATTGAAGTCAAAAGGACAGCAATTTTGTGCTCTAAAGCGAAGGGTAGATACTTGCTATTGTGGTGATCTATGAACCATATTTTATATTGATTTCTAACATGTTCCTAGCATTGATACTGCTGTTGGATTGTATGGACACTGATACTCATTGGGTAAATGAAGGCTTAAGGTACCAGAAGAATTGAGATGCATACCAATCAATAGACAGGAAAAGCATTACCTTCCAAAAAACATATGCCTAAAAGGACAATCTATACTCTCAAGACCATACCTGCCAATCTCCACATTGAACTCAATTCCAGCTGACCACTTGAGCATGTTAACATGCCACACTGTAATTGGTAGGGTCACAGCTCAATCATATGAACTACATTTAAAAATATTAAGGTTTCTAATTGTAAATGTTACAAAAATATAATGCATCGACAAGTTATAAGAAAAATTAGTTATTTTGAAATGAACATTACCAGAGTTTATTTCGTATCATGGTATGCTAGCGAAAATACCTAGAAACTGTATTTATCACCCTCATCCACTCATGCAAGGAAAAGATTGTTGCAACACTATACCAAAGGCTTGGCATCCATCCACTTGAACCATAAGCATTTATCATTTCATTGCCTTTGGACATTCTCACCGAGAGAGAGCGTGAGACTGTAGCTCAACTGAATGTTGCTCCATGATGCAACACAAGATCATAGTTTTAAGCCTAGCTTACCTCTTCACGACTCAAAGAGAGAACATCGCATATAAAAGTAAATGCACAATGTACATGTGTGAGTTTATATATATATATATCCTTCTTTGCCAATGCCTTATCCCAGCTATTTGGGGTTTGGGGTTGGCAACATGAATCTTGTTCCACCAGTCCAGTCTATCCAAATCTTTTCTATATATCTCCCTCCATGTTCTTTTTGGCCTTCCCTCCATGTTCTTTATGTCCTTCAATTTGTACCAACTCAATCCTTCTCATTAGTTCTGTCATTAGCCTTTGTCGGATGTGTCAAACCATCTCAGTCGATTCTCTCTTATTTTATCACCTATATTGCAGCTACTGCTAAATTCTTTCGACTGCACTCACTTTTGATCTTTATCTTTCTTAATTTTCTCACTCGTCCATCTCAACATCCTCATCCCAGCTACACTCATCCTATGAATATGTTGCTTGTTGATCTCTCAACATTCTACTCCATAAAGCATGACCAATCTCATTGTTGTCTTTTAAAATTTTCTTCAAGCCTAATTGAAATGCGTCGCACATAATACTTGGGAAGCACATCTCCACTTTAGCCACTTAGCACTAATTCTGTTGGCAACATCGCTTGGGGTATCTCCTCCTAGCCAACAGTCAGTTTTTGCTATTGTCTCACACCTATCTATATTCTTATTAAAGTTGCATCCTATATTCTTTTCTAGATTCAACTTATTTAAAACCCTTAATTTCCAAGAAATCCCTTAATAATTCTAGTTTGCATCTCTCTCTCTCTCTCTCTCTCTCACACACACACACATTAAATTATACTACATCAACAGATGAGATAGCATGCACCAGTGAACCTCATCATGCATATAATTATGAGCCATCAATTAATCCATAACGAAAGCAAAAAAGATAAGGACTCTAAGATGACCCTTGATGTAAACTTGTTGCCATAGGGAACTCATTTCTCTCAATTCTCAACTCCATTGTTCTCATAGTTGTTAGTGCTCCCTCATACAATGATTCAAATGTATTTTTTAGGAACTTTATTTCTCAATGCACACCAAATTAATTCTCTTGAAAACTTGAGTATAGGCTTTCTCTAAATCAATAAAGACCATATGAATCTTTGCCAATCTCTGCTTGTCCATAGGGCGAGTTGTGCAATTGGTTGGTCTCCATAAGGAATTCGCAAACACTCATAAAGGATGAAGGAGCCCTTCCAACCATTCTCCTCATCTATCTAAAGTTGACAAACATACCACCAATCCAACACTGACCTCATGTAGAATGAAGGGGGCAGGTTGTGGATGAAAGAGACACATTGAATTTTGTCAAGTGGCTTGAAGGGATCTTAATGGTACAAAAATAATTGAAGCCTCTTGCAGAGGAAGCATAAGAGGCGATTAGATGCATTTTCTTTCTTCAACCTCAAATGTACGTGGTAACATTAAATTTGATTTGTACATAAGTATAGTCATTATACGATGACGATAATGGTAGGAGATAATGTATCAATAAACTTCTTATTGTATGAGACCAATAATTTCTTCAAAATTAATAGGTGCAAAGCACGTACACCGTCACTAGTTTAAGAAAAGTAAGTACCTTGGCGAGATCCGCCTCAGAAACCCTAAAAAGGAATCGACTCGATCCATCCCACCGCCATGCTTCCACAAGAAATTCTTAAGATTTTGCAAATGCTCGGAGCTTGCGAGATGATAAATGGCATTGCTACTGGTGAAAGAATTGAACAAAAGGGCTTCAGAATATAAATTCAATCTAAGAGAGGGATAAAAACCAAAACGAAAACCCTAAAAAGGTCAAAGATACCAAGCGAACAAGCTGTCGAGCTCCTCGACGTCGGAATCGCAAAAGACGCACCATAGTCGATTACGAGAAGCATGTTCAGGGGGAAGGAGAATAGGGTTTTTGAGGGAGAATCGAAGATCGGAGAGCTTTTTAAGGAAGAGAGTGATTTGGTTTGGTGTGGTTAGGGAAGTAGTTGTGGCGTCGACCTTGGTCGTGATCGAGATTACAGACCTTGCACAACTCGAATTCCTTCTTCATCTTCTTCTTCTTCATAGTCGTCTTATTATTGAAATGGTTATTAGGGTTTGGTTTTTTTTTTTTTTTTGCGCTGCTCTGCAACGTTCGAGTCAACAGACACGGAAGCTGCTCGACTCGCTTCTCAGGATCTTCAAAGCGTTAGGAAAACATCTTTCAACTTGAAGAAAGGTTAGACGACTTTTTTTTTTTTCCTTGGAGAAAGGGGGGGGGGGGGGGAACATGGACCTATGGGCTACACAATGAGGGGGGTAGCCCTCCTCCATAAACCCCCAACCCTGATATAATTAGGATTCGATCTCAGGTCTCTAATACAAAGAGACTTTACCAAATATATTAGCTGGTACTGACCTAGTATCAAAAGATTATCAATCCTGCGCCCAATTTTGTTGGCGGTAATGAAAAAGTATTTATGAAATGATTTTCAAAAATTGAGTAGTTATGTCTGTGTATATATATATATAGAGAACCGTTCCAAACAGCACCGCTCACTAAAGCTTCTAGTTAGCGGCTTCCTCTCCACCGTCCAAATGTCATCCACCGGTCGTACATCTATGCAGACAACGTTTCAAAGCTTTACCCAACGAAGACCTTTATTCTCTCATCTCCCTCACCACCGACGGAAGATATCGAGAACATGGTCGAAGAATATGACCACACCTCAACTTCCTCACCAAACCCTTCTCGCCTTCGAAACCCTCATCTCCCTCTTCTTCCCCCTTTCGAAATCCTCCTCTCCCTCTCCCTCTCCCATCCCCCTCTCTTGAAGCCATCAATTTCAAGTTTTCCACCAACACCTCCCTCCCTATGCCCTTCGTCCTTCCCATTGAAAACTTACATTCTATTTGATAAATTTGAAGAGAACCTAACAGACTCACAACGAAACAAACTAAAGATGCAATCGTTGCCTTTACACTCATATTGCTTCCATTTAAATCAAGTTTTAACAAAATGCTTCTGCAAGGGTAAATATTACTCAGATCTCAGAATGATGCCCTTGTTAATATCCAGAACAGATTTACAAAAGAAAATAGAAGAATAGTGTCCAATTCTTAAAAACATAAAAAAGAGTTGAACCCCAAAAATCCAGCCATAACTCTTTTAAAAATAACTTTGAGTTGCCCAAACCCCAAGATGATCGTCCTCTTCTCACACCCAAACCCTATCTTCCATGCTTATATTTTACACCCAACCCTAAGATCGCATGTTTCTGTAGAGCACTACATCTCAACATTCACTTGCTCAATCAGACAGCAAAAGAAAAGAATTGAGAGAGAGATGATGCTGAACATATATTGCAGGAGAAATGGGGATATCCTGCGTGGTTTAGGAGGTGATGACGCATCTCACTCTTTGAGGGTACCGAAATTGTTTAAAATCAGTCTAACAATGTGGATCGTTCGATTTTACTCAAAGGGCTATGATCGCCAGTGCTCACTATAGCCTCTAATAAGCGGCGCTGTTTAGAACCTTACTCTATATATATATATTTTTTATTTTTTGAGAGCAACGAAAAATTCCCCTCACTGTTAAAAGGGATGAGAAAATTCCTTAACATGTAGCCAAAAAACTGTTGGGCCTTCGGTCTACACTTGTAACTGAATTATTTTCCTGAGAAAAGCTAAATTGTGTTTTACATACTACAAAATAAGATTTATATCCTAAATAATTCTTTAATATTACTTTATATTTGAGGAAAAAACATTTCTTTAAAAAATGGAGAAAATTATTCCTAAGAACAAAAATTTTTTTCCACAACATTTTAACTCAAATCAAGCAAAGCCTTAACATTTATTATAATAAATGATCTCCTAAAACAACCCAAGCAAAATTATATACACCATGTATTGGTTGGCATCCCCTTAACAAGGGGTGTTGACCAA
This sequence comes from Tetracentron sinense, assembly GCA_015143295.1. NCBI lineage: Eukaryota > Viridiplantae > Streptophyta > Magnoliopsida > Trochodendrales > Trochodendraceae > Tetracentron > Tetracentron sinense. The sequence goes on along the minus strand of CM026554.1, from coordinate 55,231,580 downwards.
TATTACTTTTGCGGAATGCTAGGCCAGGTGCAGAATTAAAATATGATCCAAACTCTCACTATTGAAGTAACACGTGTAGCTGTTATAAGCCTATAACCGATAGAAACAACCTTCACCTTTTTGAGGTGGTTGTTTCAACTACATTGTAAAGTGAGGGGTTGGAAATCTGTAACCGCTAGCATTTCTCATATTACTTTAGACAGAATCCTCTACCTAAATTTCATAGGCTAAGAGGAGGAAGAAAAAAGAGAAGGGCAAATATACATGAGCAAAGATCATTTGCATTTCATACAAATATAAATTTATGTTTACAAAAAATATTTCATCCGGTCATCTCTCCTCATGGCATTGTATACAGCTTGGACCTGGAAAACACAATGTGGTTACAAGTCAATAATATTCATATATGGCTACTCAAGATCATGTATAACAAAACAACTTCTACACATCATGGTCCACATAAAAATGTTGAGAGGAAATCAACCCTCCACCGATGGTGAATGAGCTTCATTCACCAACCATTTGTCTACTGTCGATCTCAAAGTTTTTGAATTCCAGAATATCAATTTTTTCAGAAAACCTCTGATATCATTCCAGATCTCAACTAACATGACATGACATTAACATTGGATAAGCAGTTAGTGAACAAATCTCCATTGACCTTTCATGGAATCAAACTGCAAACTCAAAAGAGGGTAGATTTGATTCAAATCGTAAATCACATGATACATTCTGATTTTATTAAAGATGTTCAACAAATATATACACAAAATCTGAAAAATCAGAAATAAGGACTTAGTAAATTATCCACTTATTTCATGCATACATAAAATTTGAAATCATATAATAAGCATTTCCATTCAATATATCATCCTATAAAATGAATGAGGTGTTTTCTTTTATCAATTATCACAAGCAATGTAACCAATGTTGAATTTGATCATAAAAGCTTATGAGGGTAGATTTGAAATGAATCATAAATTGAATCCTAAATCATTGGATTTTGATTAATTATTGCAAAAATCAAGAAAACGTAATATATTTTAAAATAAAAGTAGATATGCTACAACCACATATTATTGTGGTATGATAAGGTTTACTTCATATGCAAACCAAATATTAATTTAAGCAAATCAAGAAAATGTAATATGTTCTTTTCTTTTCTTTTTTTGATAAACGTGGATATCCTGAGCCTTAAAGACTCAGATTAGTCCCATGTGCTGCGTAGGGAATATACCACCAACCCATGCAACTGATATTGAGGGGAGCCCAGAAATCGACCTCGAGAGATCCGGGTTTACGGTTCGTCCTTCGTCACTGGGCTACACCCTCGGGGGTTGAAAATGTAATATGTTTAAAAATTAAATATATGTTACAACCACATATTATTGCTGAACAATTAGGTTTCCTTCATATGCAAACCAAACATTTAATTTAAGTAAAAAAATTTAACAGCCTCTCAACTAAACACATTATCATCAACTCAGACTTTGAACAAATTCAAACAAGTACACAAACCACCCCCATCAACTCAAAAATCCAACTATAAGCAAGCAAAACAATTTTTCGACTCTATCAATCAACTATTTTGACACTAGAATAAATTTCATCCCAATCTTTACTTTGGTCATCCTAATTTCTTTCATTTTTATTTTTATTTTTTTTTAATGGATATCCCTATGATTCACTAAAATCCTTAATCTCATTGTTCGGAGTAATGTCTAATATACACACCATTTGAATTGTTTGCCAGGGTGGTATTTCAAGTAAAAAAACATCACTACCTAGTACATCCTTATAATAACAACTTTGTAAGTCCTAAAACTTATATAATTGAGATAATGTAATGCCCCCAAAATGATACCCACTTCTCCATGAGAAAAAGCACAAGTATGCAAGAAAGGAGCGTATATCATTCTACTCGAACCAGTGACAAATGTTCTCAAATCAAATTGTAAGATCTGATAGAATTTAATATTCAAGCTGTGAATCGTAATGAAGATTGTAGGATTGTTCTCATAAGTGATTCAAACCTAGGATTCAGATCATTTAACTGAAGATTGGATTTAACTCGTAGGACCCAAATCCTATATCGTAAGACATCAATAACAGGGTGTGTCCCATGTATTAAATACTTCTTATACGGTGAACTCCACTCTATACATCGGAGCCCTGACCAAGTTGATATGACAAGGATGCTTTGGTTATTTCATAATTATTTTCTTTAAAATGACAGAACCAATGAAATGTTTTATACTACAGATTCCTATATTTCCTCTAGTTTTTCTCTCCCTATGAAATGACCAAATACACCTATATCAAAGAAAATATGCATTAAATACATGGGGCACAAAATTCAAGTGAACTTTACCAAGTTCACAAAGGCCGTTACCACTAGCACGCACAATGCACACACACACACACACATATATATAGAGAGAGAGAGACCTGCTCACTAGAAACAACTTGAACAGGTCCAATGTTTACAGACACATATTTGCCCCTTGAAGATAATTTATGTCTCACATGGCCCTGTTGCAGGACATGAAAGTTCTCAGTAAGTAAATCAAATTCAGACAAAGAACAGAAGTCCAACAGGCAACAGCAGAAGATAAGAACATTGATCTCATTAAAAGAAGTCATTTAATTAGCTATCTTCACCTGCATAACAACTTGAAAAATAAACAAACAAAAAAGAAAAGACATCAGCATCCTTCTTCAAAATAACATAAATTATGGCTCTTTCCACAATCAGCTAGTCAAGAGTCAGAATTCTGGAGATCGAAGTATGGGGTAACAAAGAAAAGCCATCTGGAGACTAATTGACAATGTAAAATCAAAAAGGAAGTCATCTTCCTCACCAATATTACTTTGTATCTAAATGGCGTCAACTAGTTTTCGATGACTCCTGATTTTTTCTTGTTTTTACTTTTGGGAGAATAACCTCATTCCTCTTTTGTAAATTCTTTTCAAAAACACCTTAAAACTTATCACTTTTTTATTGGGTGGGTGGGTGGGGTAATGGAGGGTGTCCCAACCCTGATATGGAAGGACTAGTCCCTTCGGATGCACTCAATCACCCGCAAACCACGTGCATCGGGTAAGCTTGAGAGGAGTCCGTAAGTGGTTTAGGGCAGTCCAATTCCGTTCTTGAAATCGAGAACTTGGGGATTTCTCCCAAGACCCGAACCAACTAAGCTACCTATCATATCACTTTGAACGCACGAGTGCATAAATCCATAAACAGCTCTAACAAGAAAATAATTTGCAATGACAACCAAAGATAACTACCTCTGGAATTGGTTGTTGAAGTACTGATTCAACAGCAACAACCATGGCTTGAACAAAATCATCGCCTCCAGTTCCAATTGCAGTAAACCCTCTAACCGTTGGGTATGAGTTTACCTGTGACATCAACAATATCAAAATTATCTCAATTAAGGCTGTAAACAGAGAGAATTTGAAGCAAATACCACACACTCCGTGTCCCCTTACTAGTATCTGCTATCAGAATTTGCTCCGTTCTCCGGCGGATAATAAAAAATAAATTATGTATCCGTATCCGCAATATTTGATTGAATTCATTCATTATTCGAATCCGTCTAATTATACCAACCGAATTCGGATATCATCGCAATTCGTTTGATTACAGTTACCGAATTTGGATAATATCCGATTACAGTATTCGAAATATCCGAACATGTTCATATGTAAGGATACTTTTATAAAGACATGATAATATATATAACATTATTAATTGTATATAGAATACTAGTTGGTCGGATATTTAGCCGAGCATATACACCATTATCCGTATCCGCTTCAAATAATATCCGGATCCGTTGCTCAACACAATCTTGACATTGTGATCCAAGTTAAGCACAAGTTGCCTAAAAAGAGGAGGGGGGGGGGCACACGAATTGACACCATTAACTCTGATCTCTAAAGTGATTAATATCAAGATTTGGACTGCTTTTCACAGCTAAGTCAAATGATAGATTTGCCTAAGGTCAACAAATTACTACTATATTACGACACAATGGACTAATGAATACCTGAAGGAGAAACCACCTTATGGGTACATTCTATTTCCTTGCATAAAGAATTTTTATATCTACAACCAACGTGAGTGGATAGTGTTTGGAATGCTGAACAACCCCAAGAAGAAGAAGAAGTAATAATAATCACCTTCTGATCCAGAGCAAGCCATTCATTGGTAGAATCATCTGTCACTGTACCTCCAATAACAACATTTGTAGTTTGTCCAACCCTTCCTTCTGCCTTTGAAACTTCTGGAACCAGTATCAACAATACGCATAAATAATTACCCAACGAAACACAACTAGGTATAACTGAAACATGAACTAATTCTAGTAGTAACATCTAACGAGAACCTAATTTCTCAATAATGTAATGCGATCAAGACAGCAAATTTCCCAAACCAATAAAAAAAAAAGGCATTCTCAAGGCCGCCAAATGAACGAATGCAAATGACTAAATCCTTCTAGTTCAATTGAGATAACTCATTGTAGGGGAGTATTTTGATCTTTGAAGAAATGGGGTTTACTGCAACCTCAATCTAGCCTAAATCTGATATCCAGACCGTTCTAAATTGAGTTATTTTTGGAAGAAATGATTCAGAGAATATAAGAAAGAAAAAGGGGAAAAAGAAGGAAATGATTCAGAGGGAGAGAAGAAAGAACGATGAAGAAAAGTAGTAACAGAATGCTTTCTTTCTTGATGAATCCTTTACTCTCTCTCTTTGTAAATTCTGTTTGGAAAAACTGATTTGTTTTTAGGAAATCTTCTCGGAATTAGGAAAATCTCTCTCGAAGAATCTCCCTCCCCGAATCCCTCCCTCTTCTCAAGGAGGGGTCACCTCTATTTATAGGTGATTTATCAAAATTGTAACCAACTTGTACAGCTGTCATAACCGTTTTTGTAACTGACTTTTAGAGAGAAAATATTGGATTCCATCAAGATAAAGGCGTTTTGTCACCATACCTCCTTTAAGCCTTTATGACCAAAGCTTTCAGATATTTTCTTCAAAGGTTAAAAGTGGTACTCACAATATCCATCTTTTAACAAATTCTATCTAAGCCCTCCAAACCACAACTCATCATCCTCCCCCAAAAGTAATTGGTAACTACATCGTGAAAGCGGGTCATACGCTTTCATGGTGTACTATCCTACTGAGGTAATATATCAGTGTTCAGACAGCAACACTCCTCTAGAGTAATAATCATGATAATAATGATGATAATAATCATCTAATAATCATCTCAAGTCCAATAGGAAAATCATAGGTGTTGGACGAGGACACCCTTCCCGTAACTCAGGTCCAATAGGGAAATCATAGGTGTTGGACGAGGACACCCTTCCCGTAACTCAGGTCCAATAGGGAAATCATAGGTGTTGGACGAGGACACCCTTCCCGTAGCTCAGGTCCAATAGGGAAATCATAGGTGTTGGACGAGGACACCCTTCCCGTCAGGCCTTAAGAGAAACTGAGGAAAGAATCCATCCTCAATGCTTTCTCCCTGACTGTCAGCCCAGGAAGTAATCCATGCTCCACTGGAATAGGTAATGAGGGGAAACAGCCACACTCATTCCTACGGGGAGGTACCAATCCATACCATTCACCCCTGACAAAACAAATCTCTTTTCTGGCAGAAGTCATCAGAAAGGTATACCAGGAGGATACTGATCCATACCACGCCCATCATCATGAGAAAGGCGTTGAAAGCCAAAACGAGACACTGAAGCCATATAGGATATCCGAAGGCGTTGAAGCCTGAATCAACATCAAAGGCGTTAGAGCTTGAAATAATATCCAAGGGCGTTAGAGCTTGAAATGATATCCAAAGGCGTTAGAGCCTGAAATAATATTCAAAGGTGTTAGAGCCTGAAACAATATCCAAAGGCGTTAGGACTTGAATTTGTGTCAATAGCGTGAGGGGCATAATAATTTCAATTTTCATTAGTGACATAAGGATAAAATTTGTCATTAATGAGCAAAAAAATCCTTTTTATGTACTAAAAGCATGAGAACCTAAAATCATTGATCATTTATGACCAGAATTATCATTATCAGATAAACATGGAATTCTGTTAACCAATTCTCAAGAAAGATTTTAGTATATGTAATATGCTAGAACGTCCTTTGAGCCACGTGTCATTATTTTATTGTATTATGAACAACGTTCTTATATTCAAAATTTCACAAGTCAAGCTTTTCAATAACCATCATCAATACTCATTTATTGTAAAATCACAGTTTTAAGTTTGCTTTTTTGTAAGTTGTAACTGTTAAAATTAGATTTGGCAAAGCAGTTCTCGAACTCAACGAACACAGCATTATCTGAGAGTAAATTCGAAGAAAGACTTATTGGCGGAATCCAAAAAGCATAAGGAAAGGATCTGAACAGAGTGAGAGTCACCTGAAATTGCCTTGAGAAAAGCTTCTTGAGGAGGACCTTGGTCATCCTGAGATGAAGACGAAGGGGTTTCCCCATTAGAGCATTTCAAAGGACCTTCTCGTCCACTGTGAAAATCTCGAACCCTAACTCTGCAACTCAAACTGGCGATCCAAGGTGCGTGAGCGACCTTAACAGAAGATGAAATGGAGGTGCGATTCGGATTAAAGGTGAGCCATGGTTCCATTAAGAAAACGGAGCGGGACAGTACAGTCCTGCAAATGCAAGCCATTGCCCATTGCCGATCTTTATGGGTTTCGTAATGTTTATGGACTACACAACACAACCCGAGACACAAGGAAAAATATAGCTTCACTCAATAACTCTTCCTTCCTAAGGTGGTATTTGGTAACTTGTACAACTTTATTCGGAGTAGACTTCCCCCAAATGATGCAAACGAATTCGGGCGGCAAGCCTACCTTCGGAAACTCGACCCATTCATAAATAAACAGACTAACAAAATACAAATTTCAAAACCCAAACCCAATACGGGTCATGCGGTTATACTAATTAATATATAAAAAATAATAATTAATATATAAAAAAAAAAACCAAGGATGGGTGGGTGAACCTTACCCATGGTTAAGGGGTGTCAAAGGAGACACGTGGCGACCTCTGGGGGTTCAAACCGGAGAAAGTCTCCCCGGTTTGAACTCGAGAGGATCCTGAGCCTAATTAAAAATAAACTTTACAAGTTCAGAGTTGGGACACACCGGTGACATGTACGGGTCCGTCGGTCTCTCCGATGATTCGGAGCGAACCGCTTTCAGAAGAGCCGAAAAGAAATATAAGCTCTAGTATAATAAGGTATTTTTACAAATCCAGGAAAATAGAAAGAAAGAAACTCCTTTCCGTGGATTTCGATTTCGTAATCTCTTCTACTGTTTTATTCTTGCAGACGAAAACAACCCAGACAAGTAGATTCATCAGAGTTCGTTGAATTAAAACTCGTACTCGAATCATTCAACCAGAACGGATAGATTCCCTCCAGGGATTTATCGAATTTCAATTGTCCTGTTTTCTGCTTCGAAGATCGTCCTGGTATGTACTTTAAATCAATTAGAATGAAGTTCAAATCCAAATTTCTGATGTTCTAGGATTTAGTTTATCGGATTGAAGTAGTAAATCAATTCCCATTGCTCCTTATTAATGTCTTGTGCATTTGATATCGCTTGAATCGAATAGTAGCCGAGCAAAATGAAACCCTAGAGTTGGATTTGAGCTTATCAAACCAGTGGATATGAGTATGACGTTGACATTGTCTTCGAATACAAATGAGCTTGGAATACAATAGTCGTCAGAAAATGTTTGTTGATTGGCTTGATTGATTCGCCGTGGATTACGGTAACACTGTACCTTGGTGTATGCAATTACATACCATTTTGGAGAGAGTTGTTTTGTGTTAGAATTTTGGTGCTACCGAATCACATTTTAACAAACTGTACAAAATCATTCTATATAATCAACTGTATACAGTCACACTAATTGTATTTATTGACATTCTCTACGAATGTTATTATTTTGGTAATTTACAACGTAATTTGTATACTTACAGATAGCCTGTCCTGTTGAAAAGTAATTTGTTGGATGGGCTATATTGTTGAACATGTATTGCACATAGTTGCAGGGAAGCTATGTATAGGGTGGGAAGCTCGTTTTCCAGACTCGCTTCCTCGAACAGCCTCACTTCCTAGAAAGCTCGCTTCCATCACGTCCCATTTAGTAGTCAAATAGAGTTGTATCTGTGATGATGGGGTAGACCACAATCTAAGCCTAGGGTGTAGACTCTAAGTAAGTATCGTCGGTTTGGAACCTAAGACACCTAATTTTCGACAAAAATCTCATGTAAGATAAAATCAAAGATATAGCTACCCATAATAGGAATGAGAAGCCTATATCTCATTTCTTGCTTCCCGTTCTCTAAGGTTTTTTAGAGCCTCGCTTCCCGCGTCTCACTTTCGCTTTGCTTCTCGTTTTCGCTTCTCGCTCTAGTAACTATGGTATTGCATGATCCTAAGTCCTAACCCCCAAATTAGTTGCCTAAATGTGGACTATAAAATACGGGCAATGATTTGCAAAATAGATCGATAGATCACTAGGCTTATGTTTTCGTTGTTAGATAAGAGTCCTGGGCTATGCAGATTGTAGAGAGAATTGGGTTGGAAGAGTAGCTAATGAATGGTACAACCTCTACAAAGGCAGATGCCTCCCAGACTCATATGGCAATTTCATAGTCAAACAGTTCATGTGCTCTCTCAAAGGCAACACGTTTTACTGATATATCGATATGGAGTCTGACTCTATCGATAGTTGGGACCAACTAGAGCAGGAGTTCCTCAAATGCTTCTACAGCAGCAAGAGGAGGATGGTGAGCATGGTAGAGCTTACCACTATCAAACAGATGAAGAACGAGCCAATTGTCGACTATATCGACCAATGGAGGAACTTTGCCCTTAATTGCAAGGATTGCCCCTGTGAAGCGTCCACCATCTAGATGTGCATCCAAGGGATGCATTAGGGATTTCTTTACATACTTAAAGGAACCAAGCCTCGATCCTTAGAAGAACTGGCTACACTGGCCCACGATATGGATCTCAGCACAGCCACACACGAGGATCCATGAACGAGCGATTCTCACTTGTCAGAGAAGAAGTAATTGGTTACATCCAAACCCTCAAAGTCCAAGGAGGATATGACTATCACCGCTGCCGCCACCAGCAAGCAAGTTAAAGCCTAAAGTTAATTGGTTTGCTTGGCTTGCTGCCCTCTAAACTGCCAAAAGAAGAAAGTCGCGATAATGGGCCAAAGTTCTTCGATACCCTCGGCTGAGTGATCATCCGGTCTAAAAAAATTTCTTTGTGAAGGAAAAGATAACGGACTTAGCACGATAAGGCAAGTTCAGCTTCTCTTGGCTACCGACGTAGTAGTATTGAATATGACGAGTGTTACCTTTGGTCCTTTAACTCCATGTCAATACAGTGTGCAACCTACGTGCTAATGCCTCCTCAAGCAACAAAGGCACCGGTGCCACCACAAAAATTATAGCATGTTACACCTATATCCCTTGGCTCTTGTGCATCCCATCTTACACTAGGGCATCATTAAGCCGGGGAACAACAACAATAACGGTGTCTTCCCACAAGAGCCGAACCTAAGTTGGTTGAGAAGCATTCTCTCTTGACGACAACGGTTGAACACTAGTCACACACCGGCGACATCGTGTGTAGCACTTACTTCCTCTACTTTACCAAAGACGGCGGACTAGAAGAAAGACTCGGCCAGACATCAACTCAAAGAAGAAGAAGGCGATAAAGGAGAAAGCATTCGAAGTGCCTCCTTCCGAACCTGATGAGATTTTTTAGCAGTCTCCTCTCATACCAATCATTCTTGGAGATTTCATACCGAAATGGTATCTTCAAACGCATCAAGAACTTGACTGTACCGTCGTATGCTATCAAGCTGAAGCTAACGTATCCAAAGAGCAAGTTGATGATGTGCCTGACAATCACTCATTCGCTATAAGTTATGAAGAGGAGCACTCCAACGGAGGAGGAGTTGATGTTTCTGATGTCGAAGAATCGTCAGTACACTTGAACCTCCTCGAGGCTCTCTAACTCCTAGAGAATACTCAACAGACCTTAGCATATGTCTCGACCAATCCAGACAAGTATAATGGAAAGGCTTTGACTCAAGGAAATCCGGAGGCATTTGCCTCATGCATGTCAACCATTACATTCACTGACGAAGACTTACAACTCGGTTCTCATTCTCACAGGCTCATAGAGGCTACTGTATGTCATAAGCTATGTAAAGGAACATAAAGTTCAGTGGCTTCTCTTCGAATGCCTGGCTGCCACGCCCTCCTCTCTCTCCCCCTCATCCTTTCTCTATTTCCCTTTTTGTCCCCATGATTGTACATCGCCTCGTCTTCTTAAAAATAAAATAAAATACAGGCATAATGAGTCTCTCCGAACCGTACCATTCCTTCTAAAAAGAAACATGCATTGAAGAAGAAGTCAACAATGTTGAGTCATATCATCAAGGTACATTTGAAGCTTGGCTAAGAGGGTGGATATTCAATCAACCATCACACACCCCTCGGGATCAAACCCAGAACCTACCTCTGTGTGGGGAGATACAATTGCCATTGGGACAAGCCCATAAGTGGTTTCCTTACATTCACTTAAAAGTGATTTCCTCCATTCCTAATACCTATACAGGTACATACATCAATAGAGACATGACACATTGAGAACTACAATTGCAATACACACATAACAGTATAAAATAAAGTAGAAGGGGGGAGGTTGTCCGACCGAGGGTGGACGGCCAGGCTGCCCCAACTAAATTTTTTTAATATTAATTTAAAAATTATTAAATAAGTAAAAACTAACTTGTTTATTGGTGGAATGACTGTAGGGTCACAACCAATCGACTCCTCGCATCCTCTCAAGTTCCTAAGCTTGCAAATGAGAGATCTTTACAGGCCCCCTGTGACACTGTCACTCTTCTTTATTCCAATCCTAAATGTAAACTTGAAGCATAAAGAATGACACTGTCACTATTCTTTAGATGAAATTTTAATCTCTACTATGATATATGTTTTAACAAATTATGTTAAAATGAATTTCTGTTCTTGCGATCCAATTGACTATATATGAAATCTAAATGGGTGCCTATTGATTGAGGCATAAACTAATTGTGTGATGTAACTTCACACAAATTGTCAAATATAAAGATGTGGTTTTCTCAACATCTTTATTGATGTAAAAAATGGAATACCACAAAAAAAAACCCTGATATGTGGACACTTCCATACACGCACATATAGATGATAATGCAAGGGAAGATATTATTATTTTTTTGATCAATAACTCTTTTTATTAAGGAAGATTGAAACAAGAACGAGGCGATAGCCCAACTGGCTTACAAGCTAGTAAACGAAACCCTGCCCATACACCAATAACTGAGCCTACTCTTACAGATCTCAAGGAGCTAGTACAAAATGTCCTGGATTTCCTCCCTTGAGTAATGAAGGCCTACCCACTCCAATAATGCCCAAGGGAAGATATTATTATAAAAGAACGGTTTACATAAGCCTTAGGATAAATGAAAAAAATGTCTTGGTGATATTTAAATAGAAATACACTAAAACTAGGCACTAAATATGTAGATAAATGCGAAGAGACAAATATTAAGGTTTCGTCATAATGACTGCATTGATGATTGCTAGGCAAGTTTGTCCTACATGTTTATCCAAATGCTTCAACTTGTTGAAAGAATTGATTGTTCTTGTATTGTTTTGAATGTATCCAAGTTAAAGATGGTGTACATGGTATCTAAAATGCAAAATGGTCAACTATGAGGGCATGTGTAATCATGGATATAATTATGAAGTTCTGATGCAACACAATTAGGACGGATGGTAAACATTTTTAACAAGTCACCACTCAAAAAGTGTGATCCATTTTTTTACCTCTAATAATTCAATGGAAAACACTGGACAATAAAATTCCCTTTTGATTTTCTTCAGGCTGAATTCCTTTGGTGAGCATCTAACTCTTGAATCACCTTTCATTTTTTGGACAGGTTGGGCATACAAAAGTGGATGTAAAAACTAACAAGAGCATCAGCTCGTTTCCATGCAGATAGTCGGTGTAATTTCTTATAAAAGTTGTGTTTGGTGCAGTGTAGTCAAATTGTTGCCTAGTCAACACCTAGGCTACCGCTTCATCTAGCCAGGACCCCCATCGCATAATTAGAGTCTAGGAGGGCACTCGTTAAGGCGAGGCCGCCTAGTAGTGCTTTGGCTTCGTATCTTGGGCACTAAACTGTTAGTTACATGGGTGCCAATACCGACATAAAGTTAGATGTTATTTATAGAAACATAAAATTAATATATATTTTGTGTGTGTTTGTGTGCATACGTACAAATAAAACATTTACTACTCAGCAAATTTTTCCAAGATTTTTGCTTCTGGCTCTTCGTCCCCTTTATCCAAACCATACTCTATTTGTTTAGGATATTATGATCTATGACTGCTATATTTCTAAAAATTTTTTTATCTTTATCTTTAATAATATATGAATATATTAATTTTTTTTATAATTATTATAGATAAGGCTTGAGAGTAAATTTTAGTTGCCTAGGCATCGCCTAAGCAAAGCCTTGGCAATGCCTGGCCTAGGGAACCCCTGTCGCCTACCCATCACCTGGACACCTTGACTACACTGGTTAGGTAGTTGACTTAATAGAAATGTAGACAATCTAGATCCTAAAATTGTGAAACTATGGAAAATTTACTGCTGAAAGCTGGTCTTGTTGAAGTCATGATAGCTATGTTGGTGGTAAGAGCAAGAGGTGGGTTAGGAAGTGGGAATAGAAGCGTAGTGAGGTCCTGAAGTGGGTTCAGCACCTTGGGTAGAAGATTCCGACAATAAAATAATGGGACTACACAATAATTAATGTGGTCAGGATTTGCTCTTTTTCTTTCATTCATATATGTTGCTGTTTGCACACATACTTTTCAGGAGGACCTGTTTTGAAACTTTGTAACCCATTTCCACCTCAAGATCATGTCTTCATCATATCAAAGAATCTAACCGGTGTATTATTGAAGCCATTCTTGATAGATCATCTGTATCGGAGTAATGTGTTGGGAGGTTTCTTACAAATCATGCTAATCCCATTCTTATGGTATCTTGGAAGAAACACTTCACTCCTCTCACTAATGCTTTTGCTAGAATCATCCAATCTATAAAGCTTCTTTTTTGTCGAACTCAGGACATGTGTAGTGGGTGTTTGGTATCTAAGAGCAAAAGTTAAGAAGTTGAAAACAATTGGATACAGCTATTTCATCTTGATGTTGACGAATTGCTGTTTTTATTCTGGCACAATTACCTGATCTATCCACACTAAAATTCTGATTTAGACTCTGGCCACGTCACGTTTAACTCATAAAATCCTGACTCCGGAGTCCAGAGTTCCAATGGTATTTAGAAAATAAAAGCTTTTGGAGACTTGGTTGAACCCAGGACATGTGTAGTGGGTGTTTGGTTGCTAACAAGTAAAAGGTAAGAAGCTCAAACCAATTGGATACGACCATCTCATCTTGATGTTGACGAATCGGTTATTTTTGTTTGGAACCTTTGCCTGCTTTATCTGCATAAAGGTTCTGAATTGGTTGCTGACTGTGTTTGACTTGCTAAGTCACGGGTCTTGAGTTTCCAGTGTATACAAAATAAAAGCATTGGAGACTTGGGTGATTATTGAGTCATTGCACCGGCTTAACATATCATATATGCCAGCCAGCCAATCTGGGCGATTTTGGAGTTTATAAAGTATTCACAGCTCTGATGAGACTCACAAACATCCATTCTATTGTGATTGTTGTATTAATGGTTATCATGTAATCTGTAATTATGATAAAAAATTATAAAGAATTTGAGTTCCAAACTATAACAAATGAGCAACCTGTCTTCTATCTAATCTTCATAAAGCTAGGGCAGATTTGTCATTTGTGACATTAATGCAGCCAATACAAAGTTTAGCAATCAAGAATCTAGAAATTAAGGCTAAATGCCTCAACACAAAGAGACATAGGGCATTAGTGACGCCTATTTTTCTTCCATTGAAATTCGAAATTCTTGTTTCCATTGAAGTGAGTTGATTGTGCACTGCTTGCTTAACTGACTCCTTGGCTTCTTATTCTGTAGGCATACCATGGATCTTCATGGACAAAGTGCCCAAGTTACCCCTCTCACATTCCAACTTTCACACCAAGATGATCGTTTTTCATGGAATATATCAGAATTTCAAGAATCAACATCAATATTAGACAAGTCTTGTAAGTATAGTTCTTTCTGATCCGAATATTGAAATTCTTATTTTTATTTCCATCCAGCTTGTCTCCCTTGATCTGGGTGATAAAAGAACTCACTTTATTATATATCATAGCAGATTCCGTTGCATTGCCAAGTTTTATTGCTGTTTTATTGTGTTCTTTCTCTTTTTCTTTCTTTTTCAAAGAGAGACAGGATTTCAATACTCATCTCGCCGGAGGGACTTTGGCAATCCAAGTTGCCCAGGATATCAACTCCAACAAGTCAAATAATACAATATTGGAAACTGCTGGGCAAGTGAGCCAGGCGCAAAGTTGAGGTGACCACTATGTTTGGAACCTTTGGCGGCAAGCCTGGCAAGTGATCTCCTTACATGTAGAGTCTATCTGACGGGTTGCTCTCTCCTTCATCCTCTCAGCCTTCGCCACTTCTTCCCTTGCTCTCTCCCACATGTGCCTTGCCCGTGCAAACTCCGATTGTGCTAACTCCATCTCCCGCCTCGTTAGCTCCCTCACTCGCTCTGCATAAGCCTTCTCAACAGCAGCCAATCGAATTTGTTCAGCAGCCTGCCATTTCAATGCCTCAACGCAGCTCAATTCGGCCTTCGTGTCAGCATACTCACAAAGAGGCCCTGCCTGGACACAATCTGATGGTGGGCGGAAAGGATGGAGGCTGATCGACAATTGCAGGTCCAGTGACGGGGCATCGAAAGGGTCATTTGCTGTTGATCTGGACCTTCTAGAAGAATCCGACGCCCAGGCAGAAGAACACGTTGAAAAGGGTGTAGGGAGTAGTTGCAATTCCTTCTGATCATCTTCCTCCATTGAAGAGTGATAAAAAGAATAGAGAAACTGGGGAAGGATGTGAGGGAGGCTGTGGGGTGGCAGAACTGGTGGCTATATATAACCAAATCTTCCTGATGGTTAATCTCCAAAATGCCCATGATTTTCATGCACCTTAAATCACCCCAAAAATTGACGAGGATATCCTTCATGTTGTTCAGTTAAGACTGCTATATGATAAGTAATTTTTGTCAAAATTAATAGGTATATTTGTCGAAACAGATACTAAAGTGGAATAGTGAGAGAAAAGAGTGTGTTTTCCGTTATAGTAGAGCCAAGTATGGGAACGGATAGCGTTATTGGGCAAATGAATAGCTTTCTCGTCCTTGGGAGATTTTTTTTTTTTTTTTTTCCAAAAAATAAAATTGTCCTTTTTTAAGATTAGGATGCGGGAGGAGTGGGTGGGTAATAATTACCTTCGCACGTGAGTTGGATGTGTGGATTTGGGGCCTTTTTCATGGCGGTTCACTTTGTGTTTATGGTAGGCCTAGGTTGTCGGCCCTTGTACAAAAAGCTCTCTACTCTTTTCTGCCGCAGCTGGCGCTCCGGGCAGCTCGGCACGTACGATGGGCAACTCTTCTCGGTTAATAGAAACTGTTTAAAAACCGTTTGATTGAAAATTTGATACTACACATAGTTGGGCCGTTCTACTGAAAATCTAAAGGTCTCAAGGCGCAAGTGCATTAAATGGTGGGCCCTGCTTATGTTTGATCCGTTGGATTTTCAATCCGGCGGCTGGAACTCTTTTAAATCACTAGCAATTGTATATTATGCTGAGCGTCCAAGGGAGGGAGCCACATTTGGATGGGATGATCGTCACATTGGGATAAGAGGGTCTATTAGTTTTGTCCCTTACTTTCTATTTACTTTTTGGCTGTCATAAAGGAAGTCAACTGATTGGATGGCCTCGACTTTAATCATCCAATGGGGTTCTTTTACCCTGTTCGTTGTCGATAAAATAAGTGAATATAGAAAGGAAAGTGATTAAAATCTCTCGGTAGACCCAAACATATACTTCCAAATTCTTACTGTGATCGTGACATATGTAGTTATTTTTCTTGTAATTTGAAAAAAAAAAAACTTTAAAATCTATATCACAAGAGTTATGAAACTTTTTTTTTTCTTATCATCACATTGATCAATATCACTATATCAGTATTTCTCGGACTTGAGATTCTCTCTCTAGATAAATTCTTTGGCAATCACACAAACAAGACAAATGCGAGGGATTATATTTTAGTTTTTTTTATAACAAAAATTAAATTATATCAGGAAAATGCTTTTGAGATCGTTTAGGGCTAAGACCATGGTTTCAAATTTCGAAATTTTCAACGATTTCAGCCAACCAACCTGAACCGAAACCCTGAAAAATTGCGGGATTTCGAAGAAATTTCGAAATTTGAAATATTAATATTTTATTTATTATATATATTATTTATTTATATATATATTAAAAAATAATATTTTATTAAATTTTTATATATTTATATAAATATTATTATTTTATTTTTAAAATTAATATATAAATTTTAGAAATTTCAGTAAAATTTTTGAAATATTTCAGAATTTTAATTAAAAAAAACTATTTAAAAATAAAAAATCAGATTTCGGCCGAAATCTTTGAAATCTAAAATTTCATTAGAAATTTTTGGAATTTTTGTCGAAATCTGATTTTCGAAATAAACCCGGTTTCGATGTTGTTGGGTTGTCCGAAACCGAAATTTCACGAAATTTCAACGAAAAATTCAAACCTTGGCTGAGACTGTCCCGGTTTGCACACGGATTCAAAGTTTTCTAAAAAAAAAAAATCTGCGGGTTGAATCCGCCCGTACGATCTCATAAACATTTTTCATTAGATGAATGTTGATCAAACTAGAAATTTCCTATTTGACTAATGCCTGATAGGATCCCTTCCTATTTCTAATGCCTTGCAATCTTGCATGCTGATTTTTTCAATCCTTATACACGTGTGAAGCTGCCCGTGGGCAACAAGAGCACCACTAGTACTGTAGTACAGTTACGTTGTTGGTATCTACTTGTCTCTAAGATGCCCCCATAAAATTCATGGGAAGGTTACTTTTTCAGGGAAAAGCTGGAGGTGGACATGGAGCATGTGAGAGGTTGGAAGATAAGTGCCCCAATCGATCAGCTTTAATCGTTGCCCGAGAAGCCCATTCGATGGGGGGTGATGGAGGTCGCCTTTGGACAATGATTTATTTATCATGGTCTCCCACTAAGCCCCCTTCGCCTTGTTGTTTTATGGGTCTCCACATGACCCAAAAGCCTACCAAAAGTAAAATTGGCCAGAGTCAAGAAGACTGCCATTGGTGCCCTTCCCAGTTGCCAAAAGTGCAACCAAGGGGTGAGAATGGGTCGGACCACGTTGATCGTACCAAAAGCATATTGAAATTTATCGACTATAATAGTCATTTATTCTAATTTACTTGCCAATAAGAAATTTGAAACTGTTACTCAGATAGAATGTAACAAGAGTCATAAAGCCAACAGTTATGACTGATTCTCTCTATAAAAGAGAAACTTAAGGTCAGGGTGCGGAGCCACAAGAACTCTAGCCCACCACCTCAATTTCCGAAAAATAAAATCCATAGATTATCAACAGAGGCATGGCCTAGGCAAGGGCGGAGCCGCTAAAGCCCCCTAAACTTTTGAGGAAAAAAAGAGTTAAATTTGTTCTTATATTATTCAATTTAAGATGACATTGGCCAATACAAAGAGACGAGATGACCCACAAATTTAGCCATAAAAAAAAGGCTATGAGCCAAACTCCCACACCCCCATTGTCCGGCAACAAAATCCTGGCTCCGCCCCTTACTAAGGTGTGTGGAAGCCATAAAGGCCCAGGCCATGCAAGGTCACTTACCCCATGGTTTATCCCATTCCTCATGATAGACAATCATGGGCCTGCACCACCCATGTGCTACTCTCTTTGGGATCAAGTGTCCACATCAGACGACCTAGATTGAATTTGAGCACAAGCTTAGATCGGATCACTCAAATCAGATCTAGAAATATCCTTTTATCTAGATCACTCATGATCAACAACTGAATGGCGATGGCTTAGGTCAACTCAAGGAAGATCTCTTGATGAAGATCAACCAGGATCAATGGTCAGATTGCTTAAATGGACTTTGGGTCAGACTTCTCCGGGCTTGTGTTTGCTCTTTCAAGTCATTTTTCTTGTGTTTTGTTTATTTGAAAAGAGTTCTGGTCAGATTTTTGACCAAAGACTCTTTTCCAAGGAGTCTTTGGTGGCTCCTTAAAATTCATTTTCAGTGTGTTTTGTTTATTGTGTTTTGTTTATTTGAAAAGAGTTCCAAAGCCTTTAGAAAGGCTTGTGTCTTGACGCGGCTCGAGCTCCCAAAGTCCCAAATAAACAATTGGACATGCTTGGGCCTTGAATTGTAAGCCTCTATACTTCTAATCAGGATTAACTTAGCCTTTCTCAATTATCAACTATTATTTTAATATAATTCGCTCACTTGGCCTTATAATCAATAATCAGACTTATGTTTGCTCGTTGATAGCTCTAAGGAGTACTAATTGCATCTTACTCATTTTTTTTGAAGGAGTCATTGAACGATTGTCTGATCGACCTTCAGTTGCGGCCTCTCGTGAAGCTGGTTGTGTAACCAACATTTACTCATTTGCATCTTTCACCACACATGCATATTTCACCGCACTACACTGTATTATTTGCTCACTCTTAAAGGAGTAACTGACACGATTGTCTGATCGACTATTAGTTACGGCCTCTTGTGAAGCCAGTCTTGTACACTTCACTGCACGACATTACTTGCTCACTCTTAAATGAGTAACTGACACGGTTGTCTAATCGACCATCAGTTGCGGTCTCTTGTGAAGTCAGTCTTATACACTTCACTGCATTGCATTACTTGCTCACTCTTAAAGGAGTAACTAACACGGTTGTCTGATCGACCATTAGTTGCGGCGACCATCAGTTGCGGCCTCTTGTGAAGCTAATCTTGTACACTTCACTATACTGCATTACTTGCTCACTCTTAAAGGAGTCGGTTGTCTGATCGACCATCAGTTGTGGCCTCTTGTGAAACCAGTCTTGTACACTTCACTGCACGATATTACTTGTTCACTCTTAAAGGAGTAATTGACACAGTTGTCTGATCAACCATAGTTGCGGCCTCTTGTGAAGTCAGTTTTGTACACTTCACTGTACTACATTACTTGCTCAATCTTAAATGAGTAATTGACACGGTTGGTTGATTGATTGATCATCAGTTGCGGCCTCTTGTGAAGCCAGTCTTGCGCACTTTACCGCACTGCATTGCATTACTTGTTCATTATTCAAGTAGTAACTGAAACGGTTGTCTGACTGATCATCAATTGCGGCCTCTTGTAAAGTCATATTTTTGCAACAATCATCATTCATTTGCATCTTACCCACTTATATCATGCACCCCGTTATTCGGTCGTGTGATCGATTAGCAAAAAGCTTTATACACCATCACTTTCCCAATCCACAGCAATTGTCGACTTGACATAAACACACCCTTTCAGTCGTCACCCTTCAGTCATCCAACCTAGGGCACGCAGTCTAAATAGAAATTCACTTTCTCTTCTGTCTTTTCTCAGGTTTTCCACACATGCGTGCACAATTGAAACGTCATCAGCCTTTGTCGTTCACGTGCCCGCACCCTCCGAAAAAGTGGGACAACTGTAAACACCCCAATTTTATACCACATAGTCTCTTTACATACCTTTAAAAACCCTTTAAAAAACCCTCTTTATTGTGCTTCGATTTTCAAAAACGCCTTTGAGGTAAAAAGATGACCAAAATGCCCCTGAGATAAAAATGACCAAAATACCATTGGATAAGTGCTAAAAGTTGTCATTTTATTCAAAATAATTTTACAATTTTTTTTTTAATTTAAACTATTTTTTAGATCAAATCAAGCTAAAAACAGTAAAAAATAACCAAATTGCCCCTGAAGTTCAAAATGACCCTAAAAAGTTCTGAAAAAGTGACATTTTATCAAAAATATTTTTCTGGATTCTATCAGTTCAATTTCGGCTGTTTCTGGGCTCAAATCGGACTTAAAACGATAAAACAGATTTTCGGCAAACCGGAAAGCAATGTGCGCCGCTAGGGTTGCACAAAGCTCGATCGGCTCGATAGTGTGACTCGGCTTGGCCAGTCTTGGCCCGGCCCGAAAGCTAATTCAAGCCAAGCTTAAGCCAACCCTTGTACGGCCCGGCTCGATTGAGGTTTAGCTCGACTCAAATTTTATGAAAAAAAAATAAAAATAATAATATATATATATATATATATATATATATATATATATATATATATATATATATATATATTTTTTTTTTTTTTTTTAAATTTTTTTTTTCTTTCGGGGCGAGCTTCGGGCCACACAATCAAACATGATTTCGGGCCAAGCCGGGCTTCGGGTCTCGATCAAACTTATTCAAGCCGAGCCAGGCTTGGTAAAGCCCGGTCAAGCCCAGCCCGAATACAGCACTATGCACCGCCAAAAAATAAAAAAAATATTTTTTTATAAAAAAAATTCCTTGGAATATCCTAAGAATATTCTTTAGGATATTTCTTAGAATATCTTAAGAAATATTCCTTGGAATATCTCTTTTCAAAACTTATAAATATTCACATTCTCTTATTCATTTTTTACTCATTCACTCTCCTGTCTCTCCCTTTTCTTCTTCAAAACCTTTCTTAAGAAAGTCGATTGCGAATGGTCGATTCCGGGACCCCTTTTTAGAAATCTTTTCAGATTTTCCAGAAAGTAACTTTTCTAAAAAGACTCTGTCTTGCTTTGTCTTTTAATAGTTTAAATTACTTTTAAAGTTGTTTTTAAATTATTTGACTGTTTGCCTTGCCCCTAATCGAACTCCTACCTAAATCTCAGTCCAAATATAGCCTTACCTAGTCGAACAGCTGCCTAAATCTCAGTCCAAATTAATATAGTCTTACCTAGTCGAACCCTTACCTAAATCCCAAATCAAATATAGCCTTACCTAGTCAAACCCCTGCCTAAATCCCAGATTAAATATAGCCTTACCTAGTCAACCACCTAGTCAACCCTGCCTAAATCTCAAATCAAATATAGTCTTACTTAGTAGAACCCCTGCCCATATCTCATATCAAATCTAGTCTAGCCTAGTCAATCCTCTGTCCAAATCCCGATTCAAATCTAGCTAAATCCTAGCTTAACCCTAGCTAAATCTCCTAAACCCTATCGACCTAGCCGAACCCCTATCTGAACCTCGATTCAAACTCTGGTTCAAACCCTACCCATCTAGTCGAACCTTTGTCCAAACCTCGTTTCAAATCCTAGTTCAAATCCTATCATACCATAACCCAACCCAATGCTTCTTGACATGAGCTAAAATTATCTAGATGCTTCCCGGCAAGAGCTTAAAAGACTCAAACGCTCCTGAATATGAGTTTAAGCCATTCAAATACACATTAACATCTAAAGACAAATCTCAGCCTATCAAACATCCACAATCCAAACAAATCAAATCAAACCATTAACTACCCTCTGGAACTACGTGTGGCTTGATTCTATTAACAGTGGATACGTAGGCAACCCTGATCGGATTCAGCTCACCTAGGATAGAGCTCCTATCCTGTCCCCGCTTATTTTAAATATGTACATTATTGTTCACACAATATTTATCAAGCATATATATGCAATACAAGTTTTTCTTATAGTTTCCCCTACTTTAATTCAGACTTGAGGAGTAGGTAACCATCTCCGGGTGGGAGTTTAGGGGTGCCTAATATCTTCCTCTAACTCAAATGAATTCTTACCTTGAACTTTATTTCCAGACCAAAGTCTTATCCAACCTTTTAAGGGACCCTATTTTCCCTCACAATATAAATGAGTGACAACTCTCTCTTTTATGCAATTTTAGCACTATTTCTCCTCGGGTTCAATCCTGATCGGGAGTGGGGGTTAAAATTCCGGGTCTACAGTTACCAGGGGCAAAGCCAAGAATTTTTCATCCGGGGGGGGGGGGGGGCAAAATACATGTAGGATTTGAGGGTATGGAACTTGTGGGTTACGCCCCTTTTTTTTTGTAGTTTTTTTATTTTGAGATTTTTTTTTCTCGGTAATGCCCTTGATCACCATGTGCCCTTATTAATAATATCTCTTAACTGGGGTTAAGATTCATCCACCTATCCTTGTTTTTTTTTTCAAAATAAAACAAATTTCTTTTCGAACCCTAGTTAAAATTCACTAACTCCTAAGGTTAAAAAAATTTAATTTTTTTTTTCTAAAAAACAAGGATAAATAGGTGAACCCTAAGAGTGCGTAAATTTTAACCATAGTTAAAGGTGTCACTAGGGACATGTGCGAACCTCAAGGGTATAACCAGACTCCATTGGGGCCCCACTATATATATGACAAAAAGATTGTAGAGGGCCATTATATTATATAAGACAAATTTTTTTTTGGGGGGGGGGGGGGGTGAGGGCAACTATGAAAAAAATATGAGGGGCTCACTGTTTCTAACTACCCCTTACTCTTAATGTGATAGTGATAAGTGTTACTACTTTACCTTATTACCTTAGAGCTTAGTGCGTACATAAATCATAAATTCATCATTTAAAAATTTTGTTTACTTGAATGGATCAGAAGTTGTCCACACCACAGTTAGAGGTCGCTAGGATGTTGTTTTCACCTATCAAGCTGAAAATTTTGTGCCTTGCTTAATCATTATTTATTAATACTAGCGAAGACCCGTGTTATGCACAGGAGTAAATAAAAGAGATAAAAACTATAAAAAAAAATTAGTGCCGAATTGATATAATAGAGAGAGTGGACAAATATATTTATTTAGTATATAATATAGATAAAACTTAAAGTAATGGAAGCTATTTTTGGAGAATCCTAATAAATACCAAATAGTAGTGGGTTCATACGGTTTCAAACTTTGTAACAAAATAATATAATGGTAACTAATTTTTTAGTGGAATCATTACCAAAAAAAATTTAAATAAAACATAATTTAAATGTCATTATAATTAGTTAAGACATAATTTATTCATACAGAAAATGAAACTCTTCTTCAATAAAATTAATATATGTTTACCATAAAATAATAAATGGGTGGCCTCTAATATGTTATTGCGATGTCCAATAAAGTGGTAGAAACAACAGTTGCCGCGGGATATATCAAAATCAAATAAAATTGTTTGAATTGCCAATTAGATGTCAAAAGACTTACACTTGGATTTTATCAATTTTCTACAACACATGGAAGGAGAAGGACTGTTCATGTTGCCATATCAGATTTTTTCTCTTTCTTTTGGTAAGTGCTAATGTAACACCCTAAACACACACAACCACAGAAGGTAACCGCTAAGGTGCCATAATTCAACCGTAATGATTTATGAAGAGTCAATCAAAAATTTATAAAATCATTTTACCAATCAAAGCTACATCCATATGATAAAAGGAGATGAAAACAAAATGATAAGATAAAATTACTATGATGTCCATCGAAATCGTCCCAATTGGCAGAAGACCAGGAGCATGGGCTGACAGAGAGGAGGGCTAGCATTCCTCATCTTTTAATTCTAAATCACCATTTTCCCTACTAAAAGTATAGTCACAAATTAATTAGTTAGGTAAAAGAGAAATTAAATAAAGATTAGTTGGGAGTATAACGAATATTTTGATAGTTTCGTACAAACAACAAATAATCATGAAATGAAGGTGAGAATTATCTTCATGGCAATAAGATCATATTTGAGCACAACAAAACATAAACAAATCCTTCTTGACCAAATCTAACCATACAATCAAAGCAAGCCCTGTCTAAACAATGAACAAAAAATTATAATGGGCTAGCTAGACATCTCCATTTGCTTCAACAGGTTATTTATCTTATTCTCCAGCATAGATAGTTGCTCAGATTTTTCGATTAAGATTTGAGCAGTAGCTGCAAATTCCACCTCTTGAGTCATGCGTATCATCCATCACCCGCAATAGAATAAAGATTTTTAACTAAAACAAAATAAGCCAGAAATCGCCTGACCATCATCACCACCAACTAAGAGGAAGCCATGGCAGTCTCTCGGCAAGTTCAACTTCAAACCTAGGCATATAGGAATCGTGTCTCGAGGTTGATTAAATCGCACCAACAGGTCTTCGTTGACTGAAACTGTAACGGCCTATAATTTTAATATAATAAAATTATGCGTTTATGGGTTTTTAACTGAGGTTAATTAGTTAAGTGTTGGTTAAATTAGTGAAAACTGAGTTTTGTCCGGGATTGGATTGTATCGATAAAACTTTAGTGTTTTTCTTCAAAAATCGTACATAGTATACGGGTCGACTATCTGGACGAACACCCGTCGTTCCAATTCCGTCGTATATCGATTTGCGAGACCGTGTGGGTCTTAAATGCAAGAAAATAGAGAAAACCAAGAAATTACAGATTTTCTGGAATTCAGTTAGGACTCAATATTTGTTGGGAATTCTAATAGAAATCCGCGAAACTTATACCATTGGGTGTCGGTAGACCCTGTGGATGAATGTCTATTGTTTAGGCAGTTCATCATCTCAAATGAAGAATCGGCAGCATGTTTTGTGTCCGAAATCAAGAAATTAGTGGGTTTTACAGTTTTATTCCGAATTTACTTTTTACAGTAAAAACTCAGAAATATTCCCCGAAATTTCTACAACGGGTATTGGACTATCTAAAGTTCGGTCACCTGAAGTTTCTTCAAAATCAGAGGTCATTCAGTGGGGTTTCGAAAGTCATATGCGCGGAAAAAATCAAGAAAATAGTCAACTAGTCAAACGAGTTGACCCGATCAACTCTCCACACCATTAATAGTCATGTGTTTTGCAAATGATTTCACCCCATGACCTTGGCCTATATAAGAGGAGCCAGACTCTCATTCTGCCATTTTTACTCACGGTATTAGGGTGCTGCCGAACTCCACTTTCTAGAGAGAGAGAGAGAGAGGAGAGAGAAAGAAGAGAGAAGAAGAGAGGGAAGCTACCTTGGAGTATTTCGACACTCCCGACGCATTGGCGGCATCCGATTTCTTCCCCGGTCTCTCGGTTGGCGTGTAAAGAGAAAAAAAAAGTTAGAGAGAGAAAGTGCGAGTTAGAGAGAGACGCTCTACCTTGGGGTTTATCGCTTTTCTGAGCGCGTTGACAGTGTCCATTTCTTCTCAGTCGTCTCGGAATCCGTGTAGGGAGGTAAAATCCTTTCTTTATTCCCTATTTTAAGTTATGTGGAATGTATGTTTTTGTTTGACGTGGATAAAAAAGGATTGGAAACCTCGTGGATGATGTATGGAAGCGTAGATGTGCGTAAAAAAATGAGTAGAGGGGTGTAGCCCTCGGTCTATAGGGTGTAAAAATCCCGGATTTAGGCTCACTGTACAATGGGCGATCGATCACCTTGTATGGACGATCGATCGCCTACATGCAAATGTTTGGGCGATCGATCGTCCAGCACTAACAATCGATCGCCAGTGCCCAGACTTGTATTTTTGGATTGTGATGATGTGTGGACTTCAGGTGAACCTTTAGAAAGCCTGGATCAGGTCCCCGGTAGGTTGTATCATCACCCTTGGGTGTCGAAAAGTCTATCTGAATGTCGTATAAGGCGATGGAGACATCCATTGACCTTAAAATGTTCCATAACGGGACGATATGTTATTGAACTTGGTTCACGGGTGTGATGCTCAACTGTTGTAGTTAATCAAGCAAGACTTGAGTTAACTGGGATTAGTCTCGTGGTTAAAAAAGCCTAACCAGGATTAAGTATAGTTTGTGATTCTTCTTTAACTAGTTCAAGAGTGGCGGTGTCCTACATGGCCTGTGGTTCCTCCGTGACTGATAGTAAGGAGATATCGGTATATTGTATAGGTCATTTGTTGTTTCTCTTTGACTAGGTCAAGAGTGGTGGTGTCCTGTAAGGCTCGTGATTCCTCTGTGACTAATAGTCGGGAGATATCAAAGTCTTAGAGAATTTAAAATTGCTGAATATCAGATAGTGTATATTCCGGGGTTCTTCTCTAGTTGGGTCAAAATATGTTGGCACAGTATCTATCGGGGTCCCTTCTTGGTAGAACATCAGGAGATGACTACATTGGTAAAGATGTCGAGGTTCCTTCATAGACTAGCCAGAATATGACGGTAGGCAGATTGGTCATGGTTCCTTCTTGACTGATACCCAAGGCGATGACAACGAATACACGACAAATGTTGTCAGTCAGTTGAATGGAGAAGTATATCCTTATTTGGTGAATGCCTAGATTGTTGTAATCTTCGGATACGAAGTTGTCTGGGTCAGCGTACTCAGGGTTGATGTATTTGTCTGAGTCGGTATATTCAGGGTTCGGTATGGAATCGTCGGATTCCAGGTAGTTGGGTTGGTATACCCAAGGTTTTGTAGTATTTGGATGAAAGGCGGAACAATGTATGTGAGTCTAAACGGCTTCATGTATGGTTGTGATTTAGAGACTTTAAGATAAACATTTATGATTGAAATGATAACTTGGTAATATGAACATCATTTCATAAATGAACTCCATAATTGAAAAATAATGAATGGTCGATAACTTCAGTTAGGGTGACGTAACCTTAAGTGACATTGGGTCACAGTTTATTATATACTATTCTATTTTACTATAACATGCAACTGAATTATATCATTATTGATGAGTGTTATTATATGGAAAATAGTATAGATGGACTGTGGTTTTATTGAGCTCTATAACTCATTAACATTTCATGTCAGTAGATCTCGGAGCTGTTGAGCGGTAGATATTAGATCTACGGATTTTCGGATATTGTATAGACTTTACCCGGTGCATTAGTGGCGCCTGCTTTGGTAAACAAACTTGATGTAATTAATACAAGTATATGATTTGTATGATGACTATTGTGATGATAGTGTATATTACTTTTTCGAAAATATCTGATAAATGTTTAAATTTCCTGTATTTTTTATGGGTAAAGTCTTCCGTTTGCGTGTTTATGACAAACGGGTGAACGTCTCGGAACTTGATTCCCTAGGCGCGGGTTTAGAGCATCACAAAAACAAAGAGAGATGGAATGTGTGTTAGGGATATTCAGGGGGGAAAATGAATAAACCAAACAGTAAGTTTCAAACACACAGAACAGTAGAGTTTGGGGTAATTACCTTAGCAATCCATTGAGGCCCGCGTCAATAGTCTCGTGGGGATCTATTCTCCGATGAATTATTCATGTTGGGATATTCTTATCTACTTTCTTTCTTTTTCATTAGCCTTTGAGGAGGAAACACTGAAAACATATATGATGAGAAGGAGAATAAGTGTCATGCAGGAGCAGAAGAAGGGTTGGGAACTGTATCTAGACAGGGAGGAGAGGAAGTAGGATTAGGGAGATGAGGAAGAATGATCTGTATCTACATGTGGGGGAGAAAGTGAACGGTTTGATTGGGATGTAGAAGTCTAATTACGTGAGTGAGCCAACACTCAATAATTAATGAGGGAAATTATAGATGACACGTGACAATAATGTAAAGCTCAAATAGAGGCTTTTGAAGGTAGTCACGTGGATACCATCTGCTATATAGTAATAGTACTAGTAAACACCCCGTGCAATGCACGGGACAAAAATTGAGATGAAACTAAAAAAGTGAAGAAATTAAAAATAAATAAATCAACTACTCCTAAATTTTAATGACCAGTGCACCTAGAGAACAAACAACCATCAATTGTATACCTTTAAGCACTATGTAACTCTAAAACCTAAATTTTATGAACTAAATAACTCTTCTAGAACATGAATATCTATTATGAACACTAAATGTCTCTTTCAAATTGAAAGTTTGAGGCTAAAAATCAATATGAAAAGTTGAAGTTACAGAAATAAAGTAATAGGGATATGCACCCAACGTCACACAAATTGGGCGAAAATTAAGAAACTACCAAAAAAATGATGTATGCAGTATTTTTGTTTAAAATAAATATTACAACAAAGCAGGGACAAAAATTCAAATATAACCAAGTAATAGTGAACTAAAAGGGCCCATCCTTCCCTTTTACAAAAAAGGGCCCATTAGAAATTGCCACGCTCCCATCTGTTTTGATTTCCATAATATAAATCTCTCTTTGTTACACCATATTACAGTGGGAAATACAATTTGTATGCGTTCAGAAAATAATTGAAATAACGACCAATGGTCACATACGGACCATGCATTCACCATGATGAGTATAACACGCCAAAAATGAATCCTTACCCCCGCCCATTCCCAGCCTCCCCATCCGTGCTACTGCTCTTTGAATTAACAGCTCAAATCGAATACTGATAATGAAACAGAGTGGGCATGGTTGTAGCTGATGCAGCTGCTGCCGTTCCATCAATCTATTCAGTGGGTCTGTCATGTTGTAACATGATAATGAGAGGATAAGGCTGCTCTTTTGAAGCCGAGAAGAGAAACAGAGGGAGATGGCTGTTATTCCAATGTGGAAATGAGAGGATGGGGCTGCCTTATATATAAATATGTATAGCTATAAATTGCTACCTGGAGATGGGTATGCTTGATCTATATATTCTAATTATTTATTTATTTACTTAAAAACAACGTACTGAGCTCCCTTTGTTCAGACATAAGATAGATGGTGGGGCCGTGAAAGGGTGTTGTGAGTATTGTTTATCTGGAAATGATTGTTGAGAGATGAAGATATGAGAGGGATTTTGTGGGTGCTATCATGAGAGATGGCTGAAAGAACGTGTGTGTGTGTGTGTGTGTGAGAGAGAGAGAGAGGCTTCGTTCTCTTATTTGCCCAAGTGACGAAGGTGACAGGCCATCTCCCACCCTTAATTGCATGCTCTTGTTGTCCAGCACTGATTATACAAATTGAAAGATCACCATCACCGTTGCATCTAGCAGAATAGTCCAACTGGTTCTGAATGTCCAACATTGATCAAACCCTCTGCTACCGCCCACCCACAACACAATTACTAAATAATAATAGTAATAATAATAATCTCTCTCTCTTTTAAGTTCAACCCTTACAGATTGCAATCTCCTATCTCCATCTCTCAAGCAAAGAAGGATTGGAAAATATATATTTTTAAGGGACGAAGAACCATAATGCTTGGAGTGGAACCCGTTACACCTTCATAAAGATCATTACAACTTCAAATAGTTATAACTTATAACTGTCCATTTTCAAGAAAATGGACAGTTCACGAAATAAGAGTTATAACTTGTAACGTTTGTGAGACTCCAAATGAATGAGCGGAGGTTACTGATAAAGAGTTGTAATGTGTGTGGGACTCCAAAAAATGAGTGGAGGTTACTGATAAAGAGTTGTAATGTGTGTGGGACTCCAAAAAATGAGTGGAGGTTACTAATATTTTAGTGGGCGTATTCATTACCCATCAAATAAAAGGAGATGATATGGCTTCAAGAACTAAGAGTTAAGTGACGTGATTTCACAATGGGACGTTTCAGAAAGAACATCTTAACACGTGGCAAAACGTGGAGTGCCATGTGGCATCATTTTGAAAGAAAAATATAGAGGTTTGAGGGTGTCCACGTGGACATACTGTGTTTTAGTATAGTAGATAGAAGTATAGATTAGTAATATTTTAGTCTGTACAAGTCATACGGTTAGGCGGTGGCGACCCCG
This sequence comes from Tetracentron sinense, assembly GCA_015143295.1. Lineage (NCBI taxonomy): Eukaryota > Viridiplantae > Streptophyta > Magnoliopsida > Trochodendrales > Trochodendraceae > Tetracentron > Tetracentron sinense. Next base: position 55,201,737 of record CM026554.1, on the reverse strand, counting down.
CTTAACAGTGTTAAGTATTAGGTTAATGGCTTAATGCCTAGCATTTGAAGTTTAGTTGAGGGTGGATAATACAGGTGACAACCATTGTATCTTTTGGGATTCGATCCCGGAACCTACGTACCTACGTAGGGGAGGGAGACACACTACCACTCGGACAAACCAATGGTGTGCTCGTTAGTGAAGTAAAAGATCTCTGTTTCTCTATGAATTCGAGAGAGCTCGTGATGGTTTCCACAGCCACTATTTTCGGGGCCGTGGCACTGCAATTGCGATTCGATTCTTCTTCGACCCTAGAAAACACGTCTCTCAATTCGTTTCGGCACCTAATGGCATCATCATTTGAAAATCTCCGCCTCAGAGCTCTTTAGATCCCTCAAACGCAAAGGGTTACATAAACTAAATCGCTTTCAATTATCCCAAAATTCTAATATCCTCAATTTGTTCTGTCCTAGTAGCTAGTAGCTAGGTTAGCTGCTTAGATCACTAAGGTTTTGATTTTTTTATTCTTAATTTTCACTTTATCTCATTTTTATTATTATTATTTTGTTTAATGATTATTTTTCATGATTTTTTAGTTATCAATCGTGAGTCTTTTTGCCAACAAGTTAACCAAACATGCCTATTTTATGCAGCTGTAATTTTCGGTACTTATATTGTCAAAAGTTATCTTATAATAGATTAGGGAAATGGAAAACGGACCCAATCAGCTTAGAAGCCGACCCGCGATCCTATTGGTCCATGCACCCTTTTTACCATTCATCAACTGTGGTTAGGATTTACTCACACCCTAGGGTTAAGCAATCTAACCATAGTTTTTAGAAAACTAAAAAAACAAAATTATTAATATTAATTTACTTAACCTTAACCATGGTTAAGGAGGTGTTAAAAGTGACACGGGGACACTGCGGTCAGCTTAGAAGATGACCCAAGGATCCTCTTGTCAGGACTCAATAGATTACTAGTAGAGACCTGTTAAAATTAAATAATATTATTTATTTAAATATTAAGTAATATATTTAAAGAACATTTAATAAATGTTATTTTTAATAATATAATTTTTATTTGATAGGTGTTATTATTTATATTAATTAATTGATTTTATAATAATTTATTATTATTTTAATAATTTTTGATAGTGGGAATAGAAAGGACTCTATGATGAGATAGTGGTCCCAAACCTACTTGTAAGAGTTGGAGATAAGAGATGACCCTACAACATTGGAGATAGACCTGGAGTAGAACCAGGAAGGGGGCACATGTATAAAATAGCTATTGGATTTGAGGGTATGAAATTTGGGGGTTCGGGGCGCAGCCCCCGAGAATTTTTTTTGGGGGGTTATTTTATTATTTTGACTTTTTTTTTTCTAATAATATCCTTGAAGTCGCCATGTGTCCCTATTGATAGCCCTTAATGTGGTTAAGATCCACCCACCTAACGTTGATTTTTTTAAAAAAAATATCAATTTTTTTTTCAAACCCTAGTTAAAATTCACTAACTCCTAAGGTTAAAAAAATTTAATATTTTTTTTCTAAAAACTATGGATAAGTAGGAGAACCCACAAAGTGAGCGAATTTTAACCAAACTTAATTAAGGGGTGTCAATAGGGACATTTGGCAACCTAAAGGGCATAACCGGACTTAATTGGAGGGCCCAGTATATATGACAAAAAAATTGTGGGGCCACTCTATATGTATGACAAAAATTTGAGGGGACCAAGTATACTAAAAAAAAAATTTAAAATTTGTGGGGCCCACTTTTTCATACCAAAACGTGAAGGAAGTAAAAAAATTTGGGGGGGGGGCCATGGCCCCTCCTCGCCTCCTTGGCTCCGCCCCTAGAGATAGAGAGGGCTATAGGATGAGATAGTGGATTCCAAACTTGAAAGGCCAGGATTAAGATTAAAGAGAAAAGTCATGTGTCTTCTCTAAAATAGAATTTATTGGATTAAAGGAATGAGAGTTTAGAAAGCAAAGAGAAAAAATCTTTTTTTTTTTAGTATAAGTTGTAGATGTGCTAAATAATCTTACCCAAACTACCCTTTATTGAGTTGTCAATCAATTGATTTTATAAGGGTATGTCTTTTTGCTAAGACTTATAAAGCTTGACACTTTATACTTAGTCATGATAGTTGGTAGGAAATTTGAGCCACTTTTTGAAGGTTTTTTACAAGATTAATTCTTATCATCGTGAGTGTCAAGTAATCATACCATTTTTTAAGATTTGAAATCATTCGTTTTGTTGCATTTAAAATCTTATCAGAATTGCAACCTAATAGATGAAAAAACATTTATACATCTAGTTTTCAAAAAAAAAATGTATATTGTGCATTGACAAAAATTGCAAAGTGCTGGACTTTATCTACAAAAAAATGGACCAATACACGATGTTAATATCAAATGATGGTGCCACATTTTGCCATTTATATAATTCTTACGCTAGTCATTCTTTAGTTAAGCATTTGGCTATAATGTATTTCCAAGAGGTTGTTCGGATGACGGGCTTCCACGTACAAAGGTTGATATATGAAATTAAGGAAATGCCTTATTCTCATATGGGGATGCTAGTGGTGAATCTGTGTCTTTTATCTCTGATTTCAGATATCTAAGACCAGGGATCTATTGGAGACAAAATAAGTCACTTGTTTTTATGAACTCAACTCTTTGATATGTAAACCGCTCTCTGTATTTGGTTTGGTTTTATTCATTTTCTGCTGCCATCTTATTTAGATTGATTATAATGTAAAACAGTCTGCTCCCCCCGCCCAATGTTGGTGTAATTAGGCTAAATTTCTGCACACATAGCCACTTAGCAAATACAGACAGATAATAAATACAGTTAAATAAATAATTAATTATTTAATTAATTATGGTAGAGAATCGCTTCGCTGAGAGGCGCTACAAGAGAGTCTTTCTTGAAGATAGTCGAAGCCTCCATGTGCAAGGGATATGACAGCTCTATCTCCGGGATACAACTCAGCTCGGATTCTCTCCGGTCTTCCCAACGAGTTTGTACTACTCGGTAGAAGACGGAGTACTGATCTTCCTTTATGATGCCCTTCAAAATAAATATATAAATATATGTATATCCATTTAATTAGGGTTTGCCTAATTATCCAAATGTCCTAAAGTCCCATCGGGTTTACAGTAAAAGATAATCTAATTAATTGGACAAAATCCAAAATTATCATTTTACCCCTTAGGGTTTAAGGATCTGTTTGGTTACAGGGTTAGGTCCACTCTGATTTGGTCTAATCCTGTTTTAACCTACTCCAGTTTAGGTATGCACCTATTCTGTTTGGTTACAGAATCTGGTTCTGTCCAGAATCAATTCTGTACAGAAACTGTTACTGGTTTGGCCAGAATCAATTCTGTCTTAAGTCCCGTTTGTTTACAGATTTTAAGTTAATCCATTTTAACTTAATCCGAGTCTGTTTGGTGACAAGATTATACTTAATCTGATTTTATTAATTCGGGTTATGTTTGGGTACAAGAACAGGCTTGTCCAGATTAACCAATTCCACAAGATCCCCCTGATTGGGTCCATCATGTGGATATGACAGGATCACCCGAAATCGGATGGTCACCAAGATGGTTCAGTCCATGACAGACTAATCCACTGTTCTACTCAATCTGGAATCCCAGATTGGGCATCTGAACAGTATGGACGGTTGAGAAGTCCGAAGGCATTCTGCAACCTCATCAGAAGCTGGACACACTGTCCATTTCATGTATCCATGGATCTGGATCGATCCGGACAACCTGCTGGGTCTGGTTCTGGGCCTCTGGATGATGGGTAAGAGTCACCATCTTCTCCATCAAGCTCAAGGACCACCATTAATGGAGAGCTCCAGGTTAGGGTCCTCCTAAAAGAGGTCCCTGGTATGGAGTCATCCTGATAGACCATGGCTATTCGGAGTAGACTGGACCAGGGTGCACCTACTCTAGTCTGGTGGCTCACTGGACTGTAGGCTCCGTGGTCTGGGCTCACGGATCAGGCTCACTGGTCTCTAGGCTTCGTGGTCTGGGCCACGGATCAGGCTAACTGGTCTCTATGCTCCGTGGTCTGGGCCACGGATCAGGCTAATCTCCACGGATCAAGCTCTAGTCTGGCTCACTGGTCTGAGTTCCAACAACTCTCAGACCCTCCCCAAGTCTCTCTATTTATAGAGGACCCAGGTCCCCTTGCATGCGCATGGGCTCAGCCACCTGGCTAGGCCCTCCTGCACCAGGCAGGCCACATGGCACACAGGGTCAGGCCTTGGTCAGAGCAACCCATCATGGGCCTACACGCATGAGTCTGCGCCCACTGACCCAGGCACTCAATAGATCTGATGGATCTGATCCACCTGACACACTCATGTGTGTCCTCGGATCTCACACATCCAGATCCAACGGTCCAGATCAGACCTAGCCTGAGACTTGATCAGACGGCTCTGATCAACCACACCGATCATCCGATGAAGGTCAACCTAGATCTACGGTTGAGTGCAAAGTGCGCCTCATAGCACCCAAAGCCCTATGCCCGCACCGCACCGCACCCGTGCGTGTGCGGTCGCGCTCGCTGCGAGCACAGCTTGCGCACCCTAGTTACCGTCTAAAGGAATTGGTAGGTCAAAGTCTACACCTCACTATTAGTTGTTGACAACTAAGCAACTAAGGGGGTAAATAAACTCTTTAGATTTTCTTTACTTTTCCGATGTGGGACTAAAGAACTAAGAGAAATGCACTAAAAGTCTGTTTTCTCTCTTTCAAGAGATTAAACACCCAACCTAAACAAAGATTAAATTAATGGGGGTTTTAGTCCATGATTAAAATCAAAACCCCGGATCCTAATGATCCGGTTTTTATTAATTTAAAACAATTTAAAATCAAAAATCAACACCCAACACACGCACACATTTTTTCCGTTTTCACCTTCACATCTTGTTTGCTGATGTTTGATCAATTGTGTTCAACCTATATTCTTTATTTGTTTTTGTTTTAAATCATCTTGATTTGTCCACGACTATTAGTTATATTCTTTTCACAATCTTGTGTTGCAGTTATGTCCGTCATGCTGAAGTTAATGCCATTCTAAACACAAACCATGCATTTGCTACACTCTGTTTGTTTTGATGTAAAATAAAGGAAAACAAAAGAATTCCACAGAAAATGTTATTTTTCGTGTGTATTTTCTATAGGACAATTGACATTTTTCAGGAATTTAATTTATTTTCCTCTATTTTACATCAAAACAAACGAAGCATAAGAGAATGCTTTAGAAAATTAAAAAAGTGGTTATGGAAGTCTATTTTAAACACAAACCATGCGAAGCCAGAAAGGCTCCTTTCCGGGACATGAGGTGGAGAAGTCTTGGCATAGAAAGGCTCCCCTCGGGTGTCCACGAAATAGGGGACATGAGGTGGAGAAGTAAAAATCATAAGGAGCCTTTCGCAAGAGAAAGATAAGCTAGATCTTGTTGTACAAATTAACCATCAGGAAAAAAAGGGAAGGGGGACAAAAAGAGAGAGAGAGAGAGAGACGCTCAGAAGCGCAATACCTACATGCTTATTGGGGTGCTGTCTGTTCGAAAGAGGTTTAGATTCATACTTTGATCAAACAAAATGAAGCAAAAAAGTGTCAAATTACGGCAGGTCTAAGATGGTGATGAGAAAAGATTGCATGATTGATGAATGTGTTGAAGACTTTACTTGTAACAAGTACAACAGTTGTGCGGTTGTTTCCAAACAACTTATTTACTGTTAACGCCCTTTATCACTAGGACCTTTCTTCTTAGGAATGAACCTTTACATAAGGAAGATGATTTTGACTTCTCCACACACTAATGCTATGTTTGGTTGTTGAGAAAATAGGTGAAAACATGGAAAAGAAAAGAAAATTTTGGATTACTAATACAAGTTTTAGTTGTGTTTTGCCTAATTTTCTTTTCTTTTCTATGTTTTCACTTATTTTCTCGACAACCAAACATAGGGTAAAGGTCATGAGACGATAAATGGGTGAAAAAAAGAGGGAGAGATATCAAGTGAGGAGAATTCAAAATCATGAGAAGAAAATGAAATAACTTCTCCCCTTTTTCACGCCACCTATCGCATGATGCATGGATGCCCGAGACCACCTTTCTCGCTTCGCCAGAGACAATCCTAAGCCAAACTCTAAAGTTATCTACTTTGTGGAGAAGAGTTCTAATAATTCAGACACTCCATATACTGCTTCTCACAGAGTATTATCAATGGCTGGTGTGAACGTAAGCCTTGCTCATTACTTTAATATTTCTTCAGAATTTCTGATTATTTTCACTGGTTTCGCGGAGTCTACAAACTTTAGACCTACTAGGTCAGGGTTGAACTTGGCTTGTCTTGAAAATATCCTCACTGGGACAAGGTTTCCTCTTTTTATGTTTTTTGAGCAGAAGGGGGGTGTTCATGTTTTGGTGCCTCTCATGCTTATAAAATGACTAATGCTCTAACCTTTGGCATTTTTGTAGAAGGGGACACAATAACCTGCATCAATTTATGTGTTTTAAGTTAGTAATCGTCACTTCTTGCATTTAGCAGGACCAGTCAAACTTTATGAGTCAGGTTGCCCGAGTCATCTTTTTATGACTTAGGGGTGTATTCAGATCTGATTTTTTTCACAAATTCAAGATTATGCTTTCCTAATTTGATGCGGCCCAACCATTCGCTTGGTCCGTGACCCAGGCGTATTATGGCCGCATTTGGTCCTAAGATATAGGTTTAGATTGTGCCATTCCCATCAGTTGTGGCTTTTGGGTTCAGTGGTTGCGTTTGGCATGCATAAGATGGTATCAATGCAGGTGGTAACAGGTTCGAGTCTTCTTGGAACGAGGGGGGGTTTCCTCGAAAGGGAGAATGATGCGGCCCAACTGCTCGCTTGGCCCGACGAGGTAGGGGGGGGGGGGGGGGGGGTTTCCTCGAAAAGGAGAATGATGCAGCCCAACCGCTCGCTTGGCCCGTCACCCAGGTGTATGGCTGCGTTCAGTCCTAAGATACAGGTTTAGATTGTGCCCTTCCTATCAGTCTCAGCTTTTGGGTTCAGTGGTTGCATTGGACTGCATCATAATTGTACGTCAGGAAAAATCTTTTCTAATTCAACCCTGATCTTTATTTGTGGTATCTTCTGTTTACATTACCTGATTGATGGAAGCTCACTGCTCACTGTAAGATTTCTCCATTGTTTTCGCGTGTCCGAACATGGGCTATCACCCCTTTGGAGCTTTTAATTGATCATCTCCATCCTTCTTCACCTCAGGACTCCAGATTCGTTTTGTTCACGTGTGATTTTTTGGATGTTGCTACTTGAATTGCTATGTCTTTTCTTTTTCATTGTATTCATTAGTTGTTGTATTTTTTTAGGTACTGATGATTTCTACAAGAGCGACTTATATCATAAGTATTTATACACAACAATTACCACTTAGACATGAAATCTGTCATTTGACACCAGAAGGACCCACTGTGGAGATCTCGTAGATAAACCTGCTCAAGTAATTATAACAATCGAGGCTATGAATTTTTTTCCGTCTATCTTGTTCTTTTCTGAACATAAAAATGTAATAGCGCTGATAGTTACAATCATCAGATTGACATAATTTTAGGTTGGAAGATCTCTACGATGGGTGGTCAGTCCCGGACCTTTTCATGTCCACCGGATGTATTTATATAATAATATGAACTTATGACCGTAAATATGCCCTTTCCATGGTTCTTTTCGAGTCTTTCAGTGGTATGTGGAAGATGAAGAATAACAAGATGCATATGCTGTCCAAGCCGACCATAATTTTTTTTCCCTGGAGTAGAATCTACATGAGGCGAAACTATGCCACAGCTTTGAGACTGGTACTTCCCATATAAAGGGGGAACTTTTACCTAACAATTTTATACACCTACCTGTTAAATAGATTTGCTCTACTTTAGGAGCAAACATGATTAGAGGTATTTAAACACTGCATGGACATACTACAGAAGACATAAACATAAAGCGATCCAAAGTTTAAATGATACAGATTTCCCTTCCTCGCATAAGATTTACACGATAAATCCCCACTCCTCGATTTCAGTCAGTCTCCATTCTTCATTTGGGGGTGAAAGCCTGCCACAGATTAAAAACCGGAGTCAGAACATGCTCCATTGGGTGAATGCATGTATGTTTGTGTATGCACATGCAGTTTACACTATTGTGCATGTGCTTATGGCCTTTGTATTTGTTCATATATGTGTGTGGATGCGCTGTCATATTTACATGCTTGTACATATGCTTCGTCTGTTTACTCTTCTAAAAACATATAATGCTTTCAAAAGATGAATTATTGTTTCTACTCTTTACATTGATATATGCATGAACTGAAAGGATCTGCATGTGCTCAATCATGTGGACTTGAAATGAGACCAATTTCACCAGGATAGTTATGCACATACCCCTGAAAATCTCTTTAAAAGTGTGTGTTTTGGGGGTGTGCACTTATTAGAGTATATCTTATTGTAATAAAGTGAATGAGATACACTGTATGTATCTCTTCACAATTAGATAGTATATCAATTAAGTTTGAATTTAACACTTACAGCAAAAATGGTGGCATGGCCAGGGTCGGCAAGGTGGGCAAAGAGGTTGTCGATGGGGCCAGTTCCAGTGTAGATGGCTTGGAACCATGCGCCCATTACCGCCAACATAGCCAATCTCCCGTTCTTGATCTCCTTTGTCCTCAACTCCTTAAGCTTCTCAGGTGAACCGGTCCCCCAGCCGAGGGGGTCGAACCAGAGCCCGCCGGGGTAACCTACATCAGTCCCAGTAAGCTTGTTGTTTGGGAAGATGGGGTCAGTGTTCACACACCCAGGCTTGAGGATGTCAGCCCATCGTCTCCCCTCGGCCCAGCCGATGAAGATGAGCTCAACTATAAAGAGAGTGGTTTTGTCTGTAAAGTAATCCAGTTCTCCGGCAGTGTACCATGAGGGTGTGTTCAGGATGCCGATCTTTGTTAGGAATTCGGGAATGAAAATACCAGCTGCACCTAACATTGCCCATCTGCAGTGCACAAGCTCTGCCTGCTGATTCCATCTCAGACTCTCTGGATCAGACCCTGTTAAGATGCAGTACAACAATCATGACTATCCGTTTATAATCCGTCCATCCATCTATCTGTATATTGGTAAGTTCATAATTCTTGGGCACTCTGGATCTTGTAGTAGGGGAAGTATATGGTATTTCAGTTACCATGCACCAGACATGACACAAAGACATCCATCTGGAGAGTCATTGGGTGGGCCATCTACCCAAAAATGATGTGATTGAGAGGATCTTAATCATCTGATTAGTCTCCTTGTATATATATATATTCATTTGTCTTGAATCTTTAAAGTTATTTCTCAGTAATTCAAAGTTATTTCTCAGTGATTCAAAATATAGTTAGGGTCTATTCTTTTGCTGAGACGAATAGGGTTGTTCCTTTGGCAAGAAAATGAGTGAAAGGAAAGGAAATGAAAATAAACTTAAGTTTTCTCTCAAAATAACCATCAAAAGTTTTTGAAAGAGTTTGTCACTATTGAGAAAGTGTATATTGAGAAAGGGTATTTCTTGCGCACGCAAGAAAATTGCAAGAAAATCAATTGTTCTTTTATTTTCCCTCACTTTCTCGCCAAATAAACACACCCATAAAGTCAAGCACTTTGCAAGTTATATCATTTGACAATATGTATTTTATTTTCTCTTGAGAACTAGATGTATCATCTATTGGTTTGCAATTTCTATAAAACTTCAAATCGTATAAAACATGAATGATTTCAAATCTCATTAAAAAAATAAAAAATTGTAAGACTTGAAATCTCATTATATATAAGAAATAATTTTGTTAGAAACCAAAAAAGTGACTAAAATTTCCAATTTCCATAAAACTTTCTCAACGCAACCTTGGGACCTTTGGGACTGATTTTCAGATTTGTACACAGTGGGCCATGACTAGATATGGTTTATTGTGAGTTCTGTTGTGTAGAAACGTAAGAGAGCAAAATTCACTGTTTAGACAGGAGAGAATGATTGAGCTGTGACTTACCAAGACCAAGAGGGTCGAATCCGAAGTCTCCGGGAAGGCTGCATTACAGAATTCATTCAGATGTTTGAGAACATACTCTCTTATGTGCTGGAAGGAAAGAGAGAGGTGGAAGAAAGAAACTAGTAGTGAACCTGCCATCAAGCCATGGAGGAGGAGTGCTGCCTGGGAACCAGAGGGGCCGATCGGCATCTGCTGCTGCTGCACATACGGAAAGTGATCTTGGTCTGGCTGCTGTAAACTTTTTCACTCTCAGTCCTCCTCCTCCTAGGAAAGAAGCTTTTGTTGCTCCCAGAACCGATCCTGTTTTCTGAGAACTGGAACCACATGTATTAACTTTATATAAATATGCACAGCTTTTTATAGATGAAATTTTCTACACTAACAATTGGTATAGCTTACACTATATCACTTTTATATAAATCATAAAAAATATATATATATACACACTGAGAAAACTTGCCTGGAAGGAGAAATGGCAACAGCTGCAATAGCAGAAGAAGCACAAACAGTAGTCATTTTAGCAGATTTTCTTTAACCTGGTGGTGGTGTTGATTGGTATTTGGAGGATACGAGTTGCTAATGTAGGCAGGGGCTTATCTTGAGGGATAGGAGGATGGATCCCTGATTGGCTGGTGGCATGCCACGTGGCATATGCAATCTAACATGAGCTAATTCACCTCCAGATTTTTGCTGACGTGGATGAAACGAAAGGTGGTGGTTGTCTGGTTGATATTGCAAGGGAGTGTGGAGGAAGTTTGCCTTGTCAAATTACTTCAAATATCCCTGTATTTCAAATAAATTACCTTCTAAATATGATTCCCCATCATATATCTAGGGTTTGTAATTGCCTATACGCCTGTACCTGCGGTTTTACTACACAAGAACTTTTAAAAAAAAAAATGGCTACAATTTGACCCTAGATTTACAGAGGGTCTACCCGAGCCTCTGTTATGGAGATGGGAAGAAACCTTACCAAGATTAGGAACATAAATTGAACGGATTCAATTTACTCTTCTGTAAATCCAACAAAATCAGAATCGACTGAAATCAAATCAAATTAAAGAAGAAGAAAAGTTGACTCTTTGAAGGTTATTATCTGTTAAAGACCTCGACCTCGTTGTCTTTCCCAAAACAAAAATTCTGGTCACTGCCATTGCTAATCCAAGGAAACCCAAGTAATAGGAATTGGGAGGGGCATCATGTAAGTTGAAAAGTCTTCAATTTAGAAGTTTTTTTGTTGTTGTTGAAGCTTTATGCCTTTGGACTTTCTACTGTTGTAGTGGAATTTCATAATCTTAATTCAAAACTAACCAAGGCTTCAGGATGCTCAGATTCCTTAATCATGAAAATGCTCCTTCAAGAAACTGGTAACTGATTAACGTACCTACTCTTCTATTAAGAGGGTTCGTTCTTTCCATTGTTTCATGCATTCTTATACTTAAATGTTTGGAACTTTATAATTTCACAAAGTACAAAAGTTCTACAGATGTGGAACTTTCACTTTCTGTCATAAAATTTGGAACCATCACTTTCTGCCATAAAATTTGGATATTTTAAGTTCTATGTTTATAAAAATTTTACACTGTGAAATAATAAAGTTCTAGACATTAAGTAGAAGCATGCATGACACAATGAAGACTTTAAAAGTTCCATCAAAAGAATGAACTCTAATGGTGGACAGAAATGGGGGTATGGTAGACAAGAATGGGGTTTGACAGAGACTCCTTCATGACCTTTACCAAAATAGAAAAATTTAACTCCCTAAACATTTACAGGTTAAAACATGGAAATAAAATCAAGGTGAGATATCATAAGCGTATCTCATCACAATCTTGAATTACTATCTTTAGTATATTATATTATCTTTTCTAATTAGAAGTCTTTAGATTATCCATTAGAACCCCTATAAACGCATTGTAATCCATCAAAGTATTTAATAAATCAGTTGACAACTAGCATCACCCCTGCCCCTCTAGATCAGATGGCAAAAGTTTGTCCCTCCCTCGGACATCCTGGACATCCTTTCCCAGGTCTGAGCTCCATTCAACCCGACTTGTTGCAACTTGTCACCCTTCATTACGAGCCTTTCTCCAAACTCCGGCCCAAAATATGAAAAGTTAAGCCTGAGCCCACTTGTTCAGGTTGGATTGGACCTAGCTGAGTGGAGCACGCCTGCATAATATGACTAGAGCACAGAGTGGGAGTGAGAGTGTGATGCCTCCAAACTACCTGTATATATATATTTCATGTTTCTTGAAAATTACTTGTAGATGCATATATATAATTTTTCACTTTTTAAGCTATAAGAAAAAATTGAAAATCAATCATTGTTTAAATTTGAAGTCACGGTAAACAAGTAAACAAGATGACTATTGATATAGTAAATTTTCATTTCATATTTCATATTCAATTAAAAGATCACCATAATTAATAAACCTTACAAAAATCCTGTATCCTACAAGGTTTGGGAGTAGAAGCAAGGTTTGGGAGCCATTAACAGGTTGGGAGGTTTGGGTTACCAAAAGACTATGACTCGACTCTAACTAAGGAGTCTAAGGACCCACGAAAATGCGAAGCGGGTTTCAGTATGGAAGTGTATGGTCGAACGTACCACAGAGCGGTGTGCTTCTCTTCTTTATCATATTTTATGCAGAAATACTAGCCCTAGTCATAGTAATCCCAATAAGGTGGTGGCAATAAGTGTCAAGACATCTCTTGTTATAAAGTAGCACAAACAGTGCATCTGTGAAAAAAAAAAAATTTGACTTAGTGGGTCGAGCGTTAGCACTCCTCATTTTTTATGTAACAATATTTAATTGCAAGGGGCTTTTGAAGCCGCTGCCCCCTCATGGCATCGCATATGATCTTTTAAAAAAATTAGCCCAAACCCTTTTTTAACTACTTTAACTGTGATTAAATTTCACTAATCCTAACCCCTTTAATTCTTTTAACTGTGGTTAAGATGCACTAACCCTTAGATCTTAGGGTTAAACAATCTAACCTTGATTTTTAATAGAAATAATTAATATTCTAATTTTTTAATATTAAAAAATATTACAATTCTAAAAAAAAAAAAACTAAGGTTAGATAGTTTAACCTTAAGGATTAATAAATCTTAACTATAGTTAAATGAGTTTAAAGGGTTAGGGTTAGTTTTTTAAAGCAACTCATAGAAGGGTGCTAGCCCTACTCTTAGGTCTTTCCTACTCTCACAATCAGCCAACCATTTGTTCATAAAGTGTGTGCTTTAATAGTTGGGAATGTGCTTTGACCTATTGCCTTTTCACTTTATGGGCATCTGGTTGGCTGAATGTAAGAGTAGGAAAGATTGAGAGTAGGCTAGCACTCCTCTAAATCATATGTGGTTTTGTGGAACAATAATCACTGGAAAGCACTGCTTTCGTAACCGAACCTGGCATCGAACCGGTAAGTGGCCGGTTCAATTGGTCTGGTTCGATCGTATATTTTTTCCAAAATATAAATATTTTTTCCAAAATATAAATATTTTTTTTTCCTACTTTTTCCTAGTTCCGACCACTTTCCAATTGATTCTGCCACCGGGTTTGACCGATTCTTAAGTAGTTCCGATTTTGAGGGTTTTGGAAACCGGCGAGGGGGCCAATTCTCGATTCCACCGATTCGACCGGCCGATCTGATTTGGTTATGATAACACTGCTGCAAAGGATGATTTGCAGCTCGAGGTTGTAAAACACCCGTCACAATGCCACGTAAGGAAAAAAGAAATAGGGCCAACCTGTTCAGATCGGATGGGCCCTGCAACTGAGCTATTCGTTGGCCTAACATTATGGGATCACCCGTCGGCCCAATTTCCGTTATGTGGCATTGTGAGGGTCTTTTGGAGCCCCGAGCTACAGATCATCCTGATTAGTGTTCCGTGGACCTTTTGCAGTAGAGCCTTGCAGCTTATGAGGTCCCTTACAAATGACATAAAGCCTCGCAAACACCTATCCAACCCAACCACCCACCCGAAAAAACAAATGAGAGAGGATCGCAGAGTAACAACAATCCTAAGGAAAATAAATTAGAGAACAAATCCCTTGCGGTACCAAAAAATAATAATAATAAAGGCCCCCCAGAGAGAGAAAATGAAATGAAGGAAAGGCTTTTACTTTGCCGAATTTAACCTGCCGATATTTCTATGGTACAAAAAAGCCCCTCGGTGCTCCAAAATACCTCCACTTCTCCTGTACAGAAAAAACAGAACTTCAATTCCGTCGTCGTCACCGTTACCGTTACCTCTCAACGACGGCATCATCGTCATCTTCAACCCCGCCCATCCCTCTGTCACCATCGTCATCTATCCACCGCTCCATGGGTGCGCACTCCACCTTATGGCGCAACTTCCAGTCAAGAGCCTGACATGCGCGAGAGCAATAGTTCACCCCACCACAAACGGAGCACCGTCGAAACTCGTGTCGCCTCGTCTCTGGTCTGCCACACCCTGCGTGCGAGCACAGCCTTAGTCCCTGGCTCGGCACCCCACCTCGCACCGCGAACCAGTCTGTCAGAAATCGGTTAGCTGGGTGCCCCTCCGGTGCCGGTACGTTACACCCGAAATCACTCAATAACGGACACCCATAACCCGTTACGTGACGATGCTGGTGGTGGGAATGCCACGTCAGCCACGGTCGTGAAGATGACGTGGCGGACGAGAGGACGGTCGCGAGTTCGCGGGCATTGGCTTGGACTAGGAATCGGCGTCCTTCGGCTATGTTTTGGCGTACCCCGTAGCCGTCTTGGAGGCAGTGGCCGAGCTCACGAAGGGCGTCGATGTGGCCCAGGAATGCGGCTCTGGCGCAGAGAGCCACGCCGGCTCGAAGGTCTTTGTCATTTTTGGAGCCGCCGCTGCCGTTGAACTGGACCACGGCAAGCGAGTATAGCGCCTGTGCGTGTGAACTAATCGCGGCTTTAGCCATCAGTGAAGCTCCACTTCCTCGGTTCTCTAGACAGTAGAAGCGAATCTGCCACGATGAAATGGAAAATTATGAGTTAATTGAATGACGATTATTTGCCGATTTTTACGACGTTGAGAAATTTATATTCGTTTTTTTCTTTTTCCGGTTGCTAGTACTGACCATGCCGAGAGTGTAACAAGCATCAATGTTTCCGGCATCGGCGCAACGTTTCAAGAATCTGTGAGCGGTTTCAGACCAGTTCTTGGCTTTAACGACGAAGGATTTGGGAGATGCTTTTGATAATACCAGAGGATGGAAACCTAAAACGTTTAGTCTTTTGCATCTGTTATTTTTCAAAGATAAACAGTAAGATTAGTTTCAAGAGAGAAAAAAAAATATAAATTAATTTCAATATTAGTGAAAACATTTGACTTTTTTTGTTTTTGAAACAGAGATCTTTAAAATCGAGTAGAAGACTCGGCAAAAAAAAAGTTGAAATCGAGCGATCGACTTCCGACCAATGTTTAATATCAGAATCGTTTCACTGGCTATAAATGGCCGGATAATTACATTTTCCGGCAAGTTAAAAGAAACAAAAAAAGGAAACCAGGAGAAAACCAAAACAACAAACATACCTACCATCAAATGAAAATAGAAACAACGGTAGATCAACTGTATCCCAAAACAAGAACCAAACATTATAAAGGAAAAAAGAAACCTACGTTATTAGAACATTCATGAAATCGGAAGGACATCCAGCGCTCGAGCTTATCTTGCAAAGAATACAGACAATAAGATCATCTGGCAATCCGTCAAGAAAATCAGATTTTCCGGCAGTCTCCTGTCTCGCCCTTTTCCGGTCAATCATGGCGTCTTCTCCGGCGAAATCTCTTCTTCTCTTCAGAATCTCCTCTTTACAGAATTGTACTTTAGAGTACGAAGAACCTCTCCTTGTTCTCATATCTCTTTTCCTCCACTCTACTCTGCCAATGCAGGAAATGCGTTATATATAACCTAAGGCGGACAGATTAAATTACCATTTTAACCCTTTAGGATAGGGCTAGTAAGTTGTCGTATTTACGAGGAATAGATAGACGGTCAAACGGCGTTGACCAGATCCGTCCGTTCGTCGTTGATTGCTTTCTATAATGGAAATACTTTTCCCTTGTCTGCACGTCTGCACGCTTCAATCTCCCTTTGTCTCTCTATTCTTAGTTAAAACTTAGAAGATGAGAGAGAGAGAGGTGGTGGGATTTCTCTTTTTTAGATTCTCTCTCAAGTTTTAGGCTTATTAATTTTGTTGCAAGGCAACGAACTACAGTTAGGTTAAGCCATAAAAAGTACCATTTTAACAAACTCCTTCTCGAATACCTTTAACCATCTACAGTCAAAACAGTTAAACAGTTAAGCAGTAACAGATTTTTTTTTGGTTTAACAGATTCGAACATGGATTCCCTGTAAAAGGGGGTGGCTGCAAAATAAAGCGGCTCAATCATGACAATAGCTAGACCCACCCAGCCTGTTGCGCCAGTGGTCGGGACTCGGGTGTGGCCTCTCCGTTGAGCGAGGTTTAGGATCCAATCCCAAGGGAGTGATGAGTCCGCAAGAGCTCCAATCCCATTCTAACCACTAGGTAAATGATATCCATAGAAATAAAAAGACCATAGCTAAGTGCCATATTAACATTTTTTAATACTTATAGAGGAAAGCATGAACCCTACCCTAATCAGAAAAGTATCCTTCTTACACAGTATCCGTCTTACATTTTTCCTTTGTAACACAGGCTAAAACGGCAAAAGGTTTACTTTGCTCACGAGTATCCCTCTAGTGAGCAACGTCATCACCAAGGAAAAAAAAAAACCGACAAGAAGTTAATTTTTTTTCCCACCTATTATTTGACTTCTTTCCATTTAATATTTTTTTCTTTTTTCTTAGTACATGTCCACTGAGTAAACCTTTTGCCGGCTAAAACACTATTGTTACCAAGTTTCACTAAGTTTAATTAAGGTCAAAATACATTTCTATTTATTTTATATGCACGACGGCAGTTAATTTAACCAACGGGGCCGAGGAGGGTTGGTGTGCTGGCCAGGACCAGTAGACCATGTCTTAGGAAGCGAGGTCTTGAGTTCGATTCTCTTTCAACTTTTGGCCACCGACAGGGACCTTGGGATTAGTCGGGTGCTCTAAGAGGCCCGAAGGCCCCGAACACCTTCGTCACCAAAAAGGCAAAAAAAAGTCGGCAGTTAATTTTGCTGTAAGAAAAGGCAATGAACTACTGTTAGGTTAAGCCAGAAAAACCTTTTGAACAAACTCAGGTAGCAAATACCGTTCAAAAGAAAAGAAAAAAAAAAACTGAGGTAGCAAATTTGGGATTTCTGACTACCTTTAACCATTGATAGTCAAACAGCTAAGTGAGCACTAGCAGTAACATATTTTAACAAGGAAAATGATATCTTCTTGCCACGTGTCCCACTGTTAATTCTTTTTAACTGTGGTTAAGATTCATCCATCCTTAGGGTTTACACATCTACCCTTAGTTTTTAGAAAAATAAAATAAAAAAATTTCAACCACAAGGTTAAATAAAATTAACCCAAGTTCATAACAGTTAAAGAGGCAGCTTTGTGAGAGGGAGGAGCAATAGTTCGCTCCTCGCTCGTGGAGAGAACGATTGCCCTTTGAACAAGGATTCACTCAAGAGGTAGCTGCAGAGGAGTCTAAATCCTAACTCGTTCAGCATGTAAAAAAAAATAATAATGAATGGAGCATCATGAACCACCGAACCCACGTCAAAAAGAAGAAGAGGGTGTTTATGTGATCTTTCTTGATTGCTATTTGTCATGTTTAGGGCTTTCTAGATTTGGCTTCCAATTAAAAATTTAATTTAGATCCGATTAATGTTAATATTTAAAATTTTTATGGCTTAATTTAAAAAGGGTCTCCACCAACCTCTTCAAAATTCATCAAATTAATCTTTTCTATTTGGTGAGTTTACAGTATTCATCAACTAAAGCTAAATATTTCTCTTCCTCCCTTTATTGTGATCCTACACAAATAATAAAATAAAAGTTTCTCTTCATTCATTTATTGTGTCCCACAATAAATAATAAAATAATGTGAGTTTTGTTTATTTTGGTAAAGTTGGTGGGAGTGTTTAAAAAAAAGGTGAGTTTCGAACTATTTTTGGTGAGTAAAATTTTGTGGGGGCTTCAAAGTTAAAATCTGGGTCACTTCAAAAGGTTACGCAGTTTAAGAGATGATTGAATTTCTTATATATTTTAGTAAGTATAATTAATGAAATTATTTATGGAACAGAAAATAAAGAGAACATTCGGCACCGTTCCGATTATTTTAGTCTAAGACAGCCACTGAAATATGGATGAGTTTGGATGAGGTGGATATCTAAGGATAGATGCTATCCACTCATGAGATTTCAACCCGCATATTTTTCTCAAATTCAAAATTTTAAATAATAAAAGTAGATTTCTTTTAAAAGGTGTGCATAGTGCATACCCTGTTGATGCGTTTACATCCATGGGTCTTTCGTTACACTGGCCGATTTTGTAGAAGTCCTAGCAAAAGAACGAAAAAGAATGTCTCGCCCCTTTCATAGTACACATACATCTTTTTATTTTAACTTCTTTTAGCTGTGTGGTTAAGATTCTCAGGATTTCAAGATTAATATTTAGTTCTTAAATTTTTTAAATAGTTAAAAATATTAATTGTAATTAAAGAGAATTAACAATAATAAAAAGAGAAAAATATCCGCAACGAGAAATTATGGAGGATACAATAGAGGTGGCCATTAATGGTGAGAAATTATGGAGGCACCATAGCAGTTGATTCAAAACTACAAATAAACACACTGTCAATTTAAGCAAGCAAATATCAACATGTACTTGA
This sequence comes from Tetracentron sinense, assembly GCA_015143295.1. Taxonomy (NCBI): domain Eukaryota; kingdom Viridiplantae; phylum Streptophyta; class Magnoliopsida; order Trochodendrales; family Trochodendraceae; genus Tetracentron; species Tetracentron sinense. Next base: position 55,182,854 of record CM026554.1, on the reverse strand, counting down.
GAGCCACAAGGGAAGTTGAGAAAAAAAAATACTTATGTTTGGTTGCCGAGAAAATAAGTAAAAACATGGAAAAGAAAATAAAACTAGACAAAACGCAACTAAAAATTATATTAGAAATTCAAAATTTTATTTTTTTTTTGATATTTTTCACTTATTTTCTCGACAACCAAACATAGTTAACATACCCATGATTTCCATTTCTTAACAAAATTTGTAGTTTTCATTGGTCTACACCCTAATTTTAAATACTCATTAATAAAAAGATCAAAATCTTAACTTTAATTTATTTAAGATTAATCGGGATTAAAAGGGTGTTAAAAGGGATACGAGGACATGGGATAAGATAGGAAACGGACCAGGTCCGCTAATCACTGCTAAAAAAAAAAAAAACTACTTCAATTACACGTTAAGTGGTACATGACATGGATAGCAAAACTCCCCCACATCACGTGCTAGCTTTCTCTCGATATGATGATACCACTTATAACATGTTAGACGAGGTAGGGTAACCTCCCCACACCCAGGCGGCTTGCTACCGATGACCCTAATCCAAAAAGACTTAGCTACCGTAATCGCAGAGTCACAAGCTTCTTAAGGTTAATTGAAACCTTGCCTCAAAATATTTTTCAAATAGTTTCAAGTAAGTTAATTTATATGCAACAGATAAAAATTTGGAAATCAATATTTTACATGTAACTTATGAAATTGTGAGTTTTACTATGAGTTTATCAATTTTTTAAATTTAAATTTTACTATGATGTACTATTTTTAGGGGATTTGGTAAATATTAAAATAATGGAAAGGTATTTTTGTCTACAAAATCTTATATTTACCTATGTTTTGGAAAGTCTGGAAATCCACTAGTTTGTAGTTAAACCAAAATTATATGCTACATATAATTTCAAGACCATAATTTTTTAAACCCTAACATGCACTTAATCTATTCTAAGGTGAAGTCTCGATTAACCCTAGAACATGTATGGCTCGGAAGCTTTATCCAATCCAAAATGAGTGAATGAGAGACCGTCGACATAATCTGGATTTAGTTTTATTTTTAGAATAATGCCAACACCACTTTCTTTCAAGACTCACTCTCTTTCTTATTATACATAGTGTTAGTGCAAAAAACGTATCATTCTCTTAATGGAAGACAATAACACATAAGGAAATGAGTTTATAAGAAAGTGAAGCTAGTATTGCTCTTATTTTAGTAAACCTCAACTTTCATTTGGAGTAGATTTCAAGGGTACATTCATGCTGCAATGAGGAGATGAGGTGCTCATAACTACTCTCTCTACACTTCCAATGGAGTGAGACTTGGCGGCAATGACTTTATAGGCTTGTAGCTTAAAAAGTGTCAGGCATAATTTTTTTATATAGAGGAGTGTTAGGCCTATCCTCCGGGCTTTCCTACTCTCAGCCGGTTAAAACCTTACAATCACTGAAAAAGTGTATACTTGGCCATTTCAAGGTTAAAACCTTACAATTACTGAAAAAGTGTATACTTTAATATTGAAAGTGGACAAATGTTTGATTCAGGTTGATAGTAGGAAAGCCTTGAGAGTAGGGTAGCACTCTTTTTTCTAAAATAATAAAAAGTTGATGTGATGTCTTAGAAATTGTGCTTCTTCTTTTTTTCTGTCTTAGCACCCTACTAAGTTTTTATATCCCAAGACCACAATGGACCAGTAGTAGATATAATGTTCTTAAAACAATAAAAAGGAAACTTGATGTTTTTTAAAAAGTGTGCATATCTAATACATTTTCAGATGTGTTAGCATCATGTTAGTCCTTTGTTGCCCATGAAATACTATGGAAATCGTATGACTATAGGAAAATCTGAGACCATTCCTAAGACAATGCGATCCTAGGGCGTTTAATTTTAGGATGTCCTAAAGTCTCCGTTTCTTGTTAATTTGGTAATTTGGTGAAAGACTTTTCATTGGTCAAGTAAAATAACTTGATTTAAGTCATATTGCTTGAATCAATAGAACTGTGTGGTTAGTCAAGTATTTTGACTTGAGTAAATAGCTTGATTCAAGTAAAAGAACGTTGAAAACGTTTTTACGGGATGAACAAGTAATAGGAACTTTGAGGGAGCGTCTCATAATATATGACACTTTAAAATTGCGTCTTCTAAGGACGGTCTCAGTTTGCTTAATGAACGGGATAAACAAGTAACAGGAACTTTGAGTGAGCATCTCATAATTTTTGACACTTTAAAATTAATGCTTAATGAACGTATTTAGTCTCAGTAGCATTTCTCTTTGTAGTCATGGTCTACAAAGACCATTATTGCCTTAGTTTTCACTCTTGCGACGATGGTAGCTCAAATTTGTCATGAGATGTGTGAAAGGGAAAGATGGAGTGATTGAATACGATGAACGTTGTGCTTGATCTTCTTCTCACGGTTAGGTTAGAGAATACTTAGGATAATGGCATCAACTACTAATCACCCACAAAAGAAAAAAGAAAGAAAGTCAAATGACTATTTCGTGGGTCTCTTTTAAGTTACTTGTTTTTTCTCCTTTGTGGGGAGTGATTAATGATTGACGCTATTAAGGCTGGCACCCTTTGATTTGTTTTGTGATTACAAAATTAGGCTTCAAAAGACAAATTAAAGCCCTGCTTTTCCTTAGTGTAATATATCCTAGGACAACAAACAAACATCAACTTTGGACACATCCAAAAATTATCTAAGTAGCTAGCTATATTACACTTATATTTAAAATTTTAATAATTGTTTAAAAAACAAAACTTGTACCAGATACATTTTTTTAATTCAAGAGCATTGGTTGTTTGTAATTCTATGCTACAATCATTATTGCTAAGTTTCACTCATTTTTTACTAAATCTAGCGAGGCGGTTTGGGAAGAGGTGGAGGGGCCCATAGGGTAGGAAAAGGGTCCCAACGGTGGTGGGAGGTTTGGGGACAGGTGCATGGTCCGATCATAGATGTGCACGGCTTTACCTACGTCCAACACATGGCGTACTTGTCGGCCTTTTGCATATTAAGGAACCACTCCCGGCAATGCCACGCTAGAATGAAGAGAGAGAAGTCAGCAAAGTTGATGGCACGGTAAGGCACCCATTGCTTCATGACTCGGGTGGGTCCAGTTACCGAGCCACGCAAGGACGCGGCTGAAGCTGAGGCTGGGGCCATCTAGACTCGACCACCTTGGCCGCCGTGATCTCCGTCTATCCATCCCACTCTCTCATTCCTACACTTTCTTCCACTTTAAGAAAAGGAAAAAATATTCTTCCTTTTTCTTTTCCATAATTTGTACTGTCCGAGATTTGAACTAACGAGACTCATCCTAGCTATCACTGACCTCGAGTTAATAATATAGGAAGTAGCTTGATTTTGAAGGTTTGAGGAGTTGCTAAAAAGTCTGAAATACCTTGGCGTAGGATTCCCTCATTCTCATTCCTCATTCCTAATTCCATTATCCTCTCTCACCTTCTCTTCGTAATATACTTCTTCTTTATTAATGGGGATTCGCGAGGATTTAGCGTAACAATCTATAGAAGGAGAGAGAGAGAGAGAAGGACGTTGCTTAACGCATTTGGTTTGGCATTGTTGGGCAGTCCTCCAAACTCGTGACAAGTGCGAGTGAGCGTGCTCACGTGATGCTGCCATTGAGTAAGCTCGAAGCCTTCAAACTCATTTTTACTTAATCTGATTAAAACAAAAGTGTGAATTAAGCAGATTAAGGTTCTATTTGTCTAGTGAGGAAAATGTGATCGAATGACAATAAAACAATGGCCTTAGACCCTTAAGGTGCGTTCAGTTGGCAAGAAAGTGAGTGAAAGAAAAGAAATGAAATGAAATGAAAAAGAAAAGAAACATAAGTTTTTTCATAAAATAACCATCAAATGATGGATTAAGTTTTTAAAACAAAATTAGTTACAATTGAAAAAGTGAAAAAAAATAAAGTGTATATCTTGCAAACACAAGAAAAGTAAAAGAAAACACACTTTTTTTCTTTTCTTTTCCCTCATTTTCTTACCAAACGAACACCCTTATGTCTATGACTTTTTATGGGCTGTGATCCATCCATCATCTCCCTTCTGTGGGCAAAAGACAAGGATTTTGTGTCCGATTCCGATTGTCTCTGGTGGATGCCCGAGAGGGCGCTGGGCATCCACACATCAAAAGATTGGTGGTGATAAAAATGGGAGAGATATCAAGTGGGGAAAAGTCAAAATCAAGGGAAGAAAATCAAATGACTTCTCTCCTTTTAATCGCCACATGTCCGTTCATGTGTGGATGCCCGATTGCCCACCTCTGGCGTCCACCAGAGATAATCCGAAGCCTTTGCCTTCAGGGATCTAGCAATGGATGAATTTAGAAAAAGAAAGGGTCCTCTCAGTTATTTATTTTTTTATATTTTTATATTACAGAAGTAAACAGAGTTATGTGAAGTTGTGTTTGCGTGGACGTACACTGCAGTCCATTAGAGGCCATTAATCTTGTCCATTCGGCTTACTTTTATCATTTATCGTCAACCCCACTGCTTCTTCGTGCAAGCAAGAAGTAGAGGCTTTTGCCTCCCAGTTTTGGGACAAGACTCTTCGTCTTTACGTGCATGGTAAGTGAAATTAACCACACCCAAACCATTCATTAATGTTATATTTACTTCACTAATGCTATTTCACTAATGCTCCATTTATTTGCACTTAAATGATTTTATGATATAAATCATTTATGAAGAAAAAACTTTTACGGTAAAATAAAAATTTTCTACTCAGTTTTTATTGTTTTGCTGCATTCTTGAAAATAAGACGGAAGTTTTTTTATAAAGAAAATAAAATAAAAATAATATAAATAAAAATAATAAAAATAAAAATAAACAAAAATAAATTATGAATAAATATAATTTTGTAATTTCTAATTTTTTTAAAGAGGTTGATATTTTACGGGAAAATGACTTACAAGTTTTTGAAATGTAATTCATTTTCTGAAAAAGTGACTCATTTTCCATAAATTTTTTACTTACAAAAGGTTTTACGTACAAACAAACACACATAATTAACATTTTTCACGGAATTGATTTGTTTTCCCTTATTTTACATCGAAACAAGCGGAGCATAAGCCATAACTCTAGGCTAATTTTGTAATAATTCCAAACTATGTCTGTCGTTTTAGTTCTGCCTCTGGGTGAGGCAAACTATGGAGTGAAATTTAGCAAAAATGTCTTTTGTAGCACAGGACTACAAGCATCCATTTCTTTCAAACTCGTTTTCTTTATTGACCGTACATATGCTATTTTGTTCCATTAAGAGGACATGTGTGTTTTGTTGAAATAATTTTGTATGCAATTCAAATATAACTAGAACCGAAGCAATGTAAAGCAGCAGACGATTTCAATCCAAAATAACTGTAGCATAAAATTCTGTATAGTGATAAGAAAAGAGATAGAACTTAGCCGAAAAGGATAGATCGAGGCACGTGTTGAACACGCTGTCCTTAAGGTGAAAAACGCCCCTGGTAGTCCTCAACAACTACGATGCTCTCAGGTTCTACTGTGGTCACCTCAGGATTCAACGATCTCTACCCAAAGGATCGGAGCACTAGCTTTCCTTTGGTCTGCAACGAACTCGACGACTCCCAAAAATACTGTGCTTAGAGACAAGCTGTGCTGTGATGATTTTCTGTATCTGTTTAGAAACCCGAAATCTCTAATAAAATAAGATTAAAAATATATCATATCCAAGGACTCACACGCGCGACCCGACCCGACCCGGCTCGGCCGGCCGCGCGTGTGTGTCTTTGATATTTGCGCACCGCCGCGACCCGCAACGCGCGCACATGAAGGGTTTTCGGCCCGACTCGCCAAATTCCCATTAGAAACCTTTGGACCTCCCCTTGGGCCCCCACATGCGCGAGGGCTAAGCCCTTCTCATTTTAACACACCACACTAGGAGAGAAAACATATATAAGTCCTTTAAAAGTTTTCTATTTTTCCGATGTGGGACTAAAGAGTTCCCACAAACAAAACACAAACACTTACAACTTGTTTTGAAAACTAACTATGCTGTTTTTACAGTAAAAACAGAAAAACATCAACATGTTTCACTAACACTCTTCAATCAAAAAGAGAACGAGTCTTAAAAGAAAATGATGCTAGCATTATCTAAATAATAATGTGAAATACAAATGTTTTTAAATAATAAAAAATAGATGAGAAGTTTTTTTTTTAAGTGTGCATAGGTGATGTGTTAGCATCCCATGTAACCCTGTGTTTGGTTACAAATAATAAGTTTTTGAATAGAGTACAATGAATGAAACTTGACCATTTGTAGTCTAAGACCATTGAAGGACCAATGACTTTTGTTTTTTTTTTTTTTTTTTTTGGGGGGGGGGGGGGGGGGACAATTTATTCAGTTAGACCGCAACCTTAGTTAATACTTAGTAATATCTCTTTTAAGTTAGTAGGTTAATGCCTAGCATTTGAAGGTTGTGATAGACGAATATCAAAACTATCGCACTTTCGAAACTCAATCCCAAAACCTACACCTAAAGGGGGGAGACACACATTATTCCCAAAGGGGTGGACCAGTGGTTCTTGGACCTTTCCCCAAGTGGGAGGTCCTGAGTTCCATTTCTCACTCCTCCTTTAGGGCCAGCCCCTCACGGGTTTACTTGGACTTACCTGGTGCGGTGGGTTGCGGGCTTATGTCTCAGGGATTAGTCCTAACCCAAAGGGTTGGGGACACCCCGATTTCAAAAACAAAAAAAACAGAGGGGGAGGAGGAGGGGGAGACACACTACGACTAGGACAAGGACAAGAGCCCATGATGCCTTAGCATGTTAATTCATTAAGGAGTGTCTGCACACTTTTCAGAAATGCCATATCTATATTTTATTATTTAAAAATCTTAGGGTTGACATTTGTGTGATGAATTAACGAGCTATTATTACTCTTTTGTAACCCTGTCTTATTCCAGTAGAACTATTTATTCTCATTTTTGTTGGTCGCGACCTACCATGTTCAAATGCCCTGATTCGGCCACAGACAGATGTTTAAGATGTAAGATGGCATTTGTAAACTGGTTAATTGAGTCAACATGATTGGAGCATAGTTTTTTTTTGGGTGAGGTATAAAACACACGGTTAGACCGCAACCCCGGTTAACAAGTCAGTATCGGTTCTAAGTTAAAGGCGAGGAGAGTGCAACCCACTCTCACCCTCACGGGAATGAAACCTAGAACCTCCTTCCTAAGGAAGGGATACACCTACCACTGGGCTATTCCCATGGTGTGTATTGGAGCATAGTAAGTGGTGGGATCGATGGGGGTTGCAACTTGGGAACTACTTTATACGGTTGCTTCCATTATTTAATGCCTGCCCATAAGAATTACCTATTCCTTAAAAAGGTGGATAATGAGGTTATCTTATTTAATCTTATTTTTTCCTTATTTATTATAGAAGTGATAACAATAATTAAAATTGGAACAGGTGACCGTCATTTAAACGGTTCTTCATCAATTGTTGTGGACATCCAATGATCATGTGTGGCAAAGCTCTTATTATAAACTCATATCTTATTAATTTGCTATTATATATGTTACGTTATGCTAATGGCTGGGTTTTTCACTCATCTATGATGTAGGAGTCAATTGAATGGCTTCGAATCAAAGATACAATTTAATATAATAGAATGCAGGGTATATTTATGTAGATTAACTATGATCAAGAGGAGCTCTAGCTAGAGATAACCGGAGGAATCCAAAATATTCTTTTATGGGGAACATTTTCGAAAATTATAAATAGAAATACCATTATTTTATATTTATAATTTCTAAGTTATCCTTAGCATATTTTGAATTACTCTGATTATCTCTTCAACTAAGGTCCTATTCATAGTTAATCTCATATTTTATGTTCACTTATCTTGTGTTTGGTTCCCTAAGAAATGTGGTAAGAAATACGGTGTAGAAAAAACAATCAGTGTTTAGTTACCAAAAGGAAAATTTGTAAAAAAAGATTTTAAAAAATTAGCCCCTAATAATTTTCATGTATTGTCCCAAATCTCAATTACCGCCACTATTTTCATTGATCCCGCCTCCTCCATCACTACCTTCGCCTAGGGGTGGAGCCAGGATTTGCTTACAGGGGGGCTAACAATGTGGTTGTGGGGGTTCTCAAAGGTCGTAGGCCCCAAATTTTCTTTTGATGGTCACGTTTGTGGGATATCTCGTATGTTTGTATCTGCCTATGCCCTTTCAATTAAATAATATAAGGATAAATTTAACTCTCTTTTTTCCTCAAAAGTTCAAGGGGCTTTAGCAACTCCGCACCCAGCTCCGACCCTATTCCAAACTATGCCTTGGTTTGTACAATATCGAAACTATTCTTTTTCAAAAGTTGAGGGGGACTGAAGCCCCCGGCCCCCATGTGGCTCCGCCCCTGCCTCCACCGAACCAGTACTACTACAACTATATCTATCAGGCCTCGAATTGTCTCTGGCGAAGCCAGAATGGGCTCTAGGGCAACCATAGAATAAGGGACATGTGGCGTTAAAAAGGGGAGAAGTCATTTCACTTTCTCGCCATGATTTTGACTTCTCCTCACTTGATATCTCTTTCCCTTTATCTCAGCACCTTATCGCCATGTGTCATATAGTGTGTGGAGAAGTCAAAATCATGGGGCCCATGATTTTGACTTCTCCACCACTTGTCCCCTATTCTATGGTTGCCCGAGACAAGCCCTTTCTGGCTTCGCCAGAGACAATCCGAGGCCTATCTATCACAGTCGTTGCCATCACCTCCAACACCGTCCGCCACCACGGTTGTAGCCTTTGCAGCCATCACCTACTCCTCCAACATCGCACTCTAGCTCCTAACTATATTTATTTTTATTTCATAGCAACCAAACAATGTGCAAAAACTTCATGCATACATATATACTAGCGGATGGCACGTGCGATGCATGTGAGAGATGGGAAAGGAGTTAACCACAGTTAATAAGAGTTAAAAGGGACACGCATTAACCTGCGGGTGCGATTGAACTTGCTAGTGGCACGTGCGATGCACATGAGAGCGAGGGAAGGAGTTAACCACAGTTAATAGGAGTTAAAAGGGACACGTGTTAACTTGCGGGTGCGATTGAACTCTCCCCGAGTTCAATCTCGATTGGATGTGATTCTAAATAGATAGATGAGCAAGGGTTAGTTTGGGAATTAAAGTAAAACATTAAACCAACGTTTTGTTTTTTATATAAGGGTAGTTTGGAAATTTCAGAAAAATCATCTACGCACGCCTTTCGCATAGGGAAGGGATCCGGAGACATATAGAATAGAACATATAAGTTCACACATGCACAACACCGTTAGATCCTAAATCCAATGACCATCATGGAACCACTTTTTATGCATAGAAGGGCACTTTAGGAATTTAAAAAAAACATTTGGTTTGCAGATACTACAAGATCTCCAAATGATCTCTTGTGAAAGAATCCATGCTTTTTACTTCTTTAATTTATCAATTATCCAGAGAATATATATCTAATTTTCCTTATGATTGTTACCCGCAGAACCTTCCATTATAGTCCGACTCCATTAAACTATATTGATACCAAGAAGCAAGATGAACTTTGCAGACAATAAGAACATCAATATCTCAAAAAAAAAAAAACAAAATTCGAAAGTTCCATAACAAAAAAAACATAGCAGATACTATGACAGAAAGTAAACTCAAACACGAGAATGTCCATGAAATCTCAGAATCCATATTCAAATAGAAACCAAATACAATCAACCCAATTGACCACGTTGATCAAAACATCCTAAATCTAACGAAGTAATTAGGCAAAACACAATTGGGAGGCTTGATAATGACTTTGAGAATTCTCAATTTTCTAACTCTACGACAGATGGTTGATATCTCCCTAAAACCTTGCTACTATGCTGTCTCTTACAATTAATTTATATATTGGTTTCACATAAAGGGATTCGGCTAGAAGTGCTTGAAGTCATAAAACTCTAAACATCTTGTCAAACCTTAGTGGGGATTATAATAGTCACTTTCAAAGTTTAGCAATATGTTAAATGGAGCCATAGGCCCATAAGTATGCCTTATGTGTGCCGGTCGTGTCCATTTCTCTACCATTACCTTCTTAGTTACTTAACAATAAAATATGAGATTCGGTCCACATGTTGTAGCCTATCTTTGTAAAATAGAAGTAGCCATTAACTTCCTCTTTTTCCTGATCCATTATTATATTATACATTATATGAATTATATTTTGAGAAACCATCCATTAATAGAAACCTAATACAACTGTGTAATCCAAATACACTTTTTCTTTTCGACCATTTTTAGGAAAGTCGTTGGAATTCGTTTGAAGAAGAAGCTTAGAATATATCAGCCGGAGGGAGGAAGGGAGAGAAAGAGAGAGTGAGTGGAAACTGCCCCGATTAAGGATGAGACCCTTTTTTAAAAATATACATTTTCAAAATTACCCTCTCCCACACGAAAGGTATTGTGATTGCAATAGTTAGATCTCTAGATCCTACCGACTACAAGCATATGTGAAGATATATGTTTTATCTCATATGTCCCTCCATTTCTTCCCATATATATATATATATATATATATAGAACAAAGCAAGGTTCACTTTATGGTCGTTCATACTATTTTAATACTAGAAGACAAAATAAATGTGATGGTACCAAAAAAAAAAGTGTCCTATTAATTTGTCTTCTTGTATAAAAATAGGGGAGAGTGGAGGACCAGAAAATGACCTAGCATTGTTCACATATTTTTATATTTGGTGACCAAACATAATGTTAAGGATCTTGCTTAGAGCACGCACGCACGCATTTTAACACAGAAGGAGACCTATGTTACTTAAACCACATTAAATATAGTATTATCAACGTGTTTATCACTTAGGTTTGATCACTTTCTTTATGCCGCCCCCGTGAACGATGGAAATTCGGATTCACGTCAAAGTCGTTGGATTATTTATATTTTATACTTTCTCAACTATACAAGTCTTGTTACTTTAGTCGTGCTTACAAACACATGCAGGCCGATGCTAACATGTGCATGTGCATGTGCATGTGCGTACATGCATAATAAACCTGGCTTTAAAGTTTAAACTCGGTGGGTAGTAGGGACATGTTTCTTTGTATTTGTTCTCTTTCTCTCTCTTTCGTGGTGGGTGTTTCTCTCTTTTTTTCTTTTTTTTTTGTGTCAAATAAAGAAGATTGGATGGAAACGTAGAAGGAGCTAGATAAGGTCTAAGATGTGGAATGGGTGGAACACAAATCCTCTCGCTCGCACAAGGTGTGGACGGGTTGGTGAGGGTAGACAAGAGTTTCACAAAATAGATTAGGATTTTCCCAATGACTCGTGATTCTCTCCAGTTGTAACTGGACTCGGGGAGTCCGGTTACGCTAGTGACGCTACCTTGTATCCCTTTTGACACCCCTTAACTGTGTTTAAGATTCAATTACCCCCAGGGTTCACCCACCTATCCTTTGTTTTTAGAAAAAAATATTATAAAAGAAATTTAACCTTGGTTAAAATTCACTAACTCATAGGGTTAATATTTAAAAAAAAAAAACAGGAATAGGTGGGGGTGAACCCTAGGGGTGGGTGAATCTTAAACACAATTAAGGGGTGTCAAAAGTGACACGTGGCAGTGTATTTGGCTTAACCAGACTCCCCGACTCCGGTTACAACTAGAGAGGATTACGAGTCCTAAGGGAACCAAATCCTCTAAGGTAATAACTGTATTTGGGGAATCCGGTTATGCCTTGAGATTGTCACGTGTCCCTTTTGACACACCTTAATTGTGGTTAAGCTTCATCCACCCCTAGGATTCACCCACTCATCCTTTGTGTCTAGAACAAATATTTTAATATTAAAAGAGACACGTGGTGAATTTTAACCACAATTAAGGGGTGTCAACCGGGACACATGGTGACCTCAGGGCATAACCAAATTCCTAGAATCCGGTTAACCGTAGAGGACTTGGTTCCTAAGGAAGGAAGAGGGTTTAAATTTGTGAAGATTTAATAGGTTGTAAAAGCAGGCGCAAAAATTTTACACAGGTGTTGCTTCCCCAGGGAAAGTGGGGGTGGGAGAAATAGGATAACATTGTCAAAAATGGAAAGGGTCGTGCTAACCAACTCTCAGTCATTCCCTACTCTCAACAAAAACAAGTATTTGTCCTTATTTCCAGCCAAAAGTCAATAACTGTCCTTGCTTTTAAAGAAATGTTAGTGAGACCACAAAGGGCTCTAACCAAACGGAGACCACGCATGTGATGCACTGAACTCAAAAAAATTAAATAGATTCAATAAAAGTTTGAGTATCCGTGTATCACATGTACGGTCTCAGTGTGGTCTCGACCCTTTGCGGTCTCACTAACATTTCTCTTGCTTTTATAGTGTTAGTTTTTGACAAGAGAGTAGGGCTGTAATGTATGGGAGTTTGGAGCGTGGCCTGCCCGTTCTACTCCATACTGAACATTTCAGGCAAGTGTAGCCCTTAGAGTACGTATACGTACTAGGGGCCGCCTAGCTTCATTTAGTATAGAGAAAAAATCAAGCCCAGTCAATTTAGCTGGTGGTCCCTGATGCTTGGCCCAAACAACACTTTTAGCCACTAAACAGACGATCAGCAAAACTAGCCCTCTTAAGGCCGGGCCTAATTATCAAATGGGCTACCTTACTTCCACCCATATCAAGATAATAAGTTTAGGGCTAAAACTTTCCAATGGTTAACTATAATAATCACCCTTAGATACATTCTTGCATGCGCTCCTCTCCCCTCCTTTTTCTAGTATTAATTTGTATCTTGCTTGTTGCATCTTAAAAGAAATTCATTTTCCCATTTTTATTTGTATCTAGTTTTTGTTTTTTCACAATTAAATTTTTTTTTTTTTTTACAATTAACAGTAATAAAGTTTCAATGAGTATGATAATATTGTAACCAGATACATATAAAAATAATCATGATTTTTATCATCTAGTCAAAGCTATAAAGCTTACAGTCCATGTCACTCAGAGAAATAGCAAACCCTCTTTGATTTCTTAGCAAGACCAAGGAAGGTTCATCTATCTCATTCGCACCAATGCACTAGGGACTGCTAGGGAATAAAGAATTGTTCCATGGAAGTGATGCAATACGGCCCTAGCTTTTTATTCATTTCTATTATATGTTTCTCTTTTTCTCATGGTTGTCAAGTTGGAGTTCGAATGAGTAACAACGTTCGCTATGTGTCTCTTAAAAAGATAGGACCCATGTTCGGATCCCACATCAACCAAAGGTAGGCCCCACATTTTTAGGACATAGCAAGAAAAAAAAAAAAAACAATGCAACAACTAGCGCTGTTGTCCATCCGAACTCATCAATTTGGGATTGGCCCAGTGGCCTTATTTGGAAACCATAAATGACTCAATATTACCTCTAGTATAATACCAAAGAAGTGCATTTACGAACGTAAACAGTGACGAGACAATCGCGTGTCGTTGGAGGGATTGTACATAGTAATGGTCTTTTAAAGAGATTGGAAGAGTCGGATTAGGCATGATAAGAAGCAAAGGTTGCATCATTAGACATTTTCAAATGAGCGAGGGTTGGTCGGTTACTGGCCCTAGTTTTAAAAAAATTGATGATGGCTAATGTTTCCTACTTCTATTTTTCCCATACAAGTCAATGATGCCAAGGACCACAACTTGGCTTGTTGACCTCGCAACTAAGGAAGAATCAAAAGGAATGGGAGAGAGAGAGAAGAACATGTCATTTCACCTTGCTATAACAACTGTTCTTTGATCTAAAGACATAATTACAGTACTAATAGCTAGCACATGCTTGCATGTTAAAAAGGATAAAAGGAGGGATAAAAGAAGAAAGAATCTAAAGATTATAACTAAAGAAGGGGCCTGCTGAGACCGTGCAGTCTTTGGTTGCAGTCTCAGGGAAACCAGAGACCGTTCATGTTTTAGAGGGATTTTAAGGCGTCCAAAAATTCGAGACACTCAACATTCGGACTACTTACTCACCCCCATGAAAGGCTTTTCTGTTTGATTTCTTTTGTGTAATATTAATTGATAGGGTCTTATTGAAAAAGTGCTACAAGATCTCCTATATTGGAACCTATGGTTATGGACAATTTTGGATTGTTCGATCAAGTAAATGAAACTCAATAGAATTTATAGTTGTCTCAATGTTATTTTTTTCTATTTTTTTTCTTTTTATTATCTTAATGTTCAAGAGCAAGACCTTTCCAATGCTCCTTTTCGCCATGCACAAAATGAACCAACAATTGGGAAAGTGAAAAAAGGTGATTTAGGTTTTTTACTTGAATTAGTTAATTTGTATGATTCATTTAAGTGACTTGAATCAAGTAATGGATTTGTATGTTCACTAAAATAACTTGATTCAAGCTAAATAAAATGATTCAATTAAAATAACATGAAACAAGTTTTACAAGATCAACAAGTAGTAGAGAGACACTAGGTCATCTCAAAAATGTGGATGCCTAAAACCTCACATACCTGCATCCAGTCTCAGGTTTCCTTATGACCGGACAGTCTCACAATCATTTTCCATAACTGAAAGGAAAAATGCTAAGCCGACTTTCTGGCAAGCAGATTTGCCTTCGTATTGAGAGAGAGAGAGAGAGAGAGAGAGAGAGGTGCGAAAATGGCATTGATACAAACATGTGATTCTTTGGTGAGTGGGCCTCATATTTTTTCCATGCAAGAAGCGAGTCTGCCAAGACCTAAAAATCAGACCATATAAACCATGCCCTTTGAGATACAAACACCCTTTTAGATTGTTGTTAGAGAGCGAGCCCAAAACATGCTGCATTGATGCCATATATTATTAATGGGCTAATGAGAATAGCAGTACGCATTAGGATCATCTCATTTTCATCAATCCTTTTGGCGTGAGATTATTAAGAATGCAACAATGCATGGAACCCACCAATCTGTGGGCAAAGGTTGAAAGGGTCTGACTATGGAGTGTGGATGAGTCAACTGGCTGTATACTAGCATTTTACATTTTATATAGAGGAATGCTAAGCATACTCTCACAATTCAAAAAATTTCCATACTCTCCCCTCTTCTGATAATAAAACATTTTTTTTTAACAACACACTTGTGGCCTCAAACAAAGTCATTAGAGAGGCTTATTTTGGGTGTTCATATTTCAAGTTGAATTTAGATATGAACAAAAGCTCTGCTTTGGTTCCAGTGTTAACTGAAGCTCCCCAAAACATGCCTAAATAATATGGGTATTTTTGGAAACATATAAAAACCCATGATCGAAATATCCTGTTTTTTTTATATTTGTATATTCCCCAAATATCCCTGCATTTCTGGGGTAATTTTTTTTTTGAACTGGAGCATATGTTCATATTTGAACTCTTTGAGATTATAATCCTCATTGGGAGAGATAAATGGCCATGAGATCCAGCCCAGTGCAACCCGCTGCAAATTCTCTTATTGGGCTTGGGTCAGGCCAATTGATTCTTCTCTTAATGGTTAGGAGCCAAGCCTGATAGTCACTTGGGCTTGAAGATCCAGGCCCTGTGCAGATGCTGAGGCCAACCTTCACTTCCCAACCCGAATATATGGTGAGCTCATCCAAGAAAGCCCAATTCATATTTAGACTTCCCACTTTTAGGATATTAGATTTCGTAATAGTAGAAATAACATGAAAATCAGTGGGAAAAAAAAAAACGCAGAAGAAGATAGATTGCAATCCATGGAAGCGAGAGTAGATATAATACTAGAAACCCTATGAGAGGAGTAAATATGGCAAAAAGAGGGGAAAACATGGTGAAGTTTTTGAAACTTATAAAGACTTAAACCTTCATTTTGCAGGATTTATTTTTTTGAGCACGAAGGGGGGAAGATTTTTTTTTTTTTGTTTTTTTTTAAGAGGGCTTTTATATCTTTATATTTCTATTTTGGTGTTTAATTAAGGGTGGTGCTACCCGCATGCCAACTTTTATTTGTATACACCAAAATTGGAAAAAAAATCTAATTAAAAAAAAGAGATAAAAGACATATATTGTCCTCTTCTCCTTCTTTATTACCTACTGTCTCCCATCATAAACCCCAAAACTCCTCTCTCTAAAACACCACAAGTGCATACAAATCTCTCATAATAGCGAAAATCAAGCACCTGTTCTCCAATGCCAGCAACCGGTAGAGCTAGTTTGCTCTGAAGGGAAGAAATGTTTAAAATTGGAATAGGGACAAGAAGGGTTCAAACATACCTTCACTATGAATGTTAGACTGTGTTATATGTTTTGATGTGAAGTCCAGACATCGACTTTGAACCCAAGATCACTGATTTTGGACTGTGAAAGTTGACTCAAAGAGCTGGCTCCGATTTGGACTTCTTTAAGATCTGGGGACCAAAGACTACATGGCTAGCGTAGGGCCAAAGATCACCACAAAGGTTGATGTTTGTAGCTTTAGCTTCTAGAAATTGTGAAGGGGACATTTGAATTTAAATCATGATCTTTTGATTGGAGATCAACCACCAATAAATCTTTTGATTGGAGATTAGCCACCAACAAACTGAGTATTTTGATTGATGTCTTCAACGATTACAATTGAGTCCCTTTATAGGACTATGAGCATACAACTCTTACTAAATAAGAAAATAGAACATCCTAAAATAAGCAAACAACTCTTACTAAAATAAGGGACTTGCTAATAGTAGAACAGTTTCCTAACATCCTATGCCTCTTGAAACAAGGCTTGTCCTTAAGCCTAAAATTTTGGAAAGCGAACGCGAAAAGTCTCGTAGTCCCCCTAAGTCACTTCCTTAATCGGGTAATCTTTCTAAGGGCAGAGAATCCTGTCCGATGGAATTAATTGACAATTGTGGGAACATAGAATCAACCTCATCGAGTGACTCATTCAGCAATAAAAGTTGTGGCTTTTAACAATGATGGTCTGGTTTATAAGTTTTCTCACAATTAAAACAGAGTCATTTTTCACGGCCCTCTTTCTGTTCAGCCCAAGAAAGACGTTTTACGCCAGGTGGTAAATTAGTGGTGGAAGTAGTAGGCTTCAAGACAGATTGGACCACTATAACCCTTAAAGACGATTGAGAAGATCCCTTAGACACAGAATATGTTGTAGTGGCATTAATAGCGTCCTCTTGACACAAGGCCAAATCAAAAGCATGAGTAAGGCTCGTAGGGCGAAGCAACCGAACCCCAGCCTGAATATCGCCACGAAGACCCGACAAAAACATACTAATTTGATGGGCTTCTAACAATCCAAGAACCAGATTAACTAGTTTTTCAAAAGCAATGATGAATGCACGTACTGTGCCTATTTGAGTTAACTTAGCAAGTGAACTACATGGATCCACATGATGTTGGGAACCAAAACGGGTGCAAATCGCCCTTGAAAATTGCTGCTAAGATAGTAAACCAAGGGATTGACGAATCCAACGATGTCATGCAATTGCATTGCCTTGGAGATGAACAGCGACTAAAGGGACTTTTTGATCATCACTAACTCCATTAAGGTCGTGATATTGTTCAGCCTGGAATACCCAACCTTCAGGGTCATCACCAGCAAATTTAGGAAAATCAATACGTAGGGTTTTGCCCTGAATGGTCGCACCTTGCGGGTTCAGAATAATGCGTTGCTCGGGATGAGTGGCCACCAGCGTTTGGAGTGTTTGCAAGATGGTCTCATTGGTTCGCCTCTGGTCTTGAAGCTCATGTATCAATTCTTGTACACTAGTTGCTAAAGTTGCCAACTAAGTTGTAAGACTAGCAACATGAGTTTTCAACTCCTTAACAGTCATGATGAAGCAAGAAAAGAAGATGGTAATGGAGGAGAAGCTAGGGGAAAGAATTTGGCTCAAAATCGATGCTCTGATACCAGATGATAGGGTCCTGAACCTAATTCATGATCTTTTGATTGGAGATCAACCACCAAGAAATCCTTTAATTGGAGATTAGCCACCAATGAACTGAATATTTTGATTGATGCCTTCAACGATTACAATGAAGTCCTTTTATAAGACTATAAGCATAAGACTCCTATTAAATAAGAAAATAGAACATCCTAAAATAAGCAAAAAGGGACTTGCAAATAATAGAACAGTTTCCTAACAGGATGGTTGGAGATTTTGAAGAAGAGGCTTAGGGTTAACAAGTTTTTGGTCAGTGGCTTAGGTAAGAAACAAGTTTTTGTGTTTAATTGAATTTTTCGTAAATGCAAGTAAGAGTTTAGGTGCGCATACAGAGCACCGTCCTTAATTAAAGGTTTCCTTAAATTGGTGTTTTATCAGTAACTTTTGGAGAACCTTTTTTTTTTTTTTTTTTTTGATGATGGAAATTCTTAATAGGTAGTAGTTAGCTTGGGTAGTGGAACTCTTGCTTACTCCTACTCGGGTGGGATTAGATCTCTAGGTAAGAAAGAAGGAGAAGAGGGCAATATCTGTCTTTTAATTAATTTTTATTTTTTTTAATTATTTTTTTTCTCAAATTTAAGTGTATACAAGTAAAAGGGTGCGCGTAACACTCCCGTTTGATCAAAGGTTTCTCTAAAGAGCAATAGTCACCTCCTCGTGCCGAGGAAGGGACTATTCCTCCTTGCTCTCACAAACCCTTTGAACTATGGTTAAAAAATTAACCACGGTTAATTTTTAAAAAAATATTTTTTTCTAAAATCCAAGGGTGGATGTGTGAACCCTAGGGATGACTAAATCTTAACCACAGTTAATAGAAGTAAAAAGGTGACACGTGGCCCCAAAAAGGGGGGACGAGACGGTAACTCACCTCCTCGGCTCAGGATCCGGCTCCTCTGCTTGAATGAGGGGGATCTTGCTTGGCTTTAACCTTAGCAAGACACCTCGCCCCTTTGAGATCCAACGGTCCACATTGCCCTTCTTAAGGTTTAGTAAAAGTGAAAATTGAAAATTGGGGAGGCAAAGTCAATTGAAAAAATGAGCGGCAACTCTAAACAAGGAAAAAAAAACTGCTCTCTTTCTCTCTCTACGATTCTGGCAAGCAAAGGCTCTGCTCACTTTCTCTACGATTCCGGCAAACAAAGGCTCTTGCCATTTTGGCTAGCTGGAAAGCAAGCGGCCAGAGCGTCAGACACTTCCTCCTTCTCCTCAGACACCGCAACCACAAACGGTGGTTGAGAGAGCCAACCCAACACGATCCTCGGCAGATCTTATCAGCTCTAATTTCTCACCTGGGATCCGATCAAAGGTAGCTCTTTTTTTAATGCACTACATGTGTTTGTATATACGCCCCACAACATCATTTATTTATTTATTTTTATCTTTCTCTGGGTATGTATACCACTCTTACCTTTCCTTTCTAACTTTTCAAAATTTCTCAGTAGTGTAAAGAACCCTTTGATTGCGCTCTTATCCTTTCAAAAAAAAATCTAATTTAATTTTTTTGAAATTTCTGGCTTTCTCCCTTTACATTGTTGTCGGGAATTCAGATGCTGGACTTCTCTATATCCATACTGTCATCCCATTTCTTGACTTCCTCTCGTTTTGTAAAATATAGAGAATTGGAATAATAGAACCTATTGAGGCTACATGTGCATATCATTTGAAATTCGGGATATGCACATAATAGAACACTGCCACATAATAGAGTGTTTAGTTTATTTATATTCATTGCTTGTATACAATTATGGTTAGAATTTCATTTTTATGCTAAGATGTTTCTCTTTTTGTAAAGGTCATTGACGTTCCAAGTATTTGAAATTTGGGATTCTCTTTCGTTTTGTTCACCTGTTGTCTTTTGTAGTAGAGTGTTTTAATTGGGTATATTTGATATTGATGAGTGGAGTTGCCTGTCTCAATCTGGATGCAGGAATTGTGAGCATGGATTTTCGAGATGGTCAAGAGACCGATCTGGATACCCCAACATCACAACCACAGGTCCCAGATTTTGAAACCAGGCTAGCAGAGAATGCTCGGAGTATTGAAAATTTGACAATCATCGTCCAGGATTTTATGCGGGCAGTGACTCAGGCCCTCTCTTCCTCCAATCCTCAACCGACCGAGACAACAAGGCCATCACAGCCGAACCCACCATCAACTTCTAACATTATCCCAACAGCACCAACTATCAACATTCCACCACTACCTGTTCAATTCACTCAGCCATCACTCACTTTCAACATTCTGCCTCCGCCAATCCAATCACAACCTACTCACCATATTTCACCACCAATCATTGACCAATACGAGGAAGAGGAGGCCAAGGCCGGAGGTGAACCTCACACAGGTTCTGCCCACGTCTCTTCAAGTTTCGCCCAAATCCCAGATGCATATCGGGAGAGAATTGAAAAGCTGGAGGAGCTAGTAAGATATAGTCAGGGATCCCACAAGACTACAAATTTCAGAGATATGTGCATACACTCTGGGATCTAGATGCCCAAGGACTTCAAGGTTCTCGACTTTGAAAAATACAGTGGGAAAGGCTGTCCTGAGACACACTTGAGAGCATACCGAGGAGAGCTGTTTCAGCTTGAACATGGAGACAAACTGCTGGTCCAGTTGTTTCAGAAAAGCCTGAAAGGGCCTGCGTTACAGTGGTTCACCAAGCTGGATCCCAACAAGGTACGAACATGGGAAGATCTCTGCAAGACTTTTATCGCCCAGTACTTTTACAATGTTGACTTGGTCCCGTAGAGGGCAGATCTCGAGAGAATGTCCCAGAGGGACAATGAAACCTTCATCGAATACTTTGTTCGATGGAAAGATGACTACTCCTCTACCAGAAGAAGAATTGGTAACAACCTTTCTCCGCACATTCAAGCATCCGCTCAAGATTCTTCTAGCGGCACAGCCCATCTCAAATTTCAGCACCATGGCTAAGTGCGGTGCCATAATTGAAATGACAATGGGTGATAACGGGTCAACCGACATATTTCAGGGATCGAAGAGTGCATCTTCCTCTCGTCCTTTCATCCATCCTAAAAGAGATAACAGAAAAAAAGAGGACGATGGACATACGGTATCAGCCATACTAGTCCGGGTGCCCAACGTGCCCCGCCAACAAGCTCGACAACCCAGGCAAGTTCAACAACCTCAGAGGAAGTTACTCTCTCACCAGATGACTCTTGAACAGAAGAGGAACCGGGCATTGACTCCGCTACCGTACCATACTCTCTGACATCACTCATGTTCTTCCTGCTGGACAAAAAACTGATCACTCTAAAAGATCCACAACCTCCACCGGCAAATCTTCCGAAGAATTACCGGGCGGATCAACACTGCGTGTACCACCAGTTGCCAGGACATCCTACTGACAGGTGCTATGACCTGAAACATGCAATCCAGGACTTACTGGAAACCGACAGAGTCTGCTTCGCACCATGGACAACGGACATCACTCAAGCTCCTCTCCCCAACCATGCTTCTCCTACAAACTAAGGCGTTTCAGCCGGAATAGTTCTGCAGCCGATTTTTAAACAAACCCTATTTTGTTGTGTCTCTACTTGTACCTCTTTTCTTGGTACTGTTGTTAGCCATGTGGGCCCTGTCTATCCCTATCATCAGTCTAGGTCAAGCAAGAGGCCAATGGTCCTTGTTTCGTTTGTCCTAATATCAAGTCAGTCATTTTTGATATTTTAATGAAGTTGCTTTTTTCAGTCAAGTTCATCTGTGTTCTGAGATGCTCAATTTGGTAACTGAACTAGTTTCTAAAACTTATAAGGAACAAATTGATAAAGGTTGATCATTCAAATCAGTAGACGTCTTTCATAGTTTGAGCAAATCAAGACGAGAATAATGTAGAAGATCTCTCTAAGCCATCAAATGTCAAGCAACCAAAATGAGGACAATACAATGATCATATATGCTCTTGACCAATCAAGGAAAGGACAGGAGGCCATCTTTTGATAACCCTCACAATACCTCGCCTACATATGATATCTATATCTGCTAGTTAGACCTTTGAGCCTAATAGTCTTTCTTTCAAAACTCACATAAGGGCACCTCTTGAATGTCAAAATGACAATCCAAAAGAGGAACAACCAGCAAAAAGAAACCTACAAAATCCAGCCTTTTGGCTGAACTATGTCATGACCTAGTCCATATTTGGGTACGTAGGCAGCTTGAAATCAGGTGCAGTCATAATACAGCAAATGTGCCACAATACAAAACAACCATGTACCAAAAAAATGGAGAAAAAGAAAAGAAAATGAGAAAAAGAAAAGAAAATATACTTGGTTAGAAAGCAAAGCTGTACCAAAAGATAAAAGAATAAAGATGCTGGTTCTATTCCGACACTGAATAAACATCATAGGGTGTCATACCGTTGCTAGAACTAAAATGTTAAGCAACCCACGTTTCGTTGCAAGCATTAAACCCTCCTTGATCTCTGAGAGGATTTGAGTATTAATGGTCAGAAGCATTCACCTCTATCTATTGACAAGCAATGATGAGAAAAGACTGGAAAATTATCGGAAGAAAATAGCAGACAAAGAAAAGTGCAAAGTTTGTATACCCAGACCTGGTGAAAACCCGAAAGGGATCAGGGGTAAAAAAGAGATAAAACCAAAATTCAATTTCACGAACATAATAAGGAACCATCAATCCTACTATCGCACAAAAATCAAAAATCACGTGAACCCAGTCCTGATGAAAACCTGAAAAGGCCCAGGGCCAAAAGAGGGAAAAATAAGCTAATACATGTTTTACAGACATCCATTCCCAACAAATGCAGGTCTACTACATGGATGATCAAACACAGTATAATCACTTAAGGTAAAGGAACCTAACTAGGTATCCCAATGCAAGCAATCTCAAACACGGTCAGTTCACTGATCAATTGTTTGTCTACCACCAGACTACTTGTTAGTCATTTCAACAGTCTTCTCAACAGGTCTGTCGCATCTCTTGTCAGTTAATCCATCGGTCTTTTTGTCAAATCATCATTAGTCAGTCAAACTTCACTTCCCAGCAAAGTCACCAGAGCTGTGAGCATGAATTTTCACCCCACTCTCACAAAGATATCGTTTTGATTGAGAGTCGCCACCTATTCATTCTTAGGGATAGGTTGAGCCAACCATGGTTAAGTTTAACCATGGTTGGCTCAACCTATCCCTAAGAATGAATAGGTGACGACTCTCAGTCAAAACGACATCTTTATGAGAGTGGGGTGAAAATCCATGCTCACAGGAATCATTCATAGAAACTATGCTGAGAGTATAACTTCTTTCATCGAGGAGAGTGTGGATGAAGACTTAAAGGAAGAGAGGAATCATTCATAGAAACCATGCTGGGAGTATAACTTCTTTCATCAAGGAGAGTGTGGATGAAGACTTAAAGGATGGGAGTCCAACTCTGATATAAAGCCGATCCAAAAGAAACGGCTGACTTTTTGTGTCGAGTGGCAGGATGTTGGACCTGACCATTTCAATATATTGGATGCTTTCTATGCTATACATAGTGATGTAAATTTCTTGTTGGTTAAGTAATTAGTGGTGCAAAATTCATTTTTTGGTTAAGTGTATCTTGGATCAGAACTTCAATTTAGCTAGATATTGTACATATATGTATACCGGAGGAATGATGAGAATTCTAACAATTATTTTGTGCTATAGATCTCTGTTTTTCCCCTTTTCTGCATTTATCTGATTTGATGTTTGGTTTGTTGCTATAATTTGAGGGAATTCTAGGGTATCTTGTGGTTTGTTTAATCACATGTGAAATTAGAGATTGTTGGCTTGGAGAACCCTTATTTGATAAGGAATAGACCTTATCAAATGCAGAAAGAGCTCTTATTTGATAAGGAATAAACCTTCTGCAGAGGAGGCAAGGTGTGCTTCTGAATTCTGCTGACTATTTACCATGGAGTGGGAATTTCCACTCTCCAATTTAAGTCTTCTTCAATCGAGTTCGATATACACCCCCACAAAGATATGTTTTTCTGTACCACCGGCTTGGGTCATGGCTGTTTATGAAGCTGCCATTTATATCATGCTAAATGCATTACTGATGGAATCTCAGCAGCAGCTTTGAAGGGTATAATTTTGGTTTTTCACCTTGATCCTATGCACCTTCCTCTGTTAGATAATAAAGTGGCTATGGAGTATGTAAATCATTTCTAAAAAGATCATATTTAGAACTCTAAACTGGTCAAAAGAAGTCATACGACTCAAGATTTAGAGACTAAAAACAGAACTGAATCCAGAGTTTCGTTGATAATCATTAAAACTGAACCAAAAGCATGGACTATAAAGAAACTCCAAACATCCCAAAAGAAAGTCTCACCGTTACGGTACAAACAGACAATCTTAGGTAAATAGTTTAGTATAACAAAAATAGAAACCGATACAACAAAAGAAAATCTATTTAGCAATAATGAATTTTGAATCAATTCTTGAAAAACGCTTTTGTAAGCTATTAAATTCTTCTTCCACCCGTGAACATCAATCTTGTAAGCGCAAATTTTCTGGATGTAAATTTGCTTCATAGTCTTCATCCATGAGAGTTGGTCTCACGACAGCCCCAACGATTCTTCGTATTCATCGCACCACTCGATAAGATTATCACATTTTTTGCCTTACTAGATCACATTAACATATCATCAGAATTCTTTTTATAAAACACTAAAACAATAATAATTTACCATTTTGGCCAATTTTTTTTTTTTTTTTTGGCCAACATAATAAGTTATCTACTGCATTTTGGCCTTTTTTTTCGTAGCTGAATTATCCATGAACACATTTTTGTAATGATTAAAAACAATCTGCTGACTAGTCCTGAAAATGACTCTTGATTGGATGGTTACCGATAGCATATTGTTTGACTTATGATTGAAAGATCCTTATGGTGTGACACATCAAAGGACTTATCCTAACTTTGTTTAGGGTTTGGGCATAACTTCCTGCATGTGCTTCATGTGTACTTGTATACACATGATGTTTTGGTGATCTTTCTAGTGCCAAGTATGGATACATAGATTTTTTTGTAGTGTGAAAATGCTTTTATGTTCCTGTAATACTTTGTATTTGTGTATATAGAGATTGTTTATAAAGTGATTGATGTTTTCTGATCAGAACTCTTGTTAGATGCATCTGCTACTCAAATAATTATTTATTTATCAATGACCAATGTATGTTGTGCCTACTCCAACTTTTGTGTTTGGCATCTATTATTCTGATCCCTTATATTATAAGTATTCTATTCCATTTCCTTTTAATTTTGGTGTTATTCTAACGGATATTGGTGGAATGGAAGCTCAAATGAGCGCCAGTTGTTCTTCCAAATGCATGAACAAAACCCATTTCTCCCCGATTAGCCAGTAAAGAATTCCATTGAAAGCTAAACCTACCCCTAGGGCTGCATAAAGCCCGATCAGCCCGTTGGTGAGACTTGGCTTGGCCTGAGATCGGCCCGGCCCGGCCCGAAGGCTAATTCATGTCAAGCCAAGCCTAAAAAAAAAGCCCAAAATCTAATTCAAGCCAAGCTCAAGCCAACCCTTGTGCGGCTCGGCCCGGCTCAAAGCCTGGCCGAACTATTAAAATATATATCATTATTATATATATAAATAATATAAAATTTTATTATTTAAAAAAAAAAAAGATTGAAGCCAAGCCCGGCTTGAGCTTGAGCTTGAGCTTGAATCAATTCGGGCTGAGCCGGGCTTCAAGCCAAGTTTTTTTTTGGGCCGGGCTTCAGGCCGCACAATCAAACATGATTTCGGGCCGAGCCAGGCTTCAGGGCTCGATCAAGATCAAACTTAGAGCCAGCCCTACCTACCCCCCAAAAAAAAAGTTGTTACCATTGATTAAGATTCCTAGGAGTGATCATCATGAATCACATATTAACAAAATCAGAAGAAATCACTGCACAGATTCACGCCACCCTCCATAGCACACATTAAAAATAAGATTGCTCTTACAAAAACTGGGGGATCATCAAATATAGGTCAATCTTAAGAAATTAGAAGAGTTTCTATGTATTACAGCATCACCAGCCTAGAAAAGTAGATCAAACTAACACTTAGACACTAATTAAGAAAAACCCTAGTAGAACTGATTGCAATTCCAAACTACCATGAGATCATCTTGCAATGCTTTTTTTGGGCCGAAGGAGATCGAATAACGTGGAAACAGAAATGAGAAAGAGGACTCACCTAATTTGGAAATAAAAGTTTCTGAAGACGTTAACAGCTTCAAGCAAGGTGATAAGTCTCTTAGAAAGGGAGAAGAGGGATTTGGCCGGAACCCTGGAGAGAGCAGTGGAGAGCGGTGGCCGGAACCCCTTTCTTTGGTCGGAGAAGAGAGGGGGAAGAAAAAAAAAATCCGCAGAGAGAGCCTCTGCTTATTAGTCGCGAATTTTGTCGGTACCCCAGAGAGAGAGCCTCTGCTTGTTAGTCGCGAATCTCGCCGGAACCCCAGAGAGAGAGCGCCTCTGCTTGCCGGAACCCTAGAGAGAGAGAGAGCAACTTTTTTTTCCCTTCTTCGTGAGAGTAGAAGAGAGAGGGAGAATCGGATTGCCGCCCATATTTTCACTTTACTAAACCTTATAAGAAGGGCAATGTGGACCGTTGGATCTGAAAGAGGCGAGGTGTCTTGCTTGGGTTAAAGGCCAAGCAAAGATCCAAGTACCCTCATTCAAGCAGAGGAGCCGGATCCCTATTTTCCTCCTCTAAATTAGTGTAGAACCCGAGAAACCCTAGAAGCCACAGCAATACCTTCCTTCGTCGTGGCTCGTTGCAGTAGCAGCAGAAGAGATAGAGATGGATTTATCAGAAGAAAAAGTGGAAAAAGAAGAAGAAGCGGTAGTTTTAGATTTAGATGAAGATAATGAAGATGTTTCATGGTCGTCGGATTCTGAGATCGGAGACGCTCTCGATTGGTTGGATTCGAAAGCCGACACTGAAGCCGTTGATGGAGCTTTTTCTCTCTCCTCGAGGCGTCCCAACGCTCATGGAGGCCTTTTTTCTCGACCTCTTTCTTCTCCTCTTCAACCTCTCGCCAATCGAAACCAGAAGTTCTCCAATCACATCCGAGCTTCACCTCTAGAGGTTTCTATTCTTCTATTTTTCTTTGTTTTTTGGTTTCAAGTTTATCTTCTTTTTCTAGATTTCTGCTGCTGATTTCACTAGAAAATTTTGGAAACCCTAATTATTTAGTGAGTGTCTTACACTCTTAGTTAAAACTCTCATGGGCCTGATCAGTGATTGAATTTTGAAAAATGATGCAAAGTGCTCTGTTATGAAAGAATTTTTGAGAAAATTACATTGGTGAATTCTTATGTGTAGGTGAATTTTGTGTGTGTGGTGGATGATTATTGATTACTGCGTATCTATATATTATTTGTACCAAAATCCTCTTTCTATTTTATTTGTTGGCTAGTTTGTTCTAAATATGTGGGATAAGGCATTATGACTATGATGATGATATTTTTTAATTGTAATCTTGAAATGTTAGTATTGTTATAACAGTTTTTTTCGCTTTTACTGATACAATGGATGCTGTAGGAGTGGGAGGGGAGATGGAAAGTTGGCATGTCAAACTCTGTAACAACTGCGATCCGTGGAAGTGTTCGAGAGATGGCCATTGGGAGAACCAGAACTACTGAGAAATCAGACCGTGCCACCGTTGAGCAGGTTATAATTGATTGACTTTACTTACACATTTGTAATTTTTTTCTATTTCAATATATTGCAGCTATATTCCTGTATGCATTAATGCATGACATCCTTTATTTTAATTCTCTTAGTATCTTAGAAAGCCAAAAACTTTTTTCTCCTTTAGTCTGAAGATATCCACTAAGACTTATCCCCACTGAGCTTTTAATTCCTTATGAGTAAGAAACTTATACCCAATAGATTGATCTTCTCCTTTGAACAATTATCCTCTAGTTTAATCACACAAGTACTTACGATGTATCTAAGTTTCTGATGATAATAGATAGTGCCTCATTCTACATAAAGATCTATGATAAATATATTTTTGGTTCATGGACAGTTACATATTTAAATGTTTCGTTAGAATTCTAGAAACATATATGAGAGTGAACCATTTTGAAGATTTGATTATAAAGTGGCATTCATAACTTCTACATGTGTGTGTGTGTGTGTGTGTGATTGTGTCCTCTCTCTATCTCTCTCGCTGTATATATATACTTCTTCTCACATCTGGTCCTAGTTTCACCTTTCATTTGGATTTGGAGGTAATTTAAACAGGTTGCTAGCTACTTGTTAATCATCAACCTCATGAAGGGACATATATTATTATTTTTAGTGCAACGTGGTAACTCCTGAAACTTTTTTATGTGGAAGAGATAATTTGATTATAGTATTTTTCAGGCCATTGATCCAAGAACTCGAATGGTTTTATTCAAAATGCTGAATCGCGGTGTGTTTCATGATATCAATGGCTGCATTTCCACAGGGAAAGAAGTATGTTCTTTCATTTGAATTCCTCGAGGCTACTTTATAATTCTTATTTTTCCATATAATTGTAGTCAGTTAATGTTCATATCTATTTGCCTGCTTCAATTTCAATTATGAAAAAATTTGCAAGTGTGGATGATATGTCCTCAATGTGCAATCAAATTTTGTTTGTACAGGCAAATGTCTATCATGCAACAAAATCTGGTGGTCAGGAATTGGCAATCAAGGTGTACAAAACATCTATTCTTGTGTTTAAGTAAGTGCAACGACCCTTATGTGTGTTATAGTATTATAAAGCACAATAACTGTTACACACTTATTAAATTTCTCTTGCACAGTGTAGCGTTTCGTGAGAACATGTTATTACTACCCTGTAAATGTGCTCTTAGTTGGGTTGGTTCTGAAGGATAGCCACTAGTCACCCTGAACCCTTCAAGCATTGGGTTGAGTCTTCATAATCATGAATGTCCATTCCTCAACAAGCAGTCACTCTTTAAAGTTTAAAACAATTAACTAGAGTAGCCTTTTTGAATTTGATTTGTAAAACTTTAATCATTATTACTCTTGTAGCCTCTTTGAATTTGTCTTGTAAACGTGTACTATCTCTTTCTTTTGTTGTTACTAGTAAGACTGACACGTGCAAGACACGTGCTAGTATTATTTTCCGTATTGAAATTGCTTTAACAAATTAAAGAAAAGACTGTCTATTGCATTAGTGTAAAATTCTATTGGTCAGTTTATATTTGATTGTAGTGATATGCATGGAGCTGTGAGTCCAAGATGAAGCTGACAAACCAACAACCAAATTATAAAAAAAAATAATCAAATTCTTGTACCAAATATATGTGGTACCAAACGCTAGGAAGCAACTGTTAAGATGGATAGAATTGAAAGCTGGTATTGTCGTCTGAAACCACTAAGATGGATAGTGATTATAGAGTTGCTCTCAATTAAGATGCATTACCCACACTAAGCATACCATTCAAATTTTTGGTGCAGTAGGGGAGGATACCCAATGAAATTGACCCAGTTAGTTGAGATTCTGAGGCTTTAAATCTGTGGTGAAGTTCCTCAAATTTGATTAGGAATGACAATACAGGCAAAAAAGTTTCATTTCTCATCGGGAGAGCCAAAGTACAAAATAAATAGAAAAATCAAAGATACTTCCTTATATTAGTTTAGCAAAATACACAAAAATGTAGACCTTGCAACTGGGAAATGGTTCTTTTATTTAATTTTACGCTAATACACAATTATGTGTGCACTGATATAGCTTGAAGAGGTCCTTGCGACAATTCTCTAAATGAATTACATTTAGATCACGGTCCCAATAATTCAAAAATGTCAGATATACTGCTTGTGTAATAATCCGGCTGGATATAATTTGAAGGGTCTTGAAGAACAGATTGAGTTGCAACCGCAACATTTTCAATCACATCATAAGAGCTCATGAATGGATAAGAGTTGGTTTCATCCATAATCTCTAGGCATTGTACAAGAGTGAGAAACCAAAATGGCCATGGAAGAAGAAGAAATCTTTGTACCTGAAAGAACAAGTAGAGTTTTGCATCCAGAGTTTTGTCCAAATAGAATATCAGTGTCCAATCTGTCACCCACCATACACATCTTGGAGGTACTGATCTGAAACCTGATAAAATGAAGGCAGGCTATGAATATAGATAAATCTCTGGAGCTGTCTCTATGCATGGCTTACTACATAATCCCATGACATTAGTATGTATATTGAGAGTGTCATGTATGGATTCGACATATCATGATGTTTTACTAACCAAGCAAACATTTGGTTTCACTCTTGGGATCTGGGGCGGAGCCAAAATATATGTATAAAAAAAAATTGATTTGAGGGAATGGAATTTGGGGGCCGAGAAATTTTTTTTGGGGTAGTTTTTTAATTTTGAGATTTTTTTTCCCAGTAATGCCTTTGAGGTTGCCACGTGACCCTATTAATACCCCTTAATTGTGGTTAAGATTCACCCACCTATCCTTGGTTTTAAAAAAAACAACAAATTTCTTTTTGAACCCTAGTCTAAAATTCACTAACTCCTAAGGTTAAAATTATTTAAATATTTTTTCCAAAAACCAAGGATAAGTAGGTGAACCCTGAGATTGGGTGAATTTTAACCATAGTTAAGGGTGCCAATAGGGACATGTGGCAACCTCAAGGGCATAAGAGGACTCCATTAGGGGGCCCACTATATATATGACAAAAAAAATTGGGGGGGCCACTATATTATATAGGACAAAAAAATTTGGGGGGGCCAAGTATACTAAAAAAAAAAAAAAAAAATTAATTGAGGGGCCCACTATTCATACTACTACCATAAGGGTTTACAAAAAATTTGGGATTTAATTGAGGGGCCCACTATTCATACGACTCAATGATTCCTTAAATTTCCTCTTTAAATATATATATGTCTGCTATTTACAGTTTTCAGATGGCAATGAACCCCTGACTGTATTTTAAAATCTCTCGAACACTGAGATTCCAAAACTCTGCTGGCACATGTCTATTTAGACCATTTCTACTTAAATTGCTATAGTTGCAATATATGAGAAATTAGATATAAATATGTAAGACTATCAAAAACCATGACCATATTTGTTGGTTCAAACTAATTCTTAGCTTATAGTATAAGAAGGTGCTCCAAATCTCTGGATTGATGACATACAAAAGAGGCTCCTTTATAGTGGTGGAAGGTACAGAAAACACAATTCCATTACCTCTTGCAACTTACATTGTATGAAGATATATTATTCAGCTTAACTCAATAGGTATTCTACATTTGTTATCATTTGATGACAGATTCTTGTAGATTCAATAAGACTCTGTTAGTCTTGAAAATGCAAGGATATGGAAGTGTAATTTGAAAAGTTTCTAATAAAAATATATTGAAGTTTCAAATGAGTCTATCAATACCTGCAATTATGTTAAACACTCTAAAAGTACTCGAAAAGATAGGACTATCGCAACTGGTTCAATGATGTACAAGAGCTGGTGTTTTGTGGGTGTGTCCTTCAAGATTGTTGTTGGCAAGTTTCTTGAGTCATACAATGACCAATACTTTAGAAGCTGACACTCACCAATTAAAGCAAAACATTAGGCAAAGGAGGACGCAATATCTAGAGGGGAAATAATCACAGAAACTCACAGCTCAAACACCTCTAAATAACTATCTTAATTAGCTTTAAAAAAATAAATGAATCCTCTAATCAAGAATGAAATACAAACCTTCATGTAAAGTAAAAATACCCACAAGTACCCAACCCTTAGTTCTTCCCATTCTTCCAAAGAATGAAACTCAAAACAGAGAACTTGCTTAAATACCATTGAGTGACAATAGCTTACCCCTGAAAAAAATAAAAACAAGGAACCAGTGTAATGAATTAAGAACCTCATCCTCACTAATGCATCCCACATTACACATTTGCTCAAAAAGCTCTCCACCAGATGCATATTCCATCACAGTAGCCTAAAGAATTGGTGTTAATATAACCTAGAGTAGTATTTACAACAGGATAAAAAAATAATGAATAAAATCATCATTCCCTCTTCAACCATTTCAGGCCAAGTGTGTAGCCGAGAATTTCAAGAAGAAAAAATAAGTAAAGAAAGAAATCCAATCAACAAAAGGAAAAAATAAATATTCAAAGGAAAAAAAAAAACAAAAGCTCAAAGCATCTCCTTTAACTCCAAAATTTTCCAAAATTTAGGCCAACAATCAATACAACTAATTACAAAGGAAAAATATATATCTTTAAAAAAAAAAAAAGGAAAAATATGAAACTTGAAGAATTAATGACAAGTTGTACTGCAAGGCTAGTCACTTCAAGCTTGCCATGAAATCTGCCACTAAAACTTTTTCAACACACTTGATTTTCTCAAGCGAAGTTCAATTCTTCGTCTCTTGAAAAAAACATAAACAAACCAACAACAGCCATTAAATCCCTAAATAGATTCTTAAACATCCAAACCCCAAATCTGGTTGTAACTTAACAACTCATCCTTTTACCGTGAATTTGAAACCCCACATTTTACCGTAAAATGCACAATTATCCACTAAAAAAACACTATACCAATTCAAATTAAAATTCTGGAAAAAAAAAAGAAACAAACCAAACCAACAGCAGTGGACCACCCAAACGAAAGAACAAAATGTATTGGTGTTGATTTTCTGGGATTCAAAACCCTAGATGAGTAGAGAAGAGGAAGAAGTAAGAAGCTTGCCTGCGGTCGGCATCAGGAGGCTGGAGCGATAAGGTTGTACTGGCGGGAGCAACCATGGTGTTGTCATGTTGAACCTCCAAAACGAAAGAGGAAATTAATGATGAGGAGGGGAAGAAGAAGAAGAAGAAGTAGAGAAGAGGAGGGTTGAAGGCTCTGTAAGGGACTGAATGAACATGTAGAGCTTTTAGGCGTTTTGTTTGCACTCGTAAGGAGTGGAGAAGATGAGCAGGAAGAGGAAAGATGGCGCGTGGTTGATGTGAACACAGAACATAGTTCTGAAGCGGTGAAGCCATACAGAGCATTAGCGGTGGGCGGTTTTGTTTGCGGTGGCGGTTGTGGGACGTGACTGATGTGCGCCTAATAGCTGTGGGAGCGTAGCGGGCTTGGAAAAATGATGAGAGATTTATCAGAAGTGGGGTCCACAGGAGTTGTACGATACTGCTTAAAAGCAAGTGAGGGGATATGGAAGGAATTACCAAAGAAGAATCAGTCGAAATTTTATGGGTAAACCTTCGCTTTTAGAATAGGATAGATATATATATATATATATATATTTAAATTCAACCAAGGCATATGCATAGAGATTTGAGCGAAGTACGTAGGTAAAAAGAAGTTAATATTAAATGTCTAACAGATATTATTTTGTGCTGGATATTATGTCATAGATGCCTTGAGTTGTTTATCTTTTATTGTCCTATGGTACTGACATTTTCTTCTTCCCCAAATATTCCATTAGGGTTCTACCATATCTTTTATTTTTGGTCCAAATCGTGAGCCCAAATTGCAACCTTCAGACTGAGTTTTAATTTTCCAAGAAGTGAATGAATGCCCATGTATGTGACATAATAATGTGATTCAGCTTGTTCACAACAACTGCAGGGACAGAGATCGTTATGTACAAGGAGACTACCGTTTTAGACATGGATATTGCAAGCACAATCCCAGGAAAATGGTGAAAACATGGGCTGAGAAAGAAATGCGGAATCTCATGAGGTACAACCAAACATATGGCTTTTCACATTATAGATTCCTGCATGTCTTATATAGGTAGATGCATCTTTTATTACTTTGATGGTGAGGCAATGTTTTGAAATGCAATTGCGCCTGCAAAGAATGTAGAAATTCATGAGCGTTGTGCCTAGCATAATTGAAAGGAATGTCTCGGTCTGTGCTGCATCCTAATTCGAGCATAGAATTATGGTCTTTTAAATAGAATTCCCATATATGTTGTGCTTAAAATCTTGCTGCATTTGGATGTCTTTCCTAGTTTGAAGTTTTGTTCTTTGTCATTATTAAGTAGGTCCCCCTGTGTGTTGTTTTTCCTTGATCGGTACAAGTGTAACAATAGATGGCCAATCCTATAACAAACTCTGGCAGGAGAAGAGGACATTCCCTCAAACACCCTGGAGTTTCTTTCCTTCCACAATAACTAAGCTCTACCTCTGCTAAGTAGCACCCCACCATCTGCGCCCCAACTACATCAGAAGCCGGCAGGATAAGAAATCCCGAAAGGAGCGAGGAAAGACCCAACTGATCCTTAGGCAAGATTAAAAAAATAGATCCAAACCTTTGATGCAAAGAGAAAGTGTAGCAAAATTGCTCCCAGTCATTGAAACTTCACCTCAATCTGGGACAGAGACACCAGAGGCCAGATCCTAGATTTTGTTGTATATTCAACACCAGAGTCCACAGACGTACTTCTATCCTTCACTAAGAACCAAATCGACCAAAAATCATCCCCAAGTTGGTGTGGGAACACCACCCATCCAACCAGAATCTCAACTAACTCCCTCGGCCCACCTGTAATCTAATATGGAAGGCAATTGACTTTTATTTTTCCTTGTAACTTTACTCTTTGGTTGAACTACTGTGGTGAGAATACCAACTTTTGGGTTTCTCATGTACATTCACTAAAATGTGGACCATCATTCTAAAGATTAAAGTTGTGTCTCCTGTGATTTGACATGACACGTGTCTTACACATAATTAGGTGGTTACACTATGTTAAAGTTGCCGACCCAAGTATTTGGGATATGGCATTGGTGATGATGACTCTATGTTTAAGGTATACAGGTTCCCCTTTATATGTGTATGACACATATCCTTTCACCTATATCCTAGGTTTTTTTTATCGGTAATCAAGCATCCATATATTAAAAAGAAAAGGGAACTACAAAAAGCGGACTAAAAGTTCTCAACGCGTGAACTAAAAAGAGCAGGAAGGGAACGAAAAGGACAACACACAAAAACCACTGCTCGAGTGTATATAAAAATCCGTTTACCCAAATATATGTGCAATATATAATGAGAGCTATTAGCCTGTTACCCATGACCTAGGAAGCACGGATACTTTGAAAATGGAAATGTCCCCGTATCGCCGTATCGGATACGGCACTCTAAGGTAAAACTTAGCTGGTTTTCATAATTTCTGCCGTATCGCCGTACCCGTATCGTATCTCCATATCTAAGTATCGCTGTACCCGTGCTTCCTAGCCCATGACTATTGAAATTGAACTTGCATTATGCCTATTGTATTAGATCTAATTGGTAGCATTCATGGTATCTTAGTGTTGGTCGTCAAATGGTATGCAAGTTCTATAGGTAACATCCTTGTAGCAAAATCACACACTTGCAATCTCTATCATACTTCTACTATTTTTGAAAATCTCAAGAAGAATCGAACGATAAATATGCAATTCTTACAATGATTATGTTCCACTATAATAGATACCTGACCTTCTGAGCATATTCTGAAGCAAGCTTAATCTTATAAATGAATATTGAGAAACAATGCTCTGGTTTGATTTGTGATCCGGTTGTTGTAAACTTCAGGATAAAGGCTGCAGGAATTAGGTGCCCCACCCCATATCTGTTGAGGCTTCATGTTTTGGTCATGGAATTTATAGGTACTCGGTTTTGTTTTATTCTGTATTCTACTTGCTGTCATTTCGTTTCTACGATGTTGTGATGGAAAGAAAAACAAAATCCACAATCTGAACATTTTAGACGGCTATTAGAATATCGGGACATGTAGCACATGCAGAGGTTGGGGAATTACCATCCGATATGTCGAACATGAGATCTTATTCTTTTCATCCAATTGATTAACCCATTTTATCTGATGTATCATGTATGGCATGCTGTGGACGATAAAAGGGAAGAAAAATGTGGCCAAAGTTGTGATTGTCCACTCTGATTGATTCTTACCTGGATAATTTCTTAGGTGGACCCATTGGGTGGTGGTCTGGTTCCTACATGTGCACCATGTGTCCACCATGTGTTCTAATATTCTGCTATGAAGTAATTAGCCTCTATTATATTCAGATTATCGATTTACTCCACCGTAATAGCTGTCTTGTGAACTTGGATAAGGCTATATTTGACTTTTGTCATCTACTTACTGAGAGGGAAAAAAGATCTTTTTGTCATCAGTCTTTTGAGAACAGTATAGGGTTTAGGATTATGAATAGTAGTTTCCCATTTATGGATCAAACTTATTTCTTTGGTTTTATGTGGTACAGGAAATGCTGGGTGGGCTGCACCTCGTCTTAAGGATGCTGCTTTATCTCAAGACAAGTTACGCGAAGGTTATGTGGAGGTGTGTCTAGCTCTGTGGGGTCAATGTGAGATTTGCTTAATAAAACCTTTTTAGTTAAGAGGAAATCTAAG
Organism: Tetracentron sinense; assembly: GCA_015143295.1. Lineage (NCBI taxonomy): Eukaryota > Viridiplantae > Streptophyta > Magnoliopsida > Trochodendrales > Trochodendraceae > Tetracentron > Tetracentron sinense. The sequence continues at coordinate 55,146,548 of CM026554.1, read as the reverse complement.
GTAATCATTTGGGGTTGTGTGGTACCAACATTATACTGGTGCATCGCACATGCATAAGTGTAATGAGTTGGAACCCACTATTTGATGATTCCATGAAGGATTCTTCTTAACGGAACATTGACCTAGAGAATGATCGAAGCTGTCTATTTTGTATTTTTTCCCTGCCACCAATTGCTATATTTTGTTTGAGCCTTTTAAAGCTTGCGAGATCAAATGGTTAAGATCATCTAATCAGTTTGATGCTTCCTTGGCGTGACCCAATGAATGATGGGTGTATCCCTTATCCCCTTTTCTGTATGTCAAGTGGTGGAATGGTAGATAGTAGACACCATTAGATTTGCTCCAAAGTTAATTTTTTTGAAAGTATCTGTGAACTTTACTTCGAAGCAAGAAGGTTGAGGATTTAAGCGTGCTTAATTCAAAAAAAAGAACTGTAAAGATTGATTCCCCAATTTTGGTTGTGAAACTTGATGACAATATTTTATTTATACTTACCAATGCTAATTATAATATTATATTGGCCATTTTTTATTAGGGTAAGTCTCTGTTACCTTTTTAATTCAACCATATCCAGATACCGATCAAAAAATTCAACTATATCCAGATTCCAGAAGCTACCAGCCAGTTGTTAAGCTTCAGATACGTAAAACAACTATTTAGATAATACCCAAAAGAGACACTCGTTTAGTTGGTAAGCTGTGGTCAACCCTTGCAACTTCATGGTCGCGTCGTCACGATGCAGTAAATCAACCAGTTGAGCATTGGACTCCAACAATAAGTCCATAATAGTTGCATTTGGTTTCCTGTTAATATATTCCATTCCATATAAACCTGTGTCCTAGTCTGCTTTGGGAGAAAGAGATAGTACTTTACCGTTAAATGGTCTTGTAACTACTTACACTGAGTGCATAGATTTTGATTGTTGCTGCTATGTTTTCCTAGGTAAAACAGTTTGTGTTATGGTTTACTGGTATGCAAGAAAGATAACAATATGATGACCTAGATCATTATAACATACTAGCGGGTGGCACGTGCGATGCACGTGAGAGCGAGGGGAAGAAGTTAACCACAGTTAATAGGAGTTAAAAGGGACTCGTGTTTTCACCACTTACAGTGTTAACCCGTGGGTGCGATTGAACTCTCCCCGAGTTCAATCGTGATTGACTGTGATTCTATTCTTTAAATAGATTAGATGAGGGTAGTTTGAGAATTAAAGTAAAACATTAAATTAAAGTTTTGTTTTATATAAGGGTAGTTTAGGAATTTTGAAAAATTCAGGCTACGCCAGCCTCTCCCATTATAATAGTAAAGAAATGGCCTTGGTCTCTGACTGTCTATTACTTATGGTCTATAGATGGTCTTTGATCTGGACCATCCTATTGATGAGCCACCTCTTGTACTGGCAAAGGTTTAAAAATCGCTCTAGTTGGATGTCCCTAACGGTCAAGTAGCAAGAATGATACAAATTATATGCTGATGCTTAGATTTTTAATTTTTACTCAGTGTTGAAGTTAATTTTATGAAAATAACTTTTAAGCATTTCTGCATCAGATGATTGTGGCAATGCGGACATTATATCTAAAGTGCAAACTGGTGCATGGAGACCTCAGTGAATATAACATACTTCATTTTGAGGTAAGCCAATTTTTTCCCATATTGAGCCAATTATATTTCTAATTTCAAAATATTTCATCATATGGCTTTCTCCAATTTGGCAGAATCACTTGTACATTATTGATGTTTCTCAATCTGTGGACCTTGACCACCCTCATGCCCTGGATTTCCTACGTGAGGATTGTGTTCATATTTCTGTGAGTTTATCCGACACAGATACCTAGGTACATTTTTGTCTCCAAGAAAATAACTGTAAGCCATGATAGAAGTTAATCAAGTATCTGGTTGCTTGCAGGATTTCTTTAGAAAACACGGGGTAGCTGTTATGACAGTTCGAGAATTGTTTGATTTCATAGTTGATCCATCTATTGCTGATGAATCAGTGGACAACTATTTAGAAGAGGTTTGCTGCATATTCATACTAACTAATTTTCCATACGGATTGCTTGACAATCTTCATTACTCTTGCTTCATAATAATTTCAGGTTCAGCAAAAAATCTTGGCAAGAGGAGATATGTCTCCAGAGGACGAAATCGCGGACTCTGTATTTGTTCAGGTACTTCACACAGCGGTTATATCCTCTTGTGGTAGTCTTTTTTTCACACTACCTATTCAACAGACTTTCAGAACTTAAAATCTCATTCGTCACAACCATCTTAATAACTTAAAATAGATAAAAATAAGTGATGGTAATGATCCAAACCCCACATATCCCAGAAAACGAAAAGTTTACTATCTACTGATAATTGCAAGAAAGTCATGCACCACTCAGATTTTAAATTAGTGATGGTAATGATCCAAACCCCACATGTCCCAGCTCTCTTCTAATAGGATAGATAAAAATAAAAACTGTTCCCCCTGTTCCACAGATATCTATCTGCTCTTGGTAATGTTCAGAAAGCTCTTGACTTGGAACTCAACAAATCACACTTCGTCTTTACCTGATACCGGTGTCAGTCAGTGTAGTCAAGGCATTGCCTAGCCGTTTTTTGAGGATCATCGCCTAGGTGCGCCGCCCTAAGCGGGCGTTTTTGCCCGCTTATGTGGGGTTTGGATCAGTAACTTTAGAAATTGGATGATCCATTCAGTTTTGCCAGCTTATCAAGTTTTTGATGGTGTGGAAAAATGTCATTCCCATCAGAATAGAGAGATTCATTCATTTTATTTTTGTGATATTTTGACACTCCAGATGTAGTCCCAAAGCAGGCTTTTCATTTAAAGTCATTATTTTTTTTGTAACTTGTTGTATGTGTACCTGCAGTCCTTCATTCCCAGGACACTAGAACACGTAAAGAATGTTGAGGAGGATATAAAGCGGATAACAAGTGGCAAGGACACAGAGGATATATACTATCAGACCATAACAGGACTCAAGCAGGCTCTCCCAAGAGTTCAATCTGCTCGAGCCCAAAGTACTAAAGAGCAGCAGCAGCAACAACAGAATACGAACCTGGAACCAGAGCCCCCTGCTGATCCGGCTGGTCATACCAACTCATTTGACAGCGCAACAGAGTCCGACACGGATGGATCTGAAGAGAACTCAGATGACCCAGAAGGAAAGGGTTCAGCATCTGAGACCGAGACACAGACACCTGTTGATCGGAAAGCTGCTCGGAAAGAGAACAAGAAGAAAGTGAAAGAAGAGAAGAGGGAGGCTCGTAAGACTAAAATCCCGAAGGCCGTGAAGAAAAGGAAGAAGAAGGTGTCCAAAGCCAACAAGACCAGGTAAGCAGTATTAACAGCTAACATATGAGGTGTACATAGGTTATCTATGATTCAATCTTTTCCTCTTTAGAGCAGTTTATTTTATTTCGATGATGAGAAAAGTATCCCTGTAACAAGGCAGATTACATTTTCGGCAAAACTTCTAAAACAGCAACAGTTTTGACTACCTGAGTAACAATATATTTTTATTAATTTTTTAAATCTTTTTTACGGCCACTGAAGAGAAGATGCAATATTTTCTTGTCATACCTCAGGTTGTGACATGGTGAAGGGGTGGAAAGGATGAAATACGAATTTGTAGTGTTTACATTGGATGTGTCCAGAGAAAATTGAGTTGGTTATTGTCTTGCTCCTTGTCCTCACTTTCCCTGCAGTGTTTAACAGGAAATAAATAGCAATTCAGTATTGCTCTGTTGGAGGCCTGCAGTGAATTCTTGGGTCCCATGCATCTTAATGGATCAATGCGCTAAGGATTTTCCAGCTGGACAGAAATAGAAAGAAAATATAACATACGAGAACTTCTTGAACTAACCCCACTTTTTTTTAATCCTATCAAGAAGCAATTTAAAATTGATTTGAAATGGAAGGCTAAGCTCAAAATGTGTGCACAGAACAATCATTTGAAAAATTCGAACCGGTATGCTTGCTACACTTCATACAAGTTGGGAAGTAAAGAATGGAGACCAAATCAACAAAGAAGAAGAAAAGATTATTGAAGCCATTTCCATTCAACTGTGATTGACTTTGATCAACACCATTTTCAAGCAATAGAACGGTTAAAATTTTGCCTCATCAGAAACCATTCTAGTTTCTCCACAAATATGCGAGTCATAGCTAATTGCCCCAGACCAACAATATGTAACCATCAAAGGGTAATTAGAGTTTAATTAACCAAAAACTGCTGCTGCTACATTCATCTGAAGGTTGAATTTTTTCGGTATCTAAGGACGAACATCTTCAACTCCAGCCAAACTCTCCAAGAATGGAAGTAATTAGAGCAGTTCTTGATTGGAATGGTTGAGGACCAGCCTTATCTTTGCAAATGGAAATCTCAGGTATGTTAACTATTTTCCATCATCAAACCAGCTCACAATTGGGATTCCAATACTCACTTGAAACCCAAATGCCGAGACCCTTGTTTTACTTGCGTTTGTTGCACACAGCTGCTTCCAAATTAATAAATGATAACTTTTATGCCCTCGTTAAGACCTAAGACTATAATTCAATGGTTCATATCAATGCATAACTAGCCCATGTATGTGAGATGGAGAGGGGATCGGATTTGATCGGGCTCTCGCCAGACCAAAACCATCCGGCCTAAGTTCATTGTCCGCCATGTGGCGATAAAAAGGGGAGAAGATATCAAATGGGAGAAGTCAAAAAACAAGAGGGAAAATGAAATGACTTCCCTTTTTATCGCCACGTGGTGGCGGACGATGAACTTAGGCCGGATGGTTTTGGTCTAGCGAAAGCCAGATCAAATCCCATCGCGATGGAGAGTGACCTCATGAACCCTAACGAAGCTTAGCACTACCACATATTAGTTTATTATATAGAGATGATAGAGGGAAGAATCTAAGCACCAACCATATATGCTATCATATACTAATAGGATGATAAGAGGCGAAAATTATGAACTCTATTCTATATATTATATATATTATTCTTCAAAGACATTTTGCACTATCAAACTATTTAAATCCAAGCTCATCACTTTTGAAATCCATTTTGCACTATAAGTACCTTATAGGGACACATGGATTAGTACCGGGGCGACACATCATATAAGCTTACATGCACAATTTAATCAGATACCATTTTTGTGTTGCAATTACAGTTTAATTAATAGCTAGAATTCTTTAACTTTCTTTCATTGGGAAGATGAAATAGAGATTTGGATCTATAAAAGCTGAAGATTCGCCCGGGGGGTATATGTGTAACCCAAATCCACAAGTTTCAAGGAACAAGGTTCATTCAAACGGCATATTATAACTAGGAAAGCTTACTAATAAGCAATGCTCATTAAAGTCTTTATTTAGCGGTCTCTCTAAAAAGATGACATGTGGTAGTCTTTTTTAAATCCGAGTATTTGATATTAAAGATAGGTCCATTAGAAGACACGTGTCAAAAAATCAGTCTGATCGGATGTATTTTGACATTCCGATTAGTTCATAATTTGTCAGTATTAACTTCTAAGGTTCACTAAACCCTAATTAGGTTATAGAAATGATTGATTTTATCAAATTTGATATGACGGTGTATAAATGTCCAATTAAACTGATTTTGTTGTCATGTGTCTCTCCAGAGATCCATCTTGACATTCAACATTTGAATTTTGGAACAATCCGTTATGTGTCACGCTAATAAGGTACGCCGGTTGAAGGCTTTAATGAGCATAGGTCATTTAAATGCTACTCCTTATAACCATATCAAATGTTCATCGTTCGTTTCATTTTAGTTTATTTCCATGTGTACAAAGTCATTTTGGGGTTTTAAATCCCACCTCTATCTTTCTTTTGACCCGCTAGAGCATCTTACTATAGGTTCTATCTTATTATTTTTAACTTGTCGTTGCATATTTTGCACTTGGTAGCCAAAATCATGCAATATCCGTGAACCCTCGCTCTCAAGCCTCTCTCCCGCTCTTGTTCTAGCTCCACGCTCTAATTACTTAGATTGTACGTAAGAATAATGCTATGGAGACGGGTGGTAGTCTCCACACAGTCACCAAAAAGTAGTGTGCAAACTGACATTGTCAGTGACCTAAAGGTTCCCTAAGTAACAAATTTCAACTAGACACCATACCTCATCAGAATAATGATTTCGTTCTGGTGAGTGTATAGTACTCACCAAGTTTGTTGAGTGAAAACTATATATTTATCTCTTTTTCCTTAGTGTGGTTCCACACAAATAATAAAATAAAATTTCTCTCTCCCTTCCTTTATTGTGGTCCCACACAAATAATAAAATAAAGTCTCTCTCCCTTCTTTTATTGTGGTCTCTCACAAATAATAAAATAATGTTTCTCTCTCCCTTCTTTTTTTGTTTTCCCACACAGATAATAATATAATGTTTCTCTCTCCCTTTTTTTTTCCTCCTTTTTTTTTTGTTAAATTTGTGAGGCTATTGGGAATGTTTTAAAAAAATTGATAGTCAAAGTAGAAAAAAGTGAGTTTTGGCTATTTTGGTTAGTAAAATTTGGTGAGGCTGCTAGGAATGCTCTTAGGGGTGGAAAACTCGGGTTCAAGTTTAGGTGTGATGGTTGAGAGGTCCACCTTGTGTGTAACCTAACTCTTAATCAACGAATTAATGATGACACCTACCCAATAAAAAAGTAAGAAAATTTGACTAAATCTAAGGGTTCATTTGAGTTTGTTAGGATTGCCCTCAGAGTCACCCTAATGTTAAAGGCCCCCTCCCCGACAAGGGATTTATTAAAATTTCCCTTCTTTGCTTCGAAATGATGCAATTATTAGGGACGCGCTCTTCCACTGAGCTAATAGCCTGTTCTAGAACTGGAATTTTTCAACATTAATCGATATTCAATTGATTGGTCCGAGGTTATCGACAAAAAGATTTGGGTGGCTCCATGATTTTTATGCGCACAGGCATCCCAAGTAATTCAATCTAAAGTATCTATCCTTTTGCTTAATTGAGATAGACAGAACGATTGTTGGGTAACACCGGTGATGCCAGAAGTCGTTACGATTTTATGTGGTTTCTATTTTATTTAATATCCCTGACCAGTATTCTTTGATTACAGAATGGGGTAATTTGGTTGATGATTTAACCTATGTTAACAAAAAGGGTTGGGAGAATACTGAAAAGGGTGTGAATTAAGCTGATAAAAAGTATATTTAAAAATATGTTTTAATAGAAAATATGACTTCATATAGAGTGAAATGACATAACAAGATTTACGTTACTGACCCCAAAATAGTTAGAACATGGTTCTTGTTAAATGAATGAATCCAAGGTTGGTGGATTAACGATTTACACAGTTAATTAAGATCAAGATCTTGGTAGCTAGATTAACCAATTTACTCCATTAGAATAATGAAACGTGATTCATGTTGCCTATCCCAAATAGTTAGTATGAGAATCAAGGTGATATCAGATAATACTAACGAGTTTTTCCAATTATACGCAACCCACTCTTATTAATTTATAATGTACATTATTCATGGCCTAAGGATCCCGCCCTTGAGTTGGGATATAGGCCCTTCAAGTTGAGATCAAGGGTTCGACTCTAAACAATAGGCTAGTTACATAGGATTTTGCTAACGGCGTCCCATTCTTAACAAAACAACAAACATAGAGTCCCACCACACAGTTACAGTGTACCCTTAATGGCACTCCCAACAATATTGTTGTGTAACATCTGATAGTTGCAAAGTTTCAAATTATGGCCGCGGATTTGCGGCGAACGACACAACATGCCAATGGTTTCTTCATTTCTAGTGAGAGGCGAAGGCACTCTGAAAGATCAATGACAGAGTGGGATGGAACTGGAAGCCAGGTGAACTGGTGGAGAAGGCGTGCGAGCCAGAAATGAACTGTGGCCAAGCCTAGAGCCTTACCTGGGCATACCCTACGACCCGACCCAAATGGTGCAAGCCTTAGGTCCGAGCCCATGATGCTGACCTCTTCTTCCATGAATCTTTCAGGTCTGAAGGTCCAAGGGTTCTTCCAAATGGACCCCTCATGAGTTATGGCCCACATGTTAACCATTGCCATTGTACCAGCTGGCACGAAGAACTTTCCTACGTGGACATCGTGGATGGCAAGGCGAGCCCATGAGAGTAGTGGGCCTGGAGGGTGCAATCGGAGAACTTCCTTCACTATGGCTTGAAGGTAAGGGAGATTGGGAATGTCTGAGTCTTGCACCTCCCTATGATCATCACCGATGCACTGGTCTAGCTATTGCTGGGCTTTCTCTTGGACGTCCGGGTGTAAGACCATTCTTGCCATTATCCATTCAAGAAGTATAGCAACCGTGTCTGTTCCCCGAAACATCATCTCCTGTATATCCAAAAAAAGAAAAAGTAGATCATATTATTTTGCTTGCAACCCGAGACCGGACACTACTTGTTGATCTCGTAAAATCATTTTACGTTATTTTAAATGAATCATATTATTTTGCTTGAATCAAGTTATTTGAGTAAACCATACATATTTTGCTTGAAACAAGTTACTTCAGTGAATCATGCAAATTGACTGATTGAAGTAGAATAACCTGTATTAATTTATTTTACTTGATACAAGTAAAATAACATAAATCATGTCTTTTACTTACGGATGAATAAGTAATCAGGATGTTAAGACATCCCAAATTTTTAGACGCCTAAAATCCTGTCAAAAAATGTAACAGTCTCAGGTTGCCCTGAGACCGCATAGCCAATAGAGTGAGATGTTACCTGACCACAAGACAGCCACAAGGCGATGTATACAAAATGAATGAGAGATAGAGAGCCACAAGCTGATTTGTAAATTTCTTTTTAAGAGAGTGTTCTTACCCATAAGACAGCCACCATGTCCGAATCACTCAACCGGTCCTCTTGAGGTAAAGTCAACAAAACACTAAGAAAGTCATCTCTACCCTCATACTCTCCATTCCTTTTCCTCTCTTTTATAATCTGACCCAAAAGACCGTTAACTCTAACCGCCAGCTTATGACACCTTCTCCTTCCCCACAAAAGTCTAAAAACCCCAAAGGAAAATAATCCTCCCAATTGAATTTTGAAATCAACTCATACCCTTCTTTAACCATCAAACCTAACTCCTCCCCTTCCAAACACACACACCTCCCAAACACACTCTCCACAACATTCCTTAAAGAACCCTTTTGCAATATCTCCCTCACCTCCACAACACCTCTCTCCTCCATCTCCCTCCAAACTCCTTCCAACATCTCATCGACGATACGTCGCCGAAGGCCTTCGAAGCCCGAAATTCTCCTAGGAGAGAACATGTGGTTCGCGGAAATTCTTCTTAGATGTCGCCAGTATTCGCCCGAGGGAGAGAATCCGATGGCGCGTTCAAACATGAGTGAACGAGCAGATTCCTTCACTGGACGATTAGAAAAGGCTGACCCACATAGGATTTCCTTTGCAGTTTCAGGGTGGCTACTTATGACCACACGTTTGCAGTTTCAGGTCGATACAGCGGCTAATTTACGATGAGCTATTGAACCCATTAGAGGGATGCTTCCTAGCAAGGGCCACCCAAATGGGCCACGGAGTTTTGGGGAGTTTTCATGGTGGTTTCGCCATGCAAAGCCTCCTGGTACAAGCCAGAAGTTGGAGATGAAAGGGAAAATGAAGAAGAAAAGGAGAAGAGACCATGTGAATTGGTTTGTGGCTTCAAAGCAGAAGATTAAGAGACAAAGGTTAGGCAGTAAGAACGTCTTCATGTTGTTGAATGGTAGGAGATGAGAGGAAATAGAAATGTCTAGAGACTGACTTTTGTCGTAAGAGGATCGCATGTAGAATGATTTGTATATATAGGGAGTGGAATGTGATTTCTTTTATGAGGAATGCTAGCCTTACTCTAAAAAATTCGACACTCTTACCAGTAAGGTAGGGCTAGCACTCGTCTTTCCTTATGAAAGGTACTCTATGTCAATCTCACCTAGGGGTTCGTGTGTTGTTCTTCGGACGTGGGTCTGGTGAGTGCGTTTGCATAAGCTAAGCTGCATAAACATTAGAAATCTATGAGTCCACAATAGCTCCAATCCCCGCACTAACCACTAACCGTAGGTAAATGCTATCCTAGTTACTTGACTGAGGAGACGGATATGAAAATGCTAGCCTAGTTACTCGACCATTAATCTCCCCTTGAAATTAAAACGTCAAAAACCTTGTAAATGTGGCCATCAAAAATGTTGACTTTACTTTGAAAATGATATTTTAAAAATGACAATGTAACATTTTTTTTTTCGTGTGTGTTTAATGCTTCAAACTCGAGGAGGGGAGATCTTCTTTTACTCTAAAATCATAGCCCTAGCCCTATTCCCATGTTTTTTCTACTCTTATTTCCGCCGACCAAGTGTCTCAAAAGCAACTTAGTTAAAGCATACATTTTTTATAAAGTTGGGATAGTTGATTGGCTGAGGTTGAAAATTAAAAAAGCCCAGGAGTAGTACACTCCTCAAGTTTTCAAGTTGTTGGGCAGGTGTTGTCCTCTAATAATAAGTCTTGTGGAAGTTAGAAGCCGATCATGACATGAGGTGATCCGAAGTTTATGTGAAGGTGCCAAATCCTCTCCAGTGATAACCGATGTGGCACATCCGGTTATCACCCCTAGAGGTCGCCACGTGTCTCCTTTGACACCCCTTAAACATGGGTAAGGTTCACCCACCCCTAGGGTTCACCCACCTATTTTTGATTTTTTTTAAAAAATATTAATTCTATTTTTAAAATTATAGAATTGTTTTTAATATTAAAAAAACTTTAAAAACAGTTTTTTAATTTTAAAAATAGAATTAATATTTTTAAAACAAAACCAAAAATAGGTGGGTGAACCCTAGGGGTGGGTGAACCCTAGGGGTGGGTGAACCTTACCCACGGTTAAGGGGTGTCAAAGGAGACACGTGGCAACCTCTAGGGGGATTGATAACCGGATGTGCCACATCCGGTTATCACTGGAGAGGATTTGCACCCTTATGTGAATTGAAGTAGCAGTTTTGTCAAGTTCTGTTGTAATATTACAAGGTGGTACCATTGCGTTTACGCCTAAAAAGGGAGCTACATCAAAACGTTTTCAAGCAAAGTTCATATTTAAGCTAAATTTGTTTATTATTTATTCTGGAGCAATTCTCAAAAGGAAATTGCTAGCCCGGCTTGCTCGCCCCATTACAGATTTTTTTTAAAAGCAAAATGCTCCGAGAAGATAGCGTCCTAATGGCAATCTATTTGATTGTATTGAAATATTGCATGTGTGAAATGTACACAACTTTTAAAAATAGTTCATTGTAACATTGTATAATTAAAAAAAAGAATGAATTTTTTTTTTTTTTAATGAGATTCTTGAGAAGAAATACAGGATCCTGTTTCTGGCGGCAACATGCTATTGGGTAATGGTCCCACTTATGGGGTCAAATCAATACTTTTGAAAAGGGTATTGCGGTGAGGCACAAGTAAGTCCATTGTCTTTTTGCTACAAGGGGTGGGTGTGTTGGGGGTAGAATTCCCTATTCTTTTCTTTTTTTTGAAGATGAATTCCCTTTTCCAAACTCCCTTCATGGGAGATTTTGTAAGCTCCGGGTATCTCTTGAACCAGTGCTCATTTTCATATTTAAACTTTTTTTTCGGAAAGGTATTTAAACTCTAAACTTAATCCAATTGTCTCATAAAAAAAAAAAACTAAATCCAATTGTTCTTTTCATTGGTGGTTTTTTTTAGGTAGTGTGTCGGTATCATTTATCTACAGTTCGACAGGGCATCAATATCAATTAAACTATATTTCCATGTTAGTGTAAGTAGGGTGAATGGGTCCTCCATCCATCCACCTCACTTCTACCAAATCCTTTGTTTGTACTCTAGATCATCTAGAGTAGCTATCGGACGAAAGTCATCTGATAGCTACGAAAACCCTTAGTAAGCTTAAGGGTGTGTTCGCTTGACGAGAAAGTAGGTGAAAGAAAAGAAAAAAAAAAAAATTCTTTCAAAACAACCATCTCAAAAGATAGAGGAAGTTTTTAGGAGAAATTTTGTCACTTTTGAGAAAGTGCAAGAAAATAAAAGTGTTTCTTGCAAACAAAACGCAAGAAAACTCAATTTTTTTTTTTACTTTCTCATCAAACGAATGCACCCTAAGGGTTACTAGCCCAATTAGAAACATTCAACAACTTTTTATAACTATATGATAATTTTTTAAAAAAAATTGGGTTAATATCCGTTCTAGGTTAGGAAATGGTGAAGGCTTCAACCACGCATACCCTCGCGGGATCCAATCCCCGAACGAAACAAGTGGTGTTATGCACACTGATTTTTGTTCGATAGATACTCTATAGCAACCTATATGATTTGCTAGTTAGCGTAAAAGGGTTTGTGGTAAAAATAACTTACAAATACCTAACAACAAATACACAAAACACATAAGGTACATGGTTCACCCAATTTGGGCTACGTTTATGGAAATGTTAATTATTCACTAAATCAAAACAAAGAGAATACAAAATCACTCTCACAATCTCTCAAACAAAGTTCTCTCTCTCAAAATAGTTTGGAGTGTCTTAAAAATCCTACACCCATAAGTATCTTATATATTAGGTTTGAAACTAATTAGAATTCTGAAATTCTAATTCTGGCTTTACGGCACTCACTCGAGCGAATTGGTTACAAGTTTACTGCTCAAAAGTCCATCTTTCGCAGTCGAAACTCTGAGCTATTGGAATACTCTTAGCTCGAGTGAATTGGTCTACGCTCGAGCCAACAAAGACTTGTTCGAGTGAACTTGTTTGTGGCAAAATGCAACAAATGCACGACAAGATTGAGTAGGCCTTCTACCACACTACCCAAGAGAACTACCAATCTTTTAGGAGTTGCGTATTTTAAAAGACTTGAAATTCTCTCGAGTTTTAACCAAACTCCAAGGAGTCAGGTTACATCCCACAAGTCAACACATGTCCTTTTTAATGCCCTTTAACTATGGTTAAGATTTATTAACCCTTAGAATTCAACCATCTAATCATAGTTTTTAGAAAAAATTAAAAATTATTAATTAAGGTTAAAGTTGTTAACCAGAGTTAAAAGAGAAATTAAATAGGCTTTTGTGTTGTAAACTACTTTAATCTATAGGAGATATGATGGGTAATTTTGAAATTGTACCCCTACAATGAAAATTTTTCAAATAGACACGTGAAATACAAAAAAAATGCAGTCTATGTATTTGTATCCCTGAAATTAGGGCTGTCAATGGATTTAATCAAGATCCAAATCCGATTAGATTAGATCCTGTTATCCTATTATAGATCTGTCTAATTATTTACGTAACCTAGATCTTGATAATCGGATCAGATTCAGATTTATAGATCTATAGCTATCCTATCCAATTAAAATCTAATTCGATTGCATTTAACCCTAACCCTAAATGCTAAAGTGGCATCATATCTTTCTTTTGCAATTGCTATCCGTTGGCTGCAAGGACTTGTAAGACTGTTGCCTCACTCGACAGGAACTCGAGCCTTCGCCTCCCAAACCAGAAGTATGCGACTTGCATGAAACTAGAGAGGCAGAGGCAGAGGCAGAGGCAGAGGCATTTTGATCCTTGAGAAATATGCTCTGCAACGTGTTTTAAGAGGAATTAAAGACTGTTCAGCAAAGGCAACATAATTCTGGCAGCTGGGTCCCAACAATCAAATTAATGCTGATAGCGACGTCCCTCCTCAAGCCACGCCTGTACCACCACGTTCTCTCTTTCTTTTGTTTGCAACTCCTGCTTTATTTGCTCTTATTGGGCGGTGGACGCGTATCACTTGTGTTTCTCCTTCTCACTTCAACCCCCCCCCCCCTCCCCCTCCCCCTCCTTTGGCCACTAATATCTGCCTGAATGACATTACAATCACATGTCCGTGTCAGACCAGATTGCTATCATTGACACGTGTTAAATTTTGATTATTATGAGAAGGGAAATAACGAATGCCCGTCCGCTGTCGTCATTGGTCCATCCGACCTTGGTTTTTGAAAAAACATATTAATCTTAATTAAATTAAACTTATTCATAATTAAAAAGGACATATGGACAGACATTTGGCTAAAATGAAAAATGATTTTACCTTAATTTAATTAAACTTAATCATAATTAAAAGGGACATGTGGACCAACACTTGGCTATAATGAAAAATGCCCTTAAGAACGTTGATTGAATTTTATTGTATTTAACAAAATTGTTCTTCTACTTATCATCTCTATCTTCTCTACTAAGTTTTGACAAAATTATCCTCACACTCTCTACTATTATAATGAAAATATACTCCTTAAAAACATTGATTGAATTGTCACTATTGACAAATTTACCCTTTTACTTATCTTCTCTAATCTCTACCTATTATAAAGAGAATGACAAAATTATCCTTAGCTTATATTTCCTCTATCTCTACTATTATAAGGACTATTATTATAAGGGTATAATATACTAACCTCCTTGAGCTTTGACAAAATTGCAAAAAAAAAAAAAATCCTCTATTGTTTTTGAAATTACACGGCCCTCTTCTGAAATTTGATGAAATTCTAGAAACTTCTGTTTCTAAAAATACATTTGTTGCCCAAGTATTGGACCCTAAAGGGGGGGGGGTGAATAGAATCTATGGGAAATTAAAACACTTTCTATTTTCTTAAACGGAATTTAAACTATATAAGTTAAAAGAGAATAGAAATTAAGTGATTCTATCAAGCAATGCAAAACAATAAAATAAATAGAAGAGTTAGAAAGAATGCAAACAAGTTGACATATGATGTTGTTCACGAGGTTCAACAACCTGCCTACGTCCCCGCCTCAAGTTATACCCATTAAAGGATTCACCACGATTTATACCCAATCGTACAACCTTCTTCCGGGTGAAAACCAAACCGTTACAATCTCTTTCCGAATAGAGGTCACACATTACAAAACTATCGACTTCACGGACAAGACTCCCACGGACGTCTTGATGTTAACACACTCTTGATAAAAAAATGTTTACAATCTGATTATGCTTCTTAAATAAGCTAATAAAGGCTTCACTAGAAAATCTCTTAAATGTTGGTGAATAACTCAAAAACTAGGATTTGAGACTTCTAAGTTGAACTCAATAGATTTGGCAATCTAAGCTTTGAGTGAATGATTTGATTAATTGGAAGTATTGGAGTTATTTTTTTTTCATTCATAAATTATTTCTATTTATAACTCCTGCAAAGATATAGCCGTTAGAGGCACCTTGAAAACTCAAGAGCCGTTAAAAACTAGTCGTTGGACGTTTCTCGCATGCACTCATCGACAAGTGCAAGGATGCACTTCCCAGTCGTCGACGAGTCGGATGATAAAAACAGAACAGTAGTTTCTGCTACTTCACTCATTGACGAGTGTGAGTTACTCAAACCCACTCGTCGATGAGTCCTCTAATTTTTCTCAGAAAATTTATCTTTGCTTAATCAAAATAATGGACATGATTTTCATAATCTTATACCTTATCTTTAATAATATATTTATCATGTTTTAAGTCTTTAGATTGATATTCAATTGGGTCTTAGGGCACCTATGATCAATCTAAATACTGAGCAATTCAACCAACCAAATTTTGAAGATTTCTTACATAAATCCTAAGTACTCTCAAAGACTAAATAATAAACTATAAAACCTTCTTGTGAGTCTTCAATCTTGATTTTAAGTAGATTTGGCTTTAGCTTCAAGATTTGACTTGGACTTTGGGCATAATCTTCAATATGCTTAATTTGATTCAATTATTTTATTATAATTTGATGGAAAATCTTTCTTGCTTAATTGCTATTTTCATCTTTTTATCTTGAAAATTGAATTACACTTAAACTCAATAGAACATTAGTAACACAAATATCATTCTATTATTGTGTTATTATCAAAATCAAAGATGTTACCTTAGGTCAAAAACCTAAAAGCTACATACATTGCCCTCCTTGAGGTTTGATAAAATTACAGAACCTCTCTTTCTAAAATTATGTTGTCCTCCCCTATCAAGCTCACCAAGTTGACCATTTTTTACAATTTTATACTCATTTATTTACTCAAAAAAATGATGTCATATGACCAAGTTAACTGACTTCAATAGGGGTAATTTAGGTAATTTAAAATGTTTAAACCATAAAAATCAAAATCTATTTATGCTAGTAACGAATATTAACAAGGGAAAATCTATTACCAGCAACTCAAGTAGATAAGAGGAGCAATGTAATTTCAAAAACAAGAATGGAGGATTTTGTAATTTTACAAAACCTCAGGGAAGTTAAGTGTAATTTCATAAAGAAGAGGAAGGTTTTAATAATTGCACCAAACTTCAAGGAAGTTAATTTCATAAAGAAGATGAAGGTTTCAGTGATTGCACCAAGTCTCAGGGAAGTTAAGTTTAATCTCATAAATAAGAAGAGAGGTTTCCGTAATTTCACCAAACCTCAAGGGAGGTCAACGTAATTTACCCTTATTATAATTTGCTATTGATAAAATTACCCTTACACATATCTTCTCTATCTCAACTATTATAATGAGGAGAACAAAATCCTTAAAAGGTTGAATTTCACCATTAAGAAAATTATCCTTAATCTTATCTTCTCTACTAAAATGTTGAATGAATTGTCACTATTGATAAAATTATACTTACACTTATCTTCTATGGCTATTATATAACGAGAATAACAAATTTACTCTTACACTTATATCTTTATCCCTACTATTATAATTAAAATTTGACAAAATTATCCTTACACGTGTCTTTCCTATTTTCCCTACTATTATAATGAATAACAAAATTACTTTTCCACTTGCATCTTCTATATCTCTACTATTATAATTAATTTCATTAATAATAGGTAGAAAAGATAGAGAAGGTAAGTGTAAATGTAATTTTGTCAATAGTGGTAATCCAATCCATGTTTTTAGAGGTCATATTCTCATTACAGTAGTAGAGATAGAGACAATTACAGTAGTAGAGATAGAGACAGAGTAATTATAATATAATAGTAGAGATAAAGAAGATATAAGAGTAATTTTATTATTCACATTATTATAATAGATAGAGATAGAAAAGATAAATATAAGGGTAATTTTATCAATAGTGGCAGAAGTCCTACCACATTATGCAATATCCCCAAATTTTTCTCTCTTGAGATTCAGGAATAGTAACCAATTCAATAAATCTATTAATTTTGTCAATAGTGAAAAAATTCAACGTTTTTAAGGCCTTATACTCATTATATATAAGATAATATTAGACACAAAAGTAAACTAGATTCTGATGATATATTTAATCAATAACAACAATAGTAATAAAAGCAATTCTATACATATTAAAGAAAAAAGAAATGAAGCTTACTGAGATCACAAAAAAGCCACAGGTTAAGGCATGCATGCTTGAATGAATAAAGCATATACCAGTGATATAGCATCTCTTCCGTAGAATGATTGTATGGCTTTCTATTTTCAGCTTTCTTCTTTTTTCATAATCTTTTATCATGTTCAAAAAACAGCATACAAAACAAACGGCCCGGTTAAACCATACAAGTATACGGCAAGATGGACACAAAGCCCTTGATGCAACTAGGAACACCTCAGCGGTGGTTACCAAATTGTCAAAGAACCAAAGACAGGTAGCACAGAATATATATATATACACACATACATCAATTTTAAGTCGTAAAAAAAGCTGAAGAACAGACCTTATACACAAGAATAACATGAAAGTGCATCATCTTAAACAGCTACAATACCGAAATTAACATTTACATATCATAAAAGCTTTCAGCTATCTTCGGCATCATATTCAATACAAATGAGTAAATAAGATCCTATTAAACTCGGCAATCCGCAGGCTGCAATTTTATTTTATTTTTACTTCCTAGTATAGAACGACACCTATTTGCCATACCTAGAAGATTTCTAGTTTCATTCATTTGAAATAGAGAGGTCATTATCTTTTTTAGTTATTGATTATGCAAATCCCAATCATACATTCAACACCTTTGTGGAAAGCCTGCATATTATATCCATTGTGCATAGATCCTCCCAGCAATAGGAAAAACAGAATGGACCCCATGTTTCCATTCTCAATAGATCCCACCCACTCCTCAAAACAGCTCAGTGTCCCACAAACTTCCATTATAAAACCCTTAACCTGCACTACAAAGCTATGGGATTAACTCAACCCAAGACTACACAAACCATTATCAATCCCATATTCTTGTATGAAATTTTCTATGATCATTGTCCTAATTTTAAATTCTGCTAGCCCCAAATTAAAATACTGGGATCCTCCTTTTAATCCAACTTTTTACAAAGAGGTGGCCCAACTGCACCAAGCACCAAGAATTATGGACCTCAAGACCACCAGAGACTTCATATACTCTCAATCTTCAAGTTCCCCAAAGGTGAATCGGTCACCAATAACTAACTTTTTGCCGACTATATTGAATCCGAGGAATGCTAAAGCAGACGTGGGCACCCTGTCTCCCAAAAAAATCTCAACAATTCCCTCTTTATTGTTGGATAATGAGGACTGACTCTGCCAAAATCATGGGGGTGCTATATAGCATATAAAACACAGGCCACTTATTCCTATTTACTTGGGCAGCCTAGCAGCTATTGGAGGATGCAAATCTACAATTGCCTAGAAAACCAGTCTACAAACAGTCCACCAATGGGACTCTGACAACGTATTGTTGGATCACTTGGAAGGACTATTAAAGAGACACAGAAGTGGATTGTCTTTGCAATAGAAAATGTTTCTATACCAGACCCTTCCAGTAGCACCTCTAAAAAAGAAAACCAAGAAAGCTGATCAAAGTGGGATGAATGTTATCCTTGATTCTTTGACATTATAATTTATAGTAATTTCCAACATTAACGCGTCTAATTAAATCCACTTAATTCTCAATATCTTAATTTGGTGATATACTTTTCCGCTAATGGCAAGGTGTACCGCACAAACTTGCCAACTTACCACTTTGTGCCAATAAGAGAGATACGTACTTGTAGGGCTGCAAGCGGATGAATATCTCTAAGCCTGCAAAAGAAATATATAATGAGGTACGGAATAAATGAGATGTCTCAGGATTTCCACCAATTATAATCTGTTACATAATGGTCCCCAGAAATTTGTTCAGCATACCATTCTGCTAAAATCTTCTCAAGCTAATAAGCCTCATAGTTAAAAGACATGGCTCCAACTGCAACTTAACAAATGCCAACACTTGTAAATGTTAATCCACAGTTGCTGCAAATCTTCATGAATAACTGAGAAAACTTTGGCAAGTCTAACTTGCCTCAGCTGAAATTTTGAACCCTGATTATAGACTACAAAGTCAAAAGACAAATAGTTTTCAAGGTAACACTGCTCCCAGTCAAAAATTTAGATGCTTGCTAGTCATAGTTGTGCTTAGAGGCTAAAGGTTAACCACAACAAGGTCCAAACCTTAATGTATCAATTTCTATCCCAACTAAATCATAGATCACACACAAGTGATGAAGAAGACATTTTGACTTGAGGATGATGATACCAAAGGTTGAGGTGTGGGAAGGGGCCTGGGTAGCATAGTTAAGAAATGACCAATAAAGATGTGAATCTTAATTAATCAACAATTTTGGACCATCTTGGACACTTGAAGAGGTTACAGTGCTGTGCTAAAAGGGGCAAAGAAAGAATCCCACGAGAAGAAAGAATCCCACGAGAGCCAGGTCCACAGAAAAGCAATGGTCCAACTAAATGGCCGTTGCTTTACACCCAAAAGCAGTGTACATTTCCAATTATTTTGGTAAATGTTTTTTTTTTTTAATCCTGGAGCACTAAATATGTTCTAGGGAACATTAACAGACCTAAGAATAGTTATTGCTCTGGTCCCAGCAACCCATTCAGGGTAACAATGCAACGGTTAACCAAAATATGCTGTACAAGAGGGACAAAACTTGGATAACATTGACTAGAATAAGCTAGACACACTAGGCTGCATGAAATATCAACATTAAACATATATTGGCATTTTGAGTTGCATCTATGTTTCACAATTATTGTCACCAAATACAGACCACATAGACTCATGGGGCATTAACGATTAGAGGATAGAGGTGAGAGAAGCACCATAATAGACAGTGTTATGCATATCATGTAATATTTCGTCTTACAACAACTTTTGGTTATTAAAAAAATGCACTGCAGTCCAGGACAGTATGTGTGTCACAGTTGGATCCAATGGTCCTACTTTCACATGCCATTCTGAAGATGACATGATTTGAAGAAAATCTAATGAACAAAAAAGGTACAAGTTTTATAAATTGGCTAATCGAATTGAGTCAAACAAGCCATCTTTCAAGGAGAAGAAAATAAGAAAATTGGGAACAATATGGAGTAAAATACAAAAACAGTTCCTGCTATGCAAATTAGACAAGATGCCAATGTTAGAAACAATGTGCCAGACATACAATCATCATATCAAAATTTTGTAAGCTCGCCGAAACTCGGCAACATTTCGGTATCGGACTGAAGTCCCTGCATGGAAAATTCAAAATATCACTTTGCAAAATGTTGGAAATTTCAGAATTTAGGCTGGCATTTTGCAGATTTTTAAAAAAAACTTTTTGACCGAAATCAATGAAATATTGCAAACATTTGGAAATATCGAATGACATATTTTGGGAAGAAATTTTTTGTTTCGTCAGAAGTTTAGATTCATTTTGTGAAACTTCAGAAAATTTTAGATTTTGCCGATTTAAAGAAGTAAAATTAAATGACGAAAAAATAATGCCAGATTGGTTAAGGGGTGAAGGTGTAATATAAAATTTCCGAACATTGTTCTAGTAGGTGGTACCTTTTATACTTACCATAGGAATGTAATGTTATTACAGAATTTACTTCATGCAGACTGAAGAATGATCATAGATCACTAGTTTTCATACAAGATAAAGAGCGCATGGCGAGAAATTCTCTTTTATAGAGCAAAAATTTATAGCTAAATTAGTAATCAGATAAATAGTTGAAGGATTAGGCAAACTTTGAATATTGCCTAAAAGTTAGTTGACTATGTTGCTCAAACACTTCGGTAAATCGATTGTGAATATATAAGAACTAGATGATGTCTTATTTGGACTTGTTATATACTCATAAGATACATTTGGCTAGCGAGAACTTACTATGCAACAAGTGGTAGTATGTATTGTATTCACGATAAATAAATATAACAATATTTGTAATCTGGCAACTAGTGTGCTACGGTGCGTTATAATACAAATTATTAATACACTACTATAAAGTATGCATAGAATAACGACGCCAAAAGTGAAAACACACACACACACATATATATATTTCTTATAACAACTTTGGCGATGATATAATTAAAAGCATGATGTCAGATTAAAAAGACATCAAAAAATGAAATAAATTATTGGATCCTTGGCCAAAAGTGGTTGTCAAAATATTTTGACAATACAGTAACACAATTTTCTGATGGAAGTCATGCAGCAATTCTTCAAGAAGTACATCAAATCTACCAAGCAAGACTAGTACCCCTTGGATCATTTAGACAAAGAGACCCACTATCAGTTTTCAACAATACCTAGTGAAACCATCAATTTCATTGATCCCCCGTGACTTCTTTTTTTCTTTTACCATAAATAAGCATCTGCGCATGTTGAACATGCAGTTCACATTTCTTTCTCCACAAGGAAATAACAAAAAGAAAGGATAAATCACGGAAGCATGACCTAACCTTCACAAAAATTGAGAATTTTTGCACCAACTATCCAATTTATTTTAAATTTGATATATCTGATAGTTTTTAGGGCTCCTATGTTGACCATATGTAGATATTTTCTTTCCTTCTGTTGGTTCACTCGCCATGGAACCCCTCATGTTGATTCCCCATTTTTTTTTATGAGCGATAGTTCACTCCACTGGCGAGGAGCGATCTATTGCTCCTCGTTCTCACATAGCTGACCCTTCAACTCCCATTAACTCAAGTTAGTTGTTTTAACCTTTTAGTTTTTTTTAAAAAAAATCTAAAAACCAAGGGTAGATGGGTGAACAGTAAGGGTGGATGAATCTTAACCACAATTAAATGGGGTTAGAAGGGGGACATGTGGCAAGAAAATGGGAGCTGAGACTCCCCTCCTCACGTCACCGACCGAGGAGGTGATTATTTTCCTTTTTTTATATAGTTGATTCTCCATTTTTTATAAGTTATCTTCCTTTTTTTATATAGTTGATTCTCCATTTTTTATAAGTTATCTTCCTTTTTTTATATAGTTGATTCTCCATTTTTTATAAGTTATCTTTTCCGGGAAAAAAATAAGACTATCAGATTAGTTTTAAATAACCCTAACCCCATAGGCCCATAATATATAAACTTCTCTTGTTTCAGCACTGTTAAGCTAACAATAAACGAGGACTTGATGTGATTTTCATAATTAGGACTAGAATCAAAAATTTATTCAGGTCTGAATTGGATTTTCAGAGGACTAGTGAGATTTCTAGCTAGTTTTCCCATGATTCCAGTGTAGATAGCTCTTTCTGAGTTTGAATACTCTAGTTGGAAGGATATGAAAGTACGTACATCTCACCAAGGGAACAAAGTGAAAGACCAAAAAACTAAAAATTTCCCTATGATATGTGTTTCGATCACTTCCTTTGGGGTTTAGGAGAGAGGAGGGAAAATTGGTACCTAGTTGCCTTGAGACTGCGTGGCATAGCCAGTACTTAGTTTCCGAGTCATGAATCAATGTGGCACAACTTGATTAGGGAACCAGAAGCTAGTTCCCTTGATCCCACAGATCAAAGTGTCTTTGCAGAATAGCATGATTTGAATCAGATGCATTAGGGAAACATTTAAAAAAAACAACCAACACCAATTACCATTTTAGTGAAAAGGTAATCTGAGCTACCCACAAATTGAACTAAAAGGACATTCACACAGAAGTACAAGTAGTGCACATGGAGGACACTATCTACTAATGCACCAGTACAACCTAGGAAATATCCAAAGACACTTTGACCTCATACTCTCTTTCCTAATTTTCAAAAGCATAAGATAGATCATCTGGTTTGGATCATCCACCCAGGTTGACTTCCAGTAGGAGCTCTTTCTAGGTAATTCCATCAAATGGTGTGTGTCCAACCTGCATGAGCACCACATATAACACCATGTGGTCAACGGATCCCGTACACAATAAGTACGGCCAGTCTCCATTCTATAAGAAACATTTTGGAATGAAGTTTAGACTTGATCACAATCTTCTGACCAAAAGGCAGAGATTTAACAAAACCAATTTGGCACATAGACAAGCCAACAGGTGGTTCCTTCTTTAGCCAGAATCCACTTGACATAATCAATACTTCGTATAGTAGATACTCTTCATAATTAATCAGTTTAGCTATGGAAAAACAATACTAAGTCAAAATCAACATATGAATGGTGGAGGACATGTATTGCTTAATCTTCTACATATCTCAGCTTGGAGGACATCTCGATGCAAAATGAACCTTCCAATAAAAATTTCAAGCACTTGCAATATTACCTCAACTATGGACCAAATGTTCGGCCTATCTAGGAGGAGGTGGAGGAACATGGGATTTTGCCATTCCCACCCACGCGACGATGCCAACTGCAAGGATTATCCATCCAAATACGTCATACTTGAGATCACTGCTTTTCTTTTTCTTAGAACTCTGAAATAGACAAATCAATAATCACTTGGGGGATGCTTCAGTTGACCAGGAAACCAGGTATGAAGAAGCAATTTAAAGATAAAATCAAACTACCTTGTGCACATAAGACCAAAGTAATTGTATCAAGGAATTGCAATACACATATACATTAGTATTAGAAATGAACAACACCCCAGATATAGTGTGGTTTAAATCATGCTCCAAAAAAGGTTAAAAATCTAGGACCAGATAAGAAACTAGGCCAACGTGTCCAGCTTGAGGGATACTTTCTAACAAAAAACAGGCTTACAGAAGTTGAGGTGGAACCCTTTTTCTTAGAAAGTACATGCAATGGGCTGATATTTTAAGAAAGAGGCATGATCTCTTCAGTCAATAGTCAATTAAAAGCAAAGTCGGGTTTGTATGGGTCAACATCCTAGAGAGAGGATGCTGACAAATACATGGTCAACTATGGTACATTATCTCCCATAAGTCAATTTACAAGACCATTCCCCATTTAAAAATGCTAAAAAGTGAAATAAGAAAAAAATTAGAAAAAAAATTAGGATAATTTCCTAAAGGAAATAAAGAAGTGATGTTCCCCCAACAGAACATTACAGTTGAGGTCCTGGAAACTGGAAAGAAGGAAAAAAAACATTCTCTCAGGTATGCAACTTGCGCCAGGTTCAATGCCAACCGGGCTTCTGGGTTAATTTGGATTGGACTTTCAGACAATGAGTTAGGAAATCACAGTCCAGCCTGGGTAAAGGCATCAGGAGACCTGACTCCATCCAAGCACAACTATGGATATAATAGTAACTTATGTAACTATGCATGTATAATTACAATTGTAGATATCTAAGGGAGTGTTGTATGAACTATGAAGTAATAAAGTTATTTAGTTCAGCAGTATGACACATTTTTGGGCCGAAGAGGATGAGTCCATTCTCGCCATGCTCCTCACTTGGTTTTTTTCACAAATCCAACTCCAGTTGGGGTCAAATGTTGGCCCAACCTAGTCCAAATTGCACCCCTACACAGCTACGCTCGGTCTTCTTCTCCTTGTTTATTTATTTATTATTCTGGGAAGGGGCAGATTCTTGGTACCAACTCCAAGGTGTGTATCTCATTACATCTAGATGGAAAAATCAGTAACGTAGTGGAGTATGAGGATTACCACTACAATGGTCATCGTATGTTTTCATATTGTTGATACAGTTGGCAACAGTGGAGCAAAAGCAACGTCCTACAGTTTGAACCAGGTCTCATCCACACCCCATGGACTAAATTGAGGTCAACAAAACATTGGACCGAAACTACACCTATGGCTCCCCCTACCCCTTTCTCGACCTCAGTGAGTAATTGTCTCCCAACAGTTTCACCATTCATTCTAAGAGATGTAATCCAGTAAATATTATGAACGTATGTATTCTCCAGTTGTTCATAGTCAGAAAGGAAGGAAAGGTGGGGAAACAAAAAGAAAAGGAAAAAGACTACAAAGTAAACAAAATGGAAAGGATTGTAAATTACAATTCAGTAAGCAGTAACTATTCCTGAAAAAGACAAACAAAGATCTAAGGGTGGGAGAAGTGAGAACAACTAAAGACATATTCCTGAAAAGACAAACAAAGATCCGAGGGTGGGAGAACAACTAAAGACAGAAGGCCAAAAAGAAAATTATTAAAATATGCAAGAGTTATTTCTGCTGCAGACGGGGGGAAATGGTATAGAAACGTCACCTTTGCATTCGAAGAAGTAGAAGTTCCTCCCCCCATAGCCTGTTGACCAAAACCATGCTTATGGATCTCCATATGCAATTCGGGAGCCTAAAAAGGATAATAATGATTTCAGTAATGGAGCTCGGAGAGAATGTCAAATTAAGTGCATAGGAGAATATTCTGGTCAGTCAGCAAAAGGATCATAATGATTTCAGTGATGGAGCTCAAATAGAATGTCAAATTAAGTGCATAGGAAAATATTCTGGTAAGCAAATTAATTAGTAATAAAATGACGGACTTTAGCCAGCGACTATTAGCACAAACTACTACTCATATTTACAATCAATAAATAACACTTACAGTCCCTTGTTTGCTTAGTTATTCAACGAATAATTGAAATTGAAAAAAAACGTACAGTCTACATGATTATGCAATACCCAATCGCACCACATACCCAATCAAATAAACTCATAATGCCAGCAAATAACCACAAATGTTAATTAAAAATTTTAATCATATAATACAGCAATATGAATATTAGCCTCTTTGTTGGCCGCATTAACCTCTTTCATACCCCTCTCCTACAAAATGACTCCAAACCAAGAATCAAACTAAATTGTGTATATGACTTCCAAAATGGAGTATAATATAACATTTAATAGGTAGTTCTAACTTCTAACAAATGTTTTAAAACGTGAAGGCATGAGGCGAGGCGTAAGGATCTCAAGATGCGTGAGGCATGAGGCTTAAGCCTCACAAGAAAGTTTCATGCTCTCTCATTTTAACAAAAAAATAAAATATTACAAAAATTCAAAATTTTAATGACATTGCAGACCCAAATTTTTTCAATGTCTACTAGGGAAATAGTGTGAATTAGACTCAAATGGTTTTAAAATCCTAATACATTAAACATAATAAATTAAGTGTTAATTATAACCAACATAACCATCATCATTTTCAATGCCTTATCGGAAAATAATTGGTGTTATTTTTTACTAGTTGAAACAAATTTAAAAAACTGACATTTAAGTCTCAGTTGTGGCTAGACACTTAATTTTAGTCAATGTATGAGACGTTTACCATAGGCACAAAGCGAGTTTCAAGGCGTTAGGTGTATGCCTCATGTGACCCTCATGGGATTTAAGCCTCTTGATTGAGCCTCGAGGCGTTTTCCTTAAGCCTCGCCCCGAGGCGAGCCTCAAGGCGTAAGCCTCACACGCTTTTTAAAACACTGCTTCTAACAAATCTATTTTATTCTCAATGGTTAACGAATATGAAGAAAATATGATAATTATAAAAGTTAATACAATATTGGGGGGAGCAAGAACAGAAACAAGTTTACATCGGCAGCGACTCACTTGTATACAAAAACAAAACCCATCAAAACTCCCTCTTTGGCGAGCTCATCCTCGTTGTTAATGACCGACCTTGAGGACTAAAGAGAACAAGATGTTCAGAATAAGAAGTTGAGTTCCAAGTTTCCTTTGAGATGTAGGGTAAGCTCCAAGCTTCAGCCTGCTTTCTAAATGCCCAACCTATTATGCAGCTAGAATTTCCTTCCGCTACAAGTCTACAACTGCTCTTAAATTTAGGTCCCTAGAGATTTTAATGCCTTGATGAAGAAGGAAAAAAACTTGGATTTGTTCGAACCACAAGTCCCTAAAGAGACCTGAAAAAACATGAAAACTCTACCTTCACAATCTTGGGAAATACCTTTACTACTCGAGGGTCCAGGTTTTCAATAGAGCACCCATCAAACTATAGCTTGATAACACATTCTCTTGGAAAGCTCAAAAATAAAGAGTGGATCATTGAGAACATGAAGATAGAGCCACTATATTCTGATTTCTCACAAATGCCATTGCAAGACACTCCGAGAAATTCCTTCGAAGAAAGGATCTAATGAGCTACCATTATCAACATTCAATTAATGATATCATTGTAGAACTATAAAAATATTGCAGTTTTACAAGAAGCTCCCTATATCAGTGAAGTTGTAAAAGAGTCCTTGTATCCCTTGCAAATTTACAAAGCTCCCTAAAGTCCTCCATGAAAAAGACCCTAAGTTTAATTATTTGGTATTTGGGAAATCCAAGATTAGGGTTTGAGGAAAAGAAGAAGAATGAAAAGAAGATTAGAGAAAAAGAGAGAGAATGACGAAATATGATTAGTCTCTCCTCTCACTAGGCTTTATTATTATAATAATGAAGACGACAATATTACCCTCAAAGAAAGAAAAGAAAGACCAATTACCACAAGGACTATAATACCCCTAACTATACATCAACACTCCCCATCAAGTTGGTGCATACATATCTATCATGTCCATCTCACTCAAGAGTCAAGACTCAATGGAATTGAATAATACTAATTCCTTTGATCAAGATATCTGCCAACTGTTCATCTATCTTCACAAACAGAATGCACATATGTCCACTCTTCAACTATTCCTTGATAAAATTTCGCTCTACTTCTATGTGCTTGGTTTCATCATGTTGAACTGGATTGTGTGTAATAATGATTATAGCCTTGTTGTCATAGTACAACTGTTGTAGGGGTGTATCCGAACAGGGCTAGCTCGAAGTTCGGCTTGGCTCAATCAAGCCAGGCTTGAGCTCAAAAAATAGGCTCGATCGAGCCGAACCGAGCTATTATTTGAGTTTGAAAATGTATTCAAGCCGAGCTTGAGCCAAGGCCTGTTTGATTTGGCTCGACTCGAAGCTTCAGCCTGATTAAGGCTCGACTCGACTTGAATATTATATAAAAAATAAAATAATATAATATAATATCATTATTATATATAAACAATATAATTATTATATATTTTTTTATATATAATAATTATATTACTTTTATTTTAAAATAATTTCTTAATAATTCAATCCGAGCTCAAGCCAAGCTCAGCTTGAGCCTAGCCAAGCATATTCGAGCCAAGTTTGAGCATAGATGAAAAAATTTCAAACCGAGCCGAGTAGGGCCAAGCTTGGCTCGAATACACCCCAGTACAACTGTGCTATACCCTGAATAAGAAAACCCAACTCATTCAAATAATTGTTTTTTACTCCTACACATCACTAGATATCCTCCAACAAAAGAAGAATAGCCTAAAGTAGACCTCCTATCAGTAACAACTGCAGTCCTAGTCAGCATTTGTATAAGCTTTAACTTTCATGTGCCCATGTTTCGAAAACAACAATCCCTTTCCAAGTGATGACTTTAAATAGCGTAATATCATGTATGTTGCCTCTAAATGTAATGTTATGGAAGCATGCATAAACTGAATCACAAGACTAACTATATATGCTATCGGGACAAGCCAATGAGAACTATATGAGACAAACAACTAATCTCCAATACCTTTCTGCATCAATGAGAGAATCCCCACTATCGTCCCATACCATGTGGTTTTTGTTCAATAGGAGTATCGGCAAGTTTACATCCCAACACCCCCAACTCCTACAACAAGTCAAAAAAATACTTCTTTGGGGATGTGAGAATAGCTTTTTTTTAACTAGCAACCTCAATTCCAAGGAAATACTTCAACTACCCAAGAACCTTGATATCAAATTCCTTCCCCATATACGTTTTCAGCTTATGAATCTCCTCTAGATCATTTTCAGTCAACACTCAACACTATATCATCTAAATATACAATAAGCGTTGTGGTCTTTCCTCAACTATGTTTAACAAAGAGAGTATGACCAGCTTGACTCTGCTTGTATTTATTTTTTATCACTACCCCCCTGAACCTCTTGAATCATGCTCTTATAGAATGTTTCAAACCATAAAGGGCTTTCTTCAACTTACAAGTCATGTCTAATGTCTCTAGCAAACCTCTTCCTTCAAATCCCCATGTAGAAAGGCGTTATTCACATCAAGCTATATGAGGCCAATCATGATTGGCGGCTAGAGAAAGGCAGCAATGAGAACAGTCTCATACCATAAAAAGTCTTAAGAACATACATAGTGAAGAGGAGCCCAAGCAATTTTCAACATATGTCTATTTTTATTTCTGCAATACCATTTTGCTTAGGGGTGTCAACACAAGTTGTTTGATGAATTAACCCATGGTCAGAAAAGTAGGACTGTAACCCCTACATATACTCACCCCCATTATCAAAACGAAGAATTTTGATTTTGGTAGCAAATTCGGTGTAAACCATTTGATGAAAAAAAAATTGGTAACCATTTGATGAAAGTTTTAAATACATAACAAGCATCACTTTTGGCGTTCAACAAGTATTTTATGTAACACGAGAGTAATCATCCACAAAAGTAACAAAGTATTGATAACCAAAGAAAGATATTGTAAGAGAGGGACCCCATACATCACGATGTACAATGTCAAAAGGTGACGCACTTCTATTAAAACTAGATAGATGAGAGGTTCTATAGTATTTAGTTAATTCACAAGTCTCACGACTCACAATGAAGATTACTACTAAAAGAAAAAGTAAACAACTAAGGAAACACTCTCTTTGAGAACTAACAAGAATGAGGGATGGCCTACAAGATGATGCCAACATGTAAACTACTCCACATTGCTACTCTAACTATTGGACTGGTGAGCCTGGCGAATGGTTAAGGACTGACAATCCAACAAATAAAGACCATTCTGCTCATTACCACTGCAAATCATCCTCCTCGTCACAAATCCTGCAAAAATACATTGGATAAGAAAGAAAGTGACACGACAATTCAAATATTGGGTAAGATTACGCACAGAAAGAATGTTAGTAGCAAACTTTGGAACACGAAGACCAGAAGACATACATGGAAGAAGTGACAAACACTACCCTTTCGGCCTTCCCAGAAAAAGAAGAGTAGGAACCATCAGCAATTTTAACTTCATCCCTATCAAAGGTCCAAAACAAATAATATATGAGGAGAAGACTGTAGGCATACCAGTTATGTGATCAGAAGCTCCTAAATCAATAATCCAAGAATGGCCATTGGAAGTAACAGATGCATTGAATACTGAAGTAACTCAGTGGGCCAATGCTGAGGTGGTTGCAACAGATGGTCCTTTAGGTGTGACACAAGGCGTCTGATAGCATCAATCTCTGTCTGGGAAATTATTACAAATTCATTACCCCTCAAAACTTGTAGTGAAAGGTTTCTCCAGAACTGTGGGAGAGGAAGGTATGGAACTCACAAAAGTCAAACTCACTAAAGCTACTGAATGGGCACTAGAACCTCTAGTGGAACGTCCTCTTCTTCCCTACTAAGGATGGCCAGGCAAATACCAACAAGTCAACTTAGTATGGTGAAAACGACCACAATGTTCACACTTCAATTTGTCTTGATCGTCTCTTGAGACTTGTGCCTCTACCACCACTTTTACCTCCGCTGGTAGAGACTAAGGCTAACTGCTCATGTTACAGTCGCTGCTGAAGCATCACACTCCTACTTTCCACACTCTGGAGGTAAGCATATACCTAATTCAAAGAATTGAGTGGTTCTTTTCTTAACACCCGAACATGCATGTTGCATTTGCTCATAATCAAGATTCAGCCCTGCTAACAACTCGTAAAATACGGTTTCTTTCTACCAAGTACCAACTTCTTAAACTTAGTGAATTGGAAGGGCAATCAGGTTGAAAATTTTGATAATGGACTAATTCATACCACATCCTACGGAAAGAAAAGAAGTAGGAAGCTACAATCTGATCTCTTTGCCTTGTATGCAGTATACTCTGTTGTAAATTGTAATCGGTAGATCTTTGAAGTTTCCCCGGCTGGGAGTACTTCAGAGCCACAACATCCCAAATTTCTTTAACAATTTTCATAAATTAAAAAAAAGCTGCTAATGTTTGCCTGCATGGAGTGCAAAAGCCAATGGAATTCTCAACTTCTCACTTGTCATACAACAGATTAGTAGGATTTGGCTATGTTACTTTACCATTCAAATACCTCGTTTTCATTCTCTTTTGATGAACAACATAGTCGATTAAGACCACGCCAAGTAGTTAGTCCCATCAAGCTCAACTGTAGTAATTTAGAGATTTGGGCTATCACTTTGATTTCCCATAGGAACGGAATAGGTATTTCCAAAGTTTTGAGTAACTGCAGACATCTAATTGATCTCACTTGGTCTTCAATAGGTTGAGTACACACTTGACACTCCAACCCTTCCTACAACTAACCACGCACCCAAACAATTGTTCCAAATCTAAAGGAGCACAACCACACCATTTTTGAACCAAAACAACAACATATAACGAAAAAACAGCAAAATAGCCTGAAAAATGATTATCAGGGCTTCAAAACTAAACCTAATGGCTCACAACTTTCTCTACAACAGCACAAAAAATGCATCATCCACTTGAGACCAATCTCAAATAAAACCCTTATTTCAACCTGGTAAACAGATTACTATGAACAAGTATTTTTCAAGAATTTTCCTTATTTTCACAAAAATATATCATAAGCCTCTCAAAACTCAACCAAACAACATAATTCTTGATTCAAAATTCATCTAAAAACACGATCTCCGGAAAAATATCATTTATAGCTCAGTTCAAGACCTGGTCATACGACTGCTGGTGCCAGCAACGTCTCCTCCTTCCTTTGATAGCTCTGGTTTGAAAAGATGATCCTCCTAGGCTCTTATACCAAGTTGATTTCTTTGGTATTTGGAAAATCTAATATTAGGGTTTGTGGAAAAGAAGATTAGGAAGAGAGAGAGAGAGAGAGAATGATTAGTCTCTCCTCTCATTAGGCTTTATTATTATAATAATGAAGACGACAATATTACCCTCAAAGAAAGACTGATTACCACAAGGACTATAATACCCCTAACTAAACATTTACACCTTGCACAGTTATTTTGTGCCCAAAAGCATAGATGGGCCTCCTACGAGGGTTTAAGCCGCAGAGGATAAGGCCCACACCTAAAACATGTCCAAGTGATACAGGTTACATGAACAGCCATACACCCACCAAAATGGGTCGGTCCAAAATGGATCATGCACCCAACAAAGTGGGGCGGCCCACAAACACAAGAAAATGAATATGGACTCCATCCCCAATAATTTGGGTGAGGCCCACTAAAGTCTCCAAAGTCCCCAAAGCAAATTAAGTGGAAGTGGAACCTAGAATCCTATCTCAAAAAGTCTAAAAATACAAGACTTGGAAGCCAGAGAAAATGAAATCAAAGCTAATTAACACATGAGCTCTAGAACTCTCTAGATAGAAGCAAACCAAGAAGAGCAAGCATTCCTCCAGAGTCGAGAAGAAAAATAAGCTAGTTCTCCTCTAGAAGCCATCTTCCATTCTTCTCAGCCGATGAAGAGCAAAGCCCGAAAGGAAAAGAAGACACAATATACATCTTCTTAGTCAATCAAGTGCGAAGCCGATAAGGAAAAGCCACAACACACACAAAGAAGATCGAGAAACAAGCTTCAGACCTCGTTCTCATCAAATCTAATCGTTAACCAGAGGACTCCTTGAGACATGTACCATTTTATTTCATGATTCAAAATTGTAACTTGATCCTCCATCTTTCATGATTATGTACAACACAAAATTTATAGCCAAAAGTTCTTTTTCTTTGCTCCGAAATTCCCCCACAATATGGATAATATAGAGGATCTCCAAAGAATACAACCCCCGAATTCCAAAATGAGTCTCATGCAATTGAGAAATCATGTTTAAATGGAAAGTCCCGATTAAGCTACACAATGTTTAAGAAATGATGGCAAATATCTCTCATCATCTCACAATGACTGAAGTCATGATTCGCTATTTTCTCCTATTTTTTACACGTCGTACAAATGTAGAGATAGAAATAGAAAGGGAGCTTTGTTCTTCATTCACTTATGCAACATATAAAAAGTATCGGTCTTCTTAAGAGAAGGCAACCAAACAAAAGCTTTGATTTTGGGATAAGACATTTGATTCCCATTTTCTTATGCATGTAAAAAAGGAGGTAAAGATAGCAATGACTTGAAAAATAGGCATGCCCATAACTTTAGTCTTTTACGATTCCCTAAGCGTGGCACAACATTTGTCCTTCAATAACCTAAGGAAATCTAGTGCCTAGGAAAGTTCTTGCTGAGACATGATTGGATAGGGTTGCCCAGGTGCCATCGCCTAGGCGTTGAAGAACTAATGACAAGAAAGGTCAATTAAGATCCACAAAAAGTTAGACTTTGATTACATAGAATATTAAACTACAACATATTTTATTCAATACCAAGGAGTAGAAAAGTTTCCCCAACAAAAGAAAAGTGCCAAAAAAAGTGTCGAGTGTTATGGAAAACTTTGTCTAGGATTCCCGCATTTGAATCTTTATCTTATGAAGGAGAAATTCGAAGGTCTTTGCTTCTTTTTATTGGTTTTGGCACTAAGTTATTACGTTGTTTTGTTTTTTCATGTTTACAAGGCCTACATTACTTCACTACTTGTTTAGAAAAGTATCTTATTTAATTTTTGCAGTACAGTTATGGACTCATATTGCTTTATTTATAATTTAATTTATGCATTTAAGAAGAGTATTAACATCTTTATTTTTATAAATAAAATAATGGTTGCCTAGACAACCTGTTACCTCAGGAAACCTTGTCACCCGAATGCTTTTACTACCTTGTATTAGACTATTAGCTATTCGTGGGGTCAAATTTGTATATCACCTATGTTGGACAAGCACGGACATGGGTGTCGAACTCGGATATGGGGTGTCAAACACGGGAAACCCAAGAGAATAAAAAAAGATTCAGAAACACAGGAGGAAACTTTAATTTTTTAAAAAAATTATTCTATTTTAAATGTTATTGAATAATACAATATAAGATTAAAAAATAAATGAATTAAACATGAAAGCAAAATTATTGCAGTTAGCACTAAAAATATATCACAAACTACAATTCATTGAATCGTAGTTCTTCTCTTCTTTTACTACTGGCTTCTCTTTTTTAATGACGACAGTTAGAATTTGCTAAAAATTATGCTAATTATATGCAGTTGTATGTCATTTTAGCAATGTTTTAAAATGTGAAGGCGTAAGACAAGGTGTTAGGACCTCAAGATGCGTAAGGTGTAAGCCTTGAAGTGTGAGGCGTAAGCCTCAAAAGAAAGCTTTGTGCTATCTCATTTTAACAAATAAATAAAATATAAGAAAATTTGCAAAAAGATTCAAATAGTTAATGATATAGTATAAATATATACACAGAGAGAGAGAAAGAGAGATACATTTATATATATATATATATATGTATGTATTCATGTACAATGTGTGTGTTCGTGTGGGTGCACGTGTATATATAAGAAATACTTTATAAATTAGTTAAAATAAATAACAAATTATTTTTAAAAAGGATATTGAAGTCTTAGTTGTGGCTAGAAACCTAATTTTAGTTAATGAATGAGACGTACGCCATAAACATAAAGCGAGTTCAAGGCATGAGGCGTATGCCTCATTTGAGCCTCATGAGGTTTAAGCCTCAAGGTTGAGACTCAAGGCGTTTTCCTTAAGTCTCGCCCCAAGGCGAACCTTGAGGCATAAGCCTCACACGCTTTTTAAAACATTGCTTTTTAATATAATAAATACTAAAAATTTATGGGTGTCAGGCGTGTCTATGTCCAAAATGCATAGATTTTTCTCATACGGATCACAACAGGCGTGTTTATGTCCGTGTCCACACGTTTCAACACAGGACACGCCTGTTATCTTACAGAATCTATGTAACACAGCACATCACCTTTTTTTAACTCCAAAAGAATAAACATAATTAAAGCCGAAAAGCAACGACAAATGATCGAGTGACCATGTGGAAGAACCTGACACTAACAAACCAATGATATCCAGCCTTCAAATCCTTGTCCCATTCTTCTAGTTAACCAATGGCAATTAGAACAATTAATCCCAAAATTCAGACACAAAGAAATACGGTAAAATAGAATTTCCAATTCCAGTAATAATACGGGAGAAACAAAACGGGATTTTCACCGATTTTCTTCAATAAGAAACCCATAATGGGCCCAAAGACGAACCACTCAATCAAGTTTTAATTACATGCTGAGTTTACAATCAAAGACTAGCACGTCCATGCAGGATCACACGCAGAGATCAGCATTGTTGCGCAATACTAACCAAATTTTTTACTTATGTCCAACTCCACACTCTACCATCTTCAAAGAAGGTGAAAACTATACAGTTTAAAGTGAAAAGGAAACAAAATCTTATTACCATAAGGGCATTAATAATGGAAGAGTACCTTGGCAGTCAATTCTAATGACTTCACATAAAGCTCATTTCCTGGATCCTACAAGAACAAACGCCACTCTTAAACTTGTCACATTTTTATGATGTAAAAACGCAATATATGTATATGATTGAAGGCTTCACAAGAAAATTTACCTCGTTTGCAGCTTGCTTGAAGTAAAGAGACGCCTTATCAAAAATACTCTTTGCCTCGTCAAGCTCGGGAGTCAAAAATGCATGAGAAGTATGAGCATTTCCTAGGCACCACATAGTGTCGTGCTTTTTTGGATTAACTAGCAAAGCCTCCTCCAGTTTTGAAATGGCATCTATGGAATTGAATTATTAGTCTATCAAACATTAGGGTTATCGTTTGACTATATCCAATGTGCAGCAAAAGGAATAGAGGAGCTTAGGTCGTACTGTGTAAAACCTATGTTAGATATAGGGGTATTTGAATCAAGGATTAAAAATAAGGTTTCAGGCAATATATCGGTCCCAACCGAAACCTATACGTATCGGTATCGGTTTCGGACGATACATATAATTTTTTCTTTTAAAAGCAAAAATCAAATTAAATTTTAAAAAAATCAAATGAGTTATAAGAACCAAATTCACCAATATAAAGTCATGGGAAATGACTCAAAGACAAAATAGCAAACACAATTACAATCACACAATGAATGAAAACATAACCAACTAATAAACGATATGTATCGCTCATTTCGTATTAGTATAAATATCGTACAAAGAGCTATCAAAACCTTTACGTATCGTCAATTTCGGCAATTTTATTTCCATGATTTGAATGGGTTTTAAGCAAGATGGATAGATTTGGGAAATTCTTAGGTCCCTCCTTTAAGGGTCATGAGAAGGAAGTTAGGGGCTTAATCCTAAGCCTCGAAAACATCATAGCCGATTTGGTGGTCAGTTCTAAAATTAGAACTCTTTAGGCAGTGTGAGGAGCTCAGCAACAAAGCTGAGGAGATTGGAGTGCAATGCCAACTATGAAAAATCTAGTTATAGGGGTATCACTAGCAATCCTAGGTTAGGAAGGGAACGTCGAGTTCGTCAATGATGAGTCTTCTTATGTTGTCTTTGAACATTAGAGGGTTGGCCCAATTGGAGAAACGAGTTGCAATAAAACCATATGTCAAAGTGAAAAGACCATCAATTTAGTGTATCCAAGAAACCAAGATAGAACAGATCCATGATGCTATGATAAAAGAAATCTGGAGAAGGTCTCGAAATGGCTAAGTGTCTCATTGATAGGAGTATTAAGAGGGATACTCATGATTTGGAAAATGAGATCAATGAGGTTTTGGATTCAGAATTGGGAGCTTACTCGATATCGATCTTATGTAAATTGCGTAGTGAATAATCCAAGTGGATCTTCACAATAGTCTAGGTCAGTCGAGTGGGTCAGAGGATGTGGATATTTAATAAGAATTGTGCGATGTCAAGGAGAGATGGGACACTCTATGGTGTCTAAGGGGGAATTTAATAGCGTTCATTTTTTGAACGAAATGAAGGGACGAAATCATGGTAAAGCCAAAATGAACAGATTTGGAAAGTCCATATTTAACCACAGCCTCATCGATTACCCGTTGAGAGGAGTACAATTCACATGGTTTCAATCGGCAATCAGATCACATGCAATCGTCTCTGCATAGACCTATCTCAGATCATACCCCTATCCTGTTAGGAACATATTGTTTCAAGGGGAGGCCCATCCCCATTTCGGTTCGAGCATATGTGGCTTGAATGAGGGTTTCAAAGAATTGGTGGCCAACGCATGGAGAGCTAAAATAGGGTGTGATCAGCTTGCACTATATGTAGTCTCAAACGAAAAGCTCCCAAATACAAAATTAAGATCTTGACCAGAGAGACATTCGGTAGCATCAATGAGAGTAAGTCAAACCTTCTTTGAGTAATCTAGGAGTTTGACGTGATAAAAAAAATCGAGATCCTTGTCAAGAGAGGAAGTCACTACATTAGTAAAGAAGCCAAGAAGAGAGTATCTAAAAATGGAGGAAAACAGTTGGAGATAGAAATCGTGTATCGGATGGCTCAAAGAGAGGAATAGGAATATTATATTCTTTCATCGTATGGCTAATTTTTGAAGGAAAACGGACTTTATCTCTAGTTTAATGGTAGGCAAGGAGACTAAGGATGAGGTCGAGGCTAGTGTGATATCTTTTTATAAGGAGTTATATATGAAATGGCACACTCAGCAGCCCAAGTTGGGCGGTCTACATTTTGACATATTATCCGCCAAGCAAAGGGAATTCTTAGGAGAATTGGCTGGATATAAAGGCCCCTAACCCAGATGGTTTCTCAATCAAACTTTTTAGGAGATGGGATATTATAGAGAAAGATTTCCTATTAGTGATGAAAGCATTGTATGATACTAGCAAATTCGACAATGGGATCAAATAACACAATTGTAGTGCTGATCCCGAAAAAGTCAGGTGCTCATGACAAGAAAGAGTTCCGCCCAATTAGCCTTGGGTGTAGCACCTACAAAATCATTGCCAATGTATTAGCGTCTCGATTGAAAGGAGTCCTAGGTTCCATAATTGCTCCACAACAAGTAGCATTTGAAGGAGGCAAGAAAATATTGAATGGGTTATTGATAGCCAACGAGTGTGTCGATGAGAGAATCAGGTCGTAGATCCCTAGGATCGTTTGTAAAGTCGACTTAGAGAAGGCATACAACCACTGTAATTGGAATTTTCTGGAGTATGTGATGGGCAGCTTGCGATTCAGCATTAGACGGAGGAGATGGATGAAAGAATCTCTCTATTGTGTCGATATCCATCCTCTTGAATGGTAGTTCAGTCGAGTACTTTAGAAGTTTTAGGGGTCTGAGACAATGGGACCCATTATCGCCATTCTTGTTCAATCTAGTCTCAAAGGCGTTAGCAGGATGCTATCGAGAGCGGATGGGGGCATTTGTTAAGGTTTCTCGTTAGGCCAGAAGATGTTGAGGATATCCCATAACCAATTTGTTGATGACACTCAATTTCTTCTGGTCCCTCATGTAGTCATGTAGACATTTGGTCCATCTTAGATGTTTGTTTAGATACTTCAAAGCAGGGTTAGGTCTAAGAGTCAACATGTGGAAGAATGAGATTGTAAGGGTCGGTGAAATTTTGAACTTAGCAGAACTCACAACATGCTAGGGATGCATGGTGGCCCTTCCTTCCGTGTAGGTTCAAATCCAAAAAGTGTGAGCCCTGGTAGTTGAGAGATTCGTCCATCGACTAGTGGGGCAAAATCTTCTCTCTATCTAAAGGAGGGAAATTAGCACTCATCAAAAGCACTCTCAAACTCTCCAGACGTACTTTATGTCATTATGAACTATCCCGTGTCAATTGTTGTCAAACTAGAGAAAATCCAAAGAGAATTCCTTTGGAATGATGGGGACAATGCCAGATATCATTTGGTGGCATAGGATCAAATACGTCGTTCAATGGAAGATGGAGGTTTGAACTTGAAACCATTGGTAGAGGTGAACAAGCCCCTCCCAGGTAAATGGGTGTGGAGTTTTGGAAATGAAAAGAATAGCCTATGGCACAATGACGGGGAATCATCTAGGTGGTCCCTAAAGAAGGTTAGGGGCCCGCACGAGTTGGGGCTTTGGAAAGAGATATCGGTGGTAGCTAGTTTGTTTTCACCCTACATTAGATTCAAAGTGGGCAATGGTTCTGAGGTCAGCTTCTAGCAAGACCAGCGGAGTGTGACGACAAGTTTAGAAGATGTTTTCAAAAACGTCATCCTACTTGCTAGTGATAGGAAGGCTTTAGTAGTGGATTCGTTCGAGATGAGGGAGAGTGGTGTGGTCTGGTGTCCCAGGTTGAGGAGAGGGTTGAACGATTGGGAATTTGACGAGTTGTTACGTCTAATGAAGCACCTCAACACCGTTTTCCCTCGTCTCCAGTTCAAAGATAGCAGGTTATGATCTAAAGGAAACAATAGTTGGTTCTCAATGAGATCATTATTACAGTCATTTAGGGTACCACCATCATCCTCGTTTTCTTATAAGTTAGTGTATAATCTCTGGATCCCTTTGAAGGTATCCTTCTTCCTTTGGACTGCAACTCAAAATAAGATTCTAACATGTGATTATCTGAAAGCTAGAGGTTAGAGTATGGAAAATTGTTGTCAATTGTGTCTTCTTATGAAAGAGTCGGTGGATCACCTAATCTTGCATTGCCCGATTGCATTTAAAATATGAAGGGGAGACTACTGATTGGATTTGGGTCTCCCTTTTTTCCTTTCAAAAATTTTTATTGTGTTGGTCAACGGCTGAGCCAATCTGGTCCATCCTACTGGGGACCATATCATGGTCTATTTGAAAAGAAATGAATAAGAGTCTTTAAGGATGTGTCCTCTCCAATTCTTCATGTATGCGCACGCATCAAGGATTTGGTTTTAGAATGGTGTCTAGCTCGCCAAGAGAGGGTGGAGGTGGGAGACATTTTGGGGTGGAGATTGGACTCTGGCCTATTTTATCTTCTGTGTCTATTTACTTCTTATCTCTGCCTATATCTCCACCCCCATCTCGACATCTCCTCTTCCCACATTTGAGTGGGAACCTTGGTTTTTTTGAGTTTAATTT
Organism: Tetracentron sinense; assembly: GCA_015143295.1. NCBI lineage: Eukaryota > Viridiplantae > Streptophyta > Magnoliopsida > Trochodendrales > Trochodendraceae > Tetracentron > Tetracentron sinense. The sequence goes on along the minus strand of CM026554.1, from coordinate 55,106,307 downwards.
CATGTAAACTCTTCTAGCTTGTATTTGCTAGCATTGTAGCATTAGTAGTAGCTATAATTTTCTCCAAATTAATATTAAGGCAGTTTACCAGTCAAAAATAACAATAGGATTTTCAGGCATTTAAAGTCTATTTGGGTTTTCGGTTTGCCCTAAAACTGCAAACATTTCGGCGAGTGAGAATGAAATTGGATGGATAACGGGTAATACCCTGTGTCATCTTCTTTGAATCTGCCATACTTTGAAATTGCGACAACTCGAGAAGAGCTCCTCCCCACCTCGTGAGGTTCTGCATTAAAAAAAAAAAAACATAAAAATAACTGGTAAGACAATGACAATAAAAATATTTTCATAATCGGCTAAACAAATATAAGTGTTAAATGATAGTATTGGAACTTCAAGAGCATGACACAGGCAAATGATCTGAATATTTTCATTTCTACTAGGGTTTTGAGAAAGCGAATAATTCACCAAAATAACATTTTGGGATTGAGCTGACTGGGAACCTCGAGTAGATCATAAAGCTCCATAGATGATCCATCGTATAAATGTAGAATGAAACAGTATCAGAGAAAGGTATTTAACAAAGATCATGCAGTGCGACATAAAAAAAAACCCTAATGCTATGTTTGGTTGAGAGAATAGGTGAAAACATGGAAAAGAAAATAAAATTTTGGATTTCTAATACAATTTTTAGTTGTGTTTTGTCCAATTTTCTTTTCTTTTCCATGTTTTCACTTATTTTCTCGATAACCAAACATAGGGTAAACGAATAGAACAATAGACATGAAAGTAGATGGTACGAACATCTGCATCGAGAGGATTCATGGCGTAGTTTGCCTCGGCAGTCTTCCGAGCGTGCTCGAATAACAGGAGGCGATCGAAGTCGTTCTCTGCCATATCCATGGCTGTCTGTAACTCTATTTCTCTCACACTCTCACTCGCTGTGGCTTGTGCGATGAAAATGACGACGGCCAGGGAAAGCGGTCTTATAACGATTCCATATAGACGTGTCCGATACGGAACTCGTTTCGAGCTTATGTTACACACTTACACAAGATATCCTTCGACCTTCCCGGCAATTAGGTCTGGACAAGTAGGCGGTAAACGGAGCAAATTCGAATCGGGTGCTAATATTATTCGAATTATTTTAATAAATTAATAATGCACACAACATACAAGGTCAATTAAATTATCAAATTTATTATTTTAACTTCCCTTATATTTTTATTTTTATTTTAAGTGTGCCTTGAGATTGGTTATGAATGTATTAATAATTGCATTTTTACCATGAGTTCAGTCCAATAATAGTATCCAAACGTTGATTTTTTAATTAAAAACAGTGAGAAAAATCGGTTGCTTAATCAATTTTCTCAAATGGTCGAAATTGAACCAAAGACAAGTGATTGGTTGGTTGGGAATGAAATATATGATAATAGTTTGTGTTTTTTTTTGACAGATAGACAATTATTTGCCAACTTGATGTCAATAATTATTTAATGATATTATACCAAAAGATCTTTGGAAACAACACTTGTACATACATTTTTACAATTATTTTTTTGCATAAGACAGTGTACGTGTACAAATATTGTGGGTGTATGAAGATGAAAATATAGAAAAATGTTATACAAGTCTCTACTCACACAAAAAAAAAAACTATAGAAATTGCAAAGATATAAATTTGTAGACTCCCCCGATAAAGAATAATCAATGGGGTGATTGACGAATGATATTGAAAAAAATAAATAAATGAACATTATTAAGATTTGCAATAAGTGCAGGTTTGAATTATTGAGTCATACTTTGCCTTAATGTTTATGTCATTTAGTATATGATGTCAACGGTCAAGTGATGCTTTGTTCTTGTAATATTGATTACTTACAATCCCTCATTCAATGAATTATATAAATAACATTTGAGTTCAAATGGAAGGTATAACAATCCATTTAGAAATTATAAGTCTTTTTCTATAGGGAAAAAATATTCTAAAATCATATCTATTGCATGCTACATTGGATAGATGCGTGTAATATGAAAGTGTACTAAGCCCCAAGGGCCTTGAGTGGTACCCGTGTAAAGGCTAATATATAGATCTGTTTAGGCATAATGACAAACTATTATTAGTCAGACTAACATGGAATGTGAAGCTTACTGTAAGTCTGGAGTTTGATCTGAAAGTATAAACAAGCTCGCAGTATAGTCATTGAGATATAATTGGAAATTTTAATGACTTTCTCTTGGGATAATCAGTTAGATATTTATCGGATTGCATATGCTAATATCCGAACCGATTATTGACACGACTAACGACAAGTGTTGGATATTTTTCTCTACAGCTAAACTACTACCTTTTTTCCCGATTCAACAATCATTGTTCATGCTCCTCCCACACACATCATGACTTGAGTCATGATATTTACATGCCGCTTGTAATTTTTAGTGGGGTCAAACAAAAATCAGGAGGGGCTTCAATGGGCATCTGGGACACCTTACAATAAGGTTAAATTTTAAATAAATGTAAAAAAAATTCGCTAAATTGATTTGAATTAATATTGGTCGTGCTTTTAGAGACTGCTCGGCCTGCATGCCCTCCTTCGTTGTGGTTTGACCTTATCCTAACTTCGTATTTCCTCGTCCGCTCTTTTGAATGCTTCCTTGGAGAGTCGCCCTACTTTTGGTTGTGGCTAACTTGTTAGGTGGTCGGGTTTGTTGCATTTTCCTTTCAAATAAAGCATATATGACAATGCAATACGGTCTTTATGACATATACTTACCATACACAAATTTGTGAGGGAAAGAAATTGAGGATTCAGCAATTCCCGACCAAACTAAATTATACCGTCTAGCCCCGCCTTTCGAGCAACCTGTTTAGGTTCATTTCAGCACGGGAAATAACCTCCGTCTAGGATTGCGTGTTGAGCAGCATATGACAACCACCACAAACTCAACCGTTGGTGTCTCGAATAAACATTCACAACGCTTAAGTGTCACGTCAGCGTATCGATAGAGGGAGCTTGTCAAAGCCAACTTTGCAGGCACGTGACATAACAAGCGTCGTTGAAGTCTGACCTGAAGAGTTACGGAGCACCTAAAATAGTGACCATCGACAAAATGTCAAGTATTGCAAAGGTAGGATATACCAAGGGGGACGGAACGCAAAAAACGTAAGCACAAATTCTCTAAGAAAAACTCCAGTGGTGGATAGTGACTAACTTGTCCTCTGTAAGTGGAGGATAACCCCCTGGATACTCAAGGATGTTGAGACATTGAGAAGAAGGTGCGCGTGGAATCCCATGACTCGAGAATCCGTGTACTGATGGTCTAAGGGTATGATTCGAACCCACTACACAAATCTAACATAGGGTACAAAAAGGTATTAAAATTATAAGTTCATTATAATTTTAAAACTGCTTATAAAATGTTAAAGTCCTTATATTTTACAATAAACTTATAAAATAATGGGTACTTGCTTAACTGTTCTAAGGTGCGGTCTCTGCCCTAGGACCGTGCGGGCCTATTAGCAAAACTCCCTTACTTTACAAAAAGACCCTGGTCTTAATGCGTTTATATATGTTTCATTCGGTTAAGTCCAGTTACTACTATAAAATACAAAACATATGTGTTTCATTCGGTTAAGTCTACAAAACATGTATGGGAAGCAGTGTTGGCAGAACTGGACCGGCCAGCAAACCGTTCCCGATTCCACCGGTTCAACCGGTTCGCTGGTAAACCCTTCAAAATCATTGTTTTTAAAGGCATGGACACCTTTTTAAGCTCCAAAAACCTATTTTCAGCTATTCTTTTGCATTTGAAATACCTATAGAACACTACTACTCATAATCTACTTCAAAGTATCTTGAAAGAAAAACTGGTTTTTCATTTATTTGTGCAGACTGTATAGCATCCATCGAAGCTTGAAGAAGAGGAGGTTCTTGGCATTTTCGGCACTTAATGGTTGTGTATATGATGCAAGAACAATTTATTATTATTGGTTACTAGATTTTGGAAGCTAATATGGTTGTGTATATTTGTAGCAAAGAAGAGGATGAAGTTCTTGACTTATTGGCATTTTCGGCATTTAATGATGTCTGTTTGAGATGAATCTTCAAATAACAGCATCAAACTAATAGATTAAAAATAATAATAATAATCGAATTCCACTCACCTGTATGCAACTGCAATGTGAGAAGATTAGCCCATTGTCTTTGAGTTTCTTCTTTTTCCCTTTCTCTTCTTAAAAACCCCCCTAACCTATTCTTTCAATTTTATACTTAAATGAAGCAAAACTTTTTTTCAAAAACTTTTCCGGGCACTTTGCCGGCCAACGAATTATCATCCTAGCTCATCAACTTTTGATTTTTTTTTCCTCATAAATACCACAGGTAGGGCTGTCAACGAATCAGATTTAAATCGGATCTGGCTAGGTCTGAATCATATCCGATTAAGAATCCGACAAATCCAGACCTGTTCTGAAACCCATCGGATCACGAAGTATCCAAACCAAACCCAAACCTAACTACGAATCCTAAATCCGAATCCAATCCGACCTGATCCGATCCGATCCGATTAACATTAATATATCTTTAAAAATATATTTTAACTCTAAAAATATATATTTGTAAAATGATATAAATATTATTCTTGTAAGGGTTAAAATTCGTAATTTAATCTTGTGTTGTGGCAAAAAACATGTTTTCGGTGTTAAACAATGGACACGAGCTGATATGTGTTTCTGATTACGTATTCGTTGTGTGTATGACAACGAATTCGTTGTGCTCTTCACAACGGGAACATTGTCCTCTAGACAACGAACTCGTAGTCATCAAGACAACGGTACCATCCTCATTGTGAACAATGAGCCCGCGCTATATGTCGACAACGAGACCGATTTTCAGGATCCGATCCTCAGGAGACGATCATTTGTCTCTAATGTTAAGTGGAAAGTACTATATATCTTAGCATTTATTGTTAGTCATCTCATATAAGGTTTTCGACCTACAAACCGACTTAGAGATTGTAAGCTCCCGCGTGTGTTGCGTTCGTCATCGAATATGTCAGACATATTTGGTAATAAGTGACAAGCTTATGATATGGTCATCCAAGTCATCGATGGTCATCTATGGGCATCCCAAGCTTAACCTATAAATACCCCGGATGCCCAGTGCATCAGGATTGATAAAAGAATATCCGAAGATAGTGCCTTAATTCTCATCTCAGTGTTCTAGCTCTTAGTATTTCAGTGCCTCCGTGATTTTACTGTTTACCTTCTTATTTGTTTACTGACTTTACCATCGGAGTTATTTCAGGGTGTAGACCTGCCCCCTCTCCTCTTTTGTTTTTAGTCTTATTTGCAGGTGTAATATCACTGTGATTGCTCTACTAGCCAAACAACTATTGACGGGCATCGAACTCGGGAAATTTCCCTCACAATTCTTACATATAATCTAATCGAATTGGATTTTAACAGATCGGATAACTATAAATCCAAACTCGATCCAATTATTATTAGATTTAAGATCTCGAATCCGTATCTGATCCGACAAATCTATAAAATGATTAGAATCTCGTCTAATCAAATCGGATCCTGATCAAGATCCGATCCATTGACAGCCCTAACCCCAGGGTAGCAAAAGCATTAACCCTTTATTTTTTATTTTTTTTAAAAAGCATTTAGTCCCCTGGCTAAATAGGACAGGCTGGACACAACCGGACGACCCGTATCAGAGGATCCGGCTGTTACGAAAATAAGGAAAACTAGCGGGTAAATTTGTCAGTTCTGGTATCAAGAAATCCATTAAGACTTAAAACTCCCAACTCGTATGCGAGATACAGTCGAATACAAAAACCACTGTTCACACTTCACAGAGACAGTTCTCTCAAACCCATCTGCGAGCCGAAGATGTCGGACTTTCGCAATCCCCGTGAACCCCGCGAAGAAAAAGAAACGATCAAGGAACAGTCGATTCAAGATCAATCACTAGAACAAAACCCTAGTTCTTCCAGCATTAGTACTCAAGAATGGGAGAACAGAGCTCGAGATTGGCTCTCTACGCTACAGAAGGGAAGAAACGTGACGATGAACGAAGTGGGAGCTTGGATCGATTCGAAACAGTTCTCAATGCCGGAAGAACTCAAATCACTGCCTCGTTCGCAGATCTACGAGCAGATTCTCTCCATTCACAAGCTCATGCAACAACCTAATCAGGTCCAGTGATCAATTCTTCATCGGTTTCCTTATCAATCTTATTTTGTTTTTAAAGAATTCTATGTATTTTTGTTTGATAAATCGCGGCTTCTCGAATTGGAGTTACATTGATCACTTTCATGTTCAGTTAGGAGCATTGTGAGTTTTAGAAATTAGAATGGTGTATCAATTCTGGAGTCTATATATTTCATACAGCATTTACATAGTGTTAACGAACTTATTGTAATTTGTACATCAGTTGGTTTTGTCTCCACGGCGGGAACATAACTGGAGCTGAAGCACTTCCATTAAGCTCAGATGTCCACTGTTTAAGGTTGGGCGCTGCCTTGGTGGTGACGGTTCCTAGTTTATGTCATGGGTTCAATCCATAGTTGTTCATTTATACGGTTTAACAAGTCCATAAGGGTCCGTTCTTTTGCTGAGACTTAAAAAGCTTGGCACTTTGCACTTTGTAATGGCTGTTGTTCGAAATTTTGAGTCACTTTGTCAATGTTTCTAAAGGAACTAAAGGCACAATAAAATGGAGAAGACAAGGTTTACGTGGTTCGGCAATAAGCCTACTCCACGGGTGAAGGAGGGTGAGATGTTTTATTCATAGGTTCTCACAATGAGAGTTCCTCAATAAATAAGAATACAAGACCCCCAAAATAATCAACTACTAAATATAGACACCCATAGATAAAACAAATCAGGGTGGATGATCCTCATTCAGTAACAACACTCCCCCTCAAGTTGGAGCATGGATGTCGATCGAGCCCAACTTGGACAAGATCTCATGAAACTTTCTCGTAGGCAATCATTTGGTAAAGATATCTGCTAGTTGATCATCGCTGCCAATATATGGAGTCCGGATAATGTTGGCTTGTACCTTCTCTTGAACAAAGTGATAATCTACCTCAATATGTTTGGTTCTTTTATGAAACACTGGATTGGAAGCGATGTGTATAGCAGATTGATTATCTCAAAACATATCCATAGGTAAAGAGGTTTTGATTATTAAATCACATAAAGGAGCATGAATCCACGTTAATTCACTCGTGGTAGATGTCATTGCCCTATATTCAGCCTTGACACTGGAACGAGCAACAAACAGTATGTTTTTTACTTCTCCAAGTGACTAAATTGCCTCCAACAAAAGCGCAATACCCAGTAGTAAATCGTTTATCAACAGGGCTTCCTGCCTAATCTGCATCAGCATAACCTATTACCTTGGTATGACCATTTCTCCGCATCCATATTCCACGACCAGGTGAGGCTTTCAAGTACTGAAGAATCTTGTTGACTGCATTCATATGATTGACCCTTAGAGCATGCATAAACTAACTAACCAAACTGATTGCATATGTAATATCTGGATGAATAATAGTTAAATAAATTAATTTGCTAACCAATCTTTGGAACTGATGAACATTCTCTAAGAGTTCTCCATCCAATCTGAGTTTACCATAACCGTCAGTTGGAGTTTCAATAAGTTTTGCACCCAATTTCCTTGATTCCTGCAGTAAGTCTAACTGTCCAATACATACTTTATTTGATTAAAAAATAGGCCTTTCTTCGAATGAACAATTTCCATTCCCAAAAAGTATTTTAAGATTCTCAAATCTTTGATAGCAAATTTTACGTGAAGAATGGACTTTAACTTAATAATTTCTTGACTATCATCTTCTGTAATGACAATATCATCCACATAAACTAGAACAACAGTAAGACCAGAAGCACTTTGTTTAGTAATTAAGGAGTCAGCTGAACTTCGTCCAAAACTACTTCAAATGAGAAATTTTGCATACCAAGCTCTAGGAGACTGCTTAAGACCATACAAGGCCTTATTTAGTTTGCATACCAGGTCCATTTTAGACTCATGAGGATGTCCTGGTGGGAGACTTGTGTAAACTTCCTCTTCCAAATCTCCATGTAGGAACACATTTTTTTACATCCATTTGAAACAAAGACGATTAATAGCAATAGATTGAAGAATTCGAATTGTATTCATTTTTGCATAAGGAGCAAAGGTTTCCTTATAGTCAATTTCATAGGTTTGTGAAAACCTTTTGCTACTAATCTAGCCTCGTGCCTCTCAATAGATCCATTGTTGTTGTAATTGATTTTATATACCTACCTACATCCCACAATTTTATTTCCTTTAGGTAATTTGACAATATCCCAAGTATGATTTTTGTCAAGAGCCTGAAGCTCTTCTTTCATGGCTTCTCTCTAAACCAGTGCAGTATTGACTTCATGAAAGCAATTGGGCTCATTGGAGATAGAACTTAAAAAGGCTAAACGTGATGGAGACACCCTAGTATAGTCAAGTGTTTTTGGATGGGAAAGGTTGTTGCATGATGGGTATAAAAATCTTGTAACTTAGTAAGGGGTAAGAAACTCTGGTTGTCCGACGTTGAGGGGCTTCAGGTGCAGTCACTACGGGAACTTCAGGTGAGGCATCTTCTTCATTTTCAATGACCGATGGATAAGATGGGGACACTACAACTGGGTCTAGACACTGGCTAGGAGGAGAGATAACAGTTGGAAGAGGGACCATGTCAATAAAACACTCCCCCTGGGCCGAGTCCCAGTGGCATCGTTAGACTGGAGTTGAAAAAAGGATTCGGCTTCAACTGAATGAACATCTCGGGATATAAAGAGTTTCTTATCTTTAGAGTCATAACATTTGTATCCCTTTTTGGTGGAAGAGTAACCAAGGAATACGCATCTTACTGCACGAGCATCAAGTTTGTCTCGATGAGATGCAGAATCGTGAATATAATAGAGACATCCAAAAATACAAAGATGGGAGAGATCTATTTTCCGATTTTTTGAGAACTTCAAGGGGAGACTTATATCCAAGGACACAATAGGGAGTCTATTAATCAAGTAAGAAGAGGCAAGGACAGCATGAGACCAGTATTGTTTAGGAACATGCATTTGAAACATAAGAGATCTAGTAGATTATAAAAAACGTTTATTTTTGTGTTCGGCCACACCATTTTGTTGCAGGGTGTCAATACAACTGGTTTGATGGATAATCCATTGACGACTCAAATATTCAAAGAATAGATTGTTAATGATTTCAGTACCATTATCTAATCGATGAATCTTGACATGAACACTAAATTGACTAATAATCATATTATGAAAATCTTTGAAAGCAAAAATAACCTCACTTTTAAATTTCAGTAAATAGATCCATGTAGCTCGAGACCAATCATTAATAAAGGTAACAAAATATTTATAACTGTCATAAGAGTCGATAGGAGCGGGACCCCAAACATCAGAAAGAATCAATTTAAAAGGTTCAACAGACACAGATAAAGAGGAACTAAATGGTAAACGAGTTTGTTTAAAAAATTGACATGTCTCACAAGTGTAAGAATTACGAGATGCAGTGGGAAAAAATAAAGATAATGTGCGATTAGACGGATGTCTAGAACGCTTGTGCCAGACACGCTGAATTTTAGTGGAGGCAACATTCAATGCTTGCTTGGTATGGTTGAGCAATTACAACCCATGTGAGAAGATGCCTTCACCAATCTTCTTCCCCGTAACTCGATACTGAAACACCATAGAAGAGGGAGAAAAAATGATGTCATAATTTAGAGTATTAGTCAGAATCCCGACATACAATAATTTGGAAGGAAATGAAGGTATGTAAATGGCCTCTAAACTAGGGTAGTCAGGGAAAATACTAAAAGAGCCATGACCTTGAACCGGGACCGAGGTCCCGTTGGCAACAAAAACAAATTGTTTATCACCTTTAAGAGTAAAATCCAGCAAGCAATTTGAATCATTAGTCATGTGATCTGTGACACTAGAATCCATAATCCAAGTATAACTATTAGAGACAGACGAATAAAAGACATTAAGATTACCTGAGACATGAGTAGAAGGTGAAGGTTCAGAGGTAGATGATTCATACTTACTTAATTGTTGAAGAAAATGGAGAAGACGAGGTTTACGTGGTTCGACAATAAGCCTACTCCACTGGTGAAGGAGGGGAGAGATGTTTTATTCATAGGTTCTCACAATGAGAGTTCCTCAATAAATAAGAATACAAGAGCCCTAAAATAATCAACTACTAAATATAGACACCCATAAATAGAAACAAATCATTGTGGATGATCCTCCTTCACCAACAACAGTGTCTAACATAATTAATTCTTATCATCCTGAGAATTCAAGTCTTCTCATTTTTTAATGAGATTTTGAAAGTCATTTTTTTTGCTGCATTTAGCGTCTTAGGGAATTGCAACCTAAGAGATGAATAGCACCATTCATCTAGTTCTCAAACGAAAATGCATATTGTCGAATGACAAAACTTGCAAAGTGTCAAACTTTATAAGTCTCAGCAAAAGAACGAGGTGAATTTGGCATTCTATGCGAAGGAGATGGGGTTGGTTGGAATTGGAATTAAGCCCTGTCTAGTGTGTCGCGACCCAAAATACCCCCTAGGAGTTAGGGATACTTTGACTCGTGACCTCCGTATCATACCTCCAATATGATACATAAGGCACGCATAGAAACCTGTCAGAGTACACAGACATTCATAGCGGAAACGATTTATAATGCATAGCGGAAACAAAACATAATTAACATAGCGGAAGTCAAAATATAATTGAACACTCTTATTACTCGGTCCAAGTCTGAACCAACAAAATATACACATGTATAAGGATCCAAAATGTGGAGTGGACAAGTCCCACTCTCACTTAACAAAATATCAAGTCTATCTAAGTCCATCAACAAAAGTCAAAGTCATGACGTCTATCTAGTGAGTCATCATCTTGATAGTGGTCCATAGAAGGCTCTAGATCGTAATACTCCTCTTCCACCCAAGGCTCCGTACCGCACAAATCGAAAGGAACCAGGACACTTGCCGATGATAACAAATATCGGCCGAGCGTGGAATACTCAACATATGCAAACTACTAACAATAAAGCAATAATAGCATAGAGCATGCGAATCATGGAGAATGAAATCTTTAAAACATATCAAAGCGTGGAAACCATGTGTAACACATATGATGAAACCCGAAACCAAAACCGTGTGAGTCATGCGATAATCATAGCCTTGTGAGTTCTTGGAGTTCATAGAGTTCATGGAGTTCCTTAGAGTTATTTATGATCCGTAGAGACATAGAGCAATACCATAGAGCAAATACCATAGAGATCTTAGAACAATTTCATTTATGATCCTTTTGAGCTTGTGAGACGATCTTAGACATTATCATAGAGTTCTTGTGAGTGTATCATGATCCTTTTGAGCTTGTGAACCGATCTTAGAAGATATTATGGAGTTACTTAGAATCATTCATATACGTCATTTATTCAAAACCCTTTTCGTAACTTTCAGAAATCCATGGAAAAACCTCGGTTCATGCGAGACATGCGAACATATGAGCATATGAGAATGATAACATGTTTAAAACACCCAAAAACCCTTAGAGGCATTTACACAAACACATAGAGTGCATAATAATGATAGCTTACATCCAAGTATAAAAACAACCTTTCATACACCATATCAAATTAAGAGTTTATAGTATAGAATGAGAAGAATAACATGTGGTAACTAGTAGTATCACAAGATTGGTAGTAGAGTGTATCTACCTTACTGAAATCAATGACTTTGATTCCAAAAGCTTTAGCAAGTGAGAACCTTGAGTTCTTTTGTTGAAAAACACCAAAGAAGGGAAGATCTTGATCTTCTCTTCAAGCTTGAGCAACAACCTAGCTTCTCTCCTTCTTCTCCTCTCAAAACCCTCTTAAAATAATGCACAAAGGGTTTCTGAAACCCTAAGGCACGAACAAGCCTTATATAGGCAAAGGGGTAGTGGCTAAAGACTTAAAAACCCTTAATGAAGAAATCTGCGTATAACCGATCGATCGGTGGTACAGACCGAGCGATCGGAGGTTATCACCGAGCGATCAGTGTAAGACCGGTCGATCGGTGGTTATCACCGAGCAATCGGTGATCCCCTGTTTTGCTGCAAAACCCTATTTTCACTACTTGGATCTTCTCCAATCCCATTTCCAATACCTTTTATGCTTTAAACACACTCCTTAAGGACATGTAGACCTATTAAATCATGCGCGCCATCAATCCAAACATTTACATTAGTATAAAACCCACTAGTTTACAAGACTACCTTGAACACTATTCACTACTTAGTGAAACGAAGATTCGGGGTTCTACAGTCTACAAGTTAATTTTGACTTGATTGAGTTCTTCAACTTTGGAAGTTGTGATTTTAATATATTGGAATCGGAGAATTTTAGGTCTCTCTCTCTCTCTCTCTCTATATATATATATATATATATAAAGTGTATTGGCGCATCGATAATACAATTATGGTCTATGCTTTGGGCTGAACTGAAAAGCAAAAGAATATATAAAACTTCCGTTGAAATTGGAAAATATACATCAATATGCGAGTAGTATGATCTATAAATGCACATGTGTGCTGCTTTCTGTCAACCTGATACGCAATCTTGTGATGCAGAATTGCTCACATAGGTGAGTAATCAGAATGCTTGACCGGCTGGTGAATATGAGAACTGACTACCCTAACTGTTGGCATAAGCCTTGAATGATGATGTGAGGTGAGTAATTGAAATTCCGTTAAAGAAAATTCAAGTAAATGGAGGTTTCCTACCTGAGCCCTCCAATCGAAAAAAGTGCCTACTGGTCCTTGACATGCTTAGGTCTTAAGCAGCAGACAGCTACATTGGCTCTGAGGTTACCTTTGTCGGAAATGCTCAAACACCCCACTTTCCTCAATATGGTAAATAATATCCCCTATGTCTAGGTCATCCACCCTATTGGAACTCCATTAGCTAGCTTTGGAAGAATCGATTTGTTGGTCATAGGCATCTGATATGTATTCAGAATTCAAATCAGTTAGTTTGATGACATCAATTCGATGAATCCTGGATTATACTAATAGTAAAAGTTATTAACTTCTTGTAACTCACAACTTTCACTCATGTTTTTGAGTTGTATTAGCCTCCAACTTGGCTCTGTTTTCTATAGAGAACATTTCATTTGTTGTCAAAATCTCAGTTACTGTAGGTGGGAGGAACATCAGATATCAATCTCTGATACTACTACACTCTTTCTAGCTTCTTAAGTTGAGCCTATTTCAGATAGTATCCCATTTTATAAAGGATGTTACAACAGTTCCCGTGATATTCTTGTACATAATATTTCTAATTTCTTTTGCTATTCTGATGGAGGTTTAATGTTTGCAGAAACAACATCAACATGAGTTAAAGTCTCACACACGAGATTAAAGGTGGCTTTTGGTAGTGTCATATTATGCATTTTGGAAGCATTGAACAGTCCATGGAGAGTTGTGAACATTTTTGAGTAAAATGAAGATTCATGTGAATGACTATATATATATATATATTGTATACATACGATTAAGTTGCTAGTGAGGTTTCTGGCTAATTGGCTAGAGAAGCTGTTTATACTTTACAAGCCATCATTGTGTCGGAAGTTCCTACGTTCTGATCTTTTCTGTATTACACATAACTTTACTTCTATCGTTAAGAAGAATAGAAAAAGTAAATATAACATTTTCATTTTCAATTGTTGTGTGTCCTCCCATATAACACAACTTTCAAGTATATATGATCTTTTTCGGCTAGTCATTTTCTATTTTAATATGATATCATGCTTACTCCTTTAACAGATTCCAATGCTTCATCCTGATGGTCAACTTTTAATCTGTTTATAACACTGTCTTGTTGAGATATTAATGTGATGCGTGATGGCTAAGGATAACAAGTTGAATCTTTCAAGTGGGAACCCATAGAAGAAATAGGGTAAATGAAGAAAGAAAAAAGGATGATAAATAAAGGAGGAAATAAAAGAATAGATATAGAGAGAAACTATTCACAAATTTGTCAGCATCACCTGCTAAGAAGACCATCAAATATAAACTTATGCTTCAATTCATAACATCAACATAGTCTAATTGGAGGGTTTCCATTCATCATCATCTCTGCCTTATCCCAACTATTTGGGGTCAGCACCATAGGGCTTCCACTAAACTCATATATAGACCCTCCTAGCTACCAAAACTAGAAGTAGGAACCTACTTTGACCCAAACACCAGGACAACCGAGACTTGGTACTAAATACAAAAACTACTAGAAGACAACTAACACAAATAACAAAATAAATATCTTAATCTTAGAAGACACAAAATAGAGATTCTTTTGAAGTGGGACCGGCATAGGTGAGGTCAATCCCGTCTCATTGGAGAGGTACACGCCATTGTAAACAGTCCATCAAATGATCATTTTATTTCCTTATTTAAGAAGAGAAAGAGGGGTGGGGTGGATTCTTAGTTCTTCCAAGATGTGGCACATTAGGGATGTATAACGTCAGTACCAAGGTTAGATCTTCCATCTATTTTACTGCTTAAGGGAATGAATAGGAGGGAGAGTGGGGTTAAGCCACAGGGTATATGTGAAGAATTAGCTTAAGATTACAAAGCTGATGCTTTTTAAATATGCTGTGTCAACTGCTTACATAAAATCAGGGACATGAAGAAATTATAGCTTTAGTTATTGGCTATTAGCTTGCCTTGTGGTATTTCTCACTGGTTGTCCTTGTTTGTTATTTTCTGTACTATGTTTTTGCCTTTTGTTTCTCCTAACAGATCATTGTTGTGGATGCAAAAGCTGTGGGGTCCTTACTGCTTTCAGAAGTGATGCAGTGACATCTATTCAACAAAATATTCCCATATTCTCAATAACCATTTTCTTATGACAGGAAAAGAAGGCTAATGAGGTTGAACCTGCACAAGCCCGTTTTCAACGTACCGATCAATGGAGACCAGTCTATTCCTGGTTAGAATCATTGAATAAAAATCAGGTAGTTAAATCTAAAGAAATTTCTGATTGGCTGTCCGAGAATCCCAAGGTCAAAGAACAGTTGTATTCAAGGCATTCTCGTAATCACTTGATGCACTACATCCAGAAATGCCATTCAAAGATGTTGAAGAGAAGAGAAAAGCAGAAGGTATCATTTACCTTTGATTCTCACTCCGTTATCAAATGTCCATGTTTCTATCATTGCATAAAGTATGCTGGAGAGATTGCATCGACACCAATACAATTTATTGGATAATGCTGCATCTATATATGGAAGTTTCTGAGTGACGTAATCAACGTCATAATGGCCACCTGTGCTTTGTAGAATTAGACCATTTATTTCGTAGATTTCATTAAGACTAGCAAAGATACTGGTTTAGAGTTTCTGTTTTTGGTCTTTATTAGTTGTTTGTTACTCAAGATCTATGGGATTTGCTCCCAGTAGCTCTTTATTATGCTGATATGCTAATTTTAGTTGTTAATGCATCTTTCTGTTCAACTTCTAATTTTGATTGTGGATGTATAGCTGTTGCCTGTTGGTGCCATCACTTTCATTGGTAGGGCCTAGAACCATCCCATCCCCACCCCTCCTCTTATGTTATCTAGTCGAGGCTCATGTATTCTTTAAAAAGGAGACAATATGGTTTATCCTCTACGTACCTTAGCTTAAATCTAGTCTATGTTCTCTGGGTCATTGGGTCTTCTACTTTGGATGCTGCACTTTGGGTGCAAACTTATCCTTTATTTTCTATGTTCTCTTTTGTTGCTTACTTCTTATAACTAAGGTTGAGCATCATTTAGGCTTGTTATTGCTTTCACTTATATTTTCATATTTATGTTGCCAACATCAGGAAGGGGTTACTGGTTCTTTTACTTTCTTCTTTTGGCTCTCCCATCTTTTGCAACTATTCTTCGCTTCCTCTTCTTCCATTGATGCAATTCCAAATTTCAGAGAACTACATATTCCAAATTCAAATTTCCAAGTTTATGTGCTTGTAAACTCAGTTTTTTCCTGTTTATTGCTGTCCCTTATTGTGCTATTGTATCTTGCTTAATTTTATGAAATGACATGAGATTTACTAATAAGAAAACATATCATGGGAGTAAATCTCGTTAAAACCGTTAAGTTTCTAGTAATACCTAAATCGATAAAAGTCATGTAACAGGTTTTTAAGTTTTTTTTTTTTAAATTCTATGTAACATCCATTATGACATTACCTATTGGAAATGACGTTACATTAAGGCCGTTACGAATATTACGTCCAATACGCAACATTAGTCTCTCTCTCTCTCTCTCTCCCTCTCTCTCTCTCTATATATATATATATATCAATGTTTTCAGAACTGGACTGGGCTTCGAACCGGTAGAGTGGCCAGTTCCACCAGTTCCACCGGTCCGGTTAACCGTGTCCTTTTATTAATAAATTTTATATTTTTTTTATTTTTTCCATTTTCCGTCTTTTCCTGACCGGTTCTACCGGTTTTTAACCCTGGTTTCCCGATTGAACTAGTCGGATTTTACCGGTTCTTAATACCGTCCGGTTTTGGGAGGTTTCGGAATCGGTGACCTGGCCGGTTCCCGGTTTTACCGATTCAACCGGCCGGTCCAGTCTGGTTTTAATAACACTGCTATATATACACATATATACGTAATGTGGATTTTAGAAATTCAAACTAACTCAATTCCAAAATTAAAGAGCATAAAGCGACTACTCTTTTTTTTGAGATTCAAATCAGGATATATGTTTCAAATCCATGGATCGAAGCTTTAAAAGTCAAAACTAACGTTGTGGATTTTTGATTAGGTAAAATAATTCAACCTTTTCAACTAATGTCTCTTAGTTAATGCATATGAGCAAGTTTGGAACATAAAATTATGGATTCTATGTGAAATCCATGAATCTATGATTATTTGGGTTAGGTGTTTTTTATTTTTATCTTAATTTGTGTTAAATAAACTTTTAAATTATCATTTTCATATGTTATATGTATTGAGTAGTATTTTTGTTTTGTTTATCAATTCAAAATATTTTCCCACAAGTCGGTGTTACGGATTTCGATCGTAACAATAAAAGCAGTTGCGTAACAATGTTATGTAAATGTTTTGGTCTAACTTGTTACACACACACGCTGAACACACAAATTTTGAGTGTCTCAAAAGATTACATATGAACTTTGGTGTCAAATGAGCTTCATCTTGGTGAAATTAATTGTTTTGTGGGGGACTATCCTTCCTTTCCAGAGGTTCTAGGTTATTAATCAAGGATTAAATATTTGGTTTCGTGGCCGTCTATTTATTTATTTTTGAAAATTTCCAAAAATCACAATAACTTAAAATAAAAATTAAAAAATGTAGTGGATGGATAACAACATTCTTTTAAAGTCAATATCAAGTTGAAAATGTAGAAACAATGACATATAAGGAAGTAGATGAGTCATAAGTAGAAACATACACTACTTAAGGTGTAGACTCTGAGCAAGTATCGTTGGTTTGGAACCTAAAACACTCACTTCTTCATAAAAATCTCATGTAAAATAAAATCAAAGATATAGTTGCCCATAATAATATAATGGGAATGGGGCACGTATATCTAATTTCTTGCTTCCCATTTCCTAAAGATTTTTTGAGCCTCGCTTCCGGCTTTTGCTTTGCTTCTCATTTTTGCTTCTCGCTCTGGTAACTATGTAGTAAACACTAAAAAACTCTCAAACTAAGTTCAAGTTCAGATTGCTTCTAACATCAAATAATTATAAGAAAAGAAACTCCTAAAATACTTCTAACATCTAGCTTAACAATTACTAGGCTCAAAAGGAATTCTAGATAACTCCAAACATCTACTAAAATACTCCTAAGGCAACTCAAAACGAAAGAATTAAAAATAGACTAAAAAACATATAAGAAATCTAACACGACAGAAATTACAGAATTGCAATTGGTTTGGGAGAAATTGGATTTCTCTTAACTTGTAACCCAGGAGGGATCTTGCCATCTTGGGGAGCTACCTAAGGGTCTGTTTGATGTCAATTCTGGCAATTCTCTAATTCTGTAAACGAATTGATTCCTAAATCAATGAATTTTATTATGGGAACTTGTTTGGCAACATTCAATTAGAATCTATTTTCTAGAAAGAAAAAATCAAGATCATTATAGACCAGTGAAGATGGGGGGTGGGGGTCGATGGAAGGAGGAGTGGTGCCGGGGATGGCGGTGGTGGTGGTGAAGGTGACATTAGGGAGTGGGATGGAGGTGGTTTGGGTGGGGTAGTGGTAGTGGTAGTGGGGGTGGGGTCGTGGGGTTGGGGTGGCAGTGGGAAGGGGTGAGGGTGAGGGTGAGGATGGGATGTGTTAGTGCAGGTGGGAGGTTGTAGTGGTGTTGGTGACGGTGGGGGGCCTGGGGTGGGGGTTGTGTTAGTGGAGGTTGTGAGTGTGGGGGTGGTGGCAAATGGCAATGGGGATGAGGGTGGTGGTGGCAAATGGCAATGGGGATGAGGGTGGTGGTGGGAGCATAGTTACCAAATACCTGTATTATACCCATATAATATTTTTAGAGGGTTTACCGTTTAAAACTCCGTACTTTTGCCGTGTTGTGTCATACGTGTAATACCCGCATCTTCGTATAATACACAAATTACGTATTAAACACGTACAATACACGTATTTTTGTTGTCCTTTTACCGTGTTAAAGTTATATTTCATATTAAATGATTTTTATTAATTAATATCATGATTTTTATTTATTTATAATACTCAATTACTTTTAATTTTCTTATATTTATGTTGTGTTTTGCCATATAACACTTGTACT
Organism: Tetracentron sinense; assembly: GCA_015143295.1. NCBI lineage: Eukaryota > Viridiplantae > Streptophyta > Magnoliopsida > Trochodendrales > Trochodendraceae > Tetracentron > Tetracentron sinense. The sequence continues at coordinate 55,087,417 of CM026554.1, read as the reverse complement.
TCCCGAACGGATCATTGCTGTATTATACCCGTACCCGGTAACTATGGGTGGTGGCGTGGAGTGGCTTTCGAGAATCAATTCTTAGAAGTGACTGTTTTTGTTCCCAAAATTCTGTACTAGAAGCACAACTTTGTCAAAATTGTTCCGCTCCAAAATGCATGCAAACGACATTTCTGATTTTCTATTCCCAGGGATTTGAAAATCACTCTACGGGGATTATATCAAACGCCCCCTTAGCTGCTCCTTGTAGTTTCCAATACTCTACCATGCGATTGGGGTTGTAGGGCCAAATGGGTTCATGTAGGGCCCACACAAGAACACATCCAAATCATATGGGCTGAACCAACTTTGGTTTTAGGTCTCTGAAAACCCAAACACAAGCCCTTTGATTAAGCTCAATTGGATAGCCTAACAGGCTTGGTTTTGGTTCAACAGTTGTAAGCTTTGATTCTATACTTCTTGGAATATGCTCCCGCATCATATAGTATATGCATGTTTTTTACGTTCTAGGCTGCATTAGGATACAAATGGATGCATCTATATACTGGATCAGTTCCCTGCTTAGAATATTGCATCAATATTAACTTCCAATATTTTGTCTTGAATTAAGACTTTTTTTCCTTTTAGATTCTTTGCATGAACATAGATGTATGACCCGAATCCATGCTTAGATAAATATTGCCTTAAAACGATCTCCCCAATTGTGTCTATATTTATTGCTTATTAGTTTAGTGTTGTAATAGTAAATATCACTTGAATGATGTATATTTGTTATTGTTTTTATATTCATTGTATTTCAATAGTGCTTTCTTGAACAGGGCTTGCAGCACTCCAACACAACAGGTCCTGCGAAGGTTCATAATCACAAGGCTACAAAACTACCAGTTGTGCTTCCATGTATGGCTCATATTTAATGTCACACACATTCACTTTACTGTCTCCAACTTATAACTTCAACTAACAAGTTAGAGATATTTTCTCTTATGATGGTTTTTATAATTAGTGCTCTCAACCTGTTGAACTGGGGGAAGAATTTCCCAATTTTCTAAAGAGAGAAAAATTCCCTTTTTATGGCTGGAGTGTGTCTTGAGAAAGACCAGACCTCAAAAGCACTCATAGAAAACATATGTGAACTCTTTCTTGTCTCTTCTAAGCTCAACTTAGGTGGCGTTTGTTAACACTAGTCTAAAAAGAAGTGCTTATTTAAAAATTAAGCTTAGTTGGACTTTAGATTGTTAAGTTGAAGGTTAATTGCATGTCTACACTTTAGAGATTTTAGGGATAAAAACCTCTACTTTAAAAAGTAGCTCGATACCTACTTTTTAAAGTAGAGGTTTTTATCCCTAAAATCTCTAAAATGTAGACATGCAATTAACCTTCAACTTAACAATCTAAAATCCAACTAAGCATAATTTTCAAATAAGCACTTCTTTTTAGACTAGTGTTGACAAACGTCACCTTAGCTACTCAGTAGTACATTCATGATTCATGCAGGCGATTTGAATATTTTGATCCTAACCGAGTTAATCTTCGTGTTTGGATCCCCTTTCCCTTTCTCTAATAAAGTTAGGCCTTCCTTCCTTTCCCTATAAAGTTTCAGGTCGACCTGGTCTATACTCACCTAGCTGTAGCCTTCTCTGGGGCCCTTACTTGAAAGGCAGTCATCTTCTTCTTGAATATGACCCTTTTAGTTTCTTATGCGTACTATCTTGCATGCCTGTTTGGTAGCAGCACCCATGATAGTTTCCTTCAAATCAAGATACTAATGTTGTGAACTCTTGAGTCGGCCTCATTTTGGCTTCACAATGCATTGAGCTGGTAAATAAAGTATTTTATCCCTAGGTTGAATTAATGACTATAGGTTGAATTAATGACTACAGTTTGTACAGAATCTGCAGAAGCATTTATGAGAAGTTCTTTGAATAACCGCCGGAGCACAAATTTGCGTTCAGTAAGGAGGGTGGTCTCTAATGAGATGTTTTCGTATTTATCAAGATGTTAAGGAACTTTTTATCTCTACTTTTTTCTGTCCTTGTTGTCAGACTTGTGAACCTTGGCTTAAGTCAACCCTTAAGAACGTATTTCTTTATATAGTTTTCATTTGGAAAATCTCTAGTCCTCCCTTTGTCATTTTATCGTTTCATCTCAAAGTTGCTCTTTAAAGAAAAGAAAAGAAAAGAGGAAACTTGTGAGAATATACTATTAGAGTACTTTACAAATTAATATTACTTGAGAAAATCTGCTTTCCACTTGCAATTCAGAGTTTATTGGATGCAAATAGACACCTTTGCCATAGACCTTTTGATGAATTTCTTGTTCCTCCTCTGTTTTCTCTCCAATCTCTATCACAGCTATCTACCTAGACTTCATGAAAATGTTTGAGCTCCTACAACTTCAAAAGGTATTCTTAGCCTTTCAGTGTAATTGTGGAGTTTGGCAGCCATGAAGTTGAAAGACGGTCTCAATCTCTGTTTTTGTCACTGTTTTGGTTTTTCTTTTTATCCCTCTGGAGAAGTATATAGATTGGATGATTACAATAATTTGGTTGTGTTTACTTTTGACCTAAAAGATCTCGAGGTGGGAACATTGATTTGCGGGTCTTTCCTACATGTAGGTCATGTGTACATCTATGCTATTTATGGCTTGTTGATACAGTCCATCAGACTACTAACCTTATATTTCATTATTTAATCTATATTCTGTTGACTTTTGGGATATCTTTTGCAATGAAGATTGGTTTGGTAAATCAAGATAATTTACTGCTGGATTGATATATTTTTTGGGGGTGGGTGCATGGTGTTCAAGTTTTTGACTTTAATATGATCCTACTGGTATGCCTTGAAGAATGCAAATCTTAAGATCTATTTTGCAGGCAATTCTTCAAGCAATCTATTAAAGGATAATGATATATACTTAGTCAGACGAAAGGAAGCTTTTCTCAGATACGAGATGTTAGTAATTGCTCTCTCTCTCTCTCTCATGATAACGTCTGCAGTTTGCATACTTACTATTTTAGTGCCTTTCAGTTTAACAGAGTTGGAGAGTCAGCTGACCATTCTCCTCTCAAAACATAAACAAGTAAACTTGGAGCCTGATTCACCATCCTTGCTTACACATAAAGATGCAAATAATACAAATAATCAATTATTTAATATGGCCAATGAGGGAGGAAATATAAGGATTACGTCCAGTGGTGCATCTCATTATTTGGACACAGAAGATGTTACTGTTGATGGGAAGTCAAGGCATGGAATACCATTAGATTCGTAAGGTGGGAGAAGCAAGAAGAGGAGTGCAGAAACTGTTACCCCAACATGGTCCTATTCTGAAGCATCATAATCTGGTATGCTGCCTTCCCTGCCTGTTGGAACTTGTGACACATCTCAATGCCATTAAATTGTGCACATCATGTTGGCTTTCTCCAAGCTGAGTTTAGTAAGCTCAGTGTACCACAAATGCCTGGTTGAAAGAGGGCTCAAATTGTATCTTGCAAATCTGGTCCTGAAAACTAGCTTGGCTTTCTCTCTGATTAAATTTTGTCCGGTATTAATTTGTATATAGCCAGCATGGTCATGAAAAACCTCTTCGTTTGTTTATTTCCTCCAGTGTGAACCATGTTTCAAAGTATTTCTCATCTTTTCATGGGGAGGTTCATTGTTGGGTTACAGATATAGACATGTACTATTTACACTGCAACACATCATGGGCAATTAATTTCAAATCTAGTAGCAGAGATAGACATCTAATGGGTATCAGCTGAAGATATCTAATACCTGTTGGTATATGTTTCCTGAAAATAGGAAATTCTACTTGTGTGAATTAAATGTCGGGGTCTCAAAAAAAAAAAGACTTAAATGTCGGTGCATTATTAAATTGAAAAAGTAACATTGATGATGCTTTGTATTGACCTTTTGCCCTTTCATGTTGGCATTAAAAAACAGGGATATTCAGAAGAAAGAAGAAAAGGAAGAGGTAAAAAGCAAAATAGTGATCAAAGTGTTATAGGTGATCACATGCTAACATCTACTGTCTCCTTTTCTTCTGCTGCATATATAAAAAAAATACATAGATGAAATCGTCATGATAATCTGATCTAGCTGATATTTCATTATCTGAGAAGTTGCTCAGGTGGGCTTGATGAGTGGCAGATCTGCCTTTGCAGCAAAAAGACTCTGCAGCATATAAGGTTTACAGGTACAGCCTTGAGTCGAGCAATCATACTATACTCATCATGAGATCGTCACGTCTCACCCTAAGTATATTGTAGCTTGGTGTGGTTTATTTGAATAAATCCTTGGATGTGTGTCGTTGGAGAGTAACATGGGAATGTCACGAGAGCAACTCTATGTTTTGTCCTTCATTGATAAGCTAAAAGATATTTAATCTTGAGATGATACTAAAAAATAGCTTTAGCAATGGTGTCTCCTCGGAGATATCCATAAATTACATGGACATTCTTACAAATTGACACATCCAAGAGGATGTCCTGTTTGCATGTTGCATGTCCTTATTTACTTAGGAAAAAATTTCAGCAGGCAGTTTGTATGGCTTTAGGGTCCGTTCTTTTGCTTAGACTCTTATAAAGCTCGGCACTTTGCACTCTTATGATTATGATGGTAGTTGTTAGGGAACTTAAGTCACTTTATGAAGGCTTTTAACAAGATTAGTTTTTAGTATCATGAGATTTTAAGTCTTGCATTTTTTATGAGGCTTGAAATCATTCATGTTGTGGCATTTGGAGTCTTGTGGAAATTACAACTCAAGAGATGAAAACCACGTTGCATCTAGTTCTTTTCTCAAAAGAAAATACATATTAGCCGATGACAAAACTTGTAAAAGTGCTCAAAAGAAAATACATGTCCAATGACAAAACTTGCAAAGAGCCACACTTAAAGTCTCCACAAAAGAACGGACCCGTGGAAATTATCCCTTTTTTTCAAGTTTTTCATGGAGACGTTTCTTGCACCAAGTCCTACAGCAGTTAATTTTCTCAGCAAATCGTTTTGACAAGACTCAAGTAAATTGGCCCTATAATAACTAAAGAGAAATTGATTTATTGATAATAATCTTTGATGATTTACAAGAACCCTAAGAGAATTTAAATAATATTCTAAGAATCCTAATATAGAAAGATCTCTAAAAAATAATCTTAATCTAATCATATCAAATCAAATCCTAAATTCAAAATTAATTGATATTGTCTAATTGTGAATAGATACATTGATAATGATACAGTGTATATCATTCACTTTATTACAATAATAAGATATGTTTTAATATTCTCCCTCAAACACATGAGGATTGAAAATCTTCATGGGTTTGCCGTAACTTGAGTACTCCCTTTGTGCATGAAGAACTAAAATATCTAACCGTGTTTAGTAGTCACCGCAAATCTGTGAAGTCTATCTCTGTCGCATCCTGCTTATATTTATGAGTCTGTCGGAGCCAGTAGCCTACTAGATTGAGTTGTCATGATTGTCTCCCCAAAGCACCGGAAGAATACTTTGCAATGTGAAGAAAAACTCTCGTTACAGATTTCTTCAATAAAAAAATAAAAAAGAAAAAAGAAATATACTTATTACGGCAGTTGACAGAGGAAAAAAATCTAGATCAATCATACTAACATCTATGGTGACTTTGATGGTAGGAAAATAAGAAAGATAATGGAGGAGCTTCAATCTTGACAGGGCGGCATTGCCACCCGCCGGAAAAACAAGATTGAAAGGAAAAAAATCAAGAAATCGGATTGACCCGCTCTGATACCATGAAAGAGAAATTGATTTATAGATAATAATCTTGGATGATTTACAAGAACCCTAAGAGGGTTTAAATAATATTCTAAGACTCCTAATATAGAAAGATTTCTCAAAGATAATCTTAATCTAATCATATCAAATCAAATCCTAAATTAAAACTTAAATGATATTGTCTAATTGTGAAGAGATACACTGATAATGATTCAGTGTATCTCATTCACTCTATTACAATAAGATATGTTCTAATAATAACCCCCAGGTATCTAACACAGCTAACTAGGTATCTAACACAGCTAATTGGGGTTGCAACCTAATCGTAATAAACAAAATTGAAAAACCCCAGATCGCATATCAAAACCCAAGAATTTTAGGGTTTTGGTGAAAAAATTTGTTTTATTTTCTTTCCAAATTTTATTAGAGACCATAGCCTTTACATAATTGTGGTTAAGATTCACCCAGCCTTAGGGTTCACTCACCTATTATTGGTTTTGAGCTAAAAAATATATTAAAAAAATGAATCATAGTTAGAAAAAATAGTAAAATATTTCTTATACTATTTTCTAAAAACTAAGGGTAGGTGGGTTAATCTTAAGTAAGTGAATTTTAATCACAGTTAAAGGGTGTCAGAAGGGACACGTGATAGACCTCATTTACGTGACTCCCCGAGTCCAGTTTTAACCGGAGGATTTGGTTCTAATTTTATATCATCAAAAGTCAGAATCCTAAATTTATTTTTTTTTGGTTAATGAGTTAGTATGGATCTCATTAGCATTTTCTTTTTCAGACTTTGCTATTGAGACCGTAAAGGGCCGAGACCACACCGAGACCGTCTTTGTGATACATGGATCTCAAAATTTATTAAATCTCTTTTTGAAATTGTAAGATATGTATAACACATGTACGATCTCGTCCAAACCGCAAGAAGAGTCTTACTAGAAGCATTCTAGAAGCTATGGCTTGTTCCCGGAGCGTGCATAAGGGGGAGAGATATCTGGGGAGAAGTCAACATGGGAGAAAATAAAATGATTTCTCCCATTTTTTACGCCAAATTGTCGCACAATGTATTCAACCCCCGAGAGCCCTTTCACCTTCGTCAAAGACAATCCGAGGCGTTAAGTGGAAATATCAACCCTGACAGGTAAATAGCCGTACTAACACTAACCACTGACCTTTGGACTTTCACCAGCCCTTGTAGGGGCGTCAAAGAAAAAAAAAAACAAAGAAAGCATTCTAGCCGACCAAACGACAGTTGGGGATGCCGGAAGTCGGAAGAACATGGCAACAATGGATTGAAGCTCTCACCCGAAACCTTAGAAAAGGAAAGGACAGACTCTTTTCTTTCATTCTCTCCAGTTTCTCTCATTTTTCTATAATCAATCATACTTTGTAAAACCTAATCTACCAAATCAAACCCTAGAGAAAGCACCTTATGGCTGGAGATGAGAGGGTCATGGACGCAGCTGGAAAGAGCCTAGGAACATCGAAGAACGTGATCTTGACCCTCTCGAACTTCGATTCTACGTTCACCGAATTGCTCTCTACAGGAGGAGGTGCTGGCCCAAGCAAAAGCACAAGCAAGACCGAAGAGCAATTCGAAGCAGCGGAGAAGATCCTTCTTCGGTGGGTCTCGAATTCGGATACTCGATGGGAGGATTCACCCTATGAGTCTGCTGAGTATCTCTCAGCCGTCGACGAGATCCTCCTGTTGACAGAGGATTTGACGCTGTCTCCGGATGGTGAAATTATGGAGCGTGCAGAGAACATTCTCAATCAGGCGATGTTGAGGCTGCAGGACGAGTTCCGCCACATCCTGGTCCAAAGTACAGTCCCTCTGGGTCTGGATGCTGAGCAACTTTATGGATCTATTTCTAGTGTAACAGATGGTGAGAACAATTGAGGGGTTCCTCCACGGCTCAGTCTGTAGTTCTTCACTTTCCTTCACATCGAATGATGCAGGGACTGAAGACTTTGAGAGATCTGTCGGGGAAGAACAGGAGAGTTTCTGTGAGGAGAGATGGGAGAGTTTGGGGGACGATTTATGTGTGGATTTGATGCATCCTGCTGCAGTCGCTGACCTCAAAGAGATAGCTTACAGAATGATGAGGTCTGGATATGAAAAGGAGTGCTGTCAAATTTATACTGGTGTTCGCCGTGATTTTCTAGATGAGTGGCTATCAATTCTCGGTGTCGAAAACCTGAGCATTGAACAAGTGCAGACAATTGAGTGGATGTCCCTGGCTGAGAAGATGAAGAAGTGGATTCATGCCATTAAGATTGTAGTTAGTCTTCTTTTGTCTGGAGAGAAGCAACTCTGCGATCAAGTTTTTGGTGGGTCGGAACTGATCACGGAAATCTGCTTTACTGAGACTGCAAAAGGATGCGTGATGCAGCTGATACATTTTGTCGGGGCAGTTTTGATTGGACGACGGGCACCAGAGAAGCTGTTCCGGATACTCGACATGTATGATGCATTAACAAACGTGTTGCCGGATTTGGAAGCCTTGTTTTCTGATGACGACTCAGGCAACTCTGTGTTCAGTGAGGCGAGGGGAATGCTGGATGGACTGGGTGAGGCAGTAAAGGATACGTTTGCGGAATTTGAGAAAGCGGTTCTGAGTGAGACATCCCGGAAACCGATTCAAGGTGCCACGGTTCACCCACTGGCACGCTATGTGATGAATTATGTGAGGAAGCTTGTAGATTACAGTGATTCTCTGAACTCGCTTCTAGAAAGCAGTTCAGAGGAGTCAGACGGCCTTGAAGGTTATGGTGACGATCCTGTGCAATTAGTCAGCATCTCTCCAATAGCCCGTCGCGTGCTGTTTTTAATCTCATCTCTAGAAACGAACCTCAAGGATAAATCGAAACTCTACTGGGATGTTGCGATGCAATATATATTCCTTATGAATAATAGTCTTTACATATTTCAGAAAGTAAAAGGCTCTGAGCTTGGCATTCTTTTGGGAGATAACTGGCTCCACGAGCGACATGGCCAGATAAGACAATTTGCCACAAGTTATCTAAGAGCTTCTTGGAGCAAAGTATTATCTTGTTTGAAAGAAGAAGGGATTGGGGGTGGTGAGTGCTCAAGTAATGTCTCCAAGGTGGCTCTCAAGGAAAGATTTAAGAATTTTAACTTGAATTTTGAAGAAATTTATAAGAATCAGACAGCTTGGAAGGTCCCAGATCCTGAGTTTCGGGAACAGCTTCAAATTTCAATATCGGAAAAAGTCATTCCAGCATACCGCTCATTTATAGGGAGGTTTGGAGGGCATCTAGAGAATGGAAGACATGTTGAGAAATACATAAAGTACACGCCAGAGGATCTGGAGAACTCTATATTGGATTTATTCCAAGGATCACTTCGCATTCTTCATCCTCCAAGACAGCGTAGTTAGAAGGCAGGATTCTTATAATAGCAAAGCCGTCTGCTCCCCATCAGGGACTAGTTGGGAATTCAGGTCAACTGTAAAATTCGAGCTTGATGATTTGCTGTTTACTTTTGTTGTTGTTAATCTAACAATCCTGGATTTTGGGAGGCTTAGCCATGCTCCTCCTCTATGTACTGTAATATTCATGTACATGCAACATAGATCCTTGTTAGTGTGAACCTTGTCAGGGTTTGAAACCACCAAAACAGATTTTCTTAAACCATGTAAACTGATTCACTAACCAGTGGTAGGTGGTGTATCACCAATGGGTGTGGACTCAGGTTTTAAGTCTCTAAGGTGTGAAGGTTGAGAGGCCCACCATTGGTGCTAACCTAACTCCTAACCTAATAATTGAGTTCCTCTAAGGTGTGAAGGTTGAGAGGCCCACCATTGGTGCTAACCTAACTCCTAACCTAATAATTGAGTTCCTCTCGACGATGTCAAGTTAGCAGCCATCGGATCAATTGTTTTTTTTTTTTTAGTAGGAAAGCTAAGGTTGGCAGACCCCACTGGATATATTAACAAAATAATTTACAAACGTGCATGTCTACACCCATTAGCATCCCGCTGCATAATGCGAGAAAGCGCTAACGGATTTAGTTTATTGAAATTCGATGATTTCATGCTACTCTCAAGTTGGTCTATAGGATGAGGCACTGGAGGATATACAATGGAATTAGAAATTCAAATGTGGGTCTAGTCCAATTGCACGAGTTCACCCTTGTTAACTTGATGTCCATCTGTTCAGGGTATGCCTACTGTGACAAGTAGGTTGGGACTCGTCGGGTTTTTGATAGGATGTGAAAGTGAGATGTGTTTATGATTGTTGGGTTTTAGAGCGCAAGACCACGGGAAGGAAACAATCTCTTTCTTGAGGCAATTGTTCATTGTATGAATATAGCCAAATTTCAACCATGCCTCCCCCTAGAAGAAAATCCCGGCTCCGCCTCTCGGTATACCATTTAAGGGGACTGCTAGTTTCAGTCTCCACTTACCAAGGCAAAAAAGACAATGATCTTGTCTCAGTTTTTGTGGGGCCCGCCACAAAATCTTTGTCTTTTTAACCTTGAAAGATGGACAGTGCACAGTATGGGGCTAGCAAAATTCTACCAATCATCCGTAGGTCAGGGAGCCCAAATACGTACATATGGAATGCGTTTAAGCGATGGGCCGCGTATCTCAAGCGACGCCAAACTTTGGTTGGGCCTTTTGAAAGCCCATTCCAACTTAGCATCTCAAGCCCTCAACCAAAACCCCTAGTTAGGGTTTCACTTCTTTATAAATGAAGCCCTACGCGTTTAATTTTCTTTCCCGGCAGAGCAGCAGGCAGCAGGCAGCAGGCAGCAGCCATGGTGAAGTATTCGAAGGAGTCGGAAAATCAGACCAAGTGTAAGCATTTCAGTTTGATTCTTATATGCTGATCGATTTGCTGTAGATCTGGTTTGAACTGTTAATGGACAATCTAGGGTTTGGCCGTTTATTCTGCTTTAGTTTTTGATATCCTTTTGCTCTACGATTGAAATATCAAATATAGGGTTTAGATCTTTCATCGATCTACTATGGTGATTTTTCTCGTTTTGTTTGGTCTGCTAGATCTCATATGCCTTACACATTGGGATTTGGATTTTGTTCGTTTCATTTGCACGGGATTTGAAAATTTGAGATTATATATTCAATGTAGGTTAATTTTAAAGCAAAATTTGATCTCGTCTTCCCTTTTTCCATATTGCAGCCTGCAAGGCCAGGGGCTCGGATCTGAGAGTTCATTTCAAGGTATTTTTAGCTGGAGTTGATTTTTGTCTTCAGCTTCTGGGGTTTTAATGGAGTTCTTCATAGTGTTTTTGCTCTTAATACCTTTATTCATATTGTGAGCTTAAACACGAATTATTCTCTAATAAACTACTAACATACTAAATATATTGGTCCGATCTCTGATAAAAAAAAACATATGAATTATATTTGTTTCTATTTCTTCATAATTAATAATCTTATTTCTTGTATTTTACGGTACTTCCTGTTTTCCCCCTTGATTTTTTCCAAAATTTCCACCCTTTTCCCTATCTAAATAGTTCCTGACTCTGACTTGGTGACTATGTTTGGATGTTCTGCTGCTATAGTTTTTCAAAATCTGAATATTGACATCTGAGAGTTACGTTTCTTGTGGAGTTGCATCCAGTGCTCCCATCCCACAACCTCCTATAGTGATCTTACTCATACTTGTCCCAATGTTAAAACAAAAAAACAGGGACGTATTCTTGTATTAGCAAGTCTCTTGTATATCTCAGGTAAATTGTCATAACATCATTCTTGGGTAAACCTCTGTAGGTTTTTCCTAGGCCTAGTGGTTCAATCAATGATGTAATATTTTGAACATTTGGTTTGCATCAGGATATACAATATGAAATTGCTTTGTTAACATACGAGCAGTTGCAAAATTGCATTCTCTTGTAGTCTGGGTTCTTTTCTCAAATAACCAACCCAGTCAATGTGATTTTATCAAAATAAAGATTTGGAGATGATTTGTTTTAACTGACTAGAAGCTAGTTTGCTTATCTAATTATAGTCAGGTCTTTATTTTGCTATTGAGAATACCTACCTTGTTACTTCATTCAATGAATTATTTTAATAAAGCTCTGGTTTAGGATTTTGGTGTGTTTGTATCTTGTTAAATAATGGCCCATGAGCGAGCTAGCAAAATGACTAATTTTGTAGAACTCTGGTCGAGTGTTTTGGTGTGTTCATGTCTTTGTAGAGCCTAATGGCACATGAGAGAGCTAGCAAAAAACCAGGACATGTTGAAAATTATATATAAGTTAAACATTGACCAATCATAACGGCTAGATTTGTCGTGATAAAAAAGGAGTGTTTGGATGTACCAGTGACTTTCCACTATAGTTGAATTGTAGCTAATAACTTTGGTCAAAACAAAAGAAATACGGTGAAGATAAGATTTCACCATAAGACAGGTGATGAGGTGAGAGGGTTTGAGCATCATTTGTGTGACCTAGATTCAAAAGTATCCACACTGATCAGAGCTACATAATTTTGTAATATAACTCCAACATGCTTACAGCTAAATTTAAAATTTGGAAGGTTATAGGAGACAATTTACTGTTTGCATAGCACTGATGGTGCATGTGGCGCTCGAGCAGGTTGGGAGGGATGGTCCAACTTTTTTTATTTAGTGGAGATCCTCCACTTGGAACTACGACAAGAATCAATCCACCTAGAATGTTTTGACCATCTTTTTGAGTGATCAAACAGGAACTCGACAGGTATATTAGATTTTTTCTGGGCTGAACAATATATCAGAAGAGCAAATCAAGGTCTGAAGTAAGACAAGATGGCAGGCTCCAGAAAATTGAAGTCATATAAATAGAATTACTCATTTATTCTACGGAAAAACTACAAGAGACTTCTTAATATTTAAGAGAACACTAGGGGTAACACAGAACAGGATCCAGCACATGCGTGAGAAAGTTGCGTCAGAATGCAGGCTCCTTCAAGGTTGTACAGCCTCCGGAAGCTTCTCATAGACCTCTCTAGCAGACAAGTCATACTTCTTTATGCATGAGGATTCGCTAGCCCGCTGAGGAAAGCCATGCGTAAGTAGCTATTCCCTTGGTCAAGTGTTCATTGGTCTTGATCGTTCAATCGGAGTCGAGATTCTTGGATGGGATACAACCCTAAGATAAAGAATCAATCATACCGTTGTAACCGTTGATCGAGTGTGCTGGTTTGTGAACCATTAGGATTTGGGTCCAATGTTGTCAAATTGTAATTGAATCGTAAAATCGTTTTAGGACCGATTTGATTCAAATCGGGATTCAAATCGTAAATCGTAAGATTCAATTTATATAAAAAAAAATGGTTTAAAAAATACAAAACATTACTTAATAAATCAGAAAAATAGAATAATCTATTATTCAAAAAATTTCATTCATATCCATTGATAAAAGAAAGTAATGAATATTTTATCGCATATACTATAAAAAAATGCTAATGATCTCCATAAAATGAAAAAAAAAAAACCAATATCATTAAAGATAAATCAACAAAAATAAACTCATATAATCATGTTGTATGAGATCAAGTATCAAAAAACTTGTACAATTAAAAAGACTAATAAAATGAACTATCAAGTTTTTTCCCAAAATCCAACTCCATCATCTTTCTCCTTCTTTCTTCTCCTTTTTTTTCCTCGTTTCATAGCAACAGAGAGACAACCCAAATATGGGTTTTGGCATGTCCGTAATAGGGGTTTTCCTGTTTCTTCTCTTTTCTTAAAAATCATAAAGTACCTTTAGAAAATCAAAATAATAAAAAAGATTTTTTAAGTATTGGTTCGTAAAGGGGTTTTGTGCTCGAATCGTATGAATCGTACGATTTGAATCGCAAATCGTAATATGAATCGTAAATCAAATGAGATCTACCCAATTAAGATTTTCACCTCCGATTTGAATCGTTTTACTTGAGATTTGAATCGAATCGTAGGATTTGAATCGTAAATCGCAAGGATTTAACAATTATGTTTGGGTCCAACACAAAACCACTTGTAACAGGAAAAATGGAACTCGACTTGTAAAGTAGATCCTAAATTGTATTAAATGGTTAATGACGTAATAGATTATATTAAATTGCATGATATTCACTTGCATTGTTATTGGATAAACCTTTGTAGGTGTTACTAGTGTTAGAAGATTCAGTAAATGATATCAGATAATAATAGAACCTTGTACCTGTTGGATGCATAACAAAATTATGTACCTTTTTCCCCACAAAAAGTTGTGAAAAGTTCTCGAATTATTCGCGACTTTTTGAAAGCACCATGACTTTTTTGAAGAATCGAATTCTGTGATTAAACAAGAATTATTTGCGAAAAGACATCTAACTTATGGATTTTTTAAAAAAATTCTTCATAATTAGTAATCTTATTTTTTGTCTTTCTCGACATTTCCAGACTTCAACTTGATTACTATGGTTGGATGTTCTGCTGCTGTAGTTTTTCAAAATATGAATATGGCATCTATGAGCAACGTTTCTTGTGGAGTTAAATCCCTGCTCCCACTACCTCTCCTATAGTGATCTTACTCATACTTGTCCTGTGGTAAAAAAGCAGGGATCTGTTCCTATATGAGCAAGTCTCTCGTATGTCACAGGTAAATTGTTATAACATCATTATTGGGTGAACCTCTGGAGGTTGTTCCTAGGACTAGTGGTTCAATCAATGATGTAATATTTCAAACATTATATTCCATGATTTCCATCAGGATACACTATGAAATTGCTTTGCTTACATAAAAGCAGTTGCAAAATTGCATTCTCTGGTACTCTGGCTGCTTTTCTCAAAGGACCAACTCAGTCAATGTGATTTTACCAAAAAATAACAGATTTGGAGATGGTTTGTGTAAAATGACTAGAATCTAGTTTGCTAATGTTATTATAGCCAGGTCTGCATTTTGCTATCTAAGAATAATACCTCCCTTGTTACTTCTTCATTCAATGAATTATTTGAATAATGCTCTGGTCAAGGATTTTGGTGTGCTTATGTTTTTATAGAGCTTAATGGCACATGATTGAGCTAGCAACATGAGTATGATTAGATGATCTGATACCATACCTCATCATGGTCTTTGACATGTTATATTGATTGCATCCTTCTAATATCACATTTAGGACCTTTCGTATAAAGAAAATTTATTTCGAATATTAACAATTGGTACAGTAGTTAATATTAGAGAGTCAATATGAGGCGGAGCTCTGCTTCAATCACCTTGAGCGGAGCTCTCCTTTTTAATGCATAAGATTGTGCAATCTTGTAATTATTAAGAAAAGTAGTACAATATTGTAAAGAATTTATCTCCATAATTACAAGATTGGCACTGATTTTAAACTAAAAGGGGAGCTCTGCTCAAGGCACTTGAAGCAGAGCTCCTCTTTATATTTAAACACTTGATATTATCGAGTTTTGTTTGTCCAGACTACTCCGTGTCTGTAGGCCGTCCAGAAATTTATCTGTTCAAGGCATTTTGAATTTATTATAATTTCATAGCTGTCCCTTTCCTTGAAAACTTATTCTCAGATGAATTATTGGCTCGGCTTTGGTAATTATATTAATGCTTTGTTATGCTTGACCTCACGCGTTGTTGTATCTGTCCTTTCTTTTCAGAACACTAGGGAGACAGCCCATGCAATTAGAAAGTTGCCCTTAACCAAGGCTAAAAGGTACTTGGAGGATGTTCTGGTCCACAAACAAGCTATTCCTTTTCGACGCTTCTGCAGGGGTGTTGGTCGTACTGCTCAGGCAAAGAACCGCCATTCAAATGGACAAGGACGCTGGCCTGTCAAATCTGCAAAATTCATTCTGGATTTGCTTAAAAATGCTGAGAGTAATGCAGATGTATGTCTCTCTGATTGGTTGTTGACTTGTTGTTTTGAGCTTCATCTTTATTTACTAATTATGCTTAAGAATGCTGAGAGTAATGCAGATGTATGTCTCTCTGGATGGTTGGTGACTTGTTATTTTGAGCTTCATCTTAATTATTAACTATCTAGCTTTATATTGCTGTAAACTTAATTTCCAGGTGAAAGGTTTGGATGTGGATTCACTTTACGTGTCTCACATCCAGGTCAACCAAGCGCAGAAGCAGAGGCGTCGTACATACCGTGCTCATGGAAGAATCAACCGTGAGTTTGCTCAATTTTCATTTAATATCTTTTTTCCCCCTTCCTGGGACTTTAGCTTGTGAATTATTCCCTTAATTGCACCCTATCATCTCCTCTGGCAGCCTATATGTCATCTCCCTGTCACATTGAGTTGATTTTGTCTGAAAAGGAAGAACCCGTCAAGAAGGAGGTAATCTATTAAACAATTTCATTAAGTAGAATTAGAAATTGAAGATAGCTAGAGGCTGAATGAATCAGTGTAGCCAAAACATTCAGGCTATGGCAGTTGGGGGATCCCTGGGTAAGGCATTGGCAGTGTTGCCTAGGTGACCAAAATTTATAATTTTTTTTTACCTGTGCGACCAAAATTTACTTTTTTCTCTGAAAGTTATATAAACTATGTGCTTAGATCTTGATTAGGTGATAGAGGTGCTGACTAGGTGAGGCAGTGTGTCATGTGGGTGCGTTTAGTCCCACATCGGCCGTGTACTTGGGGTTGCTGGACTATAAGTGTGGGGGCTGGCAGCACCTAAAGTGGCTAGTCATTTTGAGATGGCAAGCGATCTGTGACAAGTGGCCTATGCGACTTTTTGACTACACTAGAATGAATGGAAGTGCATCCATCTATCTAGTATATGTATCACTTAAAACTATTCAATATTCATTTTGTGAATTCATTATTCAACCCTACAACTTCAGAGTCCTTATTGTTTTTGCAGCCTGAGACGCAGTTGGCTCCTAGGAAAACTAAGAAGGCTCAAGCTCTACGAAGTGGTGCTTCCTCTTGAGCAGCTGAGTGGTAGAGACAGTAATTTAGTTCTGCTTTGAAATATTTCATGTCCTTTGAAGACATTTTATATATGAAATTATTTGTTAGAAAAATTGGAACCCCTCCACCCATCGCCCAAAAAAAATCTGACAATGTTGCTTCTATTTATGAGTTTTTTCATGAAATTTAATCAAAGCTTTATTAAATAGTTTTGATCCTTAGATGGAGTTTGCTTATACTATTTTTAAGAGCAATCATCAGATGCTTTGTGCATGATGTTCCTGGTTTAGTCCCATTCGAGGGGGTTTTGCACTTCTGCAGTCATGCTGAGCAGTTTTCTCTAATTTTCCTATTTAATTTTCTTGTTGTACATATCTTTAAATGGAATGGAATAACCAAATAATGTGCACTTTTCAGAATGATTTTTCCAAGTTGATGTTTCAAGGTTGAGCAGCTGTAGTACAACTGTTCTCTTGGTTGAAGATTCTATGGGATCTGAAACTGTTCTCTTGGTTGAAGATTCTCTGGGATCTGAAAACAGAAGATGACTACTTTTATGGGTTAGGTTCCAGACATGCAATGTGTGGCCCATCAATTGCTCTATAGCTTGTAGTTGTAGATTTTATGAGCTTTCTGACATACCATATCTTCCCCTCTATGGACCCTTTTTTGTGGTTTTTTTTTGTTGAAAGGTCCGGTATAAAGTATTCTGTTGTCCTTACTCCATCTGTAGTGTGTGCTGGTCACCACTCCATTGATCCGGGTTCCACTCCCGAGAGTGTGGGAGTGTTGTCATCTCCACCCGCCCATGACTTAGAACATATTCTAACCTACTTTCCGGGGTTGCGGCCTAATTGCGTATCTCTCACCCAAAAAAACATGTCACATAACTAGGTTTGGTTGCGGTGGTCCTTTGATTTTAGATAGGGGTATCCTATAATTCTAAGACTCTGTAAGCCTCTTATATTTTACTGTTAGATGGAGAAATCATAATGGATGCCAAAGAGGAAACGTTTACTACATTCCTCTGTGCCTCCAAATAACTTCTCTCAATGCAAATTTAAACAAGGCAGCAGATTTGCACAGGCTGAAGCCAGAGTAAAAGCCTTGGCTGCATTTGAATTGGATTGGAATATTTTTTGGCCAAAAATCAATTTTGATAAAATTGATTGTATAGAAATTTATAATCATTTTTTCAAATAATAGTGTTTGGAGAATACGAAGTTGAGAGACTCACCTATGTATTCTCCCAACACTATTATTTGAAAAAATGATTAATTGATCATTAATTTCTACACAATCAATTTTACCAGAATTGATTTTGGGCCAAAAAAATCCAATCCAAATGCCCAGCTAGCCTCCTTGCCCAACGCTTGCCTCCTTTAACTGTGGGTAAGATTCATTTGAATTGGATTGGAAATTTTTTTGGCCAAAAATCAATTTTGATAAAATTGATTGTATAGAAATTTATAATCATTTTTTCAAATAATAGTGTTCGGAGAATACGAAGTTGAGAGACTCACCTATGTATTCTCCGAACACTATTATTTGAAAAAAATGATCAATTGATCATTAATTTCTACACAATCAATTTTACCAGAATTGATTTTGGGCTAAAAAAATCCAATCCAAATGCCCAGCTAGCCTCTTTGCCCAACGCTTGCCTCCTTTAACTGTGGGTAAGATTCATTTGAATTGGATTGGAATTTTTTTTGGCCAAAAATCAATTTTGATAAAATTGATTGTATAGAAATTTATAATCATTTTTTCAAATAATAGTGTTTGGAGAATACGAAGTTGAGAGACTCGCCTGTGTATTCTCCGAACACTATTATCCGAACACTATTATTTGAAAAAATGATTAATTGATCATTAATTTCTACACAATCAATTTTACCAGAATTGATTTTGGGCCAAAAAAATCCAATCCAAATGCCCAGCTAGCCTCTTTGCCCAACGCTTGCCTCCTTTAACTGTGGGTAAGATTCATTATTAACACTTGGGGCTAATGAATCTTACATTGGTTTTTAGGGAATTTGTAAAACAAATTGTGATCTTAACCTGAGTCCCCCCTCCCTTAAAAATCAAGGTTTGATTCAGTAATCCTAAAGGGTTTGTGAATCTAAACCACAGTTAAAAGGGGACACACGTTAGGAAAAAGAAGCAATGCCCAAGTAACATATTCAGGCTTCAGCCAGTGGATTTTGAAAGGAAAATGGAAAACGGATCATAGGGTCCTTTTCCAAACTCACCACCCAATTGCAAATTGACAAGTGACAGTAAACTATTATTTTTAATTTCCAATGTGTTGAAATTTAATTGGTGGAGGACCTTGCATGTTTTCGAGCCAGCAACAAAGAAATAAACCGTAGTACCCCTAATTTAGGTAAGTATTTAAAATTGGGGCGTGGACCAATGATGATTGGTTATTCCGTTTTAAAATGGAAACCGCAGATATGTTAACTATTTTCCTTTAGTTAAGGAGAGTACTCAAAACTGCTCTCTCTCACCCCTTGTATGTTATTTTGTGCGGTAGATCCATAAAATATTTGCACGCAGACTTGTTCCCTGGCCAAGAAAGTATATTGAAGGCCAGACAGTTGATTGTCTACTTAAAAATCTTAAACATCACGGTGGCTTGTAAAAACTCTAAAACTAAGTCAGCAAATCGAAAGAAGTAAATGCTGAGAATAACCCGGTTGCTTTTATGTTTTCAAACTAGACCAGTTACTCAAAAGAAGTCTATTGGCTCTACTGAATCAAGACTGTCAAGTTAGGGCTGTGAGCCCACAACTAGTTTGGGTTGAGTTGATCAAATCTCTAACTTGCCCAAATCCTTGAGTAAGGAGCTCAACTGACTCGTAAATTTGTAATGCTCGTGGCTCAATCAGATACCTTACCAAGTCTCAATCAGATTCAAACATCCAAATGGCTCACCTGGTTTCGAATCGAATCAAACAGGAATGCCATGGGTCAAATACTGGTCTCAGATCAAAACATACGGGGATTGCCATGAATTCCAAAGCTATTCATCACATTTTTAACCATGGTTGGCACAAGGTAAAATAGGCAGGAGTCTCGAGTGGTGTGATGGTTGAGCCATACTACCCGGGTTGGAACCAAAAAAACAAAGAACATTGCCTTCTAGTAAAACATTATAAGTTTATTGTCATACTTTAATGAAACAAACTTAAAGGAAACCATAACTGTTTATTGAGCTTCTCCTCTGGAAATCATATTGCATACAAGAAAAAAGAAAATTTTCAGAAAGGTTCACTGTAAATTGCTCAAGTGCGCCATTGGAGGAACACCTCATAAGATACAAGTGTTTATATATAGGGCAAATCCAAGCATCAAATAAGTTGTTTTAATCCTACTGGCCTAGCCTTTTATCCTATCAAACACCTAATCAGAAAGAAGACTTCAAGCTCCCATAACAGAGCATTTCAAAACAAAGTGACTTGTATGGTTACTCCTGCCATGAAACCTCCACTTCAAGTCTTCAATTCCTTGGCTTTGGGATCAGGGTAGCAACTATATATATATATATTCATTCCATTGCCTGCAAAAGAAATCAAGTCTCCACCTACAACAAGCAGCTCGTCGCCCATAGACTTGAATGCTACACCCCATCCTCTGCTGTGATCGGCTCTTACTGGGACCTCTCCCAACTCCTTCCACAAATTACTCCTCTTCAAGTACACCTTCAGCTTTTTTGAAGAAGCTTCCAAATGTCTTTGGAGGAGGATAGGCCAACAACATGAGAGAAAATCGAAGGTTCAAGAGTGACATTGATTAAACTAACGAGAGTCTGATCAATTCGAAACCAGACAATGTAGGCTGGATTGGGGGTGACTGGTTGTTTCGTAGCAGCGGGTAGAGAGGGTGAAGGAGATGGGAAGGACCCATCAATGAATCGTCATAGTTTGTTTCAGAAAGCTTGACAGAATCAAAGTTGGATATGTTGGGGACAGTAAAAACGGGTGGGGATGAGGTTGGAGAAGAGGACGAGATGGTGGAGCCTGCTACAGATTCGGTGGCCATTGAGGAAGAAGAATGTAGAGCACAATATTGCTTGGTCGATTAGACCCTTTGATACCATGAAAAAGAACGAATCCGAATCTTTTATTAAGTGTTGAGATGTATTTATTATGCGATTTGTCTTTGGATACTCCTAAATTGTACTCCCAAATATACTCCTAAATCCTAACCGTTTATCTCAATTATTAAATGGTAGAATTAGAGCTGATGTGGCATTAGAAAAGACCAAATAAGTCAACTCAAATCATGACCCTTAGTGATTAGTTATAAATGGTTAGGATTAGGGAATATATCTAGGAGTATATTTGAGAATACTCATAGACCAACTCTATGCTTGGAGTCCAAGCAATAACAATAATCAATCCTTTAATTGTAAAAAAAGTACATGTATTGTTATGATATACATGAGATGCATCATATCATAACCATACATGTACTCTATTGAAATAGAGTACATGTATGGTTATGATATGCATGAGATCCACCATATCATAACCATGCATGTACTCTATTAAATTGAGGGGAGAGAGTCAAGCTTTAAATATAGGAGAGAAAATCTGTTTGAGAACAAATTGCGCATGCCTCATATAGAAATAGTCTGACAGCTAAGGAGGATTTGGCTTTACACTTAGCCTACTTGAACTCCTCTTCAATCAAATTAACAAACCACAAAACTCTGCCTGAAATTCAATGATCAGAGGCTATTCTCAGAGCCCATCTCCTTTGGAGACCATTTTCTACTACACTAAAACAATGTTGGTAAGAAATATCGTTCAGATAACTTCACTTTCTCATTTCTTCTCAAGGCCTATGACAAAGCCAAGACAAATATAAACAGAGAGAATCATGGATCAATAATTCGAACTGAGTATAAGAGATGATGTATTTGTTAGGATTCAAGAATAATAATGTTAAAACAAAAACAAGATTATTCAAATCCTGGATCTAGACCATGCAATCAACTTTTCTAGAATTCATAATCAAAAGGGGACACAGATTAAAAGAGATGATCTCATACCTTTCGCTGGAATTTCCCTATTCCCTTCACGGTGTGATGCTGTGTTTCTCGGCGCTTGAGAGGGATGAGAGGAGTCTTCTCTTTTCTCCTTAAGTCTGATTCAATGGGGCTTCCAATTGACGTAAGAGAAAAGAGGGACCCCCTCTTTGCTTTATATACCCTTGGAACCCTACCCATCATAAGATCCAAAGGTTAAGAGGGATCACACCAAAGATCTAACGGTCGCCAACCCTGACCATGTTGTTAGCTTTAATAACACTTAAAGAGTCCCTGTTTGATCACATCTCTTTAGTGGGACCCATTATCCTTAACATTCTCTATTGACAGCAATACAATCCGAGTTTTGAAAACTAAGGATTGCGCCAGACCACATGGGTTTTTATTTAATAAGAAAAACCCTAACAATCTCCCACTTGGTCCAAGCAATCCTTAAATAAAATAAAATGACTCTTCGGATTGAACAACCTTAAAAACATGAGTGGCCACTCTTTTAATTTTGAAAAACATTGCTGTCGAGAATTAAGTGTTCTTTAACTGTCACTTTGATTCAAAAGCACCACTAACGGTGATCATGGAAGCATTTAGCATCTACTAGTGTTCATTTACTATGATACAAGCCACTCCATGGTCAAACAGCTAGTAATACTAATGTTTCAGAGCGGTTCTTTATGGTGGCAAGGTATGGTGTGATATGGACTATACACAACCTTATGTGATCAAAATGTATACGTCCAAAAATTGTCCACGCTACATGCATTTAAGCATATGCATGTCATTCCGATACTTTACGGCAACCGCCATGTGAAGTCCATCACCTTGTATCCAGAATGAAGGCCTCAAACATGGTGCCCAACCATGTTCAGCCCAAGCAACTTGAGAGCTTTGTGCGAGGCTCTCGGGCAAACCTGACATCAATGACATCCGTCATGTGAAATCCATCACTTGATGTCTTTACCTTTTGCACGTGCAGTCAAAACATAACATAATCAAATGATGCATCAATTATTTAATTTGCATAACCATAACATATCAATATCTGAGAGTGTAAAACAATGACATGTATATCATATAAAAGTCTGAAATATAAAACAATGAACAATACTCCCACTAAATAAAAGAATCAAACGATTCTAAAAGGTTCCATAATAGAGACAAGTTCTTAAAAAAATTTCTGGTGGAGAGTTCTTTACTTAATGGGTTCACAATCCAAACATGCAACAACACAAAATCTGATGAGGATTTCAAACTATCTTGAAATCAAGCAAAATCAGAGTCTGAGTAACTTTTAAATTTCTAGTTCGATATATTTCTTGTAAACCAAACTGAAATCCTATGAGATAACTCCAAATGTCTAGAAATATGATCTCTGGTAATCTTGATATCCAAAATATAACTTAAAAAAAAACTGCTCCCACTGACCTTAACATATGTCTGATGTTAACAAACATACAACAAGAATGATATAAAATACGAGTCCAAGTTTAGCTAATAAAGATCATCTACTAATATATTACTACCAACTGTCTGAAAAATATGTCTGATGGAGAGTGTACTCCCCTCAATGATAAAATTAAACTGTATCCAATCCAATAATATCTCGCTTAAACAACGGCACAATGAAAATAACATCTAATAGTAAAAACCAGAAACAAAGTCTAATACTAATCAGCAAGTTCCAACAGCCTCTAATACTGTTGGTGTAGAGTTCTTCAAAAATCAGCAGCTCATCAGCCTTGGCGCTTCGCCGATGAATGAACTCCTTTGTTCTTCCTGCACCAATCCTTATATTTGAAACAGTTTCTTTTCATGTGACCTTTCCCCTTGCAGAAGAAACACTCAATCTCCTCTAGTTCCTCAGTATTATCATTTTTCTGAAATTGATGTCCTGAACTCTGTCCTAAATTTTGACCTGAACTCTGTCCTGAATTATATCCTGAATTTTGTCCTTGCCAGAAATTCTGTGAATTAGGTTTCTTGAACCCTTTATTCTTAAAATTCTTCTTACTACCAGAATTCACAGCCAAGTTCGCATACTCAGCTTTCCCACGCTTCAAGCGCTCTTCCTCACTAACACACACAGCTATCAGTTCATGTAGATCCCACTTCCTATCCTGTGCACTGTAATTAACCTTAAAAGCATCAAATGATTCAGGAAGTGAGGCTACAGCCAAATGCACCATGAGGTCATCCTCAATTGTCAACCCAAGCTCTCTAAGAGAGATAATTAACTTAGATATCTTCAAGATGTGCTCTCGAACATTTCCAGCACCATCATACTTCAATGAAATCAGCTGAGTTAAACAACTGTACTGACGAGACCTAACAGATCCCATAAATTGTTTCTTGATAGTCTCAAGAAGAACCTTAGCAGTATCAGCAGGAGGAATACCACCTCTGATGGCTTCTTGAACAGAAGCCCTAATGATCATCATGGCCATCCTATTGGCCTTCTCCCATTTCGAATACAAAGACTTATCTGAATCTGAAGACTCAGCAGTGGGAGTAACCGGCTTTTCCTCCAGTAGGACAAAGTCGTAATCAAGGCAACCCAGAACTATATCTAGCTGCATCTTCCAAGAACTATAGTTTGAACCATTCAGAGGTTCAATCCCAGTCAAATGTTTCTGAACAACAGACCCATCCATATCTGAAAATGTCAATGTTTTACTATGTTATGGTATGTCTAACAAATTATTGCACAAATTATAGTAATTTACTTTATACTTGTCATTGCATGACTTTATTTAAGCTTTTTATGAATCTAATCCGGTCTTGGGGTTAAGCCGGATAGCTAAAGTGGTTTACTTTAAAATTGCTTACTTCCACTTTACGGGACAGGTGGGCGCATCATCTAATCACACCTTTGGGCAAGAGATTTCGACATGCAATTCACCCCTCAATTGGCAACAATAGTCGCGCACAGAACTGATCTATCACGTATTGGATTGATTAGGACACTTCCACACCTTTGGGCAAGAGGGTTATCCTTCTCTCACCGCCACGCACAAATCATTCTGCCCCACTCAGTCTACAAGAAGTCCCTAGACACCTTTGGGCAAGACTAGCTATTCAATGTAGGTGAGTGCAAACTCGCGATCTTAAAGAGATTGAAATTCCTAAATTCGAATAACCATAACTTCTATAGGACGGTCACCTTTGGGCAAGACAATCTAACCTACTTTGGTTATGACCATTCGAACGAACGCCTTACAGATCAAACCTAAACCCCATAGGATGATCTAACTTTAATTCCTGATATTAATTTTGGGTAAAAACATCAAGTTTTTCCTTTATTTAATGTCAAAACCATAGGAAAATAATATTCATGCACTAAAACAACTCTTTACAGTGCTCAGAAGTCAAAATGGACCCTAAAAACGGAATCAGAACACCCCAAAACTTCAGGAAGGGTCGGACACTCTCCCTAGACGTGTCCTGTGGACGTGTCACGCGCAGGGGACACTCCCTGCAAGTGTCACGCGCAGCGCACGCGCGTCTCACGCGCTGGGAGTGCGATTCACGCGCGGGTGGTGTGCCGCACGCGCACGGAAATGGCGCACGCGCGTTTTGCGCGTCACGCGCGATCTGCACCCCACGCGCGCGCGGTCTGATGCGCTTACGCGGTCCGGTCTGGCATCGGGCCGGTTCTGGTTCGGTTCATTCAGCAATCCGGTTCGGCTAAGCTCCCAGTTCGGCCGAACCGGTTCGGTCCATCTAAACCGGATCGGATCTCATTCGGTTCGGGTCATATCCATATGGGTCGGGTCGGGTCAACAATATTCGGGTTCGGTTTGGGTCAAAACCTACGGATCGGGTTTAGGGTCGGGTTACCGGGTCGGTTTGACCCTCGTGAGTTTGTCTTCCTAACCCGGAGACTGTTTTTTTATTTTTTATTTTTTTATTTTATTTTTTATTTTTATTTTTTAAACCCTAAACCCGTATACTGTTAACCCTTTGGTGGGGGCCATACCGGTCACCTCTCCGGCTGCCGCCGGTGCCAAACCGACGGCCATCCTCCGGCGAGAAAAACCTCACCGCCGGTGATCCTTTCCGGCGACGTACGGCGGCGGAATCGCCGTCCAACCGAAAACGGCCAAAAAACCCTCTTTTTTTTTTTTTTTAAATCCGATTCACTTGGATCTTAAAAAATAATTATTCAACTCAAAAATTATTTCTAAAACAATAAAATCGATTATTAAATCCGTAACCAATTAATCAATTTTATTTGTTGATTTCCTTACATCCGAATCACTTTAATCATTAAAAATAATAATTTTCAAACCCGAAAATTAATCCAATCTATTTATTTGATTTACCTTAATTATCAATCATATAGATCAATAACAATTTCCGAAAATAAATTAAACTCAGATTTTGATTATTGAGAAAAATTAATCACAAGGTCAACCCTGTGCTCTGATACCAATTGTTAGGATTCAAGAATAATAATGTTAAAACAAAAACAAGATTATTCAAATCCTGGATCTAGACCATGCAATCAACTTTTCTAGAATTCATAATCAAAAGGGGACACAGATTAAAAGAGATGATCTCATACCTTTCGCTGGAATTTCCCTATTCCCTTCACGGTGTGATGCTGTGTTTCTCGGCGCTTGAGAGGGATGAGAGGAGTCTTCTCTTTTCTCCTTAAGTCTGATTCAATGGGGCTTCCAATTGACGTAAGAGAAAAGAGGGACCCCCTCTTTGCTTTATATACCCTTGGAACCCTACCCATCATAAGATCCAAAGGTTAAGAGGGATCACACCAAAGATCTAACGGTCGCCAACCCTGACCATGTTGTTAGCTTTAATAACACTTAAAGAGTCCCTGTTTGATCACATCTCTTTAGTGGGACCCATTATCCTTAACATTCTCTATTGACAGCAATACAATCCGAGTTTTGAAAACTAAGGATTGCGCCAGACCACATGGGTTTTTA
The DNA here is from genome assembly GCA_015143295.1 of Tetracentron sinense. Lineage (NCBI taxonomy): Eukaryota > Viridiplantae > Streptophyta > Magnoliopsida > Trochodendrales > Trochodendraceae > Tetracentron > Tetracentron sinense. The sequence continues at coordinate 55,060,796 of CM026554.1, read as the reverse complement.
TTTAATAAGAAAAACCCTAACAGTATTCACAAACTTTCACAAACTTTGTTGGAATTGTATGTGAAAAATGGATCAATTGAAATTGCATCGAGGACATATGGCAAAATGCGGGTGAGGCATTTAGTTTCTTGAAAATCGATGAGTTCGTGCTACTCTCAAGTTGGTCTACATGATGAGGCACTGGAGGATATACAATCCGATTAGAAGTTCGATTGTGGGTCTAGTCCAATTGGACGAGTTCATCCTTGTTAGCTTGTTGCCATTTTCTTTTTTTTGTGACGGAAGGTGTCCCAAACCCTTTGAGGCAAGGACTAGTCCCTTCAGGTGTCTGCATTGACCCACTTGAAATTTTGGCCTGTGGCAACTAGTTGGGACTCTTCAGGGTTTTGATAGGATGCAAAAGCGAGATGTGTAGGGCTGCACAAAGCCCGATCGGCCCGTTTGTGTAGCTCAGCTCGGCCCGAGATTGGCTCAAATTTTAGGCTCGATCGGGCCAAGCCGAGCCTAAAAAAGGCTTGAAAATTCAATGAAGCCGAGTTCGGGCAACCCCTGTTTGATTCAGCCCGACTTGATTGAGGCTCGGTTCTGCCCGAGCTCGGTTCGAATATTATTAAAAATATAAAAATAAGAATAAAAATAAAAATATTATTTATATATATATAAAAATAATATAAAATATTATTATTTTATTTTATTTTTTAAAAAAAGTATTCAAGCCGAGCTCGAGCCAAGCCAAGCCGGGCTCAAGCTTGAATCAATTCGGGCCAAGCTTTGAGTTGAGCTTCAGGCCGAGCTTTCAAGCTTGATTTCTGGCCGAGCCGGGCTTTGGGCCAAGAACAAACCCTTTCAAGCCGAGCCGAGCCGAGCCGAGCCGATCCGGGCTTGGCCAAGCCTGGAAAAGCCCAGCCCGAATACAATCCTAGAGATGTGTTTATGATTGTTGGGTTTAGAGCACACGACTATGGGAAGGAAACAATCTACATCTTCAGGCAAATGTTCATTGCAAAAATCTAGTCAAATTCCATTATATTCCTTGGTTTGGGAAATTAGGACTACGGTTTAGAGCCGAACAACAGTTACTAACATTATCAATCAGCCATGGCTTTCCCCCTAAAAGAAGACCTTGGCTCCGTCACGGTATACAAATTAAGGTGAGTACTACTTAGGGCTGTCAATGGATTGGATCATGATCCGGATCCGATCCAATTAGCCAGACTTTGGACCCTATATGTAATCCGTCGGATCAGATCGGTGGAATCTGATTATAATAGGATCGGATCTGGATATAGGATGATCCGATTCGATTAAAATTCGATCCGATTATATTCACTTTTTAAAGTCATTTTAAATATATTTTTATGCATAAAATATTAATTTTAAAAAAATTAACATTAATTACAGTTAATTAAGGTAATATTAGATTTTTATATTATTAGAATAGAGTTTTTTATATATATATATAAAAATTAACCTTAATCGGATAGAATCAAATTCGGATCTTAAAAATACAACTAGATTCGGATTCAGATCAATTAATTAATTATCCGACGGATCTTGGATCATGTTCGGATATGTCGGATTCTTAATCGGATCGGGTTCAGATCTAGGCAAATCCAGTTTGAATCCGGCCCGTTGACATCCCTAGTACGAGTTTCAGTCGCCTACTACAAAGGCAAAAAGACAATGATCTTGTCTCAGTTCTTGTGGGACCCACCATAGAATCCTTTCGTCTTTTTACCCTTGACAGTGCAGTAGGGAGAGGGCTAGCAAAATTCTACCAATCATCCGTAGGTCAGGGAGCCCAAAGACGTGCATATGGAAGGGCCGCGTATCACTAACGACGCCGAACTTTGGATGGGCCTTTTGAAAGCCCATTCCAACTTAGCATCTCAAGCTCTCAACCAAAAACCCTAGTTAGGGTTTTCACTTCTTTATAAAGGAAGCCCTACGCGTTCATTTATTTTTTCCCGGCAGAGCAGCAGGCAGCAGCCATGGTGAAGTATTCGAAGGAGTCGGAGAATCAGACCAAGTGTAAGCATTTCAGTTTGATTCTTATGTGCTGATCGATTTTCTGTAGATCTGGTTTGAACTGTTAGTGGACAATCTAGGGTTTCGCCGTTTATTCTGCTTTAGTTTTTGATATCCAATATAGGGTTTAGATCTTTTCATCTATCTCAGAAAGGTGATTTTTCTCGTTTTGTTTGGTCTGCTAGATCTCATATGTCGTACACATTGGGATTGGGAATTTGTTCGTTTCATTTGCACGGGATTTGAAATTTTGAGATTATATATTCAGTGTAGGTTAATTTTAAAGCAAATTTTGATCTCGTCTTCCCTTTTTCCTTATTGCAGCCTGCAAGGCCAGGGGCTCGGATCTGAGAGTTCATTTCAAGGTATTTTTAGCTGGAGTTGATTTTTGTCTTCAGCTTCTGGGGTTTTAATGGAGTTCTTCATAGTGTTTTTGCTCTTAATATCTTTATTCATATTAGGTTATATGTTCTTAATGATAGTTAGACCTGTAAAACCTTGCTACTTTAATGTGATTTATTGTATGCCATCTGAAATTAACCTAACCTTGATATTGTTAAGTGTTAACTTTGACCGTTGACTACTAACAGTAGGTAGATGATATGAGAATTGGAAAAAAGTGATAACTCGAACAATCAGTTCATTGGCCTAAATTACTGAATCAGTCTACAGTATCTCTGATGGGGCACACCCCAGATCCCAGACTGTTGAGTTTATTTTAGCCTCTTGATGTCTAGTAACTCTTGGCTGGACTAAAAAATTGTTTCCTATTGGTCTGATTTCTGTTGGGGTGACCTACTGATAGGTCTTGGATTAATATGATCAATGAATTGGTTGGTCAGTAGTAAGGTATGGGGCATGTGCTCAACTGATGATGAAATAATATGTTATGTTGCATCTTATTTGGTGTTCTTTTTTAGTTTAGTTTATTTTCTTTTGCTATTTTAAAGTAAAATTTATGATTGAATTTGTTTTGTATTTGATGATTAGACTTAATGAAAAAGCCGTGACTTGTTGCATTTTGTTAGTGGGTCTGTTGTAAACTTCATGAATCATAATATTCACTTCTATTGTTAATGGATGTACCAGGTGTTGTTATTGTCAGAAAGTTCTGTAATTGATGTCAGATTATAAGACAACCTTGTAACTGTTGGATGCATAGAAACCAAATTTTGCACATATCTCTTCAATAAGTGAAGATTGACGGATTATTCACAACCTTTTGAAAGCACTACTACTTTTTTGAAGAAGCGAATTGTGCGATTAAACACGAATTATTATCAAATAAACATCTAACATACGAAATATATTGGTCTGATCTCTGCTAAAAAAAAAACATATGAAATATATATATATATATATATATATTTTAATTCTTCATAATTAATAATCTTATTTTTTGTATTTTCCGGTATTTCCTGTTTTCCCCCCTGATTTTTGCCAAAATTTCCGGACTCTTTTCCCTAGCTAAATAGTTCCTGACTCTTGACTTGGTGACTATGTTTGGATGTTCTGCTGCTAGTCTTTCAAAATCTGAATATTGACATCTAATAGTTAAGTTTCTTGTGGAGTTGCATCCAGTGCTCCCACTATCTTCTATAGTGATCTTACTCATACTTGTCCTGAGGTAAAAAAAAAAAAAAAAAAACAGGGACATGTTCTTGTATGAGCAAGTCTCTTGTATATCTCAGGTAAATTGTCATAACATCATTATTGGGTGAACCTCTGTAGGTTTTTCCTAGGACTAGTGGTTCAATCAATGATGTAATATTTTGAAATTTGAACATTTGATTCCATCAGGATATACAATATGAAATTGCTTTGTTAACATAAAGAGTTGGAGATGATTTGCGTTAACTGACTAGAAGCTAGTTGCTTATGTAATTGTAGTGAGGTCTTTATTTTGCTATTGAGAATACCTACCTTGTTACTTCATTCAATGAATTATTTGAATAAAGCTCTGGTTAATCGTATGAGGCATGATTATTTGTATGAGGCAAGCACCTTAAAAAATTGATTTATTGTTTCAAGTCTCAATTATGTAGCTAGAACCCTATTTTTGTTTAATATATAAAGCACATGCTTAGTCTCAAGGCATTTGGAGCGTGCCTCATTGAGCCTCACAATTTGAGACATTATTTTTATGAGATTTAAGCCTTAAGGCGATTTCCTTGAGTCTCTCCTGGAGGCGTAAGCCTAACACACTTTTTAAAACACTTATTACTTATTATATATATATATATATATATATATATATATATATCTATTGATTGGTTAATGACATAATAGATTATATTAAATTGCATGATATTCACTTGCATTGTTGTCGCCTGTCGGATAAACCTCTGTAGGTGTTACCAGTGTCAGAAGGTTCAGAAAATGATATCAGATTATAATAGAACCTTGTACTTGTTGGATGCATAGTAACAAAATTGTGCACCTTTTTTCCCTCAGAAAGTTGTGAAAATTCACCAATTATTCAGTACTTTTTGAAAGCACTGACTTTTTTGGAGAATCGAATTGTGTGAAACAAGAATTATTCTCCAATAAACATCTGACTTATGGAATTTTTTTTAATTCTTCATAATTAGTATTCTTATTTATTTTCTTTCTTGACATTTCCCGATTTCGACTTGATTATTATGGTTGGATGTTCTGCTGATTATTATGGTTGGATGTTCTGCTGCTTTAGTTTTTCAGAATATGAATATTTTACATCTGAGAGCAACGTTTCTTGTGGAGTTAAATCCAGTGCTCTCACTACCTCTCCTATAGTGATCTTATTCATACTTCTCCTGAGTTAAAAAAGCAGGGATCTGTTCCTATATGAGCAAGTCTCTCGTATATCTCAGGTAAATTGTTATAACATCATTATTGGGTGAACCTCTGTAGGTTGTTCCTAGGACTAGTGGTTCAATCAATGATGTAATATTTCATACATTAGGTTCCATGATTCCATCAGGATACAATATGAAGTTGCTTTGCTAACATAATTTGTCGCAAAATTGCATTCTCTGGTAGTCTGCTTGCTTTTCTCAAAGAACCAACTCAGTCAATGTGATTTTACCAAAAAAAATAACAGATTTGGAGATGGTTTGTGTATAATTACTAGAGGCTATTTTGCTAATGTAATTATAGCCAGGTCTGGATGTTGTTATCTGAGAATAATACCTACCTTGTTACTTCTCCATTCAATGAATTATTTGAATAATGCTCTGGTCAAGGATTTCGGTGTGTTTATGTTTTTGTATAGCTTAATGGCACATGATCGAGCTAGCAACATGAGTAAGACTAGATGATCCGATACCATACCTCATCATGGTTCTGTGCCATGTTATATTGATTCCATCCTTCTAATATCACATTTAGGACCTTTCGAGTTAAGAAAATTTATTTTGAATATGAACAATTGGTACATCTGTTAATATTAGAGAGTTAATATGAGATGGAGCTCTGCATCAGGCACCTTGAGCGGAGCTTTCATTTTAATGCATAGATGGTGCAATCATGTAATTATGAAGAAAAGTAGTGCCAATTTTTTAAAGAATATCTCTCCATAATTACAAGATTGTCACTGATTTTACACTAAAAGGGGAGCTCTGCTCAATGTACTTGAAGCAGAGCTCCTCTTCATATTTAAACACTTGATATTATCGAGTTTTTGTCTGTCCAGACTACTCAGTGTCTGTAGGCTGTCCAAATTTATCTGTTCTAGGCATTTTGAATTTATTATAATTGCAGAACTATTCCAGTATTGGAGGAATAATTACATACTTAAAAAAATGAAAGAGTAATCCATTTTATATATGAGACTTTGTAGTTTAGTAAATATACACAGAAATTAGATTAGGAGAATCCATAGAGAGATTTATTGATTCATCTGATCGATGAGTCATAAGACAATTCCAGTTTCCTTCCCTTTCCTCTCAGATTAATTATTGGCTCTCCTTTGGTAATTATATTAATGTTTTGTTATGCTTGATCTCATGCCTTTTTGTATCTGTCCGTTCTTTTCAGAACACTAGGGAGACAGCCCATGCAATTAGAAAGTTGCCCTTAACCAAGGCTAAAAGGTACTTGGAGGATGTTCTGGTCCACAAACAAGCTATTCCTTTTCGACGCTTCTGCAGGGGTGTTGGTCGTACTGCTCAGGCTAAGAACCGCCATTCAAATGGACAAGGACGCTGGCCTGTCAAATCTGCAAAATTCATTCTGGATTTGCTTAAAAATGCTGAGAGTAATGCAGATGTATGTCTCTCTGACTGGTTGTGGACTTGTTATTTTGAGCTTCATCTTTATTTACTAATTATGCTTAAGAATGCTGAGAGTAATGCAGATGTATGTCTCTTTGGATGGTTGGTGACTTGTTATTTTGAGCCTCATCTTAATTATTGACTATCTAGCTTTATATTGCTGTAAACTTATTTTCCAGGTGAAAGGTTTGGATGTGGATTCACTCTATGTGTCTCACATCCAGGTCAACCAAGCGCAGAAGCAGAGGCGTCGTACATACCGTGCTCATGGAAGAATCAACCGTGAGTTTGCTCAATTTTCATTTAATTTCTTTCCCCCCTCCCTATTGGGACTTTAGCTTGTGAATTATTCCCTTGATTGCTCCTTATCATCTCCTCTGGCAGCCTATATGTCATCTCCCTGTCACATTGAGTTGATTTTGTCTGAAAAGGAAGAACCCGTCAAGAAGGAGGTAATCTATTAAAAAATTTCATCAAGTAGAATTAGAAATTGAATATAGATAGATGCTGAATGAATCAGTGTAGTCAAAATATTCAGGCTATGATAATTGGGGGATCCCTGGGTAAGGCCCTGGGTAAGGCATTGGCAGCGTTGCCTAGGTGACCAAACTTTATAATTTTTTTAGGCCATGCGATCAAAATTTTCTATTTTCTCTGAAAGTTATAAAAATTATGTGTTTAGATCTTGATTGGGTGATAGAGGTCCTGACTAGGTGAGGCAGTGTGTCACGCAGGTGTGTTTAGTCCCACATCGACTGTGTACTGGAGGGTTGTTGGGCTATAAGTGTGGGGCTAGGCAGCACCTAAAGTGGCTAGTCATTTTGAGATGGCAAGCGATCCGTGACAAGTGGCCTTTGCGACCTTTTGACTGCACGGGAATGAATGGAAGTGCATCAATCTATCTAATATATGTGTCGCTTAAAAGTGTTTAATAATAATTTTGTGAATTCATTATTCTACCCTACAACTTAATTCCTTATTGATTTTGCAGCCTGAGACTCAGTTGGCTCCTAGGAAAACTAAGAAGGCTCAAGCGCTACGTAGTGGTACTTCCTCTTGAGCAGCTGAGTGGTAGAAACAGTAATTTAGTTCTGTTTTGAAATATTTCATGTTCTTCTTTGAAGACGTTTTTTACATGAAACTATTTGTTAAGAGAAATTGGAACCTCCACCCCTCTGCCCCCCAAAAAAAAATTTGACACTGTTGCGCCTATTTTGAGCATTTTTATGAAACTTAATCAAAGCTTTATTAAATAGTTTTGATCATTAAATGGAGTTTACTTATAATAATTTTAAGAGTAGTCATCAGAATTAGCCAATTTCATGTTATTGAGGTCCTGTATGCTGTATGCATGATGTTCCTGGTTTAGTCCCATTTGAGGGGTTATGCACTTATTCTATGCTGTTTTCTCAAATTTTCTTGTTGTACATCTATGAACGGAATGGAATAATGTACACTTGTCAGAATTATTTTCCCAAGTTGATGTTTCAAGGTTGAGCTGCTGTAGTACAACTGTTCTATTGGTTGAAGGTTCTGTGGGATCTGAAACTGTTCTACTGGTTGAAGATTCTGTGGGATCTGAAAACAAAAGATGGCTACTTTTATGGGTTAGGTTTCAGATGGCTACTTTTATGGGAGCAGTTGTAGATTTTATGAGCTTGTTGACATACCATTTCTTCCCCTCGATGGACCCTTTTTTGGTCTTTTTGTTGAAATGTCAGGTAAAGTATTTTGTTGTTCTTGAATGTCACATAACTAGGTTTGGTTGCAGCGGTCCTTGGAGTTTAGATAGTGGTCATCCTGAGTCGTTTTATGGGTACTCCCAAATATACTCTCTATTCCTAACCGTTTTTAACCAACCACTAAGGTTTAGGATTTGAGTTGGCTTATTTTGTGGGAGTATCCCTACACAAATTTCTCCTGTTTTTTACACTCTATAAACCTCTTTATCTTTTAATAATAATAGATGGATAATTTATAATGGATCCTAAAGAGTAAACGTTTTACTGCATTCTTCTGTTCCTCCAAATAATTTTTCTCAACGCAAGTTTAAACAAGGCATCGGATTTACTTTGGCTGAATCCTGACTCCTGAGTAACAGCCTAGGCTCTGTCTCCAACCCTTGTCTCCTTTAATTGTGGGTAAGATTCATTAACACTTGGGGGCTAATGACTGGATTTTAGGGATTTTTGTATTTTTTTAAAAATGTAATCGAACCTGAGTACCCCCACCACCCCCACTGCTAAAATTCAAGGTTAGATTCAGTAACCCTAAACCTATGTTTGGTTGCTGAGAAAATAAGAGAACGTGAAAAAGAAAATAAATTTAGACAACACTTCTAAGAATTGTATTAGAAATTTGATTTTTTTTTTCCATGTGTACACCTATTTTCTCGGCAACCTAACCTAACTTAAGGGTTTGTGAATCTTAACCACAGTTAAAAGGGAACACAAGTTGGGCAAAGAGGTTTTATGCCGGAGTAAAATATTCAGGCTTTAGCCAGTGGATATTGAAATATCCGTTGCCTTCAAACAATGATGGAACTTGCCTGCCTATCCCCATCTTTTCGGATGGCAAAACAAGCTCCAGAGAATACCTCAACCCACTAAAACGATATGCATGTTCTCGAGTCAGTAATAGAAATTAATCGTAGTACCATAGTTTAGTTAACGAGAGTACTCAAAACTGCTCTCTCTCACTCCCTGTATGTTATTTTGTGCGGTAGATCCACAATATTTGCTCGCAGGCTTGTTCCCTGGCCAGGAAAGTATATTAAGGCCAGAAAATTGAATGTTCTCAAACTAGACCAGGTACTCAAAAGAAGTCTATCGACACTACTGAATCAAGACTGTCAAGTTGGGGCTGTGAGCCCACAACTAGTTTGGGTTGAATTGATCAAATCTCCAACTTTTCCCAAATCCTCAAGTAAGGATCTCAATTGACCCGTAATGCTCACGGCTCAATCAGATACCTTACCAAGTCTCAAATATTATCAAACATCCAAATGGCTCACCTGGTTTCAAATCGAATCAAACAGGAATGCCACTGGTCTCAGATCAAATCAAACAGAAATTGCCATAAAGTCCAAAGCTAATTATCAAATTTTAAACCATGGTTGACACAGGGCAAAATATGCAGTAGTCCCGAGTGGACACGTTCGCTAACCTAGAAATTTTACTAACCAGGGTTGCAGCCTAACTGTATATCGTGAACAAGAAATAAAAACAGAAACCAAAGAACAGACTTCTAGTGAAGCATTATAAGTTTATTGTCATATTTGAACGAAACAAACTTAAAGGTAAAGGAAACCATAACTGTTTATAGAGCTTCTCCTCTGGAAATCATACTGCATACAAGAAAAAGGAAAAATATAGAAATTTCGGAGAGGTTCACTGTAAATTGCTCAAGTGCACCATTGGAGGAACACCTCACAAGATACAAGTGTTTATATATAGGGCAAATCCAAGCTTCAAATACGTTGTTTTAATCCTACTGGCCTCGCCTTTTATCCTGTCAAATACCTAATCATAGAGAAGACTCATAGTTAAACTTCAAGCTCCCATAACAGAGCAATTCAAAACAAAGTGACTTGTTTGCTCACTCCTGCCACGAAACCTCCACTTCAATTCCTTGGCTTTGGGATCAGGGCAGCAACTATATATATTCATTCCATTGCCTGCAAAAGAAACCAAGTCTCCACCTACAACAAGCAGCTCGTCCCCCAGAGACTTGAATGCTACACCCCATCCTCTGCTGTGATCAGCTCTTACTGGGACCCCTCCCAACTCTTTCCACGAATTACTCCTCTTCAAGTACACCTTCAGCTTGTTTGAAGAAGCTTCGAGCGAATACAGCTCGTTGTTCACCACAGCAACAAGGGGCGGCGACCGGGAAGTCGAGACCGGAGCATCCTTTAACATATCTGGAATCAGCTTCCACGTCTTCCTATTCTCGTCATAAAATTCCCCGCAACTGAGATCAGCACCCTTTTCGTTCTGTCCTCCGATCACATAGAACCTGTCATCCATGACACAACCGGAGCAGAGCTTCCTCCGCCTGTTCATACTCGGAAGTGGGTCCCAAGATTTATTCTCAGGATTGTACTTCTCGGCGGAATCCAAGACCTCCATACCAGTCCCCATCCCAATCCCACCAGCTACACAAGCAAAGTTACCGCAGTTGGCAGATGCAAACAAGCATCTCGGACTTATCATTGGATCACCCCTGAACCATCTGTTCATTGTGAATTCATACCTCCAAAGTGCAACACCCTCAATCTCCTTGCCTGAAACAAGTAAATGGGTTCCTGCACAAACTGATTCCTTGTCCCCAGACGCAAAACACTGATCGGACGGCAAGTCTGGGAGCAACATATAAGATTTGAATTCCCGATCGAATGCCCACCAAGGGGACCCCCCGCTTGGTAATATGAAAACTGATGCCTCCTTAATCCCATTCTCTCTCCTAATTTTATATAGCTCATCACTTCTGAATAGAGCTAAATATCGTTTGTTTAGGAAGTAAAACTTCCAATATTCTGATCTTGGAACTCTAGCCAAGATCAGAAGCGCTGGCTCATCACTTAGCGCAGGAACCAATGAATAATCTGCATCCTGGAATTCGACATCCGATGAACCAATAACCCGGATTTCATTTGAAGAAAATCCATCGCTGCTCTCATCAGAGCTTCCATCATCCACGCCTTGCCTAATTAAATTATAATCACCCCCATGAAAAACCTCTCTCTCTTCTTCTTCTCTCGTCATCGATGAAACTCCTTTCAATCCTTGAAAAAAAAGTTCAAATTTTTTTTTTTTTGCCAAATGAAAATTCACATCAAACCCTAATAACCAAATACAGAAAGAAAATTACCCAGATTAGAAATTTGAGACAAAAACGAAAACGATATATTTTTTCATGGATGGATCAAGAGACGAAGATACGTATATAAAGAGAGAGAGAGAAGAAGAAGCGTACCAGAGAAGCCATGGTCGAGGGTTATAGAGGAAGCAATGAAATCGAAATGGGTCGTCTCGATCTTCTAGGTTTAGGGTTTTCTCTGCGTGGACGAAACCCTAGATAAAGGGAGGAGCAAGCGGCCGTTAAGACGCAGAGACCAGCATGGTGGTGAAAGGGTTCGTTCTCCATTTGCAGAGGATTTATGCATAAATTAATCTGCGCGTAGAGATTAAAATAAGTTGAAATCCTGAGAGACGACATCGTCGATTTCGGAAAAAAGTAAGAGAGAGAAAGAGAGGAGAGAGATGCTATGTGTCTCTGTTCTTTGGCTGTTGTAAGTAAATAAAAATGTATTCATTTAATTATTTAGAGACGAACCTCGAGAGGGATGGATCTGTAATTATTGTTGAATATAATTTTGTAATTTTATATTAAAAGTAGAAGGAAAATGGGAAAGTACAGTTCTTTTGTCGCTTTCTTTATAAGGGTTTTTTTTCTTTTTTTAAAGTAACGAGTCAGCAAATACCAAAAACCCATTAAAGAAAGAAGTAATAACGACCCTGGGAATAGCCCAAGTATCCCTTCCTTCTTCCATAGTAAGGAAGTTTTGGGTTCTATTCCCGAAAGGGTGAGAGTGGATCGCACTCTCCACCCGCCTTAAACTTAGAATAGATACTGTCTTGCTAATCGGGATTCTGACCTAACCGTGTGTATCGTACCAATAAAAGAAAAACGAAAAAACAAATATTGATAAATCTAAAAGAAAATTGATCGTATGCGATATGATTTATCTCAATAGAGCAAAAAGGTGTTACTGATCAAATGATCTTAATTGTTTGATCAGTGGACTTTTTGAAGACTGTTGACATACCCCTTTGGGTTTAGGAGGAAAAAAAAAAGGGTAGTCTAGAGTCTAGATCATTGGCCAGGTGAATCAGATGGACCATAAGTGACCAGGGAACATTTTAATGTAATAGTTCCAGGACCATCACATCTGTCCTAAATCAGAATAGGGAAATGCTTAACTTAATGCTGCATTAGACCATGTAGTCAGTCCTTCCATGCCCACATATTTACTGCACATCAACTGTAGTTAAATTCACTCACCCCTAATGTTAAGCAATATAACCTTGGTTTTTAAAAATAAAATAATAAATTTTTTTCTTAATTTTAACCATATTTAAAATAGTGTTAAAAGGGACACGTGGCATGGCATTGGAGACTATATATTGTAATGCGTGGTGTGCTAATCACTGCCCATCAGAATATGCTAACTTGACAGTAATTTCTTCCCGATTAGTTTAAGGGGAATGCTAGCCCCAGTTTCCTTTTTCCCCACTTTCTCTCTAGTGCCAACACGTGTCGTCAATTTTCCCGGCTACTTCTTCAGCCTGTTAAAGCTACACAACACTATATATTTAAGCTCTCCCCCTTCCTTAATTTTAATTTATAAAAAAACCCTTCAAAGTTATACATCGAAAGTCAAAACATAGAGTTCTGAAACTCCCGCCCATTCTCTCTCTCTCTCTCTCTCTCTCTACTGCTTCGCTCTCCCGGTTTCAGAATCCCACAAAACTCTCTCTCTCTCAAGCGTGTATGCTTCCGCCCCCTCTCTCTCCACTTCCGCTGATTCAATGTCTGCTTCCGCACCACTCTCAATTGTGAATCTCTTTCTAAATTTTGTGTGTTTTCGCCCACTTTCTCTCTCTACTGCGTATGCTTCCCCTGTTTCATTAATAATACGGCATCCTAACGGTCCCCTTCATCGATTGCCCCTGTTCCATTTCTTCTCAATCGTTGAAAGTTTTAGTGGCTGGATTTTCCATCTGCACACTTTCTTCTCAAAACTTTGCCAAGCCTAATGATTTCTTCATACCTGGACTAATTCATCACCATCAGATGGTTGGTGTTGTGGTTTATGCCCACATAACCCAATACTTTTGCCATGTGTACAATGGATATGTATCTTCCAGTTAGTATAGCTTAATACCAGGGTTCTTGAGTCCTCATTCTTATTTTAGGCGATCAAGAGATATAACAAATGAAAATTTCATAATCTCACAAAAATCTGAATAAATCCAACGAATGGTGTGTCAAGGCACAGTTCATTTTCCTCTTTCTCTGTATAAATCCTCTCCCAAAAGTTTGTGAACAAGAGAGTGTGGGGAGGAAGCAGACGCTGACATAGGCGAAGTGGAAGCAGGAGAAGGAGAGAGAGAGGCCGGGAGTTTGATGTCTACCCTTTGAAGGGTTATTTTATAAATTCATATTAAGGAAGGGGTGGAGATTAAATGTGGTGTCGTTAAAGCTTCAACCGGCTGAAAAAGCATCCGGGAAAAGAGACAATACGTGTTGGCACTAGAGAGAAAGTGGGGAAACAGGAAACTGGGGCTAGCATTCCCCTTAGTTTAATGATTGCCAAATGGAGAGAAAATTGCCACGCCCCCTTAACCCTATCAAGTGGAACCCCATTGGATAAGGCCTTCTTTATACTTTTATATAATGTTTTTCTGAAAGATTGTTGCCTCTCCACTGACACTGATTAGTGGGGGTGGATTTTACCTTTATCTTTTCTTTTGTTATTTGTCTTTTAAAATAGCTAAGGCATTTCTCTTAAATGTGAAAAGCTAAGCATGGAATTGGTTGAGAAAGGAACCCTAACCAGCTCTAAGCCCATAGATAGGGAAAGAGCAAACGAGGAAACCAATAACCCTAATCTATATTTAGCCCACTAGTTCTCTCTCTAATTGGTTCACGTTTTCTTGCACCACATCTCTAAAGAACCACACACACATATATATATATATATACACATGTATACATGTGTGTGTGGATATGAAATGAGGGTTATTAAACAAACCCTAAAGAGACCTACTCACCTAAGCTTGTGTTTTGCTAGGGGGTGATTCATCAAAGGAATATAAGAAAGGGAAAATAATATACCATGCTGTCAAAAGGTTGTTTGTATGTATATTTTTCTTAATCTCATTGGACACCTACATGTATCCAACTCCTTCATGCCACCCACCTTTCACTTAGAAAACCATGGCACAGTAAAAAATTGTATATAAGTAAAAAATTAACCAATCACAACGGCTCGATTAGTCGTGATCAGAAAGAGTAGTTTGGATGTACCAGTCTAATTGAATTGTAGCAAATGGCTATGATCAAACAAAAGAAGTGTGGTGAAGACAAAATTTAACCATAAGACAGGTGAGAGGGCTTGGGCAGACATCTTCTGTGTGACCTAGAATCAAAATTACCTACCATTGATCAGAGCTAAATAATTTTGTTATATAACTCCAACATGCTTACAGCTAATTTAAAAGGCTAAAGGGGGTAATCTACCAGTGGCATTCCACTGATGGTGCATGCGGAGCTCAAGCAGACAGTCCAACTTTTTTATTTAGTAGTGATCCTCCACTTGGAACTGCGACCAGAATCAATCTACTCAGATTGTTATTAACCATATCTTTTTTAGTAATCAAACTCAAGAGGTAAACTAGATCTTCTCAAGGCTGAATAAGATATCAGAGGAGCAAAATCAGGAACAGAAGTAAAACAAAATGGCTAGCCCCAGAATATTCGAGTCATATAAATAGCATTACTCATTTGCTCTATGGAAAAACTACAAGAGACATCTTAATACTTAAGAGAACACAAGGGGTGACATGGAACAAGAGTACAGGATCCAGCACATGCGTGGGAAAGATGCGTCAGAATGCAGGCAGCTTCAAGGTTGTACAGCCTCTAGAAGCTTCTCATAGACCTCTCTAGCAGACAAGTCCTCCACCTGATTCAAGTATCCAATTCTCGCAGACAAAATTCAGCATCTTAGATGAATGAAGCTCAGAATCCCACTAGGTGTTATCAAAAGAAAGAAAGAGAGCACAAAACATTGAAGCATAATTTCCTTTATTTGGATTCCAAAATAAAAGTGGCTTAATTTTTAATCAAGATTGCTAAGGATGGTCATCCACTGTAGGGGCCAGAACTGACCAGCTCAGATGGTTTAAGAGCAATAGGGTTCCTGACTGACCACTATCTGCTCAAAGATTGGATTGGACCATCATTAAGTTAAACTGAGTTTTTATAATGTTTCCATACACGATAGTCCGCAACTAATTGACTTCTTCACTGTGTCATGGATTGGAGGCAATGGAGCAACGAAAATGCACATGATAGCATAATCACTGTATCCAACATGGTTGTTAAATCCTTGCGATTTGCGATTCAACTACAGTTTGAATTGCATCCTAGACAAAACGACTCCAATCGCATGTTGATAGGTAGTGTGGAGCCTGAACATCCTGCCTCTATTTTCACGGATTCAACTTTGGTACTTTAGGGTTTATTCCCCAACACATGTGAAAATCTTAATTTGGTAAATCTTATTCGATTTGCGATTCAAATCATATGATTCATGCGATTCGAGAGCGAAACCTTTGTTACGGACCAATACTTAAAAAAATATTTTAAATATTTTTTATTCTTTTAATTTTCTAAAGGTACTTTACATCTTTTAAGAACAAAGAAGAAACGGGAAAACCTTTGTTACGAACATGCCAAAACCCCTATTTGGGTTTTCTCTCTATTGCCGTGAAATAACGAAAAAAAAAATAGGAAAAAGAAAGAAGATGGAGTTGGAGAGTTGGACTCTAGGAGAACTTCCTAGTTTATTTTATTAGTCTTTTTAATTGTACATGTCTTTCGATACTTGATTTCATACAACATGATTATGAGTTTGCTTTTGTTGATTTATCTTTGATGATATTGGGGGTTATGTTTCATTTTATGAAGTTCATGCTTCTTTTTTATAGTGTATGCAATGAAATTTTCATTACTTTTTTTTATCAATAGATATGAATGAAATCTTTTGGATAATGGATTATTCTATTTTGTTGGTTTTATAAGTATTTTTTAAAACAATTTTTTTAAAAAAAATAGATTGATTCTTACGATTTGAATCGAATCGAATTGAATCGGTCCTAAAACAATTTACGATTCGATTACGATTTAACAACCTTGGTATCCAACGCTTTGCATTCATGCAATATTGTAATACCATAAGTATGATACCATTCTCCTACCAAAAAAGATCTTTATCCATAGAACTTTTTATTGCATTAGCATACTACTTGAGGCTTGACAAGTACGCAGAGAATCACAAATTGCACCTCCAGCTCCTAGTGATGCCTCAAACAACAAAAGTTCAGCATTAACTCACCACCAAGAGCTTTGATTTGTTATTCCACCCTCTCTGAAGAGTCATCTGGCTCAGCCTTAGACCCAGCACCTGTGTCAAGAACAAAAGCATTTATGTGTCATCTTGACGCTTAATAGCGATAACTTTAAGATATTAGTTCATACAGCTTGAAAGGGAAATGTATACTTTGCCCATAAATTCCAACAGCTCGTTATTAGCCTCCCCACGAGCTGCAGGCGCAGCTATGGTCACCCGAACATCGTCAGCATTCACTCCTGATATGAACAAATTGCAAAAACAAGGTTCAATAATTAATGAGGACACATAGGGTCAAATGTATTGGGAATTTATTGCCTAAGATCAACTTTGTAATGAAACTAAAACCTAAAACAGTGAAATTCTAAGAGTAATCTGCAGAAAAATATCAAATAAGGTCATCATTGTGTTTTCCTTTCTTTTCGTTTCGAATAAGTAATAAGATCATCATTGATTATAGAGACATAGCAACCTTTGGAGAATACTGAAATATTATAGGTCCAAAGAGGTCCATTCCCCACATTAGCATGCAAAAGTATGCTAACATGGAGAATTTTGGAGTTTTTTATTTATGGGTGTGCGATAGCCGGCCCGGGTCGATCCCCTCCCCGCATCCGTGTTTTTCAACCGATGTGAAGCCGAGATCTGTTAGAGTCGCCACCAATCAAGATTCTGGGTGTGATTGGTCACCCACAATTAAGAACCCTCGATTAAATAAAAAACCGAGAATGGGTCCGGGGATTCTTTTATGAGTTGGGGAAGGTGTTAGGCACCCCACCTCATCCGTCGAGCGACGGTTACCTCTTAACTTTCTCCATTAAATTAATTCGAAATTATTTTATATTTTTTTATTATTATTTCGAGAAAAAAACCACCTCTCCTCGACCGAGTTAAGGCGATTTCATCCCTACTTGTTTTCTTTTATTTCGAGATTGGAAAGCCACCCCTCCTCGACCGAGTTAGGGTGAGTTTCTCTCTACTTGCACGGCAAAATCCATTTTCCCTAAATCGGCGAACGGCCACACATCCCTCCTCAACCGAGTTAAGAGGGGCCCCGCCTACCTTTGGGTGGAAAAGAGACGAAACTACTAACAATAATAAAGAAAAGCTTTAAAAGAAGTCGAAGATCTGGTCTTCCGGCCCTTTCCTTCACCCGGATTTCCTCGTCCGCACAACCGTGAAGAGGGAAATCTCCGAGCTACTCAGAGAAAGTGAGGGAAGAAGAGACTTGGACGGGTAGAAACAGAGGATGAGGATCTGGCATACCTTTTCCCTTTATAGATGCTCCAAGTGGTTGAAGAGAAGAGAATGCTTTGACGAGATCCGAACTCCCAAGATTTCCCCCCCAAAGTTGGTGAAGATCCCTCCTAGGTTGATGGCTGGAATTTCAGGGATTCGAGGGCTAAGCTAGGCTTTTTCAGAGTTCTCCTAGGTTTCAAGTTGAAAGCCTAAAGGATTCTCCTCCGATTCTCAAGAGTTCTCCTCTGGATTTTTCAAGATGAGTTATAGGTTTGGGGTGAGGCTCCTTTTATAAGGTGAAACAATAGGATTTTCACGTTTTTTCCCGATGTGGGACTAAAAAAATAACCCAAAACCCGTTGGCACGCGAAACGAGGTCGCAATTAGGGTTTACTGTACGTCGCGCCTTTCTAAAGACCGCGGGCCAGCTTTGACGCAAAAATAAGGGGCGCGCCCTTATGAAGGGCGCGGATCAATTTCAAGCTTAAAAAAAATACCTTGCCCTCTTGGGGCTTGAGCTGGATTGGGTTTGGGCTTTGACTTTTACCTTGGATCTTCGGGTTATTTGGAGTCCGGATCTCGTCATTTGAAGCTCGCCTTTCGACACTTGGAGTTAAATCATCGGGGCGTGCAAAAATGGGGTGTCTACAATGGGTAACTGAGATATATATATACTAAAAAAATAACAAGCTGAAGTGCCATACAAAGAGAGGAACCAGGTTCACAAGGTGGTGAACTGAAAGGAAACAACAAAACTAAGCTAGATCATTACAGACTACAGAGCACTATCTAAATATACCACTATAAACTGACAAGACCCAAGAGAAGGGCCCACTCAAATCAGGCACCAAACACCTAGCTCATCAAAATCCGCCCTGATGGAACACGATGAAATAAGGAGCCGGCAACACCTCTGACGCATCTGCACCGAAGGCGAGGACACATCATCAAAAACCTTTTTGTTCCTCTCCTCCCAGATCGACCAAGCAATGGCTCCTGGAAGTAAGGCCCATACAATTGATAATGGAACCTCCAACTCTCCCGCAATCCAGCAAGATAAGAAGTCTTGGAAGGACCAAGGGAAGGTCCAAGAGACACCCAAACAAGAAAGAAAGTGTTAGGCATTGAGCTGTTACTGGTTTTGGAGTTGTTACCAATCATTGAGCTTAAGTGTAATTGGTCACTAAAACAAGATTTTGAAATTTTAAAATAAACATGAGTTCGAAACTGAAAGATTTCTAGATAAGGGAGTTCGATTATGAATTGGGAAAGGAGTTGGGCACATCAATTCATCCGTCCAAAGGACGGTAACCCATGCTTTCATAGTTCCCTTAAAAATTGACTATTCGATAAACTAACTTCTCTCTCTCTTGAAATATGGATGCATGAAATGATGAATACAAGAATGAACTGGACTAATGGAGGTTCCTAGACTAGGGGGTTTTACAAAAGTAAGAAAGGAAGAAAATAGGGAGCAAAGCCCTTATTATATGCACAAATGGGGTTATAGGAGTGCCACAAGAACATCCATAATCCCTATATTATGACACTAAAAAAGAGAAGCTCAAGTAAGACCCCAACCTTGGATTTTAGGCTTCATGAATAAAATGGGACCGAAAGATATCTCCTATCATTCCTAGGCCAAATGTTAGATTAGAAAGCTTAGTCTAAATCTATAAGGAGAACTAAACAATGTCAAGATGGCATAGAGAAGACAAGAGTAATGAAAAATATGAGCTAAGAAATAAGGGACTCACATGGGGACAGAATGATCTCCCTCACTTCTTAGCCAAGTGACGAGGATGGAGAGCAACATGTAGACTACAATTTTAAAGGAAAACCTAAGTAGATTCCATTTTAAAAACTAGCCAAAATTGAGATTATGCATTCATAAATAAAAACCTAGAAGTATCATCCCTTCCCCATTTTCATAGGGAACCTAAAATACATTAGGGAAGAGGTTGATTTTCTAACCTAGTCCAAGTCTGTAAACTAAAGAAGAATGGTTCTAATCTTAAAGCCAGTGTTTTAAAACCCCAAAACTCGACTTGACTTGACTCGGAACCTTGCCGAGTAGAGTCAACTTGGAAACTCTAGCAAAACTCATCCGAGTAATGACACCTAAAACTCGAACATATATAATATTTTTATAATACTATATATAAGGTATAAATACAAAAGTAATGATAAAACATGCCTAAAATGAGATATATATTTCAATATATACTAAACACACTTTTGTTTCGTATTTATACTAACGGTGGGTGGGGTGTGTTAAAAAAATAATTGGTCACTCGGGTAGGTCAGTTTACTCAATTTTTAGTTATAACAAAAAAAAAAAAAAATACATAACTCAGGCGAGTCGGGGCGAATTACTTGGTTTTCAATGTTACTTCCGAGTTTTACTTCAAACTCGACCTGAAACCTGGTCGAGACTCGACTCGGCCAAGTTTTGGGTTGGCTCGCCGAGTTTTAGTACAGAGCTTAAAGCTAACTTCTCTTTCATTTTCACAAGAAGCCCCACTTTGGCGAAATGCGTCCAAGGTGTCTAAACTACATCAGGGAAATTATTGGTTCTTTACCTTAGGTAAGGCTCATTACAAAAGAAAAAAAGGGCTTGAAGAGGAGAATGATTGTATCGAAAAGGCTAAGTTAGCTAAGCTCACCTAATGCTAATGTAGGAATAAGGATCCACAATGCTCCTTCTCATTTTCTTCTCCTTCTTCAAGGCTTGAGGTTGAGATATGGGAGTATATTCTTAAGGGGTTGATATTAAGGATGGGAGGCTAAGGGGTTTATGGGATCTAAGCAAAAATGCTAAGGTGATTGGCCTCAAGGAGGGAGGGAAAAGATTGGGTTTAAAAAAATTTGCCCGGCAAAGAACTTGGCAGTTCTCAAGCTTGGTTGGTTTCAAATGGGTGGAGGAAGGGAGTATTTATGGGTAGAGAATGTGAGAGAGGTTTCTCCTTTCCCATGTGGGAGTATACCAAATGAGGATATCAATGTCATTACCCAAATTGATGGAGACATACTCTAGTATTCCTGAATTGTTGAAGGATAATTTTGTCCAAGATGCAAGAATATTGTATAAGAATTGTTCATGGTATAAGTATAAATGACAAGCTAATTTCAGTTAACAAATGTATGGTCGTTTATACTATAAACGACCAAAGTGTCACATAACAACTTCAAATCTTCCCCGCGTGGTTAGTTGTGCTTGTAATAGACTTGTCAGAATTAGATCTGGGTCATTTATTGTATAATCAATCGGCTCATTATAAAACGAACTTTCTTGGTTGTTATCAATATAAACGACTTGCTCAAACTAAAAATTATATCTAAGTCGTTTATTGCATAGTACTAAAACTCGGCGAGTTGACTCGAAACTCGGTCGAGTCAACTCGACTCGGCTGGGTTTCAAGTCAACTCGCTTAAAAAACTCAATTATGAATAATTGGAGAAAACTCGGACGAGTTAGGCCAAGTTGGGTCGGTTTATTGACTCGACTCGACTCGAGCGAGTTTTTAATAGGACACATGCATGATGGATTTTCTTCACTAAAGTAATCATGATGACTTGTAATACCCCTTCTTTCGTCACAATATGGTGACCGCCTTCCATTACGGTCATAGCATAGTCTACAACAAACCCCAAATGGGTAGGTTGGAACAAAGTAGGCCTACCATGTTTGTTCTTAACAGATCAACAATGGATCCTTTTTTGTTTTACAAGAACAAAACCACAACATAACCTAGTCTTGGAGAAAAAGGCTCCAGAAGAATTTATTTGTCTGGTCTGGCTAGAAAAAAAATTGAAATTATTATTGCCACAAATTGTTAGAGACGCTCATTTTGTTTGTTAGTGGTAGTGGTGCTTTAGTTTGAGGTTGTTTAATATCTATCATGAATGCTAGTTATTTGATGGTACTCTCGTTGAAATAATTGATTTTTGTTTTATTTTTTTATCTAAAATTTTATAATACACACACACACACACACACATATATATATATATATATATATATATATTTCCGAGTCAGCCGAGTCGAGTTTTTTTTAAGTTACTCGACCCGGCTAACTTCCGAGTCGAGTCAAGTTTTCGAGTTTTTGAACACTGGTATATTGTATAAACTATAAACGACATATTCAATACAAAGTGAAATTTCTTGGTTGTTATCAATATAAACGACTTGCTAAAACTAAAAAGGGTCTTGTTTTTGGTATAAACGACAGTACCAGTGTAGCTTAAAAAGGCTAGTCGTTAATAATATAAATGACTATCTCAGTGAAGATTAATTGCGTCAGTCGTTTTTACTATATACGACTTCTATATTTCTCAATAAAAATGACATCTTTTCAAACTTTGAGCACTAATCCTTGCATTTGGAAAATCTTTCAAAATTATCCCAGAGGTTCCCTATGCTTAAAATTTGATTATTAATCAAGTCCAACACGAGAATGGAAAAAAGACCCCTCTAAATTAGGGAAAACGGTTAATGGGGATAAAGATGAGTTTTTCTAGGTCTAATAAAGGATCCCTAGTTCCCTACAAGGTAGGTCCAGCCTCGAAGACTTGGAAGAAGAATCGAGAGAATTGGGGCTGTTTTGCCAGTTTTGGAGCATTAGACTAAGCAAAACAGGGTGTCTACACTGATCAAACAAAAAAAAAAAGATCATCGGTGGTAGCTCACAATCTAGATAGCGTGCAGCTCTAACCCTCTAATTGATTGATTAATTTGGACCGAGGCAAAAGTGTATTCTTCCTGGTCTAAACAAATATCACTGCTGCATATGAAAGAAGCTAAGCGAGGATTGGGAAGGTGGTCAGATACTGGAAGTAGAGGTCACTGATAAAAAAGAAAGAAGTAGAGGTCTCTCACCTCTTTGGAAAAAAACCAACTCATGGAAGTATTGAACTGAACTCTAAAGGTCACCGGCTCACTCAATAATTGAAATATGAACTATGAAGGTTGCCCTAGTATTCATGTAGAAAATCGGTTCAAATTTTTTTCCTTTGACAAAACAAGTCAAAGTTAATAAATTTTTTTAAAAGAATAAGTTAGTTAAAACTTTGATGTTCAAAATCAAGTGGACAGGAGCGAAAAATATGAAATGATGTTTGGGAGCTTAATTGACACCAAAATAGTTCTTGATTAGAAGTTAAACGTCCCTGAAAATGCATTTCCTTAAGCTAAGATCATACCTACTCATAAGCATCTAATAGGAGCACGTTGAGAGAAGCAAGATTTTCAACATTAAACACACATGAATGGATAACAATATAGGCAGTGAAACAAAGTATACTAGGATGCTGCATGCAGGACCAAAAATGCCAACTGATATTATCATCAAGTGATTTGGAGAATAAACTCAATTCTATCCAAAGATTAGTAGCAATGGGGTTTTCAGCAAGAAATAGCAGATCCATTAAAATTCAATTTACAAAGATGATGAGTATTGGACAAGATAACAAATAAAGCGAATAAACAATCATGGTACTTGTAATTGCTGAACGTTGCGCTCGGTCTTCCACTTCTATTGCCACTTGAACAAGACCGCCTTCTAATTGTGATATGCAGGGTGGCAAAGGAGCATCCTACAGCATACGTATATTAGAAAACCAATTTAATATTTTCGATTTAATGTATACCCATGCGATTTTATATTTATGAATACAGGATGAACATAACATGCAAGGAAGAGCAGGGATACAAACGCTAGTATGATTGCATGGTTAAGAGAGCATCAAGTTCCTATACATTCACAATTATGCCAATCAGTTTTAGAGCTACTCATTGGCACATCCTCTTTCGTAGGCACAGTTTAAATGCAACAGTCAGAAGGAGTGGCTAATGGATGAAGGGATAAGGCTAAGCCTATGATATTTTATTGTATACCCACCTCATTATCGCTTGTTTGAGATTCAGATGAATCTTTAGAAAACCACTAAACAGAATGAATGCTCTGAAACAAACCAATGAAATAAAGGAAAAGCAACACATATAAGACATGATGATAACAGAGTATAAATACATATAACAGGCACTTTAAATATACCTGAGGATTGGTTTCTGCGGCGACTGAGCTAACTGCACCATCAATAACGTAAATGAAAGAAGCGGCTTCCAAATCTTCTTCCGAGCGGTAACAAACAAACAGCCCGCAACCCATACAGGTCATACGGAATTGTTTTTCCAATTTCCCTTCGCCACTGAATAAGAGGGATCCATAGTTTGTACATATGAGCTCCAACGCAACTATAATTTACTTACAGTTTGGAACCCTGATTTCCAAATGCAAATGATTGCTCAGCTTGAAAGCTGCATTGACTAAATATTAAATGCCTCTGTGATAAGAGAAATGCAATTAAACAGAATGGGGTAAAATGAAGGGAAATGACATTACTAATATACTAAGTGACTCCCAAAGCAGTGCCTCATGCAAATCTATGTTACATTTAGCATCTTCATTAAACAGTAGTCTTAAAAATATTTCTGTTTCTTAGGAGACCAAATTTTGAATCACTAATAGAGAAAGAACATGACTGATCAGAAGAAATACATAGAAACAATATACCAGTTTAACTCGGTGCCACTACATGTGATTGGCATATGTGCTTCAGATATGAAATTATGTAGTAAAAAATTGATCATTACAGTTTTTCTTTCTTGATTAAATTGATCATTACAGTTACAGTCTTCAGGACTAGTACATATGTAAATATAGGCCACTTCTGTAGTAAGTAGGGTAAAAAAAGGATGGTGCTAATGTGGCAGTTCTAAAGAAATATCAAATATGTAAAGGAAATGAAATACACAGTTCGTCTTGAGGGCAGATGATCAGACAGATATCATCCTTAGGGGTTGCCCCATCATTAACAGAAATCATGACCATAGTTACCAAATCCGTGCATTATACCCATATAATACTTTTAGGGGGGTCACCATTTAAAATGGTGTACTTTTGTCGTATTATGTATTACACACTTATTGCCATATAATACACGATTACAACATGAATTCCATATTAAACACCTATTTTTGTCATATTTTTACTGTGTTAAACGCATATTCCGTATAAAATGATTGTTATTAGTTAGTATCATGATTCTTATTTATTTATAATTATTAATTATTTTTTAATTTCTCGTACTTCTACCATGCTTTTGCCATATAACACCCCCACTTTCCAAATGGATCATTGTCGTATTATACACATACCCATACTTGGTAACTATGATTGTGACTGCCTTCTTTTCTGTCCCCAGACTCTAGACATTGCGAGGGAGCAGTGCAGTGAACTAGTTATCAACTTATCATGTAACCCAATGAAGGAGACAAGAATTTTTCATTCGGGGGGCAGAAATACATGTATAAAAAAATTAATAGATTTGAGGGAATGGAACTTGGGGTTTGAGGCATAGCCCCCAAGAAAAACAATTTGGGGCAATTTTTTTATTTTGAGAATTTTTTTCCAATAATGTCCTTGAGGTCGCCACATGTCCCTATTGACACCCCTTAACTGTGGTTAAAATTCACCCACCTATCCTTGATTTTAAAAAAAAATATCAAATTTTTTTTCAAACCCTATTTAAAATTCACTAACTCCTAAGGTTGACAATTTTTAAATATTTGTTTCTAAAAACCAAGGATAACTAGGTGAACCCTAAGAGTGGATGAATTTTAACCATAGTTAAGGGGTATCAATAGGGACATGTGGCCACCTAAAGGGCTTAACCGGACTCCATTGGGGGCCCACTATATATATGACAAAATTTGGGGGGGGGGGGGCACTATATATCATAGGACAAAAATTTGGGGGGGCCAAGTGTACTAAAAACATTAAAAAAATTTGAGGGGCCCACTCTTTCATACCACAACATAAAGGTCTTACAAAAATTTGAAGTAACTCAAATACCAACTTCGCCCAGGGTCTATCTTAATCATCAAGCAGAAGTGGCTCACTTGCTTAGACAATGGCTGAATCATTACCTTCAGTTAAAAGGTCAATATAAAAATGTGCACTTCTAAAGATTTCCTCTAGATAATATTAATATTTAAGATTGCTGTTGTGCAAGTTAAACGTTCGAGAAATGATGTTATATTGGCACTGTTGCAAAGAATTGGCCCAGGGAGGACTCAGAGGCAGATGCAGGATGAGTACTAGGTGAAAAAGGTTCTAAGGACTCTTTGTGAATGATAGCTTCGATACATTAAATTTTTGCTGGCATGTTTCTGAGATCTTTCTCATACTTATTGAAAATATACAAGTGAGTATGCTTTTAATATATTTTAAGTAGCCATGCCATACAGTTCCTTGGAAATTTTCATTTGTCAACAGCATTTCCCTCATGAAGAAGGGAACCACCATGAGCATTCTCAACAACAAACTAAATAAAGTTTGAGAAAAGCCACAATACTATGCCTGTCAGAAAAAAAAAAAGGAAATGGATGCAATTAACTACACAACTAAAAGAAACATACACGGCATTGGGGAACCAACTTGTGTCCGAATCCTAATCTACATGGGGCAAACCCAAAGGTGAGAAAATTGTGAGCCTCTCGTTAGGTTACTTATGATATGGAAAAGAATTAGGGATTAAACAATTGAGTATAACTTTATACTGTTATAAATGCTATTCTTAGTCAGTTATCGATATTTCATAAAACTTCTGACTGAGCAAGACAAACAAGTTACCGTTGCATAGTTGAAAGAAAAAGGTTCATCCTCCTTTATTGTTTGACATGCACATAAATCATATTGGCTCCAAATTTTTGCGACTCCATCAGCATTACAAAAAAAAATCACAACTGATATATGTGCATTTTGGTGGGGGAACCGAAAAATGCTAGTCACAACAAACACAAATATACAGAATCATCCTCCGTTTACATCTCAGAGCAGATTTTTTATGCCAACATTGTCATACCTCCCAGGTTTGAGATTTCTTAGGTTTACAATCTGCAACTAGAAACAAAATTGAATAGCTATGAGATCGACAAATTATGAGTGGCAACTTAACATATAGAAGTGTTGTGCAATTCCTTACTCTTTTTTTGCTTCATCTATTTATTCATGATCTCATGTACGACACACGGTGATATTTATCCTGCTCTGTGCCCTTTTTTTTCTCCATTTACTAATTTATTACTTATCATTCTCAGTAAAAGCAAAATGAATTTTAACTCAAACATAAGTACGGAATATATAAAAAGAATCGAAGTGATGATGGTGGAAGAATCATATTACATCAAATGCTGTCAAGTAGCAGGGAATATACCGCTTTAAGAGAACTTTTCCTGCCTCGTTAATATTCAGCCTCGCAAGATGTTTCTGCTTGTCCAGTACATATGCTTTGTCGGTTTTCCGTTTTGGCATTTTCTGCAATTGGGTATCTTATAACAAATACATTTTAGTAAACTTGAATATGTAAATTCCTACATCTTTGGGCAATGTCACAATGATGTCAAATATGACAACATAAACGGTGAAATTTCTATTAAAAGAGAATTTAATACGTACAACCTTGTTGCAGTATATAGTGTACATTTTTTTTTTTTTGATGGGGGGTTGCATATCTAGTATCTATATGTGCAGGGTATCTAGTATCAACATTTTTTAAGGGTTGAAAATCTAGTATCTACATGTGCAGCTACTTTGCCCCATATTCACTAACAGATCAATCAAGCAGGCTTCAATAGTGTACTCATTTAATGCACTGAACTTTGAACTAGAATATGGATAATTGGACTACAACTTATCTCACATGAAACTATCTGATAACATAAAGGAACAAAATAAATATTAAACTAGATTGCAGTATCCCACAACTAAAGGACGGACCTCCACAAATAACCCTAGAAACAACTCCATATCATGCTAATTTTATCCAACGAGAAATCGAAAATTAAAATTATGGCTACGTGAAGAACTACAAGGCATTCTATTAAATTAAAACCTCATGAAGGCAAAACGGAAAAAAGAAAAGCTACGATCCAACGATTTAGAAAAATCGAAACCCTAGGAGAACTGAACTGACGTTTATAAAAGCAGCTTAAGGTCCACGAAGAACATTCATCTTCAAACGAGATGATAAAAGGTAACGTAAGAAACCCTAGAGATAGAGATAGAGAGAGAGAGAGAGAACCAGTGATGAGAACATGAGATCCGCAGTGCTTGCAGTAATAAACGAAGAGATCAGACTCCGGACCATCAGGAGCTGCGTCCTCGCTGGAGTACGTGTGCGTTGTCCTCTTCGGCATTCTCTCTCTCTCTCTCTCTCTCTTCGCTCCTCCTTTCCTCCTCACCAATCAGCCTACCAACAGATAACTGAAAATTGGAACTCCCTCTTCCTCTCTCTTTTATTACTTCTGAATTCCTGATCGCAGTTGCGGGAGTGACAATGCTTGCGCTAATCGCTTTACATGCCAGTCCACTCCAAAGATCTGACGCGTGTCTTTTGTGCAGTCCTCTCAATTTGCCCTTTAACTGTTGCTCAGATGACGGTAAAAGCGCGACTAGAGTGTACAATGGGGCGGATTCCTGTCGGTCCGGATAAAATGAGCCGGATCGGGTTCACCCACTTTTTTACTCGAGCTGAGTTGTGCTGGGCTCAGACCAGTCTCAGAGGGGCAGGTATCGGGCCTAAGCCTCTAATCCCAAGCCCATCCAACTGTAGCTCATTTCCCAACCCGGTCAATTGACATCCCCACATATAGGACTAAATTTTCGAAAGTCCTCTAACTTGAGGATTTGGGCAATGGTTTTCTTTGGCCCTCCACATACTTTATTTACTACATCATTATTAGGGGTGTCGATCGGGCCGAATTCAAGCTTCAAAACCTCTTGTAAATGTGACAGGATCGGGCCGGGTCTATTAAAAAATCACCAAAACTCAAGTCCAAGACCAACCCATCCCTAACTATTAATTCATTATGTATATTTATATAGTCAGAATATTGTACTCCCAAATATACTCCCTAAAGAGCGAGGAATTGGCTTGGCTTGTTTCATTTTTTTTTAATGCAACATCAATTATAATCCTAACTGTTTAATAATTGAGTTAAATGGTAACTATTGGAAGTACCTGTAGACTAATTCATATGGATAATATTATATATAATTTATGAGATTTGTACGTTTTTTTTTTTTGGTTAATGGTAAGCACAATACACTCACACATAGGTCAAAACAATCACACACACATGGACCAACACCAACGGAAGGCTCAGCCCAACACATACATATAATTTACATACATATAATTTAAATAATATATTTTAATTTGATTCCATCAAAGTACTTTGTTATTGATTCAAATGAAATTTAACATGACAACAAAATCTTGTTGCCTAAGGCACAACGTACAAATGCACTGTGAGAATAGCCTAGTGGTAGTGTATCCCCCACACTAGGAGGAAGGTCCTGAGATCAATTCCGTGGGAGAGAGGTGAGCGTAGTTGTTAACTCCACCTAGAACAAATACTAACCCATATTAACCGAAGTTAAAATCTACCATGAATAAAATAGAGTTTAAATATGAATTAGAGCATTTTCAGCTCCTAAACATATTGATAAATATATAAATTAATAAAAATTAGACATAAAAAATATTATATTGCGTGTATATTTACAAACAAAAAAAAAAAAACCTATAATGGAAATTGAATTAGGTTCGTATATAAAGAGTTTTATTATAAAAAGAGCATTGATTTGATAATTGGACTCCTAAAATATGCCCTTATGATAAGGGTAATTTGAGAATTATAAAAATATAAAATAAGATTATTTTTATCAAATGGATATTTATAAATAATTTTGAAATCCCCTCTTAAAATATAGGTTGGGAGATTAAGGGTTACTAGAGCCCTTAATTATAATTAAACTTTCTAAACAATTCAAAATACATTGATATCCCATGAGGTTTAGTGAAATTTGAGAAACCTCCTCTATTGTTTTTGAAATTACATTGCTCTCCCCTGAAGTTTGGTGAAAATGCAGAACCCTTAATTGTTACTGAAATTACACTGACCTCACCTAAAGTTTGAAAATTGCAGAAACCTCTAATTTTGTTTCTGAAATTACACTGACCTCACCTATCATACTCGTCAAAATGACGCCGTTAATGCAAGTTACTCCTTTATGATTTCACCACGTTTATTTACTCGAGAGAATGACATAGTATAATAAAGTTGATTGACTTCAAGAAAGATAATTTGTTCATTTAAAAAAATTTAACCCATGACACAATCAAAATCCATCTATGTTAGTTAACGGAAAGGGGAATCTGTTATCGACAATTGAAGTAGATGGGAGGATAGTATAATTTCAAGAACAATAGGGGAGGTTTATGTAATTTTATTAAACCTTAGGGGTGTCAATGTGATTTAGAAAGAAATTGGGAGGTTTATGCAATTTCAACAAATCTCAGGGAGGTCAGTACAATTTCAGAAAGAAGGGGGGATTGGAGCGAGTCGGGCTAGCACTTCCGTGTTTTTGTATACCGTATTTCAGTCTCGCTATCATTCTCGTTCGGACATCGCCCCAATCTTTGGCTTACAGTGCGCATTCCGGGTATGTTACTCTTATTTTCACGTGTTTAGGGTTAGATAATGGTTAGGGTTTCTGAGTCTCGAGATCTTTCGAAATTCAGTGTTGCGTCGAAGAACAATTTGTTGGGTTTTCTGATAGATCATACGTTTGTGGAAATCTTGGTCGTTTTATTATGTAATCATGAATGAATTTTGAGGTTTTCTTTCGGATCCTCATTTATCTTCTCCCACTCCTCAATGAATTTCAGGGTTTCTTTGTAGGATCTCGATTGTTCTTTTCTCGATCGGCTCCTGGAGACGATTATCTACTGTTGGAATTGATATTTTGCTTCCCTTTGTCTTCATTTGTAGATGGATTGGCAAGGGCAGAAGCTTGCGGAGCAGCTGATGCAGATCATGCTCGTCGCCTTTGCCGTGGTGGCTTTCGTCATCGGCTACTTCATGGGCTCGTTCCAGATGATGCTGCTCATCTACGCCGCCGGTGTTGTTCTGACTACGTTGGTCACCGTTCCGAACTGGCCTTTCTTCAATCGCCATCCTCTCAAGTGGTTAGATCCCGTCGAAGCCGAGCGTCATCCAAAGCCGCAGCAGCCCATGACTTCAAAGAAGAAGCCCACTAAGCATCACCAGAAGTAGGCCTTGTAATCGATCCTAGCATTTGCTATTGTTTTCGAAGTTTCTGGTTTTTCTGGATGGAATTTTGTTTAGTCGGTAGCTGGTACTCGTACTCTTTGATTGTAGATGCTTACTGCTCTTGTTTGCCTTCAAATCACAGAACCTAAAACAGGAGAGAATGAAATGTTTCTTGAGCTTTTCCTTGTTCATTTTATTCGCCCTTTTGCTTTTTATCTATTATTATTGCTGGTTTGTGGTTCCTTAGAGTGCCGTCTACAAAAAGTTTAAAAATAAAAATAAAAATGGAAACTTAACGTTTGAGTTATTATTCTGCATTTATCAGATTTCCAGAGTAGGTTCGCGATTGTAGCCTAGGTAAATACGATGTCAGAGTGACTCAGCCGGTTGTAACCATTTTGATGTTGGCCCATTCAAATACATAAACCAAGTTTATAATCCTTGGTTAAGGTTGTGATTTATACGCTCCTGTGTAGCCATCTATGCTTATTAGACAAGAACTTGGGAGTCAGGAATCGTTGGGGGGCGTTTTCCCTAGCCACCGTTGTAAGATCAAGTTGTAACTTGGCACCCTACTAATAAAAGGATATCATATGGTATATATTTATCTTGGTTGCCTTTTTTTCATTTTATTTTATTGATTAGTACAAGATCTAATGTATTCAAATTCGATCAAAACATAGGATGAGCCTTTGCGGTTCCAATATATGAAAGAAGTCTCACTTTCATAAAGATTTAAATAGACAATTTGTTCCAACTTTAGAGGTCATAACATGAAACTCTTCTTGAGCCCTTTGTTGAGCAAAAAGATAGGTTTAAGATGGGACATATAATATTTAAACATAGTCAGCAAAGCGATAAGCGAAAACGAAAAGCAAAGCGAAAGCGAGAAGTGAGAAGCAAGACTTAAAAAATCCTTAGGAAACGAGAAACGAGTAAAGACATATATATGCCTCATTTCCATTATAGTAGGATGACCAACCATACATTTTACATGAAATATTAGTGGAGAAGGAAGTACTTTAGGCTTCATTCCAACCATACTTTCTTAGGATCTATACCCTATGCTTTAGACTGGGGTCTATCCAATCACTTCCTACATAAATACCTCTCTTTGACCACTAAATATGACGTGATGAAAGCAAACTTCCTAGAAAGGGAGTCTGGGAAACGAGCTTCCCTCCTTGTACCTATCTGCAACTATGGTTTTAAGAGAACATGATACACTTCGGAGTTTTGACTGCAAGGAAACATCATTTAGTTCAATTTTGTAGGAGGCTGTGCATGCCTTTTCTACTTTGGGAGACTAATGAAGCTTTAGAAAATGTCGAAAACAATAATCAGGGAATGGGACTGGTATATATGTTAGCTGAAACTTTACACACCGTCTAACAAATGTGTTGGTAGTATTATTGGCAGTTAAAAAATATCTATATGGGAAGTAGTAGTTGAAGCTCAACTCCTTTAATGTAAGTGTAAATGTTGTGGCACTATACATCAAGGACATTCATTGCTGAACTTTGCTAGAGTATTTCTATTACCCAAAACATATGCTTCCGATTGCTGTCCATGGATTAGTTGGTCACTACGTTGGCCTTCACGTACCTAAATATTATGGATTTTGCATAGAAAACAATGAACATCCATTGCAAGTTTAAACAAACTTACCTGCTATGGTTGCAAAACTATTGAGATCCTCCTTTGAGGGGAGGTCTTCAACTCCGTTCTCCCCTTGTGCTTGATGGGGTGCTTCTCTCTCTTTGGGAGAGAAATATTATGTTGAGATTCGGGAACATTCCCTGGTTAGAAAATTTTCGTAAACGTTGAATTATGGCAGTCATTACATCATCACATCGACATAATATCTTTCATGGTCACAAATCTCTCTTCAAGTCACCACATAGGCATAATCTATGCTGAATGGATCGAGCATGAAAACGTATGGCGATCAACTTATACTTATCCATGAATGGTCCTTACTCGCTTCACATTGTCTATTTTGTTTCATGTAGATGTTTTTACGACTATTACCATCATTCCACTGATACACATTGCTTTGTCATAGCTGAAACAAGGATTACCGATTGTGATGCCCAGTCACCTCTAGCTCAAGCCTTTCAGAAGATCTTTAGAAGATTCATCAATTAGATCTCCTTATGAGCCTTTTTGCATCCTTATGCTCATCTAGTGGTCTAAATCCCCCTAGGGACATTGATGCCTCAGGGTAGAGGCTTTTTACCTCAACTAAGAGGTTTGCCTAAAAGAGCCTATATCCCCAAATTTGGGTGCACTTCAAACTGAAGCTCTTGACGCCCAAATTTGTTGTGCCTCAAAATAGAGGCTTTTGATATCTCCTATAAGAGTCTAAAACTCTATGCTTCTTCATAGAGTCTCATCATTATAAACACAGAACAGAAAACATGGGACATGAATACATGATCATCCAACCTTGAAGTGAAATTTTAAAAAAATCCGCCTGTCTTAGTTTGGTAACCTACAGAAAAGTTGTGGATTGAGTTGCTATCAATCTAATGTATTTGACATTCAATAAATCGAATTGAATAAAAATAATTGAATTCTAGTGCAGTACTAGTACGAAAATCTCAAATATGATTATTTAATTACATAAGCTTAAATTTGAGAATGAGATAAAAAGAAAATTAGTAGACTTTCAACTAAAATAGTGACAACAACAATTGCACCTAAAACATAATTCAAATTAGGTGATAGTGAATAAAAATCAATGTATCAGCGAATAACGATGAAAAGAAATGAATTAATTGAGAATAATATCATACCAAACAATTTGCAATCACCACTTATATAGATTTGAAAGATGTGATTCCTATAATAATTAACAAAATTAAAAAATTATAAATTTTTTTTGGTGAAACGATATTAATAGTCAAATAATGACGTGTCATTGTATATATCTGTGGGCTTCTGGTGGGTAACTTCAAGCGCATCACTTTTCTAGCCAGCATTGTAGATAGATCATTTTGGCAAATGTGGACCGAAATGACTTTGTCATACTTGTTTTGGGCCAATCATGTGAGGTTACTGATATTTTATTATTCTCAAGCAGATGACCAACATATGTTGGTCGTGCATGTTTGAACGACCTTTCATTACTTTCATTATTTTCTCTGCTTCGCTTTCGTGGAAAATTTAACGTGAGAAATTCACTTTGTCTATCTGTAGTGCGAAAGATAGGATCATTAATTTAAACAAATAAAGAATGATATAGTGTAAAAGAGAATGTGTTAGTAGAAGTTGTATTATCTCTCTCATGTAATTAAAACTTCTCTATATACCACGTTTCTGGTATAACTATCATTCCTGTGTCGTAAAACTCCATCTTTCACCAAAACTTTTTAAAATTTATACATAGAATATAATAGATTTAAAAAAAATTTGGGGGCGCCATGCCTCCTGCCCCCGACTCCACCCCTGTCTAAGGGGTCTTCAACTTCTTTCTCCTCTTTTGCTTGATGGGGAGCGTTTCTCTCATTGGGAGAGCAATATTGTGCTAGGAGTGAGAGAGTTGGACTAATCTCTATTTATAGGGTCCTTGAATCATACCTATCAAGGATTCTAGGTCCGCACAATCAACAATGATTATGCCCTTACACATGACATGCTATTGCTTGTCTAGGAAGTACTGCGTATGGTGTACCTTAATCACCATTGCATGAATGGACACTTACCGGTATGTTTCGATAAAATAGGAAGATTGATTTGAAGTTTTGACAAATCAAACCCCATGATCATTGTGAGACCACAAGATCTAACATTAGAAACTCTCAAATTTTGCAAGAATAATTGTTTTTTTTTGCTTTTGTTATTATTTACCTACCTACGTTAGTAGGGTTAGGGATTAGTTCTAGGGATTGGACCTCTTGCGGACTCATCACCCAAGGGGATTAGATCCCCGGACCTCCCTCAATGGAGAGGCCACACCCCACCACTGGCACAA
Source organism: Tetracentron sinense (assembly GCA_015143295.1). Lineage (NCBI taxonomy): Eukaryota > Viridiplantae > Streptophyta > Magnoliopsida > Trochodendrales > Trochodendraceae > Tetracentron > Tetracentron sinense. The sequence goes on along the minus strand of CM026554.1, from coordinate 55,025,916 downwards.
GAGGCAGGGTGCTTTGCAAGAATAATTGTTGAAATTAGCTTTTTGTGTGATGATATTTTGAAGATGGAATTTATGTGCTTTTAAGTGGATTTAATAAATTGATTGTGGGGCAGTATGCTGTATGAGCTTACAAAGTAAGGGCATGTCAAGGACTATCTAAGCAGAGGTACTATTGGGGTTTCTAAGTTCTAACAGTTGCAAAACAGTTGTCACATGGTTAAGAACGCTTTTGGCACATAATGGTTATGTAAAAAGAAGAAGCTGTTGCATGAGCAACTGAACTTTTTCCTAATAGTTGAAATACTAAATAAATAAGGATATGACTATACATTGGGGAAATGGTACTTTTATCTTATGAATCTATTGAAGCATGGTTTTAAATGCTTTTGGAGGCATTATTAAGATCTTAATTTTCTATCACCATCTCTGGATTGGTCATGATTTTTGGCTGTTTAGTTCTATGCTTACTTGCTTTGGTTTTCTCTGCATTCTGCTTAGGATTTTCTTTTTGTGAAACTTTTCCTTCTTTGTATTCTGCTGCATTCTTTTAATCATAGTTGCAGGGAAGCTATGTACAGGGTGGGAAGCTCGTTTCCTAGACTCGCTTCCTCAGACAGACTTGCTTCCTAGGAAGCACACTTCCTCGGAGAGATTCGCTTCCATCACGTCTCATTTAATAATCAAAGAGAGTTGTATGTGTGAAGTGATGAGGTACTACAATTTATAGCCTAGGGTGTAGACTCTAAGCAAGTATCGTCGGTTTGAAACCTAAGACACCTACTTTTCCACAAAAGTCTCATGTAAGATATAATCAAATATATAGCTACTCATAATAACACAATGGGAACGATGAAGAACCTATATCTCATTTCTCTCTTCTCCTCTCCTGAGGTTTTTTTTAACCTTGCATCTCGCTTTGCGTCTCGTTTTCGCTTCTCGCTCTGGTAACTATGCTTTTAATACAATCATGATTAGCTATCAAAAGAAGAAGAAAAATTGCTTCATACGTGACACAGAGTGAAGCAATATAATTGTTTGTCTCATTTAACTAAAAGGCTATAATTCTCGATGAAACAAGTATATCATGTATATATTCTACATGGGAAAGAGGCAAGTATACTGATAAAAAAACTGCCGCTACCCGTCTAGTCATTATCATTTCAGAAATGGGGGTTTGAAGGGAGAGTTTTCTTATTATAATTGTAGAAATACAATTGTAGAGTTTTATGCTTGATAGTTTTCAAATCTCTGAAATTTGTTGGGCGAATTTGGTCCAGGATTATTCACAACATGGCTGTTAATGTTATATTCATAAAGAAAACTAAGGAAAATAAGAAAAAAAGTAAGAAATGTAATTTGTTCAAGGCATATTCGAACACATGTTGCACATGTTATGGACATGGTGCTACTCAATGGTTGTCACTTGTGAGATCTTGCAGGTCAGAAATAAACCTGATTTAGCTATCATAACCATTTGATATATGCAGTTCTTCTCAGTGGGAAGAAGTGGGTGTGAAAGGTTAAAAAAAAGGAAAAGGAAAAGAAGTTATAAAATTTCCTCTCATTTATTTACCTTAAGGTGAGATTGTTTTTGTCTTAGAAATAGGGTGTAGCATTCATAGTGGTGTGAACTCATATCCACAACTCTATGGGGAAAAAGAGAGCACAACAATAATGAGAGAGGCAGGCTTTCATATTCCACAACAATGGAAACCATATGATTCAAACATGTCTTCTAAAATTCATGGTATCATATATTGTCACTATTTGGTTCATCTTCTGTAGCTGCTTTTGTTGTATATATTTGAGAATTGAGACCAGTCCATATTGGTATTATGTGTGTGTTGATAGAAATATTAAGACATCCTACTATTGGAGTCTGCAATCCAAGTCAGTTCCCTCTTTCTCTGCCCTTGTACCAATGCACCGAGTTAGCTTCCCACTCCAATCTCACTCACAGAGAATAGGATTTTTTTTGGGTGGGGGGCTGGTCCTAAATTTCTCATTGAATAGGAACATGTTCACACAAGTGAGCCTTGATGTCAGAAATAGAATGGGCGAATCCTGCATGCCCCTAGCGACAAAAGACTGGTGAGTTAGCCGAGACACTCATAGGGAGATATTCTTTAATGCTGTGCAACAACAGTTGACCTTTTAATCTCCACTGATGAAGCAGTATTCTTTAATGCTGTGTAACAACAGTTGACCTTTTAATCTCCACTGATGAAGCAGTATGCAACAGAGCACCGGAAGAGCATTTCACAATTTAAGGTTCGAACCTGGGAAACCAGGTGGAGGAATGGTTCATGCTGCTTCCTTACTGAAAGAAATGGTTCCCAAAGACCCATAGATAAGGCAGTCCACATGGGTAGATAAACTTATTTTTTCCACTTCTGTCACCGTTCATTGTTTCAGTCCTGTGAAGTCATGCAATAGGAAGTCCATGCAAGTGTGGGTTTCTCATGGATGAACATATGCACACATACAGGGTGAAGGCTTGTCTACAGGCAACAGCTGACAGCAATCTCCATGGCAGATCTGCAACTGTCATCATGGAGGGCAATGGAGATGTTTCTTAAACATGGCTGCCACTAAAACAACTTGTCAAGAACCTGTGACAGTCGCTTTTCAATCTTGTTTGAACACACATTTTATTCCCCGCTGAAGAGGATTCAATTGCCTGTAGGTTCCACGTTTGTTTGGAGATCAGAGGTGCATGTTACATGACAATCTAAAACCGTGTTCTTACAGCAATAGGGCAATTGACTTGAAATAATTGATATGTTAATTCAATCAAAAATTTTTATTTGAACGGTAAGCTAGGGTTAGGCAGATCCCGACCAGATACATTAAAGAAAAAGAAGTTACATGTGGACATACAACTTCCCTGACTTATCATCAGAAATAATAGATTGAAGCTCTTGAGGGAACTCCAAAGGCATGAAAGGATTTCGAGAGACAGGAGGACAACACTTTGCAAGCCAATCAGTGGCTCTATTAGTTTCACGCCAAACATGAGAGAATTGGCAAGATTCGAGTGTGGAGGTTAGTCTTCGAACTTCAAAAAATTCATTTCTCCAGCACCAAGGAGGATCAGAGATTCCAGACAGACAATCAACGACCCCTTTAGAGTTGCAAAAAACATTAAGACGTAAAGCGCCATTAGCCATAGCCAGGGCGAGCCCGCAAAGCAGTGCACGGAGACCTAGTTCCAGTCGTGCTTCACCACTCTTAGAATTTACCAACTAATGACCCCCTGGAAGTTTTTAGAGTGAATGCTTGACAAGAAAGACTCACCAAGTGCTGTAAATGATGAGGTACTATGGGCTGATCTGGAGACTACTGCAGATACATTCAGCATTGAATTGATAATTAGGAATTGCTGGACTTGGACCAATGAGCTATTATATAGCCAGCAATCCATGTAGATTCATTATTTACTCACCTGACTTACGGATGGAAAGCTTGCAGCTAGTAGGGAGAATGAGGATACAATTATCAACCTGAACTTGACCTGATGGAGCTGGTTTTGCCTGTTCAAACTCAAAAACAGGTTCAAGTTTACCTCAATCTCTAAACAGAACTAAAAGGGAATAATTTGCAAGCCTTTACATATACAGAATCAGAATTGTCTCCAATTTTATGGTTATCAGCCAATCTTCTGTGCCCACAAGAGATGCACATAATTCTTAAACATGCAGTAGGGGACCCACGATGGATTTGAGTTATTATTAGTTTGGTGGAGAGGTGGCGTCCAAACAACCTTTTTTTGTATTGAAAACAAAAAATTATATGAAGGTAAGTTGCTGCTTGCAAGGGGAGGGGGGCTTCAAGATTGGACAACTATCTGTTCCTGACTTGGAACTTCTAGATCAATTGAGGAAGTAAACAACACAATCCATCATTTTGCTACCATATCAAGGGCCAAAGTATCTTTCATATCCAGTTACATTCAACATTGCTCAAAACCAGAGTTGAGTCTTGAGTTTTCAACTGGCGTCTTTGAAAATAAATATGAACTCCTAATACTATTCTCTATAATAGCAGCAGTCTCATTTTCCTCGATGCATACAATAGGTCCGGACCTCTGAAAAAAGACAAAATTCGAAGTATGAGTCATATGTTAACTGTAAATATACAAGTTTTGTTTAATATTCTTTGACAGGATCTAAACCATTCCTATATATATACCATTGTTAATGGAATGTATTAACAATGGTTTATATATAGATTAAAGATAGGAACACTGGTAAAAATCCAATCTTGTTGCTTCTGGGAAATATGAAAAAATTAATATAGATTAAAGATAGACTTACAGATTTTATTGAAGGCCACGATATCACAGCTCTGGATGTACTCGTTTGCTGGTTCAGCGGTGAGATGATCCTCAATAAGAGAGTCTATAGACACCAAGTCATCCACAATGCTAAGCATAATCTGCAACTTCTTTATACCATATCCAACTGGTGCAAGTTTAGCTGTCATTCCAACATATCGAGTTAATAGATCACCTAAATATTACGTCTATATTATTTGCATCCATTTCAGAACACAAAACCTAAGACTCTCTCTACATCAACTATTAACACAAGATACAAGAAGAAAGTACATACAGGCTCCCCAAAACAAGCCTTCCATCTGAACACTTCGCACTGCTTCTTCAAGCTTTTTCATGTCAGTCTCATCATCCCACGGCTTCACATCCAACAAAACCGAGGACTTTCCAGCTGAGAACAAAACCACAGGAAAATTCAATCCATGCTTTACACATAAAAAACAAATATAGGCTTGCAAAACAATATACAATATAAGCTCGTGCCCATGTAAAATCAGTAAGGTCCTTATTGAGAAGGGAAAATGTGAGCTTATCATAGGCAGGACATGACCATTTAAGAATTAAGTGCGCAATGTGAATACATTTGAAGTACATGGACCAGATTAAGACCCTGAGGGTCCCACCTAAGAGATTATGGAAGTCAAGAAGTAATACGCTCACAGATTACCTAAGCAATCTGACTAGTGTCATTGTTAGGGGCAACACACACACTAGCACATGCTATTTAAACACGAAGTAACTGTAATCTGCTTCATTATGTCTACAACTGTATGAGCGACAAGAAACTCACACTCTTTCTTTTTCCTAGAAGTTTTAATGGCTGCTGCACGCTCTTCGGCAGCTTTCTTTTCCTCTTCTATCTCTTCACCAAATAGATCCACATCATCATCATCGTTATCCTCAGCAGCTGGCACCTAAATCCCAAATATTATTTAATCAAAGAGGATATTGAACTATGATTTGACTGCTGGGAACCTGAACAAACAAAGACAGCTACCACTACAACAAATATTTAAAATTCTAAATAGCTCCAACTTATCGCAACTAAAATACTATATTAATTAACTGTGATGACAATGCGGACTTCTAAGAAATTGTATCTAGTTATAATAATCATCAGAAGTGAAGGCATCAATTTGCCCTTACAACAACTTGTTGGATACTAAATTGAAAAATAAATAAAAACTCGGATCCTAAGCACCACCCCTCCCTGTTTAATTTATGGTAACATTAGCAATTGATTTCTCCATTACTTATGTATAAATTATAATAGAGACCAATTGCTACTTCAGTTACAAGGCAGTTCGTAAATTGCGTAATGTTCTAACCCTACTTGAAGGTCAAAATTTCGTACTCATTCATGATTGGGAAAAAAAACTTTACCTTAAATATCAAAACATTTCATTTACGCTCTATTCTTAAATTGCCCAAAAATATCAAAGCCTTTCATGTGACCATAAGCAGATTAAAATAAAGGTTCTCGATCCAAGGGATATTTATAGCCAAAATATTCACATCTCACCTTTGTGTCAGCTATAGGAGGAGTTGCAATAGCCTCTTCAGTGATAGGAGCAGATCCCTCTACCGTGACACCACAGCCTTCTCCGGAAACACCACTGCAATTGCCGAAAGCTAAAAACTTAGAGAGGCAATGACACTAGAGATGACATGAATACAAGTCTAAGAACTTACGAAAGCCTGAGAAGTGCATCTATGTGGTTGTACCACCGAGACACATTCACATATTCTGATGATGGAGCATTTGGAAGAGCCCCATAGACAGTAATGTCATCCTTTGTAGCTTGGTATCTGAAAATAAGATGAGAAGAAAATGATATCGGAGAATCCATTGAGGAAGAACAGGTAAACAATAACTGAATAACATATGATAATAATAATAAGGGAATGATCTTGTATCCATAGACTTGAGGGAATTGATAAACCACTCACAACCTTGTGTGGGTCAGCATTCCCTTGGTCAATACATAGACTAAGACAAATATGACTAAGGTGTTAGTTAATTCATGAGATTACGCCCCAAATCATTGTAATAATAATATTAAGGGAATGATTTGTGAGTAGAGATAAGGGACTTAATATACCAGAGTCTACCTTGTGATGGTCAGCATTCCGATAGTCGATATATATTGACTAAGTCATATACGACTATGGTGTAAGCCAATCTATGAGAACATGCCCTTAATAATTGTAATAATAACAACTAAGGAAGAAAAATTACTCGGTGATATAACTCCGAGTCAGGAGGTACACATCGAGTTTCTTCAGGCCAGACTCCGATGTAAGGTTATATAATGTGACTGCCATTGCTAGCAAAGGTCTGAATGATACGGATACAATCACGAATGAGGAAAAAAATGCATCAAGTTACTAATGTTTCAGGAACCCCAAACCTCCAGCAAAAGTAAATAACATATATTCTTTTAATTGTCTACTCAGATACTCACAATTCAGATTTTTATCTAGGCATTATTAAAACAAAATCCAAGCAATACAATAATCGTAAGTTCATAACAATCTGGTAAGTTCTAATAGTAAATTCACTTAATTAAGCAAGCATGATCACATTCATTAGTGATGTATATTATCCGTAAAAGAAATACTGGAGAGATATATGAAAAGTGCCATTGTATATAATATTGAATCTCCTAACCCACAAAAAAATATATTTAATAAAAAAATTTACACGTACACATGAAACAAAAAATGGGATTAGACACCTAATACATATAAATTAACATACGAATTGCAATAATGTATGCACAAACATACACACCTAGCTTGCTCTTCATATGGATATTTTGTGCATATAATAATTGATAACACAAGTATATTATAATGTCTCTTCCACTTGACATCAACTTATCATGTTGATGAATGATAGTATTTTTTTTTAACTCTGTCATGCGGCACAACAGAGACCAACTCAGACAACAGCATGAGGCAGTACTAAGATTGCCACGGCTGATAACAGGTTGCCTTGAACACTTGACTTTTGCAATTGATAAGAGTCATGGAAGATAGGCCCCTAAAGAGCTCTATGCACCCTGGAGGACTTAAAGCCCATGTCTTCTTGGAGGGCCAAGCACTTCGGAGGTAGGGCAATCAAAGGGCCGGGGTCAGCCCTACCCTATTAGGGCAATACCCTAACCCTGCCCTTCAAGGGCCGAGGTTGACTAGGTCGGGCAGGAAAGAAAAGAGATAAATTAATTTTCAACTAACCAATAAACAATATCACCCAATCAAAACAGTATCAAACTTTTGTGCCTCGCATCGGTTCACATTCTCATGAGATCAAGAGTATGTGATCAGATAACACATCAAGAGTATGTGATCAAATAAACCATGAGATAGACTGCTTCAAGATAGACTCTGCCTTTGCATTAGTTATCCTTCATTTCTTCAAAATTTCAACATTGTCGAGAGTATTTGGAGGAGCCTCCATATTATTTCCATCAACAACATCCCATAAGTCTTCACCAACAAGGTAAGATTCTATGCATGACCTTATTATCATTTAATTGGATTGAGTAAACAACTATAACTTCGTTGAAAAAGGAGGATACTATAACTTCATTGAAAAAGTAAAACTTACGAGATTGAATTTAAACCACCACTTGCACAAGATATGAAACTTTGATGTTGTTGAATAACTACTCTCTTGAAGGACTTATCAACTTGAGACTTATGAACTTAGGACTTTGAGGATTGGTAGTAGAGAAGAATCACTACATGTATTTATAGGTGAAGGTAGAAGATTCTAGGATGAAGATAATTGTAAGGGAGTAATGATGTGGTTGTATGGAGATGATGGTAGGAATTCTCATGGGAAGATAGAAAGGTGGTGAGGTGGAAGGGAGAGAAAGAGAGATGGTGACATGTGTCAAACATGTTCATGTGGGGCCCATTTACAGAAAGACAAATACCCCCAACACAAAATTACATAATTAGCCTCTTACATCATTCAAAATAAAATTAATGAATTAAAAAGAATATACTAAGATTTTCTAGAAAGTACACTTTAAAAATTTAACACTCCCCCCTTAAAGTGATTTTCTAGAAAAGATACCAAGCTCAACTCTAAGAAATTCAAATGGACCTTTAGAGAGTGATTTGGTGAAAATGTTGGCAACGATGTCATTGCTTTGCACCTCCAAAACTTCAACTGATCTATCGAGTACTTTCTCACGAATAAAATGATGTTCAATTTTGATATATTGGTTCATGCATAACAAACCGAATCTTGCTTCTTGCTACACCATGAAACACATGCCGTTCCACATGAGAAAACATAACCGGAGGAAGACTTACGATCATCTAAGTCACCGCCCAAATCTGCATCACAATGTCCTATTAATTCAGACACAATTCCCTTCTTGAACATAAAACCCATGTCAAGAGTAGAATGAACATATTTCAAGATTCGCTTTGCTGCCTCTAAGTGCAGTTTATGTGGAGCTTGCATATAATGGCTAATAAGCCCAACATTGAAGGCAATATCCGATCTTGTAATAGTCAAATAAATGAGACTACCAACAAGAGCCCAATAAGGCTAAGGATCTAAAAGAAGTTTTCCTTCATCACGTCTTAATTTTACTTTATCCTCAAGAGGAGTGGAACATCGCTTAGTTTGGTCCAAACCAAACCTGCATATAAGTTTTTCTACATAGCCCCTTTGTGAGACGAAAATTTCATCCTCAAAAGTCTCTACTTCCAAGTTAAGGAAGTGACTAAGATTGCACAAATCTTTCATCTCAAAGCGAATAGAAAGTTCAGCGCGAAGCTGTGCAATTTTTCCATCATTATTGCATGTGACTATCATGTCATCGACATACAAGAGAACAATAACATGCGACCTTCCTTTCTTCTTAACTAAGCGACCATCACGGCACGAAGCCCTTAGTGGGGAGGAATCAAGCTTCGAAGATGAGGTTTTTGAGGAGGGCCAGGTTGTTCAACCCCAACTCCAGTGGATGATGGTGGCCGACGGTTCCTCTATTCTGCAAATGGAATCAGAGATGCAGATAAGTTGATGAATGAGGAAAGCCCGGAATCCTCTCCACCTCGCTCCCCATCGGGAAGGGTCAACAGCTTTGCGGTGGTGACCTTTGATCAACCTCTCTCTTCACCTCTAGTAGCTGTGGGGGGGGGGGGGGGGGGGGGGGGGACATATCCAGTCCAGGGAATACACCTACCGTCAACACTCCTGTGCAGGTAGTCTCACCCCCTGTCTCCTCTTCTCCATCGAGTGGAGGCAGCCTTGGATTAGGGTGCCTCACTCCAATAGAAACTGACCCCCTGAGTAGTGTCCATGATTATTGTGGCACACCTATGGTCGAGCATCACATGCGTTTTGGATTGATTTCCCAGTTATCTGAAGAACGATCGAGCCAAATCCTGGAACTAAATTGTGCAGAACCCACCGATATTCAAACCCACCAATATTCAAACTGGACAGGCATACCAAAGTGTTCCAAGAAATCTCACTCAAAGAGGGATAACAGAGTTAGATCAAGAAGAAGGCCAAATCTCGGAGAGAACAAACACAGTCTCAGATCAGACCCAGAGTCAGTCAACTGATCAAACTCAGGCATCAGAAGGTGGAGGGTCTAATGAAGGTACAACTGATTGCTCACCCTCCAGGTCCATGGAGCTGAACTCAATGCAAGCGGGGAGCTGTTGCACCCATATCAGAGCTGAATTGATTCTCATACTCTCACCATCTAGTCAAGATCCAAGTTGTTTTGTGGAAGCAGGGCTGGGAGACCGTGGTAAGAACCGCTTACTTGCCGACTAAGCGATGGATCAATCTCAAATCCTCAGACAAACGCAACTTCTGGTAATTGATAGAGGCAAGTGCTTTCAACCTCCCTTTCACCTTCAGGTACGGTTTTACCCTCTTCCAGTTCTCCATTCCCTATTAATTTGATTATAAATAGGTGGTGATCACTTCTTTCCCGATATCATGGTCTGAATGAATGTTACAAGACTGCCAGCTCAGGGAACTATGCTACCACAGCCAGATTTGGAAAAGGTGCCACTTGACCGGGATTTGTCTCTGGCTTGTATATATGATCTCACTGGAAACAACCTTAGACCTGAGTCAGTGCTCCTAGATGCATCCCAACCAAACCTAGTTGTTCCTTGGGGGGAGAAGGACTTTCCCTCAAATCTTAGGGATCCCATGATTGTATCCAATTGGGTCCTAGGTCACATAGGGGGTGTTAGTAGTTTCCTTGGCCTCTTGGATGAGGGGAGTGAGGTTGAGCTTACAAGTTTATTCTGATCTCTTGAAGATCTGGGGAGTGAGGATATTGTCAGGCCTATACCTAGACCAGCCTTAGCATCGGCAGCAAGGGATCTGAGGAGATTAGAGTGCCACATTAACTATGACAGTAAGAGTGGCCAAGGGTCCTCTAGAAGTCCAAGGTCCGGGAAGGGTTCTCCTAGTCATCAATGTTAAGTCTAAATCTCTTGTCCTGGAACATTAGGGGATTGGGTTGTCCGGTCAAGCAAATGGCATTACATCTTGTTCAATCTCAAAAGTCATTACTCCTTTGTGTGCAGGAGACAAAAATGCCGAGTCTTCGGCCTCAATTGCTCAAGGATCTGTGGGGTCCGGTCCCTTTCGCATGGCTAAGGTGCCACCTATCAGGTTGTCGGGGGGAATTCTAGTAACATTGGATATGGACAATATAGAAATCTTAGAGTCAAAACTGGGGGCACACTCGATATCCGCTCTCTGTAAAATGCCAGGAGGGGGTCTCCTATCTGGGTTTTCTCAAGGATTTATGGTCCATCTGGAACATCTGATAATATTGATTTGTGGCAAGAACTGGAAGATGTTAGTTATCGTTAAAATGTCGGATTGACAAGGGCCAGGCAGGGGGGTGCCATTGCCCGGCCCCACACATGAAGGGTCAAGGGTTTTTGGACCTCGCCCAGCCCACGGGCAAGGAAAGGGCCGGGTTTGGGATGGTTTGTCACCTCTAGTCAGAGGGATATACATTATGGAAGACACTAGTGTCTTGGAGGACCTTAGCATCATGGAGTACCTTGGCTTCTTGGAAGGCTACGCAATCTATGACCTTGATGTCTTAGATGTCTAGTTCACCTGACACGCAGTGGAAGGTACCAAGGGGCTCGTGGTTTTGTTTGTTTAGAAGACACTAGCTGACCTAAGGTTGTGCATGATTGCAGTATTTTGTCATCAGTGGATAATAGTTATGATGCCATCCCTAATCATACAAATTGCCAACATCGGCCCACTTAAAAGTATTGAGAGCACGAGGGAGGGATTGCTATATGGATTATGGCCTCAGCATATTGGGAACGGACATCACATGATGCAATCAGCAAGACCCAATAGGGATATGTTATTTGTCAATTCAAAGGTGGACTGACACGTGTTTTGACAACTACAATGATAGTGACTTAAAGTTACTAAAGCCATGTCAACATGGGTGGTAGAGTACAGGTACAGTTGAGCACTGAGCAGTTCTCCTTTCCCTGGTAGAAAACTATAAAAGGGGACCTTCCCCTCATTGGCAAAGGATGGACTTCAGATCTAGGAACTCTCTGCATCCACCTAAGACCTAGCTCCACTGAGGAACCCCGCTCTCTAACTTCTTCAGCTCCACTGAGGATCCCCACCTTTTAACAAGCTCATTTTTGCTACTCTCTCTCTCTCTCTCTCTCTCTCTCTCTACATAGTTAACTACCTCCATCCAACTTCACTGTTCTTTCTAATCTTTACAGTCTCAGATTGATTTCCTTTTGTTATCAATCTCTTTCTTCCTTTCCCTCCCATAGGCAATGAGGCAGCACGGAGGGATCAACTCCATCACACTCATCTTTCTGGAATTCTTGAATAACATCATCTCTCACATCCACCTCGTCACTAACACAAGTCACCATCTACAATCTATAACTAGAGTATAACAACATTCCCTTTTCTAACTCTAGTTATGGTCAACATTCCCTTTTCTAACTCTAGTTATGGTCCCTGACAGGTCTACCAACTATCCACAAACCCCAACATTCCAAATAAATGTCTATAAATCAAGCCTAATTTTATAAAATTAAACTACAAATCAAATACTTCCCCTCTGTTGATGATGGTTATTGAAAAGCTTGACTTGTGAAATTTTGAATTTAAGAATGTTGTTCATAATTCAATAAAATAAAGACACGTGGCTCAAAGAACGTTCTAACATATTACACATACTAAAATCCTTTTTGAGAATTGATTAAAAGAATTCCGTGTTTATCTGATACTGATGATTCTGGTGATTAATGATCAATGATTTTAAGCTCTCATACTTTTAGTTCATAAAAAGGATTTTTGCTCATTGATGACAAATTTTATCCTTATGGCACTAATGAAAGTTGAAACTATTATGCCTCTCACGCTATTGACACAAATTCAAGTCCTAACACCTTTGGATATTGTTTCAGGCTCTAACGCCTTTGGATATTGTTTCAGGCTCTAACGCCTTCGGATATCGTTTCAAGCTCTAACGCCTTTGGATATGGTTTCAAGCTCTAAACGCCTTTGGATGCTGTTTCAGGCTTAAATGCCTTTGATGTTGATTCAGGCTTCAACGCCTTCGGATATCCTATATGGCTTCATTGCCTTGCTCTGGTTTTCAGCGCCTTTCTCTTGATGATGGGTGTGTTTCTCTTAAGGCCTGACGGGAAGGGTGTCCTCGTCCAACACCTATGATTTCCCTATTGGACCTGAGTTACGGGAATGGTGTCCTCGTCCAGCACCTATGATTTCCCTATTGGACCTGAGTTACGGGAATGGTGTTCTTGTCCAACACCTATGATTTCCCTATTGGACCTGAGTTACGGGAATGGTGTCCTTGTCCAACACCTATGATTTCCCTATTGGACCTGAGTTACGGGAAGGGTGTCCTCGTCCAGCACCTATGATTTCCCTATTGGACTTGAAATGATTATTAGATGATTATTATCATCGTTATTATTAATTATTCTAGAGGAGTGTTGCTGTCTGAACACTAATATTTTACTTCAGTAGGACAATACACCATGAAAGCGTATGACCCGCTTTCACGATGTAGTTACCAATTGCTTTTGGGGGAGGACGATGAGTTGTGGTTTGGAGGGCTTAGATAGAATTTGTTAAAAGATGGATATTGTGAATACCGCTTTTAACCTTTGAAGAAAATATCTGAAAGCTTTGGTCATAAAAGCTTAAAGGAGGTATGGTGACAAAACGCCTTTATCTTGATGAAATCCAATATTTTCTCTCTAAAAGTCGGTTACAAAAACGGTTATGACAGCTGTATAAGTTGGTTACGATTTTGATAATCACCTATAAATAGAGGTGACCCCTCCTTGTTGAAAGAGAGAGACTTTTCTCAAGTTCCCAGAAGATTTTCCAAAAACAATCAGATTTTTCAAATAGAATTTACAGAGAGAGAAAGTAAAGGATTCATAAAAAAAAAAACATTCTGTCACTACTTTTCTTCATCGTTCTTTCTTCTCTCCCTCTGAATCATTTCCTTCTTTTTCCCCTTTTTCTTTCTTATATTCTCTGAATCATTTCTTCCAAAAATAACTCAATTTAGAACGGTCTGAATATCAGATTTAGGCTAGATTGAGGTTGCAGTAAACCCCATTTCTTCAAAGATCAAAATACTCCCCTACATTTTTGGCGACTCTGCTGGGGACTTCTGTAACAATTTTTGGAAGAAAATGGTGACTAAAAGAGGTGCTTCGTCCCAAGCACATGTTGTTCAAGAAGAAAATAGGGAAGAATCTCATACTTCCAAAGTGGAAGTTCCAGATCTTTCTGCTGTTCTTGGACCTTTTCTTGCTCAGTTTCAGGCAACCCAAGTACAGATGCAAGCTCAGATGCAGGCTATCCAAACTCAGGTAGCAGCTCAGATAGCAGCATCAGAAAAACAAATGCAGGAGTTTTTTAAGAAAGCCCATCGTGAAGAGAATGTTCACAATCCAGAGAGGTCGCAGGAGCGTACACTTTCTCCGTCTCAGCATGACGAAGAAGATGACATACACAATAATCCTCCCAGGAAAGATCCTATTCCTTCTTCTCCACCCTGCAATCATCAAGAACAGGAAGGGAGACATTCCTCATATATGACAGCCGAAGATTTCTCTGAAATGTTTGAAAAGGAGCAAGCAAAACGCTCTGGACTTTCGAATGCTTTCGATGCTAGACCTCCCTTTTCAGCAAGGATCATGAGAATGGAATATCCAGTAGGATATATCACACCCCAATTCACTCTTTACAATGGAAGAACTGGAAATGCTCGAGAGCATGTGATGCGCTTCACTGATGCATTAAGCAGATATGCTAACAATGAAGAGCTTCGTCTCCGCGAATTTGCCAAATCTTTGACTGATCGTGCCTTCACTTGCTATACAACTTTGGCTGCAAACTCTATTCACTCTTGGGAAGAAATGGTCACTATCTTTTCCAAGAAATTCTTCTCTGTAGAAGACCGTGTTACTCTCAATACCTTGTCGAAAGAGCGGCAAAGACCTAATGAAGATCTGACACAATATGTTCGCCGCTTTCGATATTTGGTTTTAGATTGTCATGAACCAACAACTGAGGAGCAACTTGTACAAATATGTGTTGATGGAGCAGCAAAAGAATACAGAGCTTATTTGGAGGTAGCAACTATCCCTTCTTTTGAAAAACTTTATGATGTTTCTCAAAGGCTCAACACAGTCATATCAAGAGCAACCCTACCAAGGTACGAAGATAGATATGGTAGGAGGGATAAGAGAGAATCAGCAATGGCAGCAGAAAATTCTGGAAGGCGGCCATTTCAGAAAAATACCTCTTATCAGCCTGACAAAAAACCAAAGTACAACCCAGAAAGCATTCCACCGCCTTTTCCCTGCAGCATGGCCGAAGTACTACGAATTGTGGAAGTATGGATTGCCGATGGCGTCTTGTACTTACCATCACCATTCCAAAAGCCTACAGAAGAAGACAAACGAAGCAGCAAATACTGTGTGTATCACCAAACCATACGCCATTCAACAAAAGATTGTTTTTCTCTAAGGCGGATTTTTAATGACAAAATAGCCGCTGGACACCTGAAAATTTCAACTACTCCTGAAGGATCTGTCCATCAGGATCCTTTGCCTAATCATAAAGTGAAGGATGTGGTTGCTATGGTTTGTCATAATTCAGCAATTGTTACAGAAAAAGAAACTGAAGAAGAAATTATCCTTAATGATCAGTCAGCAATAGAAACTCTTTCACAAAGTTCAAAGTTCAAAAACTTCTTTGACCAGATGCATTTCTCAAAAGCGGCAAGAATAGCTGCAACAGCGGCTTTGACAACAGTTGCGGAAGCTCATTCAGAACATTGTTTTCTTGCCTATTCTGCTACAAGAAAAGCAATGCCGGAAATTCAAGATGTGAGTTTCACTGCTGATGATATGAAAGCTTCATCAATAGCTCACAACAAGCCTTTGTTTGTTACAGCTTTAATAAACTCTATTGAAGCAAAAAGAGCACTGATAGACCCTGGGTCTTCTTTAAACCTTATCCCGTTATCAACAGCAATAGCAATGGGATTAAATCCTTCAAAAATTTCAAAACAACCAATAGAGATATCAGGATTTGGAGGACAATGCCAGAACACTATTGGTTATGCTACTATTAATCTTCAAGTGGGGCCAATAAATTCAGCAATAAGAGTCCATGTTATTGAAGCCAATGTAAGCTATCATATTCTTCTTGGCCGCCCTTGGATTCACAAGTTCCAGCTAATACCATCAACATTTCATCAATGTGTTAAAGGAATATACAAAGGGAAAGTCATCAGAATACTAGCAACTGCCACACCATTTGATAAAGCCGAAGCTCATATTTCAGAGGCATTGTTTTATGATGAGTTGGCTGAAGAAGGTGAAACCGCTTTTGAAAAGGCTAAAGGAGTTATGCCACCATCATCCACTATTTTAACGACATCAGAAATTTCAAAGGCCTCAAAAAGACCCCGAGACGAAAGTGTGAAAACAGAAATTCTAAGGGGGAATGCTATCAAAGAATCAAGAACTGGGGGCTGTAAGAGGGTGGTACAACCAGATGGAAGGGTTGTATATATCTTATGACAATCAAGGGAAATTGATTCATCAAAAGAAAATCAAATTCCCGTGATGGATCAAATATTTCAAGAAACAAACGAAATTGGGGAAGCACCAGAGCAGATGCAGGATGGTGTAAAAGCGGTACAAGAAAGTCTTGAAGAAGTAAACATTGCAAAAAATCTATCAGAAAAGCGTCCGGTACTCATCAGTTCCAAGTTGGCCCCGAGAGAAAAAGAAGAATTAGTACATTTGCTCAAAGAATACCGAGATATTTTTGCATGGAATTATGAAGAAATGCCAGGGTTGGATCCTACATTAGTCACACATAAATTGAATATTGAGCCAGGATATATACCAATGAAGCAAATGCCAAGAAAATTTAGACCAGATATCGAAGATCAAATCAAAATAGAAGTTGAAAAGCTTTTAAAAGCAGGTTTTATCAAGCCAATTCAACATCCAACTTGGTTAGCCAATATTGTACCAGTCAAAAAGAAGAATGGGCAAATCCGTTGCTGTGTTGATTTCCGGGATTTAAACAAGGCATGCCCAAAAGATGAATTTCCTCTACCCAATATGGACCTATTAGTTGATGCAACAGCAGGTCATGATGCTTTTTCATTCATGGACGGTTACAGTGGTTACAATCAGATTAAGATGGCAGCAGAAGATGCAGAAAAAACCGCCTTTCGGACACCAATTGGAAATTTTTATTATACAGTTATGCCATTTGGGTTGAGAAATGCCGGGGCTACTTACCAAAGAGCTATGACAGCCATTTTTCATGATATGTTCCATAATACAGTGGAAGATTATGTGGATGATATTGTTATTAAATCGCGAAAGCGTTGCAGTCATGTTGAGGATCTAAGAAGAGTTTTTCAAAGATGCCGCCATTATCAGTTAAAAATGAATCCGTTAAAATGCGCTTTCAAAGTGTCTGCAGGCAAATTCCTGGGGTTCATTGTGAATAGACAAGGTATAGATGTTGATCCTACAAAAGCTCAAGCAATTGCATCCATGACAGCCCCAAGTACAGTCAAAGAGTTGAAAAGTTTCTTGGGGAAGGTATCCTATATAAGAAGATTCATACCAGGACTAGCAGCTGTCACAGTACCTCTTATGCCACTCCTACGGAAGAACTGTGTATTCAAATGGGAATCAGTGCATGGAAAAGCTTTCAAACAACTTCAACAAATGATGAGTTCAACAGCAACTATGATGGCACCAATCCCCAAAAAGCCTTTGGTCCTGTATCTGGCTTCAACAGAAACCGCTATTGGAGCTCTTCTAGCACAAGAAGATTTAACTGGTTGTGAACGGCCAATTTACTATCTCAGCAGAATTCTCAGAGATGCAGAATTGAGATATCCTCGGATTGAAAGGAGTTGTCTATCTCTGATTTATGCCCTACAAAAATTTCGTCATTATTTATTATCTCATAAGATTTTTCTGATGACAAAATCTGATCCAATCAAATATCTCATGTCAAAACCAGTTCTTTCAGGACGAGCAGCTAAATGGCTCCTTTCATTATCAGAGTTTGATATTACATGCCTTTGCCCTCGTGCCATCAAAGGACAAGCAGTAGCAGATCTATTGGCAAATTTCCCAGGAAATGATGATTTGATATTAAGAGAAGAACTACCCGGAGAATTCCCTGAAGCAATGACTATTGAAGCAGAAGAGGAATGGTTCATGTATTTTGATGGATCTAAAACTGTAGATTCAGCCGGGGCAGGTATTGTGTTAAAAGCTCCTGGGGGTGAGGTAATGTCTTTTTCTTTCAAATTGGATTTTCCTTGCTCTAACAATATAGCAGAATATGAAGCTCTCCTCATAGGTTTGTCAATTGCTAAAGAGTTAAAAGCCAAAAGAATAAATGTAATAGGAGATTCCAATTTGGTAATTAGTCAAATGGAAGGGTCATTCAATGTAAAAGATGTTGGTTTGGCTCCCTACAGAACAGCGGTTCAAAGAATAATGACTAATTTTGATAAAATAGAATTCAAATATCAAGAGCGTACAAGAAACCGCCATGCTGATGCACTTGCTACTTTGGCATCAAAGTTAATATTTGAAGGAGAATCTTCTCAGGTGGTAATTGAAAGGCGTATAATAGCTACACCGCTGATGGAAGAATTATGCGACACAGAATCAGAAGAAGCAGATTGGAGAGAACCAATTTTGAAGGATGTCTTCTACCTTCATGATTCAACAGTAGTCCCTACTACAACATTGAAAGTCTTAAAAAATTTCTTACAGATAAATGGAGATCTGTATTTCAAGGGACCTGAAGGGGTTTTGATGAGATGTGTTGGAGTAAAAGAAGCTAAGAAACAAATGATGCAAATCCATACAAGAATATGTGGATATAATCCTTCTGTTAGTCTGTATAGGAGGTTACAGCGTTTTGGAATATACTGGCCAACAATGGAGAAAGATGCTGCTATGTTACAGAAAGAATGTTCTGATTGTCAAATATTGCCAGATAAAGAAGAATGTCACTTTACAAATTCTTGGGAAGATTGGAAGAAACCGTACAACGACTACTTCACAGATGGAATAATGCCTACCGATCAAAAGGAATCCTTCAAGTTTAAGAAGAAAGTTGCCAAATTCTATTTTGACAAAGGAGAATTATTCAGAAAAGGATACAACGGTATTGCTCTCAAGTGCTTGTCCGGAAAGGAGATCGAAATAGCATTGCATGAAGCTCATAGTGGAGATTGTGGTGTTCACCAAGGAAAAAGAAAGCTGTTTCAACACATTTTGGGGTTGGGATATTATTGGCCTACCATGGAGGCAGATTCACACCTATATGTTCAAAGCTGTCATCAGTGTCAGATAAGAGGGAATGTCATTCATGCACCTGCACAATCTCTACGCCCGCCCTGATGATAGGATTCTTCAAAGAACAGGAAGCAGTGATGTCCTGATAGCGTTTAATTATCTCTGTCCATAAAGGGACTGAGCTTTCAGAAACAGGGTATCGCCTCACAATGTCATCAAGAGAATCAACTGATAGCGGCTCTATTGAAGTAGAAGGTGTAGCAGGGCCCTCACTCATAAAATTGTCAACAAAAGCAGATAGTTCTGATGTCGTAACTGGCGAAAAAGCTGTTGCATGAAGATCAGAATCTGTGATTGTCATTTCTTCATTGGAAGCAACGTTGATTCCCATGGCGGTACTGGCAGCTTGAATATCTTCATGAACGCCTTCCGGAGCAGCTTCCGTTTCAAAAACTTCTGAAGAGCCAATAATAACGCTTTCAGTAGAAGCAATCACTTGAGCGCTGACACTTTCAGTTGAAGGCATTGGAGTATGAGTGCTTCCGCCAATAAAAGGAGCGTCATCAAGAGAAGAGGAAACCTCTGGAATAATTTCAGGAAGACGCTGTTGCACAGAACTCTGCACCACTGAAGAGAAAAACGCTATTTCACTGGCTGAAGGAGGGTCCACATCCATAAGCTGTTCTGAGGTTTCAATTCCAGAAGTTCTTTCATCAAAAATATTGTGCACTTCAGCCTCAACAGCGTTTTGTCTCCAGGAAGATCATCAGAAAAGACCTCAACTGTTGCAGGAGCAATGTTTTCTGGTATTTCATCTTGAACGCTTTCAGAAGGGCCTTCAAAATGAAACATACTGTTAAAACACTATAATGATTATAATAATAAGCATATGAGTATGTATATTGATAAAACATTTTTAACTGCTACTAACCTACGCCCTCAGAATCATCAATAGCGTCAATCATAAGAGGTGATGAAGATTGCGCTGTCCTTTGTAGAAGAAGTGACTTTGCCTTGATAGCTTGCGATCTCATTCTCTTCAGAGATGTTAACGCCTTGGCTATGTCAATAGTTCTGGCAGGATTTGCAGTTCTTCGAACACCAGAAGCTTTAGAAGATTGATCTTTCTTTTGGGAAAGCGGAGAGGAACTGGGTTCACTCTCAGGCCAAACATTGGCCAAATTCTCAACTTGTACTCTTGCTTCCGCCGATGGGGGGAAAGGAATATCGGCAACATTATCTTCAGGGATGCTGAGTCCCACTGGAGTAGTTGGAGTTCCAAAGCTCCCGGCACCAACATCCGAAAGCGGTGCTGTGCTTTTCTCTTGTGTAACAGAAGCCTCAGTTCATCCTAACTCATGTTGAGTCTGTAGATTCTGCTTGCGCACAACCAAAGGCTCGTTGTCTTCACTATCAGAGGAAGGATCCTGTGACAAATAAAAAAAAATATATATATATAAGTGACAAAAAATTATACAAATGAAAAATTGAAAAGTGTATGAATAAGAAAAATGCTTTAAGCTTTGCTTACCGATTGGCTCTTTCGCTTCTTAGAAGGAGGTGCCTTCTTTTTTATTGCAATCTTTTTGATTCTAGGCGCTCTTGGAGTAGCCGCCTTTGGAGCAGTAATAATTGCAGGTTGAGGAGGAGTAATGTTTTCCTCTCGGATCTCTGAAGAACCTCCAACAGCAGTTTTTGATTTAGACTTCTTAGGAGAAGCTACCGCTTTCCTTTTCTTGCTTGCACCAGGTGCCTCTTTCAGACATTTTTCTTTATCCATAGCCAAATTAACTGTTTGACTAAGCATTGGCGGACCTTGAACAAAGGCTTTGAAAGTACTAACGCAAGCTTTCCAGAAAAGCTGGTAGTTCTTCGTACATCTACCCATCCTGTGTTCTCCAGCCAAATAGAAACCGGTAACAGAGGGTCTTAAATTTAAAGACCAACTCTCTAGAATGAAAGCTTTCATGGTTCTCTTTAGAGAGAGATTCTGCTACACCATCAGGAACGCCTTGATCAAGCCCAAACTGCCTCAGACACCGATCAGGGTTGTAAGACTCGAGACAAAAACTGTTTGTCTTGCCGCCATCCACACTGAAAAGGCCTATTAAATGGCATTTGGACAAAATAGCGAAGCAGTGAAGAGTCTTCAATGAAATTTCTGCCCGCTCTTCAGAATTAGTACCCAAAAAAGCCAAGGGAGTTTCAGAATGATAACAAAATTTTTCAATCCCTTTTAAAGGCTCAATATAAGGCCTGAAGCAAAAACATCTTTCCTTGTCAATGAAGTCAAAAATCAATGCGTCCTTCTTTCTGGAAATGCTACTCCACCGCCATGCCCTTGGACTTGGGAGATCTTCAACAGCGGTATCATCAACTTGTAAAGGAGAAAATTGCCTGGCTGAAGGCGCATAACCAGGAAAGCGTTCCCATAACCACATCTGAAGAAAAGCGGTATGAACGAATGATTCTATGTGGAAAGAACCTGCTGACCAGGCCTGACATTTGTGGATTTGATCTAAATTCTTGTATAAAGTTCCCAAAAAATATACCCCTAAAGGGAAACTCTGACCATCGGCAAGGCGGAAAGCTAGGGGGAATAATCTATCCAAAACTTTATCTGTTGGAGCGCCTTCAAAAATATATCTTGACAGCCACATGCAGATAAACGCCGTCAGTTCCAAAGGAGACTTGTATTCTTTTCCATATTTATATTCCCTGACTCCTGTCTCTTGGTTCACAGGACCTTTCTCTCTAAAGAAATAGCGTACCCAGCCATAGAAATTTGGCCGCCTTGCATGAGATTCCTTTGAAGATCCCCAAACAGGATTTACCCTTGACTCCCAAACCAGAGCATGCAAAAGTCTTGACGCTTTTAACTCCTCTTTGCTCAAAACAATGTCTTGTATATCACTGTTCCCGAAGACCGGTAATCTCCATAGCGCCATTACATCTTCCAAAGTATGAGTAATTTCTCCCCACGAAGTAATAAAAGTATGAGTTTGGCTGTTCCATCTTGTGACTATCTGTGATAAGCTATCTGTATCCTTTCTAACTTCAAAATCCTTCGAAAGCTCTATTGCCCTAAAAATTTCAGCTGCATGTAATTTAGGACCATACTCCGGATGAGTAAGTATGTAATCACACCACGCTGTCCATTCCTTGGTGCAACCGCTATGAGAACTAAAATTTACTTGAGAAAGCGGAAAATCTTTCCTCTCTACCCTAAACATAGAAGTGGCAAAAGGAGAAGGACAAAATCCTCTAGTTCCGCTAATGTCTTCATAAGGCAAAGCCCACCCATCAGAGGGAACAGCGGTATCCCAGGAATGATGCATAGCTGAATCCCAAAATTCGTTACTTAAAATATTTTTTTGAGAAGAAGATGCCATAGCTGAAAGCGTAAAAATTGCAGAAATAAAAATAATAAATTACAGTGTGTTCTTCTAAAAAAAATAAAATAATAATGATAAAAAACAAATGATGAAACAAATAACAACAACATACAATAACAACAAATAAAAGAACAAAAGTAGACAAAATGACATGGTATACAGATAATCAAAACTTCTACAATGACGAAACAAATATAAAAAAAAAAATATAAGACAGTAAGCATAAACATGAATAGTCAAATAGAAATGGTAAACAAAAAAGTAAGAAAACAAAAGAAAAACTCACCAGAATTTTAAGAAGATGTTCTGGAATTCCAAATAAAGATTGAGATCCTTGAAAACCACAATAAGATCAATGAAAACCCGAGCACAAAAGAAAGATAAAAACTCAAAGTATGCTTGCACGAAGAAGAAGATGAACAGTAAAGCAATAAAGAACTGATTATTTGCTTTTATAATGATTAAACATTTATGATGTGCGGTTTCCAAGGGGCACGTTTTGATTCAAAATTCAAAAAAATGTACGATCATAATGACTTTGATAGGCTGTCCGCATAATCTTATTGGTTATAAATATGGCAAGTTATTTTGAGCGGGATTCGAAAAGACGTTTTAGACGCCAAATTTATGATAAGCATATTATTTAATGAACTCCTCTTATCATGATGATTTGTCTGCTCAGACGCTTTTAGAGTATGGTTGAGCCTAAAAGCGTCCTCACAGACAGGGGGCTAAAATGTTGATGATGGTTATTGAAAAGCTTGACTTGTGAAATTTTGAATTTAAGAATGTTGTTCATAATTCAATAAAATAAAGACACGTGGCTCAAAGAACGTTCTAACATATTACACATACTAAAATCCTTTTTGAGAATTGATTAAAAGAATTCCGTGTTTATCTGATACTGATGATTCTGGTGATTAATGATCAATGATTTAAGCTCTCATACTTTTAGTTCATAAAAAGGATTTTTGCTCATTGATGACAAATTTTATCCTTATGGCACTAATGAAAGTTGAAACTATTATGCCTCTCACGCTATTGACACAAATTCAAGTCCTAACACCTTTGGATATTGTTTCAGGCTCTAACGCCTTTGGATATTGTTTCAGGCTCTAACGCCTTCGGATATCATTTCAAGCTCTAACGCCTTTGGATATGGTTTTAAGCTCTAAACGCCTTTGGATGCTGTTTCAGGCTTAAATGCCTTTGATGTTGATTCAGGCTTCAACGCCTTCGGATATCCTATATGGCTTCATTGCCTTGCTCTGGTTTTCAGCGCCTTTCTCTTGATGATGGGTGTGTTTCTCTTAAGGCCTGACGGGAAGGGTGTCCTCGTCCAACACCTATGATTTCCCTATTGGACCTGAGTTACGGGAATGGTGTCCTCGTCCAGCACCTATGATTTCCCTATTGGACCTGAGTTACGGGAATGGTGTTCTTGTCCAACACCTATGATTTCCCTATTGGACCTGAGTTACGGGAATGGTGTCCTTGTCCAACACCTATGATTTCCCTATTGGACCTGAGTTACGGGAATGGTGTCCTTGTCCAACACCTATGATTTCCCTATTGGACTTGAAATGATTATTAGATGATTATTATCATCGTTATTATTAATTATTCTAGAGGAGTGTTGCTGTCTGAACACTAATATTTTACTTCAGTAGGACAATACACCATGAAAGCGTATGACCCGCTTTCACGATGTAGTTACCAATTGCTTTTGGGGGAGGACGATGAGTTGTGGTTTGGAGGGCTTAGATAGAATTTGTTAAAAGATGGATATTGTGAATACCGCTTTTAACCTTTGAAGAAAATATCTGAAAGCTTTGGTCATAAAAGCTTAAAGGAGGTATGGTGACAAAACGCCTTTATCTTGATGAAATCCAATATTTTCTCTCTAAAAGTCGGTTACAAAAACGGTTATGACAGCTGTATAAGTTGGTTACGATTTTGATAATCACCTATAAATAGAGGTGACCCCTCCTTGTTGAAAGAGAGAGACTTTTCTCAAGTTCGCAGAAGATTTTCCAAAAACAATCAGATTTTTCAAATAGAATTTACAGAGAGAGAGTAAAGGATTCATCAAAAAAAAAACATTCTGTCACTACTTTTCTTCATCGTTCTTTCTTCTCTCCCTCTGAATCATTTCCTTCTTTTTCCCCTTTTTCTTTCTTATATTCTCTGAATCATTTCTTCCAAAAATAACTCAATTTAGAACGGTCTGAATATCAGATTTAGGCCAGATTGAGGTTGCAGTAAACCCCATTTCTTCAAAGATCAAAATACTCCCCTACACCCTCAAAACTAAAAGAGATTCCGGGTATAAACCAACAAACTACTACAGTTTAAAGGGCATCAGTAGCCCAATACATTAATCTAATCAAGTAGGAAACAAATAAATATATGAATCAATGTTCCCCAAATATAACAAAATCCATACAAAAATCACAAAACCGAACAACTGATCCGAGAAAAAACAAAATTTAGATAAAGAACCGAGAAAACTGCTGAGAACGAATCAAAAGAAAACCGATAAATTTGAGAAAAAATATCCATGACATTAACAGATTTTGTCCACTATCCTAACAAAAGCTTTACCTTACAAAGGATCCTTTCCTGCTATATCTCCTTTGTGGATCTTCTATATGACTACTGAGACGAAACTAGGGTTTCGAGGCCAATTTGTAGGGGTGAGTCTAGGTTTAGTGCTTCGCGAGCTACTTTGGTTAGATGTTCTTGCAATGTTTCATCACCGTGGATTTCATCATCTCAGTAAATCGAGGATTTTAGGATTTACAATGGTGGAACTTGGAAGTGGAACCACATCGAGTTAGATGTTCTTGCCCCAAGTTGCTGAACCGGCTAGCAATGTACGGGTCACTCATCATACGGTATTTTAGGTTGGGCCGGGCTGAGTTTGGGCCAATCCACGGCCCAGCACACAGTTTACTTTGAGCCTAAATCTTAGTCCAAGCTCCGTAGCCAAGTTCAGTCAGTCCAAATTTTGGACTTATCAATAAGGCTTCCGGACAGCCGGCCCAATTGCCACCATAACCATGCATAAGGTCGCCGGAGTACTTAGTGATAGGGTGTTGGGTCGTGTTAGATATTTCCATCACAAATTGCAGGATCTTAAATTAGGAAATGTGTTTCCAAGATCTAATGTGATGTTAGGAAAAAAAAAACTGATGTTAGACCAATTACGGTGGGAGGAACGTTGTCATGCCATTTAGCCGGCCTTATTTTGGTGATGGGCCAGCTCAATATTAGGGTCTACTTGGGCCAACACAATGTTAGCCCTAGCTCATTCTATTTAGTCATAACTGATATGTAATAATGGGCCGGGCCTAGAGGCCCTAAACTT
The DNA here is from genome assembly GCA_015143295.1 of Tetracentron sinense. NCBI lineage: Eukaryota > Viridiplantae > Streptophyta > Magnoliopsida > Trochodendrales > Trochodendraceae > Tetracentron > Tetracentron sinense. The sequence goes on along the minus strand of CM026554.1, from coordinate 54,999,902 downwards.
AGCCCATCAAATAAACTCGATAAGTTTAATGACTCTTAGCTCATGAGCCATTTTTTTTAGGTTAATCATGATAACACAGACACTCTATCCTCAATAACACACGCGCCCAAGACCATTAGACATTTGAATAACCCAAAAAACAGCAGTGGCTTTTCCACTGAAGTTTGAATGTCATTATAAATTTAAAATATAATCAATTAATCATTTTAAACGGGTCAAGGGTGGATTCGATGAACCCAAAAAAGTGGATTCGGGTTGAGGGGTTTCCTGGTTGGTTTTTGGTTTGGGTTTCTTGTTTAACTCCTCTCTAAATTTTAAAATGGTTGGGTTCTGGTTTAGGGATTCCTTGCTCGACCCAAAATACGACCTGACAGATTCATTGCCCCCTAACTACTGCCTTGGATTGTCTCTGGCAAAGCCAGAAAGGGCTTATCTCCGGGTTCCATACAATAGGTGACAGGTGGTGGAGAAGTCAAAATCATGGGTACGGGTTCCATACAATAGGTGATAGGTGGTGGAGAAGTCAAAATCATGGGCCCCATGATTTTGACTTCTCCACAACCTGTCACCTATTGTATGGAACCTGGAGATAAGCCCTTTCTGGCTTCGCCAGAGACAATCCAAGGCCAGTAGGGCCTCGGCTTTTCTCTGGCGAAGCCAGAAAGGGCTCTCGGGGTTCCATACATTGTTCGACAGTTGGCATAAAATTGGGGAGAAGTCATTCCATTTTCTCCCCATAATTTTGACTTCTCCCCATTTGATATCTCTCACCTTTATTCTCACACATTTATCGCCACTTGTCCTATTATGGGTGGAGAAGTCAAAATCATGGGCTTGTAGCCATAGTACAGATGAGATGGGCCCACACCAACTCCTCTAATTAAGGAAATCGTATTTGGTCTAGCCCGCAGCCAAACCAAAAACTCTGGTCACTCACAATGCCTCTTTAATTGCACTTTTTATTTTAAATAAAAGCCAAGATTAAATGATTGAATCCTAAAGATGAGTGAATCTTAACTATAGTTAAAGGGTGTTAAAAGGGACACTTGTTGACATAGGCCTAAACGGATTTGGTCTAGCAAGGCCCAGATCAAATTCCATTTTAGGATGGTGAAAGGTGTGTACCCTCTGAAGGGGAAAATTCTTGGACTCGCCACGCATCAATAACTACAACAATCTCTGGTTTCCTGGTAGAAGGAAGATAGTAAAACTCCGCCTACAGATGAAATTGAGGGGGTGGGTGTGCACCTTGAAATAAACTCCGATGATAAAGTCAGTATTAAACATAAGTATATAAGCATGATAGTGTAGAGATACTTATCGTGAGGTTATTGAGCATATGCGTTGAGGACGGGCTCTGGTGTTATGCTCTGGAGGATGAGCTATGGGGAGGTATAGGACGTAGCTCGGGTGCAATACAGGACATAGCTCGGGAGGCACAGAGGACATAGCTTTCGAACAACAGAACTCTTGGACAACGGAATTCTCAGACAATGTAGCTCTCGGACAACGCAGCTCGGACAACGGGTACGTTGTGCACACGACAACGAGACAACGTAGCTCGGACAACGGGTACAACTCGGATAGCATAACGGATGACACAATAGGTGGCACAGCGGGTGGCACAGCGGGTGGCACAACGGATGGCACAGCGGGTGGCACAGCGGGTGACATAACGGATGACACGACGGATGGCACAACGGATGACACAACGGGTGGCATAACGGATGACATAACGGATGTCACAACGGATAGCACAACGGGTGGCACAACGGATAGCACAACGGATGGCATAGCGGATGACACAATAGATGGCACAACAGGTGGCACAACGGGTGGCATAGCGGATGGCACAACGGATAGCACAACGGATGACATAACGGTTGGCACAACGGATAGCACAACGGATGACACAACGGGTGGCACATCGGGTGGCACAACGGGTGGCACAATAGATAGCACAACGGATGACACAAATGGTACAACTTATAACGTCAGACACAAGTTCAAGTATGAGTGTACTCAGCAGATGATCAATTGCGAGGTCGTGCAAATAGCAATGTGACTTTCACATTCCACCAATTAGATAAACATAAAACATTAGATATTGACAAAGTATAAGGGTATCGTTCATGGAGAACATTAAATGAAGAGGAGTGAATCAGGTGGGTGATTATCTTCATAGCCCTTTGGAATTGAGGTGTGAACGACTCAAGTCTCCCAGTTCTTCTTCTTCTTCTTCTTCTTCTTCTTCTTCTTTTTCTTTTCTTTTTTCTTACTTTCTCTTTTGCCTTCCGCACCATCATCTTTTTCTCTAGTGGTTCTTGTTTTTTTATAGGCATTTGGAGTCATCATGACTTATGTAGTCATGATGAGGTCACTTGTCAGATAACACTTAAGAGAGCCAGCACATTGCCCAAGTGAGCTTATGTCGGCTAAATTGTTAGAATTTGCGAGTGAGAAATTCCCATTTTACCCATTCTTTTTACGAATTTTTCCCATTACACCCTCATTAGGAGAATAAATTTGTAGAAGTTTTTCTTCGGTAATGGCCAACTTATCCAGTAATCCTAACAACTAAACATTAATAAATTATGCTTGTATTATAGGTGAGAAAACAGAAGGAGGTGGGACCGCTAAGACTTATGGGTCTTAGGTTCACATTTCCCTGTCATGTTGAGTAGGTGGGAATTCTTCTCTTCCTTACCCTCATGTCAAAAAAAAATCTCTCAAGGTTCTAGTTTTACCATAAATGTAAGACTTTGAATTTCCTTAAGATCAACATCGTAGCTTAACCATAAGGAAAATGCTATTGAGACCACGTTAGGGCTGAGACCATCGAGACCTCATGCTCGAGCATGGGATTTTAGGCGGAGCCCACCATGTGAAGATGGCCCCACCTGAAATCTCGTGCTGGGGCGTAAGGTCTAGGTGGTTTCGGTCCTTAAACAGTCTCAATAGCAAAGTCCTAACCACAATTGCATATTTGTCCTGACAATGTACAATTTTTCCTAAAATTCAGGTTTGATTAACATTGCCTCTATGAGTTAAAACTAGGGTCAGCGTAGAGTAAAATCCTATTTTTTCTAAAATTCAAGTTGGGTTAGAACTGATTTATTGTCCGTTCTTTTGCGGAGACCTATAAAGTCCGGCATTTTACAAGTTTTGTCATTAGACAATATGCATTTTCTTTTTAGAGCTAGATGTATCGAAACTTTTCATCTATCGGGTTGCAATTCCTGTTAGACTTTAAATGAAGCAAAATGAATGATTTCAATTATCTTAAAAAATTATAAGACTTGAAATCTCATAATGGTAAGAAATAATCGTATGAAAAACCTTGACAAAGTGACTTAAATTTTCTACCAGCTACCATGACAAAGTGTGAAACTTTATAAGTCTTAACAAAAGAACGTACCTAAAAGTTAAAGTTAGGTCAGCATGGAGGAAAATCCTCCAAGTTGACGTGTAAATCTCGGATGCAAACGGAAACGGGACTGGGACCAACTAAGTATTCATATTATTGTTTCAGGCCAAAAATCAATCAAATTGATTACCCAAAGATTAGGCTATCCAAACTTCTTATTGACTAATTATAATTTTTCTTGCCAATAAAAAGATTTGACTATTACAATAGTCCACTTTAACTTTTTCTTAAATTCCGAAGGAGAGGTTACCCATTTGAATGTGCATTTCCTTTATGGAGGAGAAAAATGATCTGCGACTTATGGTGGATGACATTTTTGAAGAGACCCACATACTAATATCTAAGTAGGGGGTGTAGCGTCCAAGCCGCCAAGTTGAGAAATTTACCTTATTTTTTGTATGGGAAATACTGTTTAGGCCGCAACCCTCCTATTAATTAGTAGTATTAGTATCTTTTCTGGAAGAGTGCTAGCCCTACTCTCAAGCCTTTTCTGCTTTCAGTCTCGATCAACCAATTTGTTAAAAAAGTGCAAGTTTCAACATCACAAAGTGCTTTAATGGTTGCTTTTTGGGACATTGGTTGGTTGAGAGAGTAGAAAATGCATGAGAGTAGGGCTAGCGCTCCTCATCTGTTCACGAGTTAGAAGTAAACGTCTAGCATGTAAGCTGTGCCAAACTATAGGATTTTCAACTGCCATAAAGACCACTTACGAGGGATACATAACTGCCACATATCAATGGACAGGTTGTCATCACCATTTACAATATTCCATTAATTTACTATCACTCAATGAGGAATGCTAAGCATATTCTTTAAATTAATACTTTCACCCGTTTTAGATAATTTTTTTTACAGTCTAGTTAGTCGGTTTGTATCTACTCTACGAAAGGTTGGGGAAACCACTGCGCCCACTCGAACGGGACTTGATTCCGGAACCTTCCTCCTATTGACGGGACACACTTATTAATGAGCCATTCCAATGATGTGCACCGTTTTAGACAATAAAATAAATTATTTTGCATAAAACCGTCCTCCCACATAGAATTTCTTCATTTCGCAAATACTTGGTGGTCCACATGTACGTAAGTTTCCTTTAAGCCAGTGGGCCTTAGCTTGACGAGGTCCACAAAAAAAACTTACTATCTTTTTGATGGGATATAGTATTAATGCAAAACAGTGTCTGTATCTTATTTATCTTAATGGAATGCAACATGTCATTACCAGAAAGTTAGTTTTTGAAAAAAAACAGTAGAGCTAACGTTACCTAACCTTACATGGGAACATAGGCGGACCCCATTGGAAGACTTTCACCTATAGAGGAAGACTTCGAGTCAGACACGGGTACTATTCTATTGGGGAACCTTTCAATATCTTTCTCCACGAATATTTCCTAGGGGGAATGCTAGCCCCAGCTTCCCTTAAACTCACTTTCCCCCTATTCGTGACACGTCACGTTGCTTTTCCCGGCTGCTTTTGCAGCCGGTTAAAGCTTCATCTCCACAACATCTTTTAAGCTTTGTCCTCATAGTTTATAATTTATAAATAACCCCCTCAATGTATTCCATCAAAATAATGTAACTTGTCCTCAAATCAAAGAATATACACAAAACAAATCTCCTCAAACTCCCACCAACTCACTCTCTCTCACTACCGTTTTGGCTTCTCTTCTCCTGTTTTAGAGATGCTCCGGTCACACTTTCTCTCTTTTATGGAATTCTCTCACAAGGGCATTTGCTTCTAGCCTACTTTCTATCTTGCAAAACTTTCCCTTGCAAGTGCAGTCTACAGGTGCAATCCGAGATTTCACAAAAACAAATTTGGTTGTGAAGGTTAGTGTTCATTTATTTGGTTTTTATCAGGGTTAGGGTATATTTATTTGGTTTCAATCATGTTTTATACCAAAAACTCTAATTCCTCAATATCTTTTTCTCCGAAAAGATTATTGTGCAACTTTTATATATGGTAGAGGCCACAGTATATATTTATATTAGTACTAGCTTATACGGTATATACATACAACACTCCATGGTAGGTCTGGTTTAGTTGGAGTTTCCTTTTGGGATGGTGACTTTGTTCATATGATTTGTCTATTTAGGTGGTATACTTGGAATGCTGCCTGTTTGGAGAGTTCTGTTTACAAACACCTCCTTGAAGATAAATGATGTAATGAATTTGCTAGGACGATTCAACCTATTTGAATGAGCAATGATGCATTTAAAATGTCAATCCAAATAGGTGTTTTGTAGTGAAAAAGTAAGTTTTCACTACATACTAATGGTATTTGTAATATATTCTTTTTTTCTTTATTATTATTTTTAATAAATTTTTATTTTTTTATTGACACGGGGTATTTGCTAGTATTTATTTGAAGAGAATAAGGTATTTCATTTTATTATATTCAGTCTTCAGTTCTTATTGTTAGTAAAAAGTTGGGTTCAAACCAAGGGTTGAGATTAGATTAATGGAATAGTTGAGATTAGAGTAGGATAATTTTTTTAAAAAAAAGTTTCTTATACTTTTTGGGGCTTTTTGACTCATATTGTTGCTAGAAATTTCCTTTGGAATTTTATTGATCAAGTTTAACTTGAAAATTATTCTAGACCAATTTAAAAGAAATTTTCAAATGTTCATTATGTATCCTGCCTAATTGGAAATGAAAAATGATTTTTCAAGTTCAAAAAAATTGAAGCTTCTGAGTTTGGATAAATTCAAAGGAACCCCCACCCCTCCCACCCCACCCCTGAAAAATGAAAAAAAGAGGAGAATCATCCATCAAGCAATTTCCCAAGAGAGAAAGAGAGGGCATGAGGCAGGCGACCACCCATTTTCATCACGTTGCTCTTTGGTGAGAAAGTTGGGTTGGAGATGATAATTAAAAAATGAATATAGTTTATCCTTTAGGGAGCCAAATCATCTCCGGTGATAACCGGATTTGGCAAATCCGGTTATCACCCCTAGAGGTCACCACGTGTCTCCTTTGACACACCTTAGGTAAGGTTCACCCATCCCTAGGGTTCACCCACCCATTTTTGGGTTTTTTTTTTTAATATTAATTCTTTTTTTTTAAATTAAAAAACTCTAAAAAATAGTTTTCTAATTTTAAAAAAAGAATTAATATTAAAAAAAAAAAAAAAACCAAAAATTGGTGGGTGAACCTTACCCGCGGTTAAGGGGTGTCAAATGAGACATGTGGTAACCTCTAGGGGTGATAACTGGATTTGCCAAATCTGATTATCACTGTGGAGGATTTGACTCCATAGTTTAAGTGTGAAACAGTAGAGGTCTGTGAACCATAGATAACAAAAGAGAAAGTGTTGGTAAGAAAGAAAATTCTTTTCTTTGTTTGTATTTTTTGAATATTTGAGGAAAGCTTACTTTAGTTTGATGTAATGTTTTAAGGGGGTTATTTATAAATTATAAACTATGAGGGCAAAACTAAAAGATGTTGTGTAGATGTAGCTTTAACCGGCTGCAAAAGCAGCCGGGAAAAGCAACATGACGTGTCACGAGTATGGGGAAAGTGAGTTTGAGGGAAACTGGGGCTAGCCAGAGAAAATTTTATTGGGGACCCCATTGGAAGACTTTCACCTATAGAGGAAGACTTCGAGTCAGACACGGCTACTATTCTATTGGGGAACCTTTCAATATCTTTCTCCACGAATATTTCCTAGGAGTCCTGTACCATAGCCAGAGAAAATTTTTCTACCTTTAACACCATAATGCCACGTGTTCATTGTTCATACAAAAACCGCGTCTGTTTGCTTAGTTCTTTGTTAGTTCTTCGTTGGGCTTTTCTAAAAATTTTGGTGAGGTAGCTTCTTGGTCCTCAACTAAAGTTGACTAACTAGAGTTAAAAAGTCGTCTGCCCTGCAGTGTGAAAGCCAAGAGCTTCCCTCCTGCATGTTCAAAGGAAAATCTCGCGACATTGGAGCTACTTGTCGTAATAAGAGTTAGTTCATGCACGTACGTACGGCAGAACGAAGGCAGGGAATTAGACTCATATTGCTTATGTTTATAAATAGCACATCTACGTCTAGTACCTCTGTAATCGACGTTTAGGTGCTGCACCAAGCGAGCATGGCTAGCATTAGTACATCCCTTCAACTTCATTTTCTTCTTCTTCTGTTGTCTGGATTTCTTTACCTCGAAACAGTTAAACTCAGTTCCTGCAATGGCGACCTCAACGTGGGTTGCACAGAGATAGAGAAGAAAGCACTTCTCAAGTTCAAACAAGATCTCTTAGATCCATCGGATCTGCTCTCTTCTTGGGCCACTGGTGATTGCTGCAGATCATGGAGAGGTGTCCGCTGCAGCAACATGACTGGACGTGTCGTCAAGCTCGATCTAGCAGCTTCCGACTTGAGCGGTGAGATTAATCCTTCTTTGCTTGACTTGAAATATTTGGATTACTTGGACTTGAGCATGAACAATTTTGGAGGAATCCGAATCCCGGATTTCTTCGGATCACTAGAGAAACTGAGATATCTCAATCTCTCGAGTGCTTCCTTTAGTGGAACAATTCCTCATAATCTTGGAAACATTTCAAGTTTGCTCTATCTTGATCTTTACCAGTACTCGTTTGAGTCAAACATGAATGACTTACAGTGGCTCTTTGGCCTCTCTTCTTTGGAATACCTAAATGTGGGAGGTGTGGACCTTAGTGGGGCAGCAGCTAATTGGTTACAAGCTATTAACATGCTTCCTTCTCTGTTAGAGTTACACCTACCCAATTGTGGACTTTACAATCTTTCTCTATCTCTTCCTTTTGTTAATTTTACCAAACTTTCTGTCCTTGATCTCTCCAGCAGCGGTTTCAATTCTACAATACCTCACTGGTTGTTCAATCTCACTAGCCTTTCCTATCTTGATTTAAACCTCAACAATCTTCAAGGTTCCATTCCTGACACATTTGAAAGCATGAAATCTCTCCAATACCTTGATTTGTCTCAGAATACATTCATTGGAGGTCAGATACCCATAAGTTTGGGAAATCTCTGTAAACTGCGGACGTTAGATCTAGCGAATACCAACATCAGCGGTGGGATACATGATTTTGTGAAAGGTTTGTCTGGATGCAGCAATAGTAGCTTAGAATCTCTAGATTTGGGTAACAACCGACTAGGTGGGATTTTGCCAAATTCTTTAGGAGGTCTTAAGAACTTGAGGTATCTTCAGCTATGGAAGAACTCGTTTTCGGGCTCGATTCCAGCATCTATCAGAAACTTGTCGTCTTTGAAAGAATTTTACCTCCTGCAAAATCAAATGAATGGGACAATTCCGGAAAGCATTGGACAACTCTCAGAGTTAGTTGCTTTGGATCTATCTGAAAATTCATGGGAAGGTGTTATAACTGAAGCTCATTTCTCTAATCTAACAAAGTTAAAGGAGTTAACAATCTCATTAACATCTTCTTCAAGGAACACTTTGGTTTTCGATGTGAGAAATGAGTTCATTCCTCCTTTTAGGCTCACCTACATATTTATACAAAATTGCCAATTGGGCCCTAACTTTCCTGCATGGCTTAGAACTCAGAAGGAACTTACCAGTATAAGACTCAACAAGGCTGGGATTTCAGACACCATACCGGATTGGTTTTGGAAGTTATCGTTGCAGCCGATCAGTGAACTGGACCTCGCTTATAACCAAATAAGCGGCAGGGTGCCGAACTCATTAGGATTTAGCTATCTGTCTAATGTTGATTTGAGTTCCAACCGCTTTAAAGGCCCTCTTCCACTTTGGTCCTCCAATGTAAGCACACTGTATCTTAGGGATAATTTATTTTCCGGACCTATTCCCCGGAACATTGGAGAAAAAATGCCATTGTTGACGGATTTAGATATCTCTTGGAACTCTCTCAATGGTAGCATTCCCTTGTCCATTGGTAAACTGGGGGATTTAACTACTCTCATTCTCTCGAACAATCATTTATCGGGCGAAATTCCTCAGTTTTGGAACAATCTGACGAACTTGTATATTGTAGAGATGGGAAATAACAGTCTATCCGGTGGGATTCCGAGTTCAATGGGTTTTCTAACTTCACTCATATTCTTGGGATTGAGCAATAACAATCTTAGTGGAGAGCTCCCTTCGTCCTTGCAAAATTGGACTAGTATGCAGAGTCTTGATCTTGGCGAGAATAGATTCTCCGGAAACCTGCCAGCATGGATAGGAGAAAGCATGTCGTCTTTGCTGATTCTAGGACTGCGATCAAACTTGTTTAGCGGAACCATTCCTTCACAACTATGCAATCTTTCTTCTCTTCACATATTGTACCTTGCACATAATAATCTGTCGGGATTAATTCCATCTTGTCTGGGGAATTTGAGTGGTATAATCCATATGAATCCAGAGGATGAATTGTATGAGGGGAGATTAATGGTGGTGACAAAAGGAAGAGACAATGAATATTACAGCATTCTTTACCTTGTCAACAGCATAGACCTTTCAGACAACAATCTATCTGGAGAGATTCCTGAAGAGCTAGGAAGCCTCTCTAGATTGGGTACCTTGAATTTATCCATGAATCATCTGACAGGAAAGATCCCAGAGAAAATTGGAAGCTTGAAATTGTTAGAAACTCTCGACCTCTCAATAAACCAACTCTCAGGTACAATTCCTCTAAGTATGTCTTCTTTAACTGCCTTGAATCACCTGAACTTGTCATATAACAACCTGTCAGGGAAAATTCCATCAAGCAATCAGTTTGGGACCTTGAACGATTTATCCATTTATGAGGGTAATGCCGCACTCTGTGGGTCTCCACTCCCAAAAAAGTGCCCAAGAGAAGATGAAACAACACAAGTTATAGATGGCAAAGATGATGAAGATGGAGATGAGTTTCAAATGCTATGGTTCTATGTCAGTATGGGACCCGGGTTTGTTGTGGGGTTCTGGGTAGTGTGTGGTACATTGGTGCTCAAAAAATCATGGAGGTATGCCTATTTTCAGTTCATCGACGACATGAAAGATAGGTTCTTTTAGGCCATTACAGTCACTGTGGCTCTTTTGCAAGGAAAATGTCAGGGAACAAACGGCGTGAATAGTAATCTGCCAATTCTGTTTTCAGGTGTACTGTTAAATAAAGAGAATGTCTTCTCTTCCTCCTTGTAAGACAATAAAGTATTGATCTGCATCAAATTATACTTGCACTTTTGTTTGTGGTTTAGGGACTATCTAATGCATGGACTTCAATTGAACCTAACCAAACCAGTCTACGAATTGCTCATGAAATGCATCATCTGAGACTTTTAGAGTCAGTTTATGAGGAGCTAAGTTTTGAAGTATTGGGTAAAAGAACTGTGAGAGCCACGCTAAAGGCTAGCACTTCCCTTAGATTTTCTCCTGTGAACGGAAGTTTTGAATATGACCCTTGCTATTTATTAAAATATTGTCATAAAAGCAATGCAATGTCATTATCTATCTGCGGATGGCCTCATTTTGGTGGAAAAAAAGAAGGCTTTGGATTTTCTCTGGTGGACGCCCGAGGTGGGCGTGGGGCGTCCACACATCATTGGACGTGTGGCGATAAAATGAAGAGAAGTCATTTCATTTTCTCCCCATGATTTTAACTTCTCCCCATTTGATATCTCTCCCCCTTTTATCGTCACACGTCCAATGATGTGTGGACGTCCTAGGTCGAGGTGGGACCTCAGGCGTCTGCCAGAGATAATCTGAAGCCAAAAAAAAAAAAATTTGGATGTGCATCCCTCCCTAAAATAAGGCAATTAAGGCTAGCAAAATCCAAAATCTAATACATGGTTGAGACTTGAGCGAGGCACAGTACAAATGGTGTGAACTCGTGCTAACCAACATGTTCTGAAAGAAAACTTAGACAGGCTGAACCAATGGGTTAATTCATCCCTTTGAGGCTTAGGGTGGAGAGTCTGTAGACCACAGAAGAGGGAAAAAGGGTTTTAAGATCAAATGAGTATTGGGAAGTTCAGCTTTCTTCACATACCTTATTAGCCCACTCTATCATTTTCACTTATTCGCCATGAACGAAGGGTGGAACCGGGATGTGGAGACCCAAACCCAATCCAATAAGGTACCCCTCGGCCCAAAACTGCCGGCCTGACCGTTTTAAATAAACAATAATTATATAATAATAAAGAATATCTTAAATTATAATAACCTTTAGTAGTTTATATACAAGAAAGTAAACCCAACTACTATTAGTTAAACTTGGTCAACAGCTCCAACTCATTTGAGGGTGACTAGCTATGATGTTTTTCATTCATTTTTTTTTTTAATCACAAATTAAATCACACACCCAACCCCAAGTGCACCCACACAACCTCTAATTTTTTTTCTTCTATGGTTAACTTTTTTTTATTCAACAAAGGCACAATCATAAGCCTTCGCAAATGTTGAAAAGTCTTAAATAGCTTTATTTAATTTTAGGAGTCTGTCTCGTAAAATTATTAAAGTAAATGGCCAGCAACACGTTTTATACAGGAAAAGTTTGGCTGTGAAAAAACTTTCTATGAAGCCTACTTTATATAATAAGGATACAAGAAGAGATGGGATGAATGTATAGTTATCAAGTACGGGTACGGGTATAATGCAACAATGATCAGTTCAACAAGTACGGGTATTATATGATAAAAATACGAGAAAATTTAAAAATAATTATAAATAAATAAAAACCATGATATTAATTAACAACAATAATTTCATACAGAATATGCATTTAACACAATAATATTATGGCAAAATATGCATATTGAATGCATTTAATACATAATTCTTGTATTAAACAAGTATTATACAGCAATATACATATATGTAACATGACAAAAATACGCCCTTTTAAAAGGTGACCCCCTCTATAATACTGGATGATCGGAGGATGGGGTTCAAAGTAGGAATTCTCCTAGAACTTTTAACTTCTAAGAATAAACTACCATATTTTTCTCATATCTTATGATAGAAAATTGCTATTACCAATACATCAGAGGATAACAATCATTTCAGTAATAATACATGCCTGAGTACAGTAAGATGAGAAGAGAAGGCAGAGATCCTCTGCCTGTAAACATATGACATACATGAAATAATAAGACATCCAATGAGTATACATTATAAAATTGGTGCTCTCTTATTGAGTATGATATGCAATTAGTGTAGTAGCCATCCTATGCACCACGTACATGTTTTAGGCGAGCAAAATGGCTGTAAAGTTCTAGGAGAAGTTCAAAAGAGTTTGGCCGACTCACCTTGCGGCACGGTCTATGACTTTGAAAAGATCTACGGACACGACAGAAGGCTTCTTCCTTCCATCCAAGTATTCCTCTTTTGACAACTTATTATGTTAATGATTCAGTCTATTAGGTGTTGCAAAGCTGCAAGTACTTTGGACATTATCTTTCCTGTCATGCTCTTTAAAATTCTCTTTCATGTATTTTCATACTACACAAAAAAATAAAGAACAAACAGATTTGCATCCAAGATCACCGAATTCGAATTTCTTTAAAATGTGTCAATTGATCTACTCTTTCCTATTTCCGGTTTCAATTTGATTGAAATCAAGGTATTGACCCATCTGAGTAGTCACATTCTATTTTTAATCATCCGTGCCAAAGTAGCGGTCACCAAACTCCCCCATTCCTGGTATGACACGGAATTCTTCATTCAATGCATCGTCAATCTCTGAAGTGACGATTTTCAAGGTCGGGAACCGTTTGCTAACACAATTGATTCCCTCAGGAGCCTAAAATCAATGAAAGAAACAAATCATGGAACCATTAAATGTAAACATGGTTATACATTTTTTTTTTTGGGCACAAATCTGCAACCAGAATCAAAGTTTAACTCACTGAGATGAGGTTGAGGAAAATTATGTGGGCCTCCGGGACTCCTTGCTGTATAAGAAGTTCTATTGCTTGGCAAGCAGAGTTACCTTCAAGGAAGTTACCAGGGATGTTTAGGTTCTAATTAACAACATGAGTAAAAAAATTGCAAGAAGAAGCTGCAACATTTAGTTTTCTGTGATGCCCCAGCGACGATTCATTGAACTTTAAATTTGATGTGGTTTCAACAAGGCCCGTATTTATATGTCCAGATGAGCAGGATATGTGAATTTTGTTTAGTGTTGTGTACTGTTGCGTGATTAAAGTTGGATATAGCAATCATCTTAACCAGTCTGACAAATGGAAATTTCATTTAGCATGGTATCTTGAAGATACATGAATTTCTCAACAACTCTCATGCATACCATTCAAATTGGCAATAGCTTAACAGTTACAGAAACCAGAAAAATCCTGACATTACTGGTCATCCAATGTATAATATTTTCTGAGAGTTAACGACTCATTTTCCCTTGGATGGATGGCAAAAATATCAATATGATGGTCTCCTTTTTCAGCTTTGACTATGGTATGGGTCAGTTCAAGCGGGCATACATGTTCAGTATTGATATTGCATATAGAGATTACATGGATTTTCTCTTTGTGAAATGCTTAAAAAACAATTGTGTGCTTAATTTCCTTAATGGACATGAAAGTCCATCCCACTGACAGATAGTAATCAAAGCGCCTAGGCGACGCATAGGCAATAGGAGTTCCAAACCAAAGCGTCACCCACGCATAGGCAATAGGAGTTCCCAACCAAAGCGTCACCCAGGAATTGTTTATGACTTTATGCAATGCTTAGGTGGGTCAGAATTTTGATTTATACTTTAAAATGTTAAAAGCTGAGGCGTCACCCAGGCCAAAGAATTTTGATTTATAATTTAAATGCTATATGAATAATACTATATAAGATTAAACAAATTAAATTAAATATGAAAGCAAAATTATTGCAAACAACACTAAGTAATAAATTACAAACTATAGTTCATCAAACGTTATAGATAAGACATAAATTAAAGGAAATGAACTCATGAATTAATGAATATATATATATAAATTCGAAATGTTGATGATATTCTTAATGTTATTCTCAAAGATGATTTCTTGGCCTGAAATCAACAAATTGACACTCATGTTCCTCTCTCTCTCTCTCTCTCTCTCTCTCTTTACCGGGATCAACAATTCCTCCTATTCTCTCTAATTTTTTTTTATGTTGAAAAAAAATAGATCATGCTTCTTTCCCCAACAAATTCTATTTTTTTATTGATGAGAGTTACAAAGAATTTGCTCATGGAAATAAAAATTGCCGAAACCAATACGAAACGAGCGATATGTATAGGTATCGGTAGACCCTTAAATGATATATATACTGATACGAAACGGGCGATACATATCGTTTACTAATTACGTATGTTTAATTCAATGTAGAATTGTAAATGTGTTTGCTACTTTGTTTTTGAGTCGCTTCCCATGACTTTATATTTGGTGAATTTGATTCCCATAACTCATTTGAATTTTTTTTAATTTAATTTGATTTTTTTAAGAAAAAAGAAAAATTATATGTATCGTCTAAAACCGATACCGATACGTATAGGTTTTGGTTGGGACTGATACACCCCCCGAAACCGTATCTTTTATCCTTGAATTTGCTAGAATTTATACCAAGTATATACACTTGTATACCTTTTTACACATAATAAACAATAAAAGTTTATGGGTATCAAGTGCGTCTGTGTCCAAAATGAATAAATTCTGTTTGATATGAGTCACAATAATTGTGTCTGATACGTGTCCGTGTCCACACGTTTCTACACGGTACACGCCAGGTGTGTTGAAAAATCTGAGCAACATAGTTTCACATAGAGAATAAAAAGAGGAATCAAGTGAATATAAGACAAGAAGGCTACTAAACAAGATAAAATAAACTTGTAAAACAGTTTTGAAAAATAATATGGAAGATATTTATGTCCTCAATATCAAAGAATTCAACCCCAAAAAATATCAACAAACAAAAAATCGTGAGAGAAATAAGATCAAACTGTATCCCCTAAAGAACATAAACTAAACTGAGAGAACCTACTTATTTTTTGTTCCCTTCTTTTTTTATTCTCAACTTGAAGACTATTCCCCCCCAGCCAACATGCTGATGGGATGAATAGTTGCAGAATTACTACCTTGGAGTACCTTCAATAGGTTATAGCTATCTCCAACTTTTACAGTGACAATTCACAACATTCAAAGCATATCTAGATGGAAGATATAGCAAAGATACAGCGACAATTTTAACATAACAAATTTCAACTAGTTGTGTTCTATATGGATTCAAGTCCCCAGGGGCAGAGCTAGGAGGGGCACGTGCTCCTCCTGAACTTATGAAAAGTAAAACATAAAAATTTATGGTTTATAGGGCAGGGGCAGCGCGGGGGGGGAGGGGGGGCACGTAAGTGCCCCCTTTATCTTTTTTCTTAAAAAATTATAGTTTAATAAAACAGACCTAAGTAACCAAAGCGGCGAGCGGGAGCAGGAGCGGGAGAGCGTCAAATTTTAATTTAGGATATGGTCGAGAGCGCCTCCGGAGCACCGGTATATATATAAATAATATTTTAATATTTTTAAAAAAATTCAATGTTATATTATTGAACCTTACAAATTAGTGAATCTTAATCACACTTAGTAAAGATTAAAAGACACATTGTGTTGGCCTCAGAATATGATTGAACTCATGGAGAGTTCAATTGGCAATGAATTATCATCCACATAGGTTAAAAAAAAATAAAGAATAATAAAAAAGTTGAAAACAAATAATATAAAAGAGTTGAAAAGGACTCATGTACACTGTGTACACTGACGCAAGTCACAACACATCATGCATTGATGTAGCTTATTTTTTTTGAAAGACTTTTTATGTCTTTCGGTAAACGTTAACTCATAAGAAGGTTAAAAATGTAATTTCTACAAAAGCTTTCATTTCACTGGTTATCTTCTTCGTTTTATGAGTTACAGTATTGAAAAAATGGCGACATCAGCGTGGAGATCAAGCTTTGCGCACTCATCGCGCTCTATGAAAATGGAAACCGCGCTTTCCGAAAATGGAAACTGCACTCTCTATACGAATCCGCTCTCAAACCGTGAGAGCGAGGTTTGAGAGCGGGAGCGGGTGGGTAAACTGACGGTTTGGGTTACTAAGAGACAGACATGGGGCATGGGGGAAGCTACCCCCTAAATTTAAAATATATATATATAGTTTAATAGGGCATAACCATGGAACATGGGGGGCAGCTACTCCCCTTGAACTTTTGAGAAAAAGATATCTTTTGTACTGTTGTTTAATTATTTATCAGGGCATAATCATGGAACAAGGGGGTAGCTGCCCCCTAAACTTAAAAAAAAAATTATACTATATTATTAAAAAAAGTTAATAGAAATAGCCATGAGGCAAGGGGAGCAACCGCCTCCTGAACTTTTGAAGAAAAAAATATCTTTTATATAATGTTATTTAATTCTTTAACAGGGCATAGACATGGGTCAGCTGAGCTCGCCTCATAAACAAGGAGAAACAATACCCTTAGGAAATTTACTTTGTTAATTAATCGAGTGCCCCCCCCCCCCCCAACAAAACACACACCCAACATGAAAATCCTGTATCTGCCCTTGCAAATCCCAATAGTCATATTTGCGGATTTGAACAAAGCTTAAAGCTTTTTACAAGGTCTTCAACTTTTTAAGGAGAATTTGTTTGTTCTGGGCATTCAAGATTGAAGGAATTATTTGTAGACCATCGAATAGGTAAGTCATGGGGCCCGTGGAGGATAGCCAACATAATTGATCATATTCCAAGAGATGTGAACATATAGAGCAAATTCCTCATCAAAGGATGGTGCAAAAAGGGATTGTTGTACAAAGGAAATTCTTTTCCATAAGCCAATTTCTGCACGTATCTTATTTTTAATATGTATGTACTTCATAACATAATCATGATACAATATGGTTACCTGTAGCAAGAACTGGGTCCAAAAGCAGGACATGTCGTTCTGAAATGTCTTTGGGAAGTTTCTCATATATAAGCTGCTTGAAGTCGGAGATAACAAATTTTAATGTGAGAACTATCAAGGATCCTTCCAACTGTAAGAAACTAAAAGGCATTAAATCTAGGTGTAAAAGTTTACCTGTTTCCCATTGTCTCCATCGCGGTGAATCAGAATTTTCCCAAGTTTTATTCCTTTGCAACATGCACGCAATGCATTCTCCATGCTTTCACCACTGCACCAGAATAAACAAGAAAATTTTTGCCAAATTTTATTACAGTATACAACTATAACAAAACTTAATTTTGATATCAAGACTCAGAATGTGTATTCGTCCATGCATCCAAAATCATAGATCTTACGAGTAGTCTGCTCAAAGATTGGTGCAGGATGACATTGAAAGTTACAACATCATTTAACTTCCCTAAAATATAACAAGTCATTCTTTCAAATATTTAACAATAAGTAATCACATGAGACCAATACTAACATGTTAACATGGATTGGTCTTAAATTGTTACGATATAACAAAATCATAGGATGGTAGAGGGAGAGAAAATTTTATTTTTGAATAAATATTATTATTTTGGGGGATGGGGGAGGGGGGGAATAGAGGAGAAAACATCCATATCTCTATTTACTTAGTATAAAGTAAAAAAAACAACCATCTCTCTGGACTTCAGGCATTTTATTGTTTTCAGTGAAAAGAAAGTACCCCATGCAAGCTCTGTTTTTGGCACCTTCTTGAGGGAAAAAGACAAAAAGGGGATAAAGGATTTATTCCCGGTTCTGATGACCAACTAACAATATTCACTCTTAGTCTGATCAATTTAGCCCTAAAATATTCAAATTAATGCATCATCAATGCCTTATCCCAAATACATCCCAAACCCTGTAATGAAATTAATGTTCTATTTAAAGTCATAACTCTGGTCAAATCATGTGTAAAAATTCAAATTTACAGTTGATTAGAAATTCAAGTGATAAAAAAGTCAATTAGAAGGTCTAGGGACAGCATAAATAAGTTCAGTTACTGAAAAGAAGGCTGGCTTTGAATTTTATTTAACTTTTTTTCTACACAAAAGACAAGCAAACCTACTCTCCATAATTGCCCAAAGGCCCTAAACCAAGATTCCAGACTCACCTTCTAATAATGGATACTCCACACAACTTCTTGCAAAAGTCAACTCCAGTGTATACTGATCCTGGAGTAGAAAAAAGCACAATTCAGAGATTTTCATCAGAGTTTAATTTAACAATTTTTTTTGTTAGTTGTTTAATTTAACAATTTAATAAGCAACTCATGTTAAACATGAAGTCATGGACTACAGGTCTTCCATGCGAGTTGGCGAGAAGTTTAATCCTTACAAGCCTAAGCCTAACATCCCATCTATACAAACCGGACACAAGCTCAAAGAAAGATAGTGTGGATGTATACATTTAGTACTAAAATAAGTACATTCTTCAAGTTAAAAGAAACAAAACAAGCAAGAATACAAGCATTCACCATTCGTATGTCTTAAAAGGCAAACTAATGTTATAATTAATTAGTTTTAGGAAAGCTACATTTTTTTTTAATGTAATGAAGATAAGATTACAGAGGTAAAGGTTCTCACGGGATGGGTCTGTGGAAGGATATTATAAGTTTGTCCACCGTCTTCCAGAGGTTCATTAGATTCAGGAT
Source organism: Tetracentron sinense (assembly GCA_015143295.1). Classification (NCBI taxonomy): domain Eukaryota; kingdom Viridiplantae; phylum Streptophyta; class Magnoliopsida; order Trochodendrales; family Trochodendraceae; genus Tetracentron; species Tetracentron sinense. Next base: position 54,980,918 of record CM026554.1, on the reverse strand, counting down.
GGGAAATGGGTTAAATATCAAGTTTTGGGAGGATCCTTGGTGCAGCTTATCGCGCCGTACGGATGACTTTAGGAATATTTACCTCCTGGCTTTAAACAGTGAGGCTTGTGTTGCCGATTGCATTAAAACTTTCGGTGAGATCCTTTGTATGGTCGTTTTGGTCAAGCTCTCCCTTCACTTTTCTACAACGAATTGTTTGGAACCCTAGAATTCCTTCCAAGGTATCTTTTCTTGTCGACTGTATCGTTGAATAAGATCTGTACGTGTGAGCATCTGAAGTCTAGAGGGTGGAGAATGGCTATCATTGTTTCTTGTACCACCAAGTGGAGGATTGTACCTATGCTTATGTTGTTTGGGGTTACTTCCTATCTCGAGTTGAGATGTGTTGGGTCTTCTCATCTTCCTTTTTTGACTTCTTATCCAGTTAGCCTTTTAAAGAATCTGTTGGAGTCATCCAGGGCACTAATTTGATCGGTCCTCCCCTAGCCATTTCTTGGGCTATTTGAAAAGAAATGGACAAGCAGGTTTTTGAGGACACTACTATCTCCTCGTTACTATGTCTTAAGGATTAGACGCTTGTTTATTTTATGGTGTTCTGCTTTTAGGGAGGGATTTGGATGATTTGTGTTGCTTATTGTAACTAGTAGATTGTTGTTTGTAAGTTATAGTTATTGTAGGATAGATATCTTATGAATAGCTCCTCTTTTATTTTCGTTATTCTCGTCTCTCATTGCGTTTACTTTTCCAATAAACTCTTGAGAGTTCTCCTGTATTTTCTCTTAAGCTAATGGACTTTCTTATTTCCAATAAAAAAAAGGGAAAGGGGTTACAACAACAAAAGATACAATGGAAGGATGGAAGGACTTCGCAAGATACAAGCCCTCTCCATCCACCCCTTCTCCCTTGACTAAGAGTCCATTAAGTCCTCTTTCGTTCTTGGAACCAAGGTTCTAAATGTCGATATCGCATGTCATGTTGAGTCGTGGAAAAAAGATATATCGGGAATATATCGCAAGATATATCAATATCGCGGGAACAATATTGCATGTGAAGGGGAAAATCGAAAAAAATAGTGAAAAACATGGATTTTTTCAATGAAACTTTAGGATATGTTAAAATAGATATTAATACACATTTAAGAATTAAAAAAAATTAAAAATTAAAAAAAACATCAATGTATATAAGAGATGCAATGAAAAGGGGGCCAAAGATGTGCGATGACATTGACGACAATATATGATTCACTAATATTAATGTAACTCATATAAAAAGTTATATTCATTTCCCAATCAAGCATAACAATTAAATCAAATACAATTGATTTTATGCATAATAGTTAATACATCACTAATGGTATTTTCAAGTTAAGTGACATGCGTTATCTGCTTGTTTGAGTTATAATTTCTTCTTGATATTTCTCTATATTGTCAAAAAAAAAAACTAACTTTATTTTATCCTCTTAGTCAATTGAAGGGGATATGTAAACCCATTTTATTCTCTTTAATAAAATAAATCTTTTCAAAAAAAATAATACTAGTAATAGCACATTATTAAAATTCAACACAAAATAAAATATTCATGAATTCAAGTATAATCCTTAAAATAAAAAGATATTGTATTGAACCAATAATTGTAAAAAGAAAAATGATAAAAACCAATCTGTGATTCGTAAATTTCGACCGATATTTCCAAAATATCGTGCGATATTTCGGATATATCAATCGACATTTACGAAAAATTGTAAAAAAAAAAACTAATTTGCGATTCATAAATTTCGACCGATATTTCTGAAATATTGTGCGATATTTCGGATATATCGATCGACATTACGAAAATTGTGAAAACCAAAATACCTTATATAGATTTGTCAGGAGTCATCAAAATCGATATAATCGTCGACATTTCTAAAATATCGGATATATCGACGATATTTTGAACCATGCTTGGAACTCATGATAGCCAAATGTTCTTTTATGCTGCCAAATTGTGAACTTTAATCACGTTTAGGGGTGTAAATGGATATTATCTGTATCTGAATCCGTTTACTCGAATAATTATCCGAATAGGTATCCGGCAGAGCGGATTCAAATAGTAGTTATACTATCCGTTTATAATCGGATACGAATTTGGATATTGGTATATTTGATTTGATAAATATCCGACCGATTGTATAATATATATAAATAATATATTTTATGTTTATAAAACTAAAATAACTTAAAAAATATAAACTTTTCACAAAATTTAATATATTAAATCATTATTTTTAATATAGATAGATATAAAATATTAATTTACTATTTTTTTTAAAAAAAAATTATATTTTTACGTTTTTTAGATGAATTAGTCTAGGGATACTCCCAAATATGCTCCCTAATCCCAACCGTTTATCTCAATTATTAAACGGTTAGGCTTAGAGCTGATGTGGCATTAAAAAAGACAAAATAAGCCAACTCAAATCCTGGCCCTTAGTGGTTGGTTATAAACGGTTAGGAATTAGGATTAGGGAGTACAATTGAGAGTATATTTAGGAGTACTCATAGACCGACTCTTTTTAAATATTAATTGATATATTTTAAAATTTTCAAAAGGTATCGGATAATTCGGATATTATCCGAATTCGAATATTTTAATCAGAGTTCGATACAAATATCATATTTCACTATCCGTCGGATATTTATTCGGATAGTCGGAAATATAATTGGATACGAATTCGGATATTCCACTATCCGCTCCGTTTACAGTTCTATCACGTTAACTAGTTTCAATGGCCAATTCCGTTTGTCCGTTGCCAAATAGATCACGATTCTCAAATCCTATTCATTAGGGCAAAGAAAGACTCTTAATGATTAAGTGACCTTGAGAAAAGCAAAATCTCAGCCAAGTCGGAATTTCCTTCTCCGGCCAAAACTAAGAAGACCGACGACGTAGATGATGTGATCCTCACTATTTCTAAAAGCTACTCCCTCCAATCTCAAATAGACATGGGAAACCCAAAGAGCACCCATCAAAGTTAAGTTTAACAATGTTCCTTGGAAGCAGAGCACAAACTTTAAGACGACAGCTTGACCAAGATGACATAGCAATCGAGGACAAAGAGTGTTGACCATATTCACCATTTAGAATCCCAACCAATAACATCAATACTTTAAATCACTGTGAACCAAATACTATTATGCTCACTCCACAACCATTTACCAAGGAAAACCCTCCACAACTGTTAGGTGTGCTACATTTATCTTTCAAAGCAATCAAACAAGCAAAAGTCTGGATGATTACTTTAACAAGTGTAAAATGAGATATTAGGAAAACTTTTTATATTTGGTCAATCATTTCCATGACTAGCACATAAGCAACGGTTCATCGGTATCAGACGGGAGATGGGAACAGCTGGATACTAACAAGAAGACCCCTAAAAACCTGATACACAACATGCCTGTGAGAAGATTCCTGTGTTATGGTTATTTTTTTTAAAAGGTAAATAAAAGCTTCATTAATAATATCTAAAAGAGAGAACGATTCACAAATGATTATGGTTATTAATAATATAGGTAAATTAATATAGGTTCTTGTGTTATGGTTAAATAGTATAGATAGAACGTAAAAGCATATCCATGCATAACTTAAGGTCGATAAGGTTCTTTTTGGTTTCCATTTCAGATATCTTAAGTTTACATGGCAAAATTCCGAAAGAGAAAAAATTAATAGGAGAAAAAAGATGTTTACTTGGAGCAAAAATGATAAAGGTAGTAATAAGCTAAAGCCATGCAACTTATTAACACACCTGTAGGAGTAACTACTTGCTTCTCAGTAAATGGCAAATGGCCAAGGCCATGCTCCACAACCTGAAAAGTTATTTAGTCTTCAATACAAACAGTCATGTTTGAAACTATTTCAGAAAAAGGGGGATATTAACCCCTGCTCTACGTCTGAACTTGAGATAAGCTGTATGACAGAAGGTACCAGACGAATAAGCCGATCTGAATAAAAGATGAAGTCATGTTTTGATATTTCCCGGTCTCGAATTAATGTATGCATACCTCTTATCTGTGACAAGTAGCTCTAGCATGAGCATAGCTACATTAAGGACCAAAACACAGCAGAAGGAAATAACACAAGAATTACTGAAAGTTCATTTTGAGAACATATAAGATAGGGAATGTGATTTACCAATAACAGGAAAAAGAAAAAGGAGAGTGAAAGAGTTTTGTGTCTGTCAAGGATAAAAGTGCTGGGTCCAGTGTAATCGAAATCCCTACGAGCGCCTAGGAATTGGACCTTGCTGGTCACCTAGGCACTCACCAGTGACTAAGCTAACCCAGAAGTTCGGGAATTTTGAGAAGGAAAATGAAATATTACCTGTAATCTGCCTATTTATTAGTTTAATCTTATGCTATTGATCTTGGCAAGCATCTAGAGACTAAGCTGCCACAGAAACTGGGACATTTTGTGTATATATTCTATGATATTGGATTTAATGAAGAAATTAATTTTATACGGTGAAATATAAACTATAGTCTCGCTAATGAAACTTTACTCCTAAGATATCTTGCAAAAGAACTCAAATAACACACCATTATTTTTGTGACATAAAAATTTAAATCCAACAGTTAATTGCTAGATTATATCCAATTTATCTATGAATATGAAAGTGGAATCGTCCAATAAGAAGAGGTCTTGTAGGCTATTTTCATAGGATCGCCATATTTCCCCTACAAATTATAATTATGAAGGTTTGGAAAAACAAAATTGAAATGGCATTCTGGCCCCAGGGTCCTAGGCTTGCTCATGGCTAGTTTTCTCGTCTATGCATGTATGGTGTAACTGGTTGCCTAGGGAGAGTCTAGCCTAGGGGGGTCGAGGACCCCTAATGCTTAGCCTTCAATTAATGCCAAGTTGCCTAGGCGAGTGCCTTTGCTAACACTAATTGTCCTTTACATGCTATACTGTAAAGGTCCCATTTTCACATGGGTCCCAGTCTGTTCAATTGGTGGCATACTTATTTTTTACACCATAGCCTGAAAACCACACTAATATGACGAGCCCAACCATCCGACTGATTGGTATTTGTTCCCACTCATAAAACCTACAGGCCACCCTACCCCCAGTGTTGTTTTCTTTACCTGTACATCTTGACCTTTCTTTTGCCGATCATTATGGTTTTTTGGGCTATGGTCCATTCAAGAGGTGGCCACTGATTTAAATTCAGGAACACTTTCGTGGTTGGATTATATCACTGTAAACCATAAATCTGTCTGTTCTTTCAAAAAAAGTAGAGCCTAGCCCTAAAAGATGGTAAGATAACAACAATTCCGTATCAACCAAAAGAAACGTACCTGGAACGTCGATTGAATAACAAACAAATTGGGATGTAATTTGCAGAGGTCATGCTGACCTAGTTTTGTGTGGATATGTTGCACAATTAAATCAATTGCAACATGATTATCACCTCCTCGGGGAATGATCACATCGGCATATTTCTTTGATGGCAGAACAAAATCATCAAAAGCAGGCTTGACGAACTTTGCATACTGCACAACAAATCAAATACTTGCAGAGTATGTTATCCCATATAAGGTGATAAAAGTCCAGAAATATGGGATTTCAAAGAGAAATAATAACTAATCAGAACTTCTCCAGATAGCAATTTTAATCTAATGTAAAACTTAGAACCATATGAGAACATGACTAGCTACCCTCTGTCAATCCAAGTCCAGATGGACCTATGAGGTGGTTACTATTTTCTTGTTTGATGATCCATGCGCCAAAATAGTGATGTTGTAAGCCTTTGTGAGGGTTTTAAGTTGATATTTAAATCCTACTGGGTTTGCAGTTTAGCCAAACTTATCAACATAACTATTCAGATGTAAATCCCCAACCAATCACGTATCTTTATCATAGAAATAAAAATCGTCCAAACTGATACGAAACAGGTGATACGTATAGGTATCGGTAGTCCCATGTATGATATTTATACTAATACGAAACGGGCGATACGTATCGTATATTTATTATTTATGTTTTAATTCTTTGTGTAATTGTAATTGTGTTTGCTACTTTGTTTTTGAGTTGCTTCCCATGACTTTATATTTGATTCTTTAACTCATTTGATTTTTTTTTAGTTTATTTTATTTATTTATAATTTTTTCTTATAAAAGAAAATTTTATATGTATCGTCCGAAACCAATACTGATACGTTTAGGTATCAGCTGCGACCGATACATCCCCAAAAACCGTATTTCTAATCCTTGATCTTTATTTAACCCCAAAATCCTACAATATAAATTCTGCATCCATATTGTTAGATGTCCACAATAACAGAAGTTTTTCTTTGAGCACAAGGCCAAGACTGCATCATCTAAGCCATGATATCATAAACGCTAGAAGATGCATCATCTTCATCGTCTAAGCATTGTTGCAATTATTTGGGGTCAGCTACATGAATCTTGCTCAGTTTTTCCAATTTATCTAGGGCCATATCCCTCATCAATGCATACACCTTCAAATCCTTCCACACTAGCTGGATCCACATCATTATCTGCCATCCCCTCCTTGGCTTTGACTTACCCCAATACACTCCATACTGATGACAAAAATGTCAATAATTGCAAATGGCCAAACCGTTCCAATTATCTCTCATCCATTCTATCACCTATAAAAACTACTCCTAGGTTTTCTTAATGCACTAATTTATGTTCCTTTACTAGTCTTGCCACTCATCCACCTCAACATCCTCAGTTCAGCCAATGTTGTACACATGTTGTGCAATAATTATACGCCAGGAGATGTGGATGGTAGAAGATGCATCTGGCAAAAAATCAAGTTCTATAAAATTACCAGTCACATAACCACATATCCATTGCCAAAAGAAGATAAACTTATCTCTTGAAGGGAAAGAAATTCAATTACCAAATGGAAGAGATTTTTCTTTCGGTATATAGTAAGCAAAAACAATTTAAAAAATAAAGAAGGCTCTTGCCTGTTCAAGAACAGAATTCACATCTCTACTCCTCTCAACTGTGTCACGCCTTATTCTACGGGCAAGCCTTACATCAGGATCTAGACGCAATAAGAATAAGATAGTGAAACAAAGAAAATAGAGGGGAAAATGTCAGTAGATAGAACAAAGATGTCTATCACATAAAAAGATGCCGGTACATATCTGATCAACGGGATATAGATATATACATCTACAGAACTTACATTCAGATGAGGATACAACCTTTAGACAAAAGGAAAACCATGTCAAACAGTTATCGAATGGACAAATGGAACCAAAAGAAGAAACTTTTGTCACATGAATAATCACACACACACAAACGCTGTAATATATATATATTCTGGGAGAAAGTTATGTCCTTCTTTCATTTTACCAGATCACATGATCAGTTAGTTATGTACTCCATTATCTACAGGAGGATGCCTACTGACTATGCATAGGATACAAAGCCTTTTATTGTTAGACAAGAAAGTGTGGTTTGAGTTAAAATAGGAAGTAAACTATTGGAATTTAATTAGACGTTACTATTCCAGATTTGTTGTTGAATAAGGCAAATAGAGTTAGAAACTTAAAATAGTCTAAATAGAAGTAGGATTAGTATAGGAAAGTGTTTTAATTTTTAAGTTTGAAAAAAGGAATCTAGTGAAGGTCTGTAAAAAGAGTTGACATCCATACTGTAATAAATTCTAATTATATTTTTTCATAAAATTCAGAGTTCATACCCTATTTTTTTGTGTTTGTCATCAGTTAAATTACTATTTCCAGCTTTAAGCAGGCAAGTTTTATCACTGGTTTCTTGCATTGCTAATCTTAGTTATAGGTTGTACTTGTTACGATCTAGCAGTCTTTGATCAATTCCAGTGATTTTTCAATTTATTATTCTCTTTCTACACTTTCAGCTACTTTAGTAGGGTCTTTTAGTCAGCAGGTGAGGGGTTTGAAGTGCTCGCTCCAGATATATGGGATCAACAGGAAGATGGGTAAGAGGGGAAACTGAAAAAAGAGGCATAATCAAGAAAGTCTCTTCAAAACCGTCAGTCATCGAGCCTGTCAACCCTATAACTGAATCAAAAAGTTAATGAAGCAGAATTACTTATTTATATAATATATTAGTCTTGGAGTTAGCCCCAGAGGAGAAAAAATCACCTCTGCTTGTCCTAGAGCTAGCCTCGGAAGAATAAGTTCTAGTTATCCGTACCACTAGGACAGGAAGGGTCTATCTTCTCTTGAAAGGGGGTAAGTTGACCCCGATTAAAAGCACTCTTAAAACCTCCCAACATACTACTTGTCCCTTCTTACCATACCCTGAGGTCTTGAGTGCTCATTGGAACGCCTTCAGAAGGATTTTTTGTGGAGTGGCAAAGGAGGGAATCCTAGGTGCCACTTGGTGGCATGGGACTAGGTCTGTTGCCCCCCACCCACCCACCCACCCAAGAAGGTGGTCTAAATTTGAAACCATTGGTAGCCATTAATAAAGCTCTTTTATGTAAATGGATATGGCGTTTCGGGGAGGAAAGGGAAAGCCTATGGCGTCATGTGATTTGCAAGATATGGCCATGCTTCGTGTTGGGCACCCAGTCCGCTTAGGGGCCCTCATGGGGTGGGATTGTAGAAAGGAATCATGGAGGTGGCGAGTCTGTTAGACCCATTCCTCTCTTTTAAAGTGGGTAGTGGGACGGATATTCGTTTCTGGAATGATGTGGTATGGAGAGAGTAATCTCCGGGTTCAGATTGAAAATCTCTTCAATATAGCCATAGACAAATCATCATTAGTCGTTGAATGCTATGAGATACGTAATGATGAGGTTGTTTGGACCCCGAGATTGAGGTGGTCCCTGAATGATTGGAAATCGAAGATTATTGCTCCCTTCTTCAAGCAGTACAACCTCATGTACCTCGACCACTTAGTAGAGATGCTTGGCTTTGGGTTAAGGATAAAAATGGGCAGTTCACTATGAGATCATTGCTACAATCGTTTGAGCCAAACTCTTTCGGCTCTTTTTCTCATAAATCAGTATGGAACCCTCTAATTCCATTAAAAGTAGCCTTCTTCCTTTGGACCACAGCTTTGGATAAAATCCTCACCTGTGAAAATTTGAAAAAGAGAGGCTAGAGGATGGCTAATCAATGTTACATGTGCCCACTAGCAGAAGAGTCAATGGATCACTTGTTGCTTCATTGTCCCGTTGCTCATGAGATTTGGGGTTACTTTTTCACCCAGGTCGGAGTAGTCTGGACCTTCCCTTAGTCTTTCCAGAACTCTTTATCTTGTTGGACTCGAGCCAGTATGGTGGGTAATCATGCAATAATTTGGTATGTGATGCTCAGGGCTATAGTATGGGCCATTGGAAGGAGAGGAATTCTAGAGTTTTCGAGAATTCCCCTTCTTTGATTCCTCAAATATGTGCGCGCATAAAGAAATCAATTTCGGAATGGTTGTCATCAAGCCACGTGTCTACAAGTGTGGGAACCCAGCTCCTAGCAATGTCGTAAATTTAGTAGTTACTCTTGTTAGTTAGTTCCTGTTTTTCCTTTTGTAGCTTTATAGAATTCTTTGGTTACTCCTCAGTAACCTCTAGATTCATCTTGTAGCGTTTGTTTCATTTCTTTTAATATATTCCTCGTGATTACCGATAAAAAAAAAGGGTAAATCTTTTTTTTTATCGGTTAGGGCAGGAAGGGTCGGTCAACCACCTCATTTGCAAGGCAATGATCCCCAAAGCAATAGCAAGTTAGGTGTGCAAGCTAGACCTGCTCGTCATCAGTGCCTTATCCTAAATATTTGGGGTTGGCAACAACGAATCTTGATTTGTCACTCCATGCTGATTAAAGGCCATGACTAAGATTCAAGTATGTGCTATCAAATCTTTTTGTACTACTTCCATACACACCATTTTCCCCTCACCCTCTTAGAGCTTCCAACCTATACAAACTCGCTTCTTCTCATTTGTGTCATAATTGGTCTTTGTTGAATGCATCCAAACCATCTCTGTCAACTCTCCCTTATTTTATCTCAAAAAATCTTTAAAAGATAGAGATAAAACCAGTCATGCTTTATGGAACAAAATATTGGGCGACCAAGAAACAACATATTCATAGAATTAGTTAGCTAAGTTGAGGATGTTCAAATAGATGAATGGAAAAACTAAGAAATATAAGCTTAAAAATGAGTGCATTCGAGAAAATATGGGAGTAGCTCTAATATGTGATAAAATAAAGGACAGTTGACAGAAATGGTTTGGAGACGTTCAGCAAAGACCAAGACTGGAACCATGAAAATGAGTAAGTTAGTATAAATTGAAGGCTCTATAAGGATGAGGGGAAAGTCAAAACTAACGTGCATGGAGGAGTGTAGAAAGATTTTTTTGGAAAGGTAAAGCACATCAATATATAAATACGTGAGACAACAAGGAAAGAAAAAAATTTGAAAAAGGGTCATCAAGCAATGAACACACCACCACAAAGGAAAAACCGCAAGATGAAAGCCTGGGGATGCAACTTCATTAACACTTGGACAAGTGAAATAAGGCCTCAAGATCAAAATTGACAAACTCCTGCATACAGGAGCACCAAACCAGGAAAGGCTTTGCCAGGTCCTCTCCTTTGGACTTGACAAATTTCAAACACCCTCCTATTCTTCCCTCCCAAACACTCCAATAAATGACACCAGACAACATGCTCAAGGGGGTCCAAATCTCAAAAAAACCAGCTAGAGATGGAGTCCAAGAAATGTAAGAGGAAAAGCCCACTGGACTCCAAGGAGAGAGGAATTAATACCAAATCCATCTAAAAAGGGCAATGGAGCAAGAAATGGTCCATGTTTTCCTCCTCAGACAAACACATAAAGCATCTATTGGAAGCCACCACTCTATTCTTCAAGTAGTTAGACGTGAGGCTTTTATCCCATGTTGTTGTCCATAGTAAGAACAAAATTTTTGTAGGGATCCCTGGGTTCTACACAGAAGCCTAAAGTGTCTTTGGTCCAAATACTAGCATCTCTAGCAAGTAAGTTCAACCTAACCAAATTGAGACGATTTAGATTATTAACAAAACCTGCAATCTTTCAGTCATTCAGCCCCCTACTAAACCTAGGGCACCAAGTCACCTCATTACCAACCACACAAGATTTGTCAAGAGCCATCGAATAAAGTGAGGGAAAATTAACCCCAAAGATCACCCAAAATTAACATCATTCTCCCTCCCCACTTTCAACCTGACATGCTTAATGAAATCTTCTTTAAACTTCAAATTGCCTTTTTCACATGTCAACACCATAAGAACCTCTCACCTCCTTCAGAATTCATAATGCCTCAATAGGCTCTCCTTCTCCTCCCAAATCTCCACAACCATTTACCTAGCAAAGCTTAGTTCATCTCATAAAGGGGCCTAATCCCTAACCCACCTCCTTCAACCGGACAACACACATCATTCCATTCAATTGATATTGCAAAAAGATTTTACATCAAGATTTGATCGAAGCCTTGACTTTTAATAGAGGGAAATGGTGGAAAATGAATCATGTTGCCAACCCCAAATATTTGGGATAACGCATTGATGTTGATGATTGGAGCAACTTTAGATTCTCTAAATGAGCTCATTTATAATCTCATCTTTCTACTTATCCATTTCAACATTCTCAACTTATACTAATTCTATGCATATGTTGCTTCTTGGTTGCCCAACATTCTCCTCTATAAAGCATAGCTGATCTTATCATTGTCTTATAAATTTTCCTTTTAGTTTGATTAGATGCATCAGTCCCAGAGCATCACATCCCACTATAGCCACCCAACTCCAATTTTGTAGGAAGCATCTTACTTAATCTCTCCATCCTTGTAAATAATTGAACCGAGAAACAAAAATTGATCACTTTTGAAGATCTCCTGGTCATCAATCTTAACTACCGCCTCAATCCTATTTATGTTCTAAGTTGCATTCCATTCATTATCTTTGTCCAACTTATAATGAAATTATATTGGTATGGATAAGGCTTCATATATTCTTTGTTGAGGGTGTGATAGGTTTGATTCATTCATAATTCAATCAATACATATACTATGAAGAGGGATGTGTATGATTCGAGTTTCAAAAACCCACCTTTGCTACTACTGGTGGTCCACTGGTCCCTATAGCAAGGAGGAGAGGAGAGTTAACATGTCTACTGAAAACAAGCAAGAGTGCAGAGTGGCTTAAAGCTTCTTGGATTACTTGCCATCACTCCCACTTGAAGAGGCAATGGGAGAATCTTCCATTCTTTCCATTACGAATGGAACATCCGGTGGGTTGGATTGGATGGATCAACACCATTTCTGTTGTTTATTATCAAAGTTCATGGTAGGCCAATGTCTATAGAGTTGAAAATCATCATCCTTCATCCCTACCTGCAAGAGAGTAATCCTAGTTATCTGCCCGACCTTTCTTGTAGCTTTTTCTTATCTTCATTTGTTTTTGTGTTGTATCTTTTTTTTTTTAACTTAGTCTTTAAAATATCATTATTCATTAAGAAAATCACCCTTCAAGAGATGTGCAAAAGTCCCAACCCATGACTACAACAAAAATAAAGATGGGACACAAACAACTATCACAATCAGCAAAGCCATTACTATAAATACAATATATAATGTAAAACGCTGCTCAGTCATCGGGCACTCCCTACGCCCAACCGTTCCCTAATCTAACCGTATGCATAAACATCATTATTATTAGGACAATCACTCTAACAAGATAAAGAGGGGATACAAACAACTATAACAATCAGCAAAGCCATTACTATAAATAACAAATATAATGCTATACTATAATAAAACGTAACTGTAAAAAAAATAAAAAGTAAAGAGACCTGTGTCAACAAAAATCTTCATATTCATCAAATTGCGGACACGTTGGTCATGGAAAACCAAAATCCCCTCCAAAATAATAACATCAGATGCATTTACCTGCCAAAGTATGTTTTAATTAGTAAATAAAGAGCTTACTCATATGTCTAAACCTGGATCTCTCAAAAAAAGTTTAGTGAGACTACAAAATGGTAATTGTAACATTCCACAATATTTAAATCTTCAAAGAGACCTATAACTTCAGAATTAAACAATAACTGCACTATTGGATTTCTAGGTTATTCAGAGGACCAGCCTAGCCACTGTGCTGAAGGAAGTTATCAGACTGCAAACTCTACACATTTAGTAAGCTAATTTTCTTCTAGGGAAGTAGGAAGGAGACAAGGAAGCTAATCAAAAAGGTATTGAGGATAGTGTGGTCGGATTCTATAAGGACATGTGCTTAGAGAAAGTCTTGTGGTGTCCTAAACTCCGCCTTCCATTTGACTCCATCACCCCAGCTCAAAATGAGGAGTTGGAACAACCACTCCGGGAAGATGACGTTTGAGTGCTATTCAATCCATAGCAGGGAACAAGGCCCCTGGTCCTGATGGCTTCTCCATTGAATTTTACAAAGTGTGTTGGGACATTGTGGGGAGGGACTTATTAGCCGTCTTGTAGGAACTTCATGAGTCGAGGTCTTTTGATCGGGCGATCAATAATACCTTTGTGACCCTGATTCCAAAGAGGTCTGGGGCCCAGGGCCTGAAAGATTTCTGTCTGATCAGTCTAGTCAGTAGTGCTTATAAAATTTTAGCAAAAGTGTTGGCCATCCGTTTTCGAAGTGTCTTGGGATCCATTATCTCCCCAAATCAAGGCGCCTTCGTAAGAGGGAGACAAATTTTAGATAGCATTCTTATTGCAAATTAATGTGTCGATGAGCGTCTGAAATCTAACACCCCTGGCCTTGTTTGCAAGATTGACATGAAAAATGCCTATGATAATGTTAACTGGGAGTTCCTCCTCTATGTGTTGGGTAGCATGGGGTTTGGGTCTCGATGGCGTTCGTGGATATTAGCTTGTCTCCTCTGCCTCATTTTCGATCCTCCTCAATGGGAGCTTTAAAGGCTTCTTCCGTAGCTCCAAGGGGTTAAGGTAGGGGGACCTATTGTCCCCGACTTTATTCCTCATCGTGTCGGAGACCCTAAGCCGGATGTTGGCCCGTGCGAACGGGCGGTTGCTTGAAGGCTTTTCTGTCAGTTGGGAGCGACTTAGTATCTCACACCTACAATTCACAGATGACACTTTAGTGTTCTGTGGTGTCTCCTGCTCCCAACTCATCAATCTCCGATGCATCTTGAGATGTTTGAAGGCAGTGTCAGGTCTCCAAGTTAACTTGGGTAAGAGTGAAATTGTGCATGTCGAAGATATTCCCCATCTTGATCTCCTAGTTAGCTACCTAGGTTGCTTAAAAGGGTCTCTTCCCTCCTCTTACCTTGGCCTCCTGCTAGGGGCTCCTTTCAAATCCAAAGCCGTTTGGACTCCGGTTCTAGATTATTTTTCCTTAAGACTTGCAGGCTGGAAGTCCCGCCTTCTCTCCAAAGGTGGTAAGCTAACCCTTATCAAGAGTAATTTTCGTAGCCTCCCAACCTATTATCTCCCCACCCTAGCCATCCCCCGGTCCATTGCCATGTCCCTTGAGCGTCTCCGGGGTAATTTTCTTTGGCATGGGCGGGGTGACCAAGAGTATACCATATGGTAAAATGGAACCAAATTTGCAAACCTATAGTAGCAGGGAGCCTCAACATTGCTCCTCTTAGTATCATAAATAAGGCTCTATTAGGAAAATGAGTTTGGCGGTTCGGTGAGGAGCGGGAGAGTCTCTGGCAGAAGGTGATAGTGGCTAAATATGGTCTTGCATCATCTTGGTTACCCAGGGGGGTCAGAGGCCCCCACAGGGTGGATCTATGAAAAGGTATCATGGGTGTGGCTAAGTCTTTAAATCCTTTCGTTCAGTTCAAACTGGATAATGGGGTTGACATTCAGTTTTGACACGATATCTGGTGTGGCAAGTCGAGGCTTAAAGATAATTTTGGATCTATTTTTCCTCTGGCTCTCCATCAGGGGGGGCTTCTATTGTCAAGTGTGTGGAGAGATTAGGTAGCGGTATTGTCTGGTGTCCTAGGTTAAGGAGGGACCTAAATGACTGAGAAGACTCGAAGCAACAACGCTCATTTCCTTATGCGGTTGTGTGGACTAACCAGGTTCCCACGAAGGTATCCTTCTTCCTCTGGTCCACAGCATTAAATAAGGTTCTCACTACGGATCAGTTAAAGAGGCGAGGGTGGAGTTTCGCTAACCATTGCTATTTGTGCCTGAATGCGGAAGAAAATGTGAATCATTTGCTCCTGCAATGTCCGTTCGCCTATGCTCTGGGCATTTTTCTTGTCTCGGTTGGGTGTGGAGTGGGTCTTCCCGTTCTCCCTTCTGAGCTTCTTATCTAGTTGGGATTTGATAACTTTGGTGGGTGCTAAGGAAACTATCTGGACATTTTGTCCAGTGCAATCTCATAGGCTATCTGGAAAGAGAGACATGGTCGTGTATTTGACAATTTCTCTTCCTCATCTCAGCATATCATGTCACGGGAGCAGTAGTAGATTGTGGATTGTTGTTCATCTTCTCAGTTGGGTTAAGAAGTGAGGGATACCCTTCACCTGTGAGGAGGGAGTTGGTTGCTACAGTGTTACTTTGTGTTGTTCTCTCTTCTTTCCTCTGTTTTGATATTTTGCACTCTTTGTTCTTAGTTTACATCCCTATAAACTGTTGATCCATTTATTTAATATATTTGAGTTAACGATTAAAAAAAATATATGAACTTCACATATGATGCATTCCAATGAAAAAGAAAGATGTTGGTATGATGCATGGAAACTAAAAGTCAAAGCAGATTCATAGACACTAGATTTCATATATGGATGCTTGATTTATACAAGATATAAGTGCTCATTTTTTGTTTTCATGAAAACATCCAGAAAACCTAAGGCAACATTTGAAATATTACTCCTCCAGGGTTCAAGATTTCCAACAGTAATGGAAAAGTCCACAGATTAAGAAAGTCAATTTATGGTCCAAAACAGTCACCCCAGGATTAGTTCGAGAGATTCAATCATACCATGATGAAGATGGGTTATTCACTGAGTCATACTCTCTGTGTGAGACGTCATGGACAACTAATTACAATTTACAACTCTAATTGTCAATGTTGATGACATTGTGATTGTGGTAACATGTCAATTTCA
This sequence comes from Tetracentron sinense, assembly GCA_015143295.1. Classification (NCBI taxonomy): domain Eukaryota; kingdom Viridiplantae; phylum Streptophyta; class Magnoliopsida; order Trochodendrales; family Trochodendraceae; genus Tetracentron; species Tetracentron sinense. Next base: position 54,964,803 of record CM026554.1, on the reverse strand, counting down.
GACACCAAACCACCTCATTGTTCCACACCTCTAACAATCCGCCACTGACACATCCTTATCTCGGGAAAAAAGGAATAAGTTTCCAAATTCGTCCTTGATGCGTTTGGCCCAACACCATAAATCTTACCAAAAACAAACTTCTGACCCATTTCCCACCCATTTAGGAAAACCTTTCGAACCCCATCATATATGATATAACCAACTCCACCTCCTTACTATTCCAACGATTAAGCAATTCTGTCTACACCAAAATCCCCATAGCCACTTTCCCAAGAGCAGTGTATTCATTTTCCAAAACGGTCTCAGACCCAAACCCCTCTTTCTTGGGCATGCAAATACGTTTTCACTCCACCTAATGATATTATCAATATCATCCCTGGCATTCCACAAGAAATTTCATTGGAGATTTTCTAGGTGGTCTGCCACGAAAGCAGGAATGGTAAGGAGAGACAAAAGATAGGTGGTCATACCTGCAAGTATACTATTGATTAAAGTGAGCTCCCTCCTTTGAAAGAAGGACTGCTTCCACCCTACTAACCTCTTCCCTGCACAATCAATCACCAAATTCTAAGACGAAAGGGTGCTTATGGCTGGCCCCAAGCAGAAAACCCAGAGAAGATGATAGAAAGGAGGTAGTCACCCAAAACTCTCACTTTAATTTACTCTAATCTTTAGGCCTAGGCTTCAAAACAGATGAGGATGCATCTAAGAACTCAACTGATAAGGGAAACGTCTATCATAATGAGTCTATTGTTACAAAATTGAAGATGAGATACTGACAGTTCATGCCAACCTGCGTTGAAGCCCTCTACAGCAATCCCTTCTGCTTCATAGAATACCCCGTGTACCATCCTCAACATATACTCCAAGAAAAACCAATTCACAAGGTCGTGGGCCTTTTCAACATCTAGCTTCATAGAATACCCCATGTACCGTCCTCTTGTATCTCATTTTTGCTTCATAACAAATTTTCAATGTTATAGATAAAAGAAAAAAGAAACACTTGATATTCAAGTTTTAAAGACTATATCAAATGTTCAAGTGAACTTGATGGAGTCTTCAATTCAACTCTACCTATTGACTTAAAAAGAATGATTTTGAACACTAATAGGTATTACTAAAGAGTTATCACATCTTGAGTACTTAAGAGTTAAGATAAATCCCTTCAAACCAGCTCCAAGGGGAAGAAACCAAAGGAAAAGTTAAAACATGTATATAAAAAAATTCCAAGAGTAAGACTTTGAATACCTTATTTTTTTTGATTGATAATCAAGATTTATATTAAGAAAAGCTAAAAGCAAAACAGTTACAGCTAGAGGGAGTTTACAAGGAATGTAAACTCAAATAAAAACATAAAGAAAAAACGGAACTAAGAACAAACTGAGTAGATCCCACAACCTCATCTCAACTCAACAACGCTCCCACATCTTCCCCATCACGCTTAATAGAACACCATTCCATAATAAGAAGGCACAATGTCACTAAGTTGATGGACCTTTATTGATCACGATTCAGCATTTCAGCATTTTTTTTTTATATAATTTTACTGGGTAAAATGGGATCGAAGAGTCTTACTCTTGGTAAAATTCCAAGAGTAAGCCTTTGAATACCATATTACCATATTAAGAAGGCACAATGTGATTAAGTTGATGAATCTTTATTGATCACGACTCAGAATTTCAGCATGTTTTCAATTTTCTTTTTCTTTTTTTATGATTTAGCTAGGTAAAATAGGATCGAACCCACAACGACATGGTTCTGGTGCATTGTGTTGTGCCAATCAATTGAGCCATTGGCATAGCCTTTTAAAATGTCTGGTGTTGCCACCCGGTAAGCCTGTTTTTAACAAGATCACTCAAAGAAGCAAATGGGTTTTGAACCCAAGATTTGTTGACCAACTCAGACAAAGAGACACTTGTACTTCAGCATGTTACATACCTGTCGAAAACTTTCAGAACACCGCCGATGATTCTTAAAATCATAAATTGGAACATGAACAGACTGTCCACATTTGAGCTTGCCAATGCACTCTAGAAGTTGTTCAGTGTCAAAAGCATCTACAATTTAAAAAAAATACCCCGTTTAAAAAAATTTATATGGTTCTAAAAATCTTACCAAAGGCTGGTTGCACCATAAAATGAGCGAGGAGGAAAAAAATACTGTGAAGCTTAATTTTCAATCATAAATCAAGCAACAGACAAAATAATAAGCTTAGTCCATAAGATTATTACCAGGATGATCAAAATTATACTCATGGACATGTTCTGATTCTTCAGCCGTTAAACCACGGTAGAATGAATCCTATACAATAGCCGCAACATTTATTTGAGGAAAAATATTAGTAACAATTTTTTTTAATCTATAACGATGTAAATATTTGTTAAACATGAGAGATAAAATAAAAATAAGGAGATAAAAGAAGTAACAACCGAAAAAAGCAAGTCTATGCTGGCAAAGTTACATCACAATACAAGCCTATCTTAGAAACATACAGCATATTACTCCAACATGATTATGATATCAAAATAAATAAATAAAGTGTATTTCCATGTCAACTGACTCACCTAGTGCAGTAGGATCAGACCGTCTTTTTATTATCGGTAAATAGTAATTATATTAGAATAACAAAGAGAATACAAGCAGTTTACGAGTGAGTAAACTGAGAAGCAGGGGAAAAAGCAAACAAAGGAAACATAGAACATGTGATGGATACAAGGTCTAATTTCTCAAAACAACAGATCACCCACATTCGCCCCCTGGTGGCTGAGGGACACCCATTCCACGATCAAGCGCCAAATCAGAGTAAGAATTCAGGAGTTTGGAGAGGAGGAATTGTCAAAGGAGCGACTATTCCTTTCTTTCCGGATGGACCATGAGATAGCTCCAAGAAAAATAGTCCAGATAGCTACTTTGACACCCACCAGTGTCATCAATTGCCAATCCGATAACAAACTCAGAAAGGAGAGAGGGAGGTTCCAATCCACCCTAATCAGGAGAAGAAAAATCTTCATAATCCAAAAGCAACCGGACAGTGCAAGACCAAGTGATCTACTGACTCTTCCTCCATCAAGCACAAAAAACAATGGTTTGCCATACTCCACTCTTTAAGTGATCAATTGTAAGAATCTTATTTTGATCTACGGACCATAGGAAGAAAGACATCTTCGATGACACGCAAGGAGACCAAACAATCTTAGATGGAAAGGAAGGCAAAGGTAGTTGGTCAAAGGTTTGTAAAAAAGATCTCACTGAAAACCGATCATTGTTGCTTCTAGACCAAATCCTACGGTCTCTAGTCTAGATGCATAGGGGGAGGCATACAAGCGAGCCAGAAGATTTTGCAATTCCTCAACCTCCCAATCAATAAATTTTATCCTCAATCTAAGACACCAAACTAACTCACTCCCCGTTCCCTCAAAACAGTCAGCCACCGAGGCTTCTTCGTTAAGGGCGAGGAAGATTTTCCAAAATCGTCCTTAAGCCTAGACTGGCCACACCATAGATCTATCCAAAAATGAGTACCGAGTCCATCCCCAACCTTGAATCTTACGTGATGATCTAGAAAATTAGCCACTGTCATGATTCCTTTCCAAAGACCCACCCCATGCGAAAGCATCAAACAGTCTTTCAGCTGATCATTGCATCACACAACGACATTAAGCTTAGTAGTAAGTGCAATGAGATATTTCCAAGAATTAGAAAAATCAACAGTCAATGTATCACCCATAGACACAATGTGCGGATAAAGACAAATTATTGGATCCCAAACCTCAAACAAACACAAATAGAGCAATTGGTGTAGTTGCTGAAATGCATGTAACATAAAATGATCATACTACTACAAGTATCCCGGAAACGACAACTCGACAAGTGGCATCACTATTGTGTCTTCTTCCTTATTATATGTTTTGTATCAACGAGAATCCAACTGGCTGATCCATATACTAGTCTTATCTTTGAGAAAGGATGCAGTGATTCGCTCCATCATCATCTTTGTCTTTTACCTTGTTCCTGAATTTAATCCTCTATAGTTGCCTCACTAAAACCTTGACTTTCTTTGCAACTTACATTATCATTCAAGACTCTAGTGGAAGATGGTATGGCAAGTGCAATTTGTACCTCCTGAGTTGCACTGTTGCACTAAAAATAAAAGGTAGATCAAACTTACTTGGCTCTCATTTGCGGAATTCTTTTTGTCTACTAAGCATATTATTGTGACTTCAAATTCTAGTAATTTATCTTTTAATGGTTGTATATGATATGAGCCTTGGGAACTGCCTAAGCGTCAATTGTTTACATATCCCACTAGTTTGATGATAGAATCTGAGCCCTTTTTGGGTTAGGGGTTCCCATGGATTGGGACTTTGGAAGGGTATCATGGCAACTGTAGCTTGGTTGAGCCCAAGTTCAAGTTTAGAGTGGGTCTAGGATCGGAGGTGAGATTTTGGGAGGATGTATGGTGTGGAAATACTAGGCTCCATGATGGTTTTGGTCATACTTTTTTGTTAGCCACGGATAGGAAGGATAGGGAGGCAGTGGTAGGGGACTATTTTGAGAGACAGGGAGAGGGGGTGGTGTGCTGTCCGAAGTTGAGACCCGACTTAAATGATTGGGAAATTGATGAAGTGTCAATACTTTTGGCTCGCATAAGTTCTTATTCCCCATGCTCTGAGATTGGGGATTACAGGGTTTGGTCTAAAAGCAACAACAGTCGTTTTTCAATACGATCACTTTTACAATCAATTAGTCAGGTTCCCTCGGGTTTATTTCCTTATCGGATTCTATGGAATCCGGGTATTCCTTCGAATGTATCTTTCTTTCTCCGGAATGCAACATTGAATAAGATTCTCACATGAGATCACTTACAGCATAGAGGGTGAAGGATGGCTAACCGATGCTGTATGTGCCTCCAAGCGAAGAAGTCCATGGACCATTTGCTCTTGCAGTGTCCTATTGTGTTTTGTATATGAAGATATTTCCTTTCCCGCATGGGTGTGGACCTTTCACAATTTTTTATCTTGTTGGTCCTTGTTCTGTGTGGATGGTACTTGCGAGGTGATTTGATCGATTCTCCCTGTAGTCGTATCATGGATGATATGGAAAGAGAGAAACCTTAGAGTGTTTGAGGACACAACATTGCCCCCAGCTCACATCTATGCACACATTCGGTTGGTTATTTTGGAGTGGGCATGTCTTCAAAGCACGGGGGAGGAGCTAAGGTTAGTGCTGGGTTGATCTCCACATGGCAGGAGAAGTTTGGCGAGGAGGGCATGCATACTACTCTCGATTGCTTTTGAGTTTATTTGTTTGTAAGCTCTTACTTTCCATGTTTGCATGTCCCTATGTCCCTGTATCCTTGTTATTCTCATTATATATATATATATTTGCTTGATTACCAAAATAAATATTTAAAAAAAATTGAGCCCTTTGGTAATTGTTCTTGTTTATTCTTATGCATATAGAATTTACATGATACAACTCGTTCATTACATACTAAGATCCAAGATACCTAAACATTCTAGTTTAGCATAGTTTCACATCATGTTTTCTTGTACATTACATATTTACATGCCAGCTAGTTATTTGGTAGAAAGTCCCCATTCAAGTTCCATTAAGTTATAACCCCATGTTTTCTCTTTCAGTGTGCACTATTGGGTGTGACTCTGCATGCTTCATTCAGAATATGGGCAACCCCAGAAAACGAATATTGACATATTTCTTAAAGTGCGTGTTTAAGGGTCATCCACTAACTAAAAAAGGTTGATAACCCGGAAAAGTCAAAGTGTATGCAAGGAATTGTTATTTATTTAATGGTTACAACTCTTTCTAGCTCAGAACAGAGATGTCAAGTAGAGCGTTTCCCTCTAAATGATCTACATTTCCTAGCAAGGCAGCAGCTCCACTGCGAGAAAGAAAAAAAAAAACAAAATAAGAAATCATATGCTCCCTTCTATCTGAAAAAAGGCGAGCTAATAGCATCTTAAAATTTCTCTAACTAGCTTGAGGAGCTTACTTTACTTCACAGCATAAATATCTCTCAGAAGTCAAAAAAATAAAGTAAGTGAATTAAGATTCAAGACAATGAAGGAAAATTGGATAAAGATTCATAAAGGCCTTTCTTAAGCCAATAACAACGATTTAAATACCCCATTCTATTCAACATAACAAAGATGAGACGCAATAAAATTTACATACTCATTAAAATCAAATGCGTTCACTAATAAGTAATAATTTCTTCTCTAAATCAACAAATTGAGCAGGAAATCCTAGTCACCTGATTGACAAGTACAACCCGATGATCATGAAGCTGTTGAATGATCATGTCGCACACCGTCGTCTTACCGGATGCCGTACCTCCCGAAACTCCTACTCAATTCCCCCCCAAAGAACATATATAAAGAAAATGTATCACAAAAGCAGCAAAATAACCATGAAAAAAAATGGAAGAGACAGAGAACTCAAACGAATCCTCCCAGCACAAACAATCAGATGAACCAAAAAAAAGGAAATCTCGACAAAAAAAAGAACACCGATAATAGCAAAAAATAAATGAAGGAAATCGAGAGATCAAAGAATCGAAAAACAAATGAGCATGGAGAGAATGATCCAGAAGAAGTTGCAGAGAAACCTAAATGCGATAAGAGAAGATTAAGGTTTATGTATCGTTGAATTACCGATAACAAAAGGCTGTTTGAGAGCGTCAGAATCGGCTAGGGTTGAAGATGAAAGCGAAGAACGAGGAGAAGAAGAAGCGAAGAGGCTGTCGAGACGGAGACCGGAGAAGTGCGCACCAGAAGCTGCCTCCATCGCGTAATCCATCTCCGACATGGCCACTCTCTCTTTCTACTCTCCTTCCACCTTTTTAACTTCTCTAATTTTTAGATTCGGCACGCACAGCGCTTAATGCGCACGCAGCTCTGTAAAAGGAGAGGTCCCGATGCGAGAGGCACGTTCAATTTTCATTTTTGCCTTTTTTTTTTTTTTCTCCTTCTTTTCGGTTTCGGGTTATCTTTTCGGGTCCATTTAGACAGTAATATAAGAAAGAAAATGGAATATTTTGAGAGTATAAATATGACTTAGGAAGACGGTCTCTATAACTTTGAGAGTTTATTATACGTTTCTCATGTTTCCTTGTATCAGTTATTAGGCCCCATGTTAGCATTGCAGTTATCGAGATTTTTGCTATAGCTAGAGACCATCCTAACTCTTTAAATATAAGCCTATAAGGTTTGGGGGAGCTCTCATTTAAGTTAATGAGGATATCCGGCCCAGCCTAACCCTTCCAAGTACATAAATTTATTGGCTTTTTTCTTTTTCAATTCCCACAGGGTAGGTAAGGTTAAATTTGTAAGTCCATCTAACTTGAGGTTGGGCTAGAGCTTGCCCTACTTGGTCCAATCTGCCACATGCTCTACTATATAATTATTAACACATATAATAATATTTATATTTTTTTTTCTATATTATAAATATATTAGTTATATATTTTACATAGCAACATGTTGTTTTCTGGGGTACTTTATACAACACGTTAATCCTGTGTCAAAATTAAATATAAATATAATATAAAAAGCGCATTGCTAAAACACATAATAAAGAGTATATTATATATAATTTCATTACATAATAAGTTATATTATATTGTACTATTTTTTACTTAAGTAAAATATTCTACACTGCCACCTATTTAAAAATAAATAAAAACTTTGTTGTCCTACTATTTGTGTTGCTGTGTCGTCTCAAAATGAAATTAGATAAAGGAAGAAGTTTAATTTCAAGTTGACAATCAGTGGAGTTGTATGCATTCTTTTTTCCTTTTTTAGGCCCTAGCCCATTGAAGCTAGGGCTTGGTTCTTAACAAAAAAAAAACAAGGGCCTGAGATAGTAGATACATAGCTTTCAGGCCCTCAAGGGCTAAGGACGCACTCTTATACTTATAAGTGAGGGACAGGCTTGGAAGACCTGTGTCTTTCAATCTCAAATCCTTTCTTCCCCTTTGGTAGTCCTAATTTTAGTAAAAAGTATGTGGCAGTAGTAATGTAATCTACTACTTATCTATATCTACTAATATAATCTAAAGAAATAAGACTTTTCTCTTTGTTCTCCAAACTTCAATCCCTCCAATCTCATAAGTTCTATTTTAAAGATGACATGTGGCTTTTCTCTTTAATTTTCACCGTTCAAATTCGGGACCCATTATTTCATCCTAGATCTCTCTCTATCTCCACTATTGTAGACTCCTCTCGGTTTGGGACCTACTATCTAATCTTAGAGCCCTATCTATCTCTACTAATAATTGTAGAGTTCCGTCTTATCTCCAACTCTTGGGTGTATTAATTTAAGTTTAATACTAAAAAACTTATGATTTTCTTATAAGTGTTATTAAAATAATAATAAATTATTATTATAAATTTAATTAATTAATACAGATAATAATATATATCAAATAATAAAAAACTTATACTATTAAAATAAAATTTATGAAATATTCTTAAAATATATTATTTAATATTTAAATAAATAAATAGTATCATTTAATTTTAGATATTCTTAATTATTACCGTGCATCGCACAGGGTCTCTTCTAATCTACTACTATAATCTATCTATAATATAAAGAAATATGTGCCACCTAACCCCCAAGATATAAGTGACACCTAACCCTCTCTCTTTGCTCTCCAATCTTTAATTTCAAAAATCCTATGAGTTCTATTTTAAGGATGCCATGTGACTCCCTTATTAATCTCAACCTAACTCTCTCTCTCTCTCTCACATCTCCCTCTCAATTCAAAAATTATTTGAAGGATTTTAGGGGATTGTTCCCTTCAAGACTCTATCTCTAATCTTAACCATTAACTCTCTCTCTCAGGAAAAAAAAAGCTTCATCACTCACACACGTCTCCCTTAATTCGTAGAGAAATAATTTAGGGGATTGTGATAAGTGAGCAATTCGTAAAGAGATTTTAGGAGATTGTGATAAAAGGGAAAAAGAGAGATAAGAGGGGTAGAGCAAAAGAGAATCTAGAGAGATAATTTAGGGGATTGTGATAAGAGGGACATAGAAAAAATGTATAGAGATATATTGAATTTATTTTATAATTAAATCTTGAAATTTTTTATTTACAACCGTACATTGCACGGGTTTCTGCTAATATAAAAACATAAGACTTTTCTCTTTGCTCTCCAAACTTCAATCCCTCAAATTCCATAAGTTTTATTTTAGAGATGACACGTGGCATTTCTCTTTAATATCCACCATTCAAATTTGGGACCCACTATTTCATCCTAAAGCTCTCTCTATTTCAACTATTGTAGACTCCCCTCTTATCTCCAACTTTTACAGGTTTAGGACCCACTATCTCATCCTAGAGCCCTATCTATCTCCACTATTGTAGAGTTCTCACTTATCTCCAACTTTCGGTTGTTTCAATTTAAGTTTAATACTAAGAAACTTATGATTTTTCTATAAATGTTATTAAAATAATAATTAATTATTATTATAAAATTAATTAATTAATATAAATGATAATGTATATCAAATAATAATAAACTTATACTATTAAATATAAAATTTATGAAATATTCTTAAAATATATTACTTAATATTTAAATAAATAAATAATATTATTTAATTTTAGATATTCTTAATTATTATCATGCATCGCACGGGTCTCTACTAGTTATAATAAAAAGAAATAAGACTTCTCTCTGTACTCTCCAAACCTCAATCCCTCCAATCTTATAATTTATATTTTAGAGATGACATGTGGATTTTCTCTTTAATCTCCACCATTTAAGTTTGGGACCCACTATCTCATCCTAGAGCCCTCTATATCTCCACTATTGTAAAATCCTCTCTTATCTCCAACTCTTGCAGGGTTGGGATCCACTATCTCATCCTAGAGACGTTTATATTTCCACTATTGTAGAGTTCTCTCTTATTTCCAACATTTTGATATATTAATTTAAGCTTAATACTAAGAAATTTATGATTTTTTATTAAATGTTATTAAAATAATAATAAATTATTATTATAAAGTCAGTTAATTAATAAAAATTATAATGTTTATCAAATAAAAAAAATTATATTACTAAAATATATTACTTAATATTTAAATAAATAAATAATATTATTTAATTTTAGATATTCTTAAATTATTATCCGTGCATCGCACGGGGTATCTGTTAGTACTATAAAGAAATAAGACTTTCTATCTTTGCTCTCCAAACCCCAATCCCTCAAAATCTAGAAATTTTACTTTAGAGATGACATGTGACTTTTCTCTTTAATCCTCATCGTTCAAGTTTGGGACCCGCTATCTCACCCTAGAGCCCTCTCTATCTCCATTATTGTAGATTGTAGAGTCCTCTCTTATCTTTAACTCTTGCAGGTTTAGGGCCCATTATCTCATCCTAGAGCCTTTGCTATCTACACTACTGTAGAGTCCTCTTTCATCTCCAACTCTTGGGTGTATTAATTTAAGTTTAATATTAAGAAACTTACGATTTTTCATTAAATATTATTAAATAATAATAAATTATTATTATAAAATTAGTTAATAAATAAGAAACTTATGATTTTCCATTAAATGTTATTAAAATAATAATAAATTATTATTATTATAAAATTAGTTAATTAATAAGAAACTTACGATATTCTATTAAATGTTATTAAAATGATAATAAATTATTATTATAAAATTAGTCAATTAATAAAAATAATAATGTCTATCAAATAATAAAAAAAATTATATTATTAAAAAAAACTTAGATTATTAACAATAAAATTTATTAATTATTATTTTCCTATTTTACTTAATATTTAAATAAATAAATAATATTATTTAATATTAGATATTCTGAAATTATTACCGTGCATCACCCGGGGTCTCTACTAGTTATGGAGAAAATCATAAAGATTATTATTTTATTTTAATTTTCTTGATGAGCGAAAGGAGCCTGTGAGCTGCTTCTACTCGATCTTGTGGGATTCTTTGGAGTCCATCCTGTGTGCCAAGCACGATATTGAGTGCCCCAACGACATTGCGCCATGTATGGCAATTGTGGGTGTATCAGTGATTGTCATACAATGAGAACATTTAAAAAATAAATAAAATAAGGCGCTTCACCTAAATGGCAATGTTTTGTATTTTTATTATTTAGAAGGGCATATTTTTGATATATTTATTAGATAGAGCATCATTTCTATTTTTATTATTAGAAAGGGCATGCATTTGACATATTTACCCTTAAGCTATGCATATAAACACCAAAAACTATAAGGGTAAAATTGGAATGCATACTTTTTTTGGTATGTTTTTTTCAAATCATGTCTGAAGCAAGGATATTTTTTGTTTAGGGTGACAAAACGCTACTTAACTCAAAAAAAAATAAAAATTTAGGGGCCGTTTGGATACACGTCTGTTTTTATGTTTTTATTTTTTGTTTTTAAAACTTGAAAACGATTTTTTGTTTTCAAATTTTTTAAGTAGGAAACACGTTTGGTATTACTAACTATTACTTATTTTTTAAAAAGAAAAACAAAAAAACATGTTTGATAAATATGATTAAATAATTTCAATTCATGGTGGTGGTAGTGGTGAGTGGTGAGGGGTGGCGGTGGGTGTAGTGTGGTGGTGAGTGGTAGTGGTGGTGAAGGTGGTGGTGGGTGGTGAGTAGTTGTGTAGTGGTGGTGGTGGTAGTATTGTAGTGGTTATTGTGTATGAGTGGTGGTGATGGTGGGTCCGTGTTTTCTATTTTTGTTTTTTGTTTTCAAAATTAGAGATAGTAGAAAATTTTTATTACCTTGATTTTTAAAAAATTGTTACTAATTTTTTATAATAGCAAAAACATGTTTTGTGTAAAAAATTTCAAATTTTTATTTTTAAAAAATAAAAAATAGAAAACAGAAGTACGACCAAATGAGGCCTTATAATTCTATGTTTCATTTGCACACACAAAAGGGACTTAATTCTTTGTATGCTAACATACCCATCTTTGGTTAGTTCCCTACATCATATTGCTAAATTAGCACCAAGGCTACACTCACAAGTCACAACACTATCCAATCCAATATTACACACTGTTTGGACACCAGGTTTATGCTCTACGATACTGTGTGTTGGGATATAAGATAATGTGGTATTTGAGACTGGGTAGAAAAGCTCATATGTCAAGAATGTAGGCCAGTTGTCACTATTATAGTTATGAACGGGCGAGTTCATCGTCTATAATACACACTCTCAAAATTTGCAAATCTGTTAAGAGGAACTTGTACAAAATGTTCTGCATGAGATGGAATCACAGCTTATCGCAATTTAACTTAGGGAGAGTTCAATGGAACCCACATGCCAAACACACGTCTTCTATAACCTACATTAACCTTAACTATGGTTAAGATTTCTTAATTCTTAGGATTCAATAATCTAATCTTGATTTTTAGAAGCAATATATTTAAAAAAATTAACCTTAGGATTAATAAATTTTGACCCTGATATTAAATTTTGTAAGAAAAAGGTCTTAATTCTAAAAATAAGGTTAGATTGTTGAACCCTAAGGATAAGTAAACTTTAATCAAGATTAATAAAGATTAAAAAAGACGCGTGTTAACTCGTGGGTGCGAATTCAATCACGATTGGCTGTGATTCGATCTTGATCTCGATCTGCATGGGTCCACAAGCGATAACATGGTGACAACAAGGTGTTTTGAGGAAAACAAATTAAGAAATATATTTTTTGTCTCTTTACCTTTTTCTTTCTACAAGGATAGGTGCCACGTCACTGCCACCATGTGATCAGTGCTGTGGTCGGGAGATTTTTTATTTTTTTTATTTTTTGGTGGGCATGGTCGGGAGATTTAACTCCTTTACATTAGGTGAGTGGAGATACCCTTCTCTCTCTCTTTTAGCAAGTGGGGGTGCTTTTGTGACTGAATAGTAATAATTGTAGTTAATTCTATTGACCAGGGTCAAGGATTTGGGCCCTGCACCCTCATTGGATATTCATTGATCTTCTTTTCCTTGGGATTCCCATTAACAAAGGCTACTGGCCCTACTTTCATCCCAAAACCAAATAGTTGTTAAAGCATGAACTCCATTTCATTGGGATTCCCATTAACAAGAGGCTACTAGCCCTACTTTCATCCCAAAACCAAATAGTTGTGAAAACATGAACTCGTGTGTTGATTTTTGAATGAAAGCAATGACTAAGTGTTAATTGTTAGCTGAGACTGAGAGTAGAGAAAGACCCTCTTATTTCACAATAATCCCACTAAAGCATGAGATCCAAGAGATACCCATTGGTATTCAAGGTCCTAATTTTTAGATTGGGAATCTGTGATTTGCATAAGTTAAGGCAATGCCTATCCGAAAGAAGATTATCAACAATTTGGATTAGCAACTTGTAATGTGCTCATTCTGCCCCGCGGTATAACATGCAAAACTAGAGGCAGAACAGTATTGAACTACCTTTGGCTTTGAGCTTCAAAATACTTGAACCACTTTTCAGATGTATATCTGAAGTCAGGTGATAAGCAAGAACCGCAGTTATTGAGCTTCTAAAAACTTGCACCACGTTTCAGATGTATATCTGCAGTCAGGTGATAAACAAGAACTGCAGTTCAAGAGAAAACATACACACATACTTCTTTATATGTAGTTGAACTGTCCTATTACATTACAAAGGATATTTGAAGTCTTTTTACAGAGAAAGTACCGATCAGCAAAGATACAACTTCACCTAGAGATCGATCGAGATTATAATAACTTCCATGGAGATTATCAAATAGAAAATCTTCTCCTTTCCTGCTCTTTACATGCCATGGGATCTGAGTATTTCCCATGTACTTATACAAAAAGATGATATCATGGATCTTTATGAAGCTCTGCCAAAAGGAAATACAACTTGGGAATTTGTAAACTCGGGGATCCAAGATTCTGGCCTCTTCAATTTATACTGAACAAGAAGTAAATCCTTTTTACCAAGGTTGAAAGATAAATCAACTTTGGTTAGTCTCCGTCATTGCAGGCTGGGGTCATCCTTTTCTTCCTCTCGTTAAAGTTACAGCTTGGAACCAAACTTGGAAGGCAACACTGTGTAGTCCTGGCTGTTTTTTCTTTCATAGGTTTGCAATCTCCATTCGGAGTTCTCTCACTGCTGCAGACAGAGTTTACTCCAGACACATACGGGGTTCCATTTGTAGATTTCGGAGGGAGGTCAAGGATGGTTGGCTTAGGTTCCAGGTTTCCATTGGCTATATTTTGGGTACCTGCAATAGTTTGATCATCAACTTGATCACTCCCAAAGCTCTCTCGAAACAGTTCAGCTAGTTTCTTTTTCTTATCGGTAGGAGAGGGTTCAGGTATGGACTCGGAAGTCCTGTCCATGAAAAAAGATTTATTAAGTTGAGGGGTTCCTATGAAGCTGCTCTTATGGATTGGAGTATTGCCATGAGATGGGGTAAAATCTGCAAAAAGGACGAGAAGTTAATCACAACAACCGGATGATGTTGAAAGAAAAGGCAAAAAGGTAAAGGAAACATGGAAGTAATTTGTCTGATGGATGCAAAGCTTTTACATCCTGCATTCCATTCCATACAGTTGAGCCAACCATAAGTGGAAGTTATTTCTATCCAATGATTCCGGAAAAAATTCATGTCCTGGAAAGTTGTGATCATTGGCTGGCGTCCCGGGTTTGCTCTCTGTGGTTGTGTGTTCAACTCCCACTCCTTGACTTACCTTGGTATCCGTAGGGAAAATTTTGAGTGGGTTGGTGCGGATACCCAAAGGGACTAGTTCTTGGCTCGAAGGCTTTGGGACACCCTCCATTACCAAAAAAAACACCATCTAAGTTTTAGCTCCCGGTTATACAGTTAAAATGATCTGACATGAAATTTCAGGTAATGACCCGTTAAGGAGGTGACCTCCTAAATTGATGTTCAGGAAGAACAATTGCAGAGCATGCAAATTAGGACATAAAATCTGTCTTTGTTGCAGTCACCCTGAGAAAATATATCATACTTAATTGCAAGACGAAAAAGAACAAAAAATATTATATCTTGCTACAGCCAATGACAGGTGATCTTACCACCATTGACACTGAAGAAATCATCTTCACAGTCTGATTCTAACCAGGGATGGGAATCGAAAAAGGTCTCCTCCTTACTACCTGCAAAGAAAACAGACATACTTCAAATTGAAGTACCACACAGGCTCAGAGAGCAAGTCCAGATTAACAAAAATATTAAGATGATGCTGTAAAACACATTTATCTAGTAGAGGGACTGGTTTGGTGAACCTATTGGAGATCCCAATCTTAGGTGGGAACTAATTTCCTGAAAATGTTTTCCAAAATATGGATCTGGAATTGTTTCCCAATAATTTTGCGTAACAAAACCACTAAATTCCCAGTGTTGTTAAAATTTTCATATTTCAAGCACAAATGATGGTGGTTATAGTGTGTAAACACAAACAGGACTCAGTATGCAGTTGGTCAGGACTCAGCACAAGCGGTCATGCTAAGGGGATATCAAATATCAGTAAATTAATGCAATCAAATGTTCATAACTTTCTTGTCTAATGCATTCATTCAGAAGGTTGAAAATCATCAGCACTCTGTCTAGAAATAGTACTAAAGGACGTGATCATCCACCAAGATGATCTTTTCAACTAAGAGATGTACACTTAAACCACAAAAAAAGTGGGTTGTGACATCCCACATGCATGTCACGATTCCTGATATTCCAAATACAAATCATAATTACTGTCAGGTTTCATCTTCTTTGGTGTTTCTCCAATGTTTCCTGACATCATGGACCCATTTCACATTATCTGCACTTTATCTTATTTAGAGTTTGTTTCCCTCGTTTTTCCCCCATGACAATTCTTTCATTTCCCAGTCTTGCAAGGGTGATGGTCCCTTCATACCCACCCTTGCAAGTGCTACCTTCATCTTCCAGCCTTACAAGTGTGGTCCCTTCCTCCCCAGCTTTGCAAGTGTGGTATGGAGTAATAAAACATGTACTGCATGGTCTTATTTGATTCCCGTGTTTGTACTATGTACCCCAGAACACGAAACAATCAAGGGGGAGGAAATTGCTGGCCACGACAGAGGAAAAGAATTTACAAAAAAAAAATCAGTCTTTATTTCTCGAGTTAGACTCAGCCAAGCTATTGAAAATCAGCCTGCTTTAAAGTAACAAAAAACCCAATTCCATTAACCTGGAGCTTGGACTTTGTGCTCGGCATCAACAAGTTTAGTGTTTATTAATTTAACACCACAATCAATATAGAAGAGAGGAATATATGT
This sequence comes from Tetracentron sinense, assembly GCA_015143295.1. Classification (NCBI taxonomy): domain Eukaryota; kingdom Viridiplantae; phylum Streptophyta; class Magnoliopsida; order Trochodendrales; family Trochodendraceae; genus Tetracentron; species Tetracentron sinense. The sequence continues at coordinate 54,948,499 of CM026554.1, read as the reverse complement.
AGGAAAGAAACAATTGCCTGTTGCGCATCAATATTCCGAAGACAGAATCAAATCCAAAGAGCAACATATTTGGGAGGAAAAAAAATCAGATATATTTAACGGCATTTCTACATACGTATGGATATCCAGATTGTTCATACTTCATAATTAGATTCTTAGAAAGAACCATTACCTGCAACAGAACAATTTCATCAACAATTATGAGTTATGAAACACTAAACAATTCCATTCTCTAGTGAAACATGTAATTTTTGTGCGATATAATTTGAATTGTGAATGATTATCTATGAGAATCATGTCAACCATATATTTCGAATCTTCAATCATTTTCTGAGATAGTCCAATTGAAAATTTGAAGTCCAAGTCAAAAAACCATATGATCTTTAACATATATAAGCATTACACTTCACACCATCCAGGATTCCTGTTGTAACTGATCAGTGATCTGGGATGTTGCCTGCACTCCCTCGGAATTGAAGAGAAACAGCCTACTAGAGGCAATTACAGTGTGCGTATATACATATATAAATAAAGTAACAAAAAAATATTAATTAAGCAAAAAAAAGGCAAAAAACATTTCAAAACATTTTTGAGAAGCAAAACACCAGGAAACTAGGTTCAAAAATTCAGTTTATCTCAAAAATCTATTCTTTAAAAAGTTTCTGGTACCCAAACCCGATACCCATCTCGTGGATCTCTTGAAATAACTAGAGACAATAACGAAATCAGTAAAGGCTATTGTATTAATCCAAGAGGCAGTTACAGAACTCTTTACAAATCTAAAAGTAAACATGAAAATAATTAGGAAGTACCCAAGTCGCAATCATCACTGTGCATAGAGAAATAGAGCAAAAAATTACAAAATTAGCAGAAACCCATCTGATTTTTTGGATCAAACTATTCCAATAAATTCACACTTAAAATCAAAACTACCAAAATTAGGATCTTACCGAAGTCGTGGAAGCTGATCTCTGGGCACGTTGGCGACGACTGAGACTTGAAACCGGGTTCAACGATCGGGTGTTCGCTGTTGACGGGTTTTTCCTTGGTGGGCGAAGGAATTAATAGCTTGTCCGTCTTAGAATTGATCGACCATTTAAATCTCATGGCAGAATCAGGATTTTTGTGGACTGAAACACAAGAACCCATGTCTATGAGAATATCTTTTACATCACAGAGCTACAAAACCTATCTGTTTTCTGCAACGCTTGGGGAGAGTTAGAGAGAGAGAGAGAGAGAGAGGGTAAAAGGAGGAGAAAGTGGAGACAGAGCAGGGTATTTTTGGCTTTATGCTAAAGGAGTAGAAAATTCCTTGAAAGAAATCTCAGAAGTGTGGAGATTGACCTTGAAAGCGAAGTTAAGCTATTTACAGGCGTGGGTCCTTAGAAAAAATTAGGGTTTTTTTCCCCGCAAAAAACCACCTTTTGGGGCTGCGCCATTTTCATGTGCTGTGCTTTGGCAGAGCTTCTGTTGGTAAAACAGAGCTGTGGAACTTTTGCGTCATGTTTTGGCGTCTATTTAATGCGCCCTTGTTTTTCCCTGGAAATGTTTAAGTGACCTCATTAGTCCGCGTCCACTCTTTAGGGTTCATTCATCGAATCTTGATTTAAAAATAAAAATTTAAAAAAAAACCCTCTATTATTTTTATCGATTGAAACAACTTATTATATATTTTTCGGAAAATTAAAAAAAAACGTATTTTTTTTAAATAATGCTTACTTTTGTTTTTAATACACTGGAGTAAAAAAAGGGTTTGTGAAGGTTAACTTTCACATGTCTTATAAAACATTCTCAGAGTGGACTTTGGATGGGATCTTCTTCAGTTGTAGCTGGAAGGCCCTGGCTTGTCTCTGGCGAAGCCAAGGGCTTGTCTCGGGGTTCCATAGAATAGAGGATAAGTGGTGGAAACATGGCCTATGATTTTGATTTCTTCGCATACAAAATGAACATGTGGTGATAAGTGTGTGAGAATAAGGGGAAGAGATATCGAATGGGAGAGAAGTCAAAAATCATAAGGAGAAAATAAATGACTTCTCCCTATTTTTCTACCAGCTACCGCATAATGTATAAACCCCTAGAGCCCTTTCTGGCTTCGCTAGAGACAATCCGAAGCCTAGCTGGAAGCGCTACATAACCCAATTGCGTGTAAAGTATCTTAAGGCGGTGCACAAAATTTTGGGATGCCTGCAAGTAAGGTACGTGCCTGGCTTTTGTTGGTGTTGGCGGTCTCGGGCCCAATGGTGTTTTTGTATGCATGATGTGGAAGGCGTTTGGTTAAAAAAATCGAGTGGGTCCCCAATTCCCATACACCCGATAAGAACAAGTGTGGTCATCCGAACATATTTTTGTGACTGGCTAGGTCGAATGTGGTGAAAAAATTCAACCCAATTGGACAACCGAAATATCTCTTTTGTTTTGTTTTTAATTTTTGTTTTCGTTTTTGTTTTTTTAAGAAACCAAATATCTTTAAAGGAGCTATTTTTTTTTGTTGGCGCAAATGGGTAGCTGATTAATGATTTTTAAAATTTTTATTTATGTGGGTCCAAATTTTTATATATTATATGCGGTTCTATCAACTGATTAGGTCGATTTTAGTTTAGTGGGATCCAAGTCCTTAATTTATCTATAGACTTATAGTAATCTCTTCCCAGTAGGAAAAACTATCGAGGGATATGTAAACAAGACAGTGGTGGATGTAAAACGTTCAAGTTGATCAATCCACAATGATGGAAATGCTGTAGAAATTGTTCTTTAACAGTTGAACTTGGATATATAGTTGAGACAGATTTGTTTATTAATTGTATTTAATGTGAAACTGAGTTTCTTTTTGGAATTAGAATTTGCAAACCCGCACAGGTAGCTCTGACGCAAGGTGTCGGTTTGCTCTATAACATTGTGTGTTTGACTCCTCTCTAGCTATGCGGGCGATTGTGTGCACAAGAATTAGTCATTCCTTATCAAGGTTTGGATGCCCTTTATTACTAAATTTTTTTTAGAATTTGTAAAAATTTATTTTTGATTATAGGATTTAGACTATAAATAGTATTAGAAGTCATGCTTATTACATAACTAAGAATAGGACTAGATTTAATGTTTATTGAATGCTTGACGATTGAGGGAGCTAAGAGAGAGCTGGGATAGCTCTTGAAATTCATAGAAACGAAATGTTAGTCCTAATTGCAGACTTTCAAACTCTCACTATAAATGTGACAACTACCGTTGCCAGCTCTCTTGTTACCTTGAGAATTGATTCAAACCACAATTTCCTCTTTTTAAAATTTTTGTTTTTAACCTAATGAAAGGAAGCAATGCCAGTTGTTTTACCTACAATGATAGTTTGGAAATAATTTGACTATGCTAGTACTCCTTTATAGAGAAATATTGGGTGGCACTCTGGGACAAGAAAATTGTGACTCAAAAGAGTAGAGGCTCACGATAATCTCAATGGCATGGGTAGAAAAGGAGACTCTATTTGAGAACGAAATTTCTTCTATCATGTAATTTTTGTAGAGTACAAGCCCTTGGATTGTCTTTAGTTACTTGTTGAGTTAGTCACCCATGTGTAAAGATATAAATCTCGTGTTTTGATTGTGTTCTTTGTATCTAATTTTTTTTCTTATTCTTGACATTGTCATCCCACACAATACTTCAATTTTTAAACAACTATATGGTAGATGAAGTATAAATATTAGTCATGCCATAATTTAGGATACTCAAAGAAAAACATGAACAAAATAAAGACATAAAGAACACATAATAACAACACAAGATTTATGTAGTTCATTACGTGATTGACTATTTCATGATAAGACTTTTGGTTCGCCGAGTAAGTGACTACAACCTTGGACAAAAGACAATCCAAAAACTTTCAATATGCAATATGTACAACGGTACATTTCGCTCTCAAATGCATAGAGTCCACCCTCTTTGAAAGTCACTTGAATTATCGGGATCACAAATCTGATCTCCTAAGAGAAAAGCTACACTTCTTGACAGCCTCCGCCTCTCTTGATAGTCACCTGTTCTTATTAATAGTTATTCAAGTCCCCCATGAGGCACTTGCTCTCCCTAAGACTATTGCTCACTTGCATAGAATATTACTCACTTTCGTATCTTTAACCAGACAATAATCCTCCACCCAAAACAGGCTTAGAACCTTAAATCAGTTTACATGCTTAACAAAAGGGTCTTGACACCATTCCCCAAACTCTTTTTAAAAGTCAGATCCTTTAATACCATATCAATCCTTACTCTAATTCGTGAAATAAAAAATAATGTCAGGAATCAGGATGAAGGACAGAGTTGAAGACTTCCAAATAGAACATTTATCCAACACTAGTAATTATGTCAAGACTGGGGATTCTCTTAAGTTTTAACGGTTAGACCAGTTATAAACCTAGGAATGACATATGTCATTGCTATTAGTGTACCATTAGTGGTTTGAGACTTAAGTATTGCCGTTAATTTTGATGGAAACGGGACAAATGTTATCTCCAGGTTATAACCAATCTCTTTAGTCTTTTCAAACCAAAAGAAATAATTTTTCACGCATGTATGATTACATAAGACTTGGACAAGCATTATCTATTGCGAGATGGGAAAGGAAAATAATATTTGAATGGGTATGTTAATTCAATTGGTAGTGTCAATGAATCACCCTATAGGTGATTGAAGGCCATCAACCAACAATATGAATCAATGGACATGTGAAGGCCGTAGAAATTGATGATTGAGTAGACTTCTTGTATAGTTATATGTTTTTCAATTCCTCAAGAGAAGGGCATGATAATTTATTTTCTACTCCATTTTCTTCTATTTTTATGCGTTTTCCTTTAGTTGAGGATTACTACTTAATAAAAATCAATAGGTTTCCTGTATTTGGGAGAGGAAAATGTTCACCTCGTCGGCCCGAGAGGTGAATTACCGTCCCGCCCCCTTTTTTGGTATGTGTCTCATTTTTTTACCCTCTTTAACTGTGGTTAAGATTCATTAACCTAAAGTATCTAACCTTATTTTTTAGAAAAAAAATAAATCACGAATATTAAACCTGTTAACCATAGTTCAAAGGGGCTTTGTGAGGACAAGGAGGAATAGTCCCCTCCTCGCCCGAGGAGGAGACTATTGCTCATTGGGAAATCAGTGTGAATAGCATATGTAAAGTCGTCAATAAGACAAACCAAGGTTAAAAGATGTCTCAGTCCAAGAAGTTCCAAGCGTTAAAAGCCATGAAAAGACGAAGACAAGTTATTGATCATGTGCCATATATGTGCCTAAGAATAGTAAGTAACTTAGATGACATCTACCATAATAAGACTTGACCTAGACAATGTCCGATATATCCTAGGTAGTTAGAAAAAAGCCAATATAATTAAAAATCAATTTCTCAGCGTTTTTCATGTTCTTGGTTCGAACTATGGAATTGGTGTTCGAACAACACAACAAAATTTGTATGTGAGAAAATTCTAGAGACTTGGGTTATGGGGTGGTTTGAACCACCCCATACGGTGTTCGAACGACCAAGGGGTGGTTCGAATCACCTTGCGAGAAATATTGAAATTTTAACTTCTATTATTCTCATCTTGGTTTGCCATTTTATACCATTGTTCTTTAACACAATTTAGGGTTTTTGAGATCGAGAAAAGAGACTCCCAAAGTTTTTATAAGGTTCCCCAAATGTGAATGATTTATTCATTTAAGCTCTCTCATATTTTAGATTAGAGTGCAAGTTCTTCATCGAAAATTCTTTTGGCTTGCTTTATTGATTCTCATCGTTCATAAGATTACTCTAGGTCTGTGTTTAAACTGAATTAAACCCCTCAAATTCTTTGTGAGTGTCAACTTGGTTGACACGTGCCAAAGCCTTCATTAAATGAGATCGGTCCCTGTAGCGAATCGTGGTTGTTATGGTCGGAGAAATCTGGAACTGCCTTGGCGGAGATCGATCGAGAGATCGTGGTTGCAGAGTTCTAAGAGGAGCACAATCAGCTGCTAGTTGATCACGTTTATTTGCGAGCGCGTGGTTGCTTATTGAGGTGTTGATGACAGGTTACTGATGATCGTTGTGTCGAGTCCGGTTGAGTATACATAGTTAAAGTCTGTAAGTATTTGTTGTTTTTACTCTTAGTTAAATCTCTTTCATCTAGACGAGGTCTCATTGTTTTTCCCGAAAGAGTTTTTCACATAAAAATCTTGGTGTTGTGGTTTGTGTGTTTGATTAGTTGTTTACCGTTTCTGCAAATTTAATTGATAACATTAAAATTGGTAGACATACCTTAGAAAACTTATTCACCCCTCTCTCTAGGTATTGTTGATCCATAAAATGGGTAATTTCAGCACATCTAGGTATTGTTGATCCATGAAAAGGCTAATTTCAGCACATTAACACTGCATTCTTAATGCCAGCTTGTTGAGTTGGTAAGTCATTAGGTGTCATAAATCACATTGTAGGTTCAAAATCCATCCTTACCTCTAAGGAGCAAGTTGGCATCACTCTCGGGAATAATTCTTTATTCTCCAGGAATAAAATCTCAAGAATTGTGTTTGGCTGGTACAAAATTCAAAACGATTTCAAAAAATGTTCTCATTTTGGAATAAGAATTGATGTATAAATTTGTTTCACTTTTTAGAACTATTTCTCACGAAGAATAAAAACACTCTCTTACATGAGATTTTTATTTTATTTTATTATATATTTATTTTGGTTCCATCCAAACGCGGTTATGTTATTTCTGTTATTTTAGAACAGATCTGGCTTACTGTTGCGAAATGGGTTCTTAGTATAGAATTGATCTTCAGAATAGGTGAATTGCTAGATTTTATGCCAATCAGACACTTATTAACCATCACACTACCTATCTTAAACAAGATCACTACATCTTACATTGAGTGAGTTAAACCCATATCTAACCATATGCTTAGTGCTTTATTTGTGGGTGAGTTAAACCCAGATCACAATTAAATCTGACCAAATGATCAGCACTTTTTTTTTTTTGGTAATTGGCGACAAACCTAAGGTCGGTGTAGGTCCAAGTCCTTTATGTTATTGCGCTACATCTTACATTGAGTGAGTTAAGACCCATATCACAGACTTCACAGTTAAATCTGACCGAATGCATAGAGCTTTATTTGTAAATGGCGACAAACCTAAGATCGGTGCAGCCGTGCTGGTCCAAGTCTTTTATGTTCTTTAGTGATTTTTATTAATAATAATAACATTTGTTGGAGCTTACGAGAGATTAAGTAGACCATTTGTGTACCCTAAACGAGTAGTTAGAATTCTTCAGAAAATGGCTAATGGCTCTGTCATCTGGAGGATATGTCGGGTTTAGCTTTTCGGCAAAGGAAAAAGTTAAAAACCAAGGCAAGTTATAAAGGAAATTGGAATTGCATATACTAAAAATTATAATGAAGAAAAATCAGGAAATTAAAGAACTTGAACAATCTATCTTATTTGGAGAAATGGAGGGCCCCAATTATTTGAATTAAAAAAAAAAAATTGGAGGGCTAAGGGCGGAGCCATGATTCTCTTGCAAGGAAGGGCTAACAATGGGGGTTTGGGGGCATAGCCCTCATTTTTTTATTTTTTTGAAGGCCAAGTTCATTGGCCATAGAGACCTCATACCCCGGTTCAGCACCTCTCCCAGGCTACGTCCTTATAAGTACTATTAGGATTTTTTTTTTCAAAAGTTTAGGAAGAGCTTCAACACTTGGGCCCATGTGGCTCTGCCCCTATGGAGGGCCACGTCATTAAGATAATCTTAATCCTACGTTGAAGAAGGAACAGGTACTATTTCAGCCAAGTTGATTTTAGGTGCATTTTGCATAGCTAGGCATTGTATTAATCCGAATAAAATCTGATCCATTAGTCAGTCTCATACCCGTTTAGTGTTAACTAATAGTAAACGCTAAAAATGAGTAAAGGAAGGCCTATTTTTTTTTTCATAGAAAAGAAAAGTCGTTTAATACAATACAAATATTTTCCGGGGAAAAAAGTTTAAGGGATAGTTGTTTTTGAAGGATCATTCATTGTATTTTAAGAGATGGTAGAAAAAGTCAAAGCTTTATTATAATTTTGACCAAGAAATATACGAATACAGAATTATTCATTAGATGTTACCCGGCTAGGCCATAAAATCGTGGTAGGTCTACATAAAATACACATGGTTTATGGGGTCCACCAGTCCCCACAAAAAGTGATTATTGCTTTCAAGTGAGATCACGTTATCATTCAGTCAGATTCCAAGCGAATGGTCGATATGCTCACTCAACCCAACCAGCCTATTCCTTGGGAAATTTTTACAGTAATGGAGGATATCACTCGTTTGAGAGTTAAGATTCCTCATATATTCTTTCAGTTTGTTAACCGAGTTGAAAATGAGGAGGCTCATGGCCAGGCTCAATTAGCTTTACAATCTAGTATTCGGTCCTATTCGTCTGAGAATGGTGGGGTTGCAGTGGCTCCTGGTTTGAACCATGTAATGAACGATTCCTAGTAATAAATATTTCTTTTCTTCAAAAAAAAAAAAAAAAAAAAAAAAAAAGAATAAAATTTTATTAAGAATATGTAAAAATTAAACTGTGTTGATGATTCCTCTCAACGAATCTAATTGTTGTCTGTAGCGTTACGTGTCGGGAATGAAACAAACCTATATGACCTAACCTTGTCATGTCTTCATCAGGTGGTTGGGTCTCATTTTCACGGGGTCTACTCTAACACGTAATTAACAGATGGGTAACAGTAATGACTAAAACAAAATCGGTAACGCTTTCGTCGCCTACAGGGTGCCATAGGATCTCTTGGCCCACTAAGAGATTAATAAGCCAATAGGGATAAGTCCCACCCATTTGCTCCCGGAGCAATTGAATTCTCTTGAATTCAATTGCATATGTGTCACATGTGCATTGGAAGAGAAAAAATTTAAAATTTAAAATTTAAATTTTCTATCTGTTTTTTTTCCTCCAATCCACCACTGACACATATGCAATTAATCCCCTTGAAGTCAATTGCAATTGGCTATGATCTGATCACTTGCTCCCTCTAGGGTTTGCTTTCATGTACAGGGTGTCCTTTTCTCAATTCCATATTATATCTTATCTGCCACTGAGGCCTTTGGATTCTTTTTTGATCATTCAACATTTATTCCTTTATTCTAGTTATTTTCCTTTTATCTCTGTACTTTGCACCAACCAACTATCATGCCTATAGCTCTAAGATCTGACGGCAAGGTGTGAATGGTGAACCTAAGGGGATCGGGATTTGGTCTGGCCCACTCACAACCCTTTAAGGAAATTTTAACTCTTGTAATTAATTTTTTTAAATATGTTCTTTTTTCTAAGAACTAAGGTTATATGGTTGAACCCTAAAGGTTAATAAATCTTAACAACAATTAAAGTGTCAAGATGGACACATGTTTACCTGTGGGACGGAGGCCAGACCGAAATCCATTCCCAACAAGACTGCCAAACTAATTGTAGATAAATGATGTCATATATTAGATGAAGAGCAATAGTTCTCTCCTGCCACTTTTCATTCCCTTTTTTAGTTGCTAAGTATTTTTTAGAATTTGGGGTTAGTTTTTGTTTATTGTGGCTAGTATTTTTAATCATGATTTTTTTTTATAAAATCAAAGTTAAGAATATGGATGATCATGGTTAAAGGGAGTTAAAAAAAGGAAAGCCAACACTACTCTTTGGCTTTTTCTACTTTCAGCTTCAACCAATCAAGTGCCCCCAAAGCAACCAGTTAAATACTTTTTAACGTTAAAGCCTCAACCGGTTAAAGCATCAATCAAATGTTTCAAAAGCAACCGATTAAATCACTTCTTAACGTTAAAATCCAAGCAAGTTAAAACATTTTTTAACATTCGACTTCAAACAAAGGACACGACTCGATCAGAATGAATGCTTGCAATTTCTTTGTCATTAACTACTAGAGAAACACATCATGGGCTTGTCCCAGTAGTTGTGTATCTCTTTTTGGGGAGTTGCGACTCTTGTTTGAGTCTTTGGTGTAGTTGTTGACGCCACCATGAGTGCTAACCCTACAGACCTCCTAACCACTAACCTAAGTTGATAAATGATTAGGACCAACCAAAGAAAAAAACTACTAGAGATATGTCTTTGGACAAATAAGGACCTACCGTCACTTTTTGCCAAGGGGTTTACTATTTTCATTTGATATAAGGAAACATTCCCACTTATGTGGTTTCCTTTTAAATGACAATATTAACCAACTATATAAGATGGAGTTATTTTTGACATTTCAAGTGAAAATAATAACCCCTTAACATAACATGAAGACACATCCTTATTTGTTCAAATCCTTATAAAAAATAATTATCTTAAAGTAATTATTTTAAATAAGACATGTTTATGTCGTTTAAAGATAAGTAGAATTTTAATATGTAATTAACCCCAAAACAAAAAGGCTCAAGGTATGCATAAGAGTTTATCGAGCCAAGTTGTGGGATGTTCAGGCATGTTTATTAAGTAAACGAGCTCAAAAATCAAGCTCAAGCTTGAACTTGACTTGTTTATTAAATAAATGAGCTCGAGCTTTAACACACGAGCTCTAGCCAAGCTCGAGCAGTTCGTGAGCAGCTTGATTCATTAGATATAGCTATTTAAGTTTAAATTTTACTTTATTATCCTCGTACAGGTAAAAAAATTATGATGTTAGCTAAGAAAAATTTCATAATTGTATAAATGATATTCTTATTATGTAAAACACCATATATATTATTAATATTTACTATAATATAATAAAAAATACTTAATATTAGAATTTAAATGAAGTATATTTAGATATTTTAGTAAGTTAATTATATATAATCGATCCGAGTTTTTAACGAGCCGAGTAAGGATGTGTTTAAGTTTGGTTTGTTAACTAAACGAGCTCGAAAATCAAGTTTGATATTGACTTGTTTACTAAATAAACGAATGAACTCGAGTTTTTAACGAGCCAAGCTCAAGCTATTCACGAGCACCTTTTTTAGGATAATCGCCCCTAGGTATGTAGTCGTGTTCGCGCACCATATGCATGTTTGCGTAGCATTTTTTTTTTGGTGCGTGCTAGCAGTCGGTATTGTAAATTTGCAACTATAAGAATCACATGATGTTGGCTGGCAATCATCCAATCAGGTTGATTAATACCTTTGGATTGGCCAACACGTTTGAATGGTTTCTCAAATCCTTGCATTATCATCATAGGTCAAGTTAGGTCCAAAACACTAAACCTAGTATGCCGGAGACCATAAGGTTGGTAGTAGGGTTGTACTCAGGCTAAGCTGACTCGTTGACTCAACTCAGCTTGGCTCGCCTGAGTTGAGCTCAAGCTAGCATTTTCATGCTTGAACATATCAAGTTAAGATTTTATTTGAGCTCCAATGTTTAAATAAGTCAAGCTTAAGTCGGACATTGTTTGATTTGGCTCAACTCAAAGCTCAGTTCGGCTTGAGCTCCACTTTGCTTGGCTTAGAATGTTATATATACATATATGTTAAATATATATTTTTAAAAATGATATTTATATTAATATAAAATAATATTTTTATATTTCTTTATTGTAGACCCAGAGGTCTCGAGATTGAGTCTAGGAGCACTCACTTTATCGGTTGTCAGGGGGAGGGTATCCCCTGATAGCACATGGGGATTAGTCGTAGCATTGAGCTCCGAACACCCCATATTTACAAAAAAAAATAAAAAATCATAGATTATAATAAAGTTTAACTAATAATAAATAAGTTTAAGAGACAATAATTAAAAAAAAATTAAGAAGTTAAAAGCAAAAACCTTATTTTTTATATCTATTTTTGTATATGAATATGTTAATTTTTTATTTATTATATTATAATTTTAAAAATAAATTATTAAAATCTTATAAAATTAAACAAAATAATTCCATAAACCAAGCTTAATCAACCTGAGCTTAACTGGCTTGAAGGAAGTTCAAGCTAGAACGGAACTTGAGCATCTTCAAGCCATGCTCAATCCTAAACATGCTACTTTGTATCAATTCCAAGGTTTTTGAAGGGGAAAAATATCGGAAAGGACACGCGTCAGCTACAGCTCCTCACACGCTCTGGTTTACCGGTAGAAGGTTGGAGTGGAGGGTGTGGCACTCTGACCTGTACTCCGATGGTAAAGTAAGTAGATGTAGAAGATGATGAACAGTAAACTCAGAAATAGGCACTGAAAGTTACGCAAGGCACTGGGAAGCACTGAACAAGTATACTCTGAAGTACGGTAAAAAACGTGATAGAAACGTGATTAAACGTTATCCCAAGCACTAAAAATCACGGGGTATTTATAGGGTAAGGTTGGTATGGCCATCGATGACCATGGATGGCCATAGGTGTCCATACCACGTGTTTTGCACTCATTGCCAAATATATCAGACATATCTGCCGCCGGTTGCATCACACGTGAGAGCCTCCTATGAGTCCAATCGGATGGGATCGGACAGTACGCAGAAGTGACCAGCATTAAATGTCAAGACAGTGCTTTCGGCACAAAACGGCGCATTCGGCACACATGTCGGAATTATGGATCGCCTCCTGATCACTTCCTCCTACGAGTCGGTCTCGTTGTTGACTCGAGCTCGGTTACGGTGTGGATGTCCTAAAATACACCAGGACATCGTTGTCGGTGAGACAACGGTCTCGTTGTTCATGTAACGACAAAAACGTTGTCAAGAGTACAACGGTTACGTTGTGCTTCAGACAACGAGCACGTTGTTAAGCCACAACGGAAGCGTTGTTCTACAAGAGAACAAAGACGTCATAATGCGCACAACGTGAACGTTGTGCATCAGACAACGTGTGATCCCTCTATTTTAAGCACGTGACCCCAACTCGTGTCCACGTGTCATTTTCGTGAACAAAACAACAAAAACAAGCTCGTTCTCCAACGCTAAGTTGATTTTACGAATTTTATCCGTTACAGTTTTCTCGTAAGAAGTTTAGGTATTACAACTCTTTGGTCTTTCCATTGATTCAGTATGTCTTTTCTTTATGACTCTTTAGATGCGTGATTGCATTCACTCTTAAGGGATGATCAAATAAAGAACTAGTGCTTGAATTTGAAACATATTTTCCTTGTGGAATTCTCTTCACAAAAGAATCATAAGCATTCCTGTAGCCTAAACATTCGAGCTCGAATCAAGCTCAAGCCGAGTTTAAACATGTTCAAGCCAAACTTAAGCTTGGCCAAGCTCGGCTTAGCTAGACTCGAATACACCTAAGTTGGTAGTCCTAACCGTTGCATGTATGCCAAATTGGCATTGGGCTTATAAAAAGTACTCATTCTAGATTTTTTTAAAGGTATCATTTAACAAAGTTCCTTTGAGTTAACAAGTTTTAACGCTAGTGGTTATTATTATTTTATTTTTTTTGAAAACTAAGATCAGATGCTTTAATTTTCAAAGATCAGTGAATCTTAATCATAGTTAAAGTCAGTAAAAAAGAGACACTAAGGTAACGTTTGGTAATACTAATCTAAATAGGGAAAACTTATTTGAAAATTGAGCTTATTTGAAATTTAGATTGTTAAATTAAAAGTTAATTGAATATCTACTAAACGCCCACCTTAAGGAAAAAAGGACAAGACAGTAATAAGGAGGTGAATAGGAAACGCTACTGTCACCGGAGCGTTTAAACATCAATAACCTAAAACAATGTGTTAGCCTAAGACATTGAATTTTCAAAATCGGAACTTCAAAAGTTTGAATTGAACATGGCCCCAAATATCCCCTTTGAACCGCCATGTTCAAGAGTGACATAAAGGGAATGGGACAAACAAAGAGGGCCGAACTTCTATATGGCCCCAAAGTCAGATACCGTAGTATACGCTTGCAACGTGGGCCGATGGGCGATGGCCCTAGAATCAGATACCACAGTAGACGCCTGCAAACGAGTGGTACAATTGCACTTTGCCACTTCCCACTTACGCTACCTACTCAGTTGAACCGGTAAAGTAATCCAATCACAACCAATTGCAATTGAGCTATTGCACATTCACACCACAGGTCAACATGTGTCCCTCCTGTTAATCTTTATTAACTGTAATTAAGATTTACTAACCTTAATGCTATGTTTGGTTGCCGAGAAAATTGATGAAAGCATAGAAAAGAGAAGGAAAATTTGGATTTTTAATACAATTTTTAGTTGTGTTTTGTCTAATTTTCTTTTTTTTTCCATGTTTTTACTTATTTTCTCGACAACCAAACATAGGGTAAGGGTGTGTTCTTTGGCGAGAAAATAAGGAAAAGTAAAATAACAAAGTGAGTTTTTTTGCACTTTCCTTGCTTCGGTGCGTAAGAAACACAATTTCATTTTCTTGCACTTTCTCACTAATAACAAACTTTCTCCCAAAAGCGTCCTCCATCTTTTGATAGAAAATTTAAGTTTTTTTTTAGTTCTTTCTTTCACCCACTCTCTCGCCAAATGAACACACCTTTTTTGAATAACTTTTTCTATAAATAAATGTTAGATTGTTAAACCTCAGTGGTGCGTTCATTTGGCGAGAAAAGTGAGTGAAAGAAAAGAAAAAAAAGGGAAAGAAATGAAAAGAAAATAAAGGAAATAAAATTTTAAAATGTTCTCTCAAAATAATCATCAAAATAGGAGGAAATTTATGAGAGAAAGTTTGTCACTAATGAGAAAATGCACGACAATGAAAGTAAGTTTCTTGCACACCAAACGGGTAAGAAAAGTCCAAGAAAATACACTTTTCTCTTACTTTTCCTCATTTTCTAGCCAAAATGATCACGCCTTAACCCTATGTTTGGTTGCCGAGAAAATATGTAAAAACATGGAAAAGAAAAGAAAATTGGACAAACCGTAACTAAAAATTGTATTAGAAATCAAAAATTTTCTCTTTTTTTCCATGTTTTCACCTATTTTCTTGACAACTAAACATAACAGGGTTAATGAATCTTAACCACACTTAATAGGGGTTAACAGGGACACATGTTGACCTATGGGTGCGATTAAACTCTCCCCAAGTTCAATTGTGATTGGCTGTTATTCAATCTCTCAAAGAGATCAGATCACAGTCAATCACGATTGTATTGGGAGAGTTAACACGTGTGGTTAAGATTAACTAACCCTTAAAATTCAACAATCTAACATTTGTTTACTAGAAAAAAATGTTAACAATAATTTAATCTTAGGGTTAAATTTTTTTAACCCTAAGATTAGATTGTTGAACCATTGGATATGTTCTTTTCACAAGCAGGACTGGAAAATAAAATAAGTTAAAAGAAAAGAAAAGATGATTTTCTTTGTTTTCCATTCAAACGAGAATCTTAACAAAGTTGATAGGGGTTAAAAGGTTTTACATATAAAGTTAATTTTTTTTTTCTTAGTTTTTTCCTAAAAACCAAGCCTAGATGGTTGAACACCAAGTGTTAATGATAACCGCAATTAAAGGGTATTAAAAGGGGCATGTGTTGACATGTGGGATGTAATCAGATTTCTTAGAGTTTGGTTACAACTTGATAGAATTTTGAATATTATATTTTATACTGGTTTTTTTTTTTTGGCCGGGAGTTATCATTTACCTACGTTAGTACCATGAATTAGTTAGGTAGTTAGTGGTTAGCATTGGGTAGGGAGCTCTTGCAACTCGTACCTGGGGGAATCCCAGACCTCCCACCAGTGGTGGCCACTCCCCAACAACTGGCGCAAGAGGGTGGGGGTGTTTTTATACTATTAAACTTGCCATTTCTTTCGTTTCTAATATGCTGATACTAAAAATCTATTACCCTATTTATAAAAGCGAGAATTTATACTCCTAAAAAAAACAATTTTAGTGTGGAGTTTGGGCAACTTGGGCTCAGCTCAGCATCGGCTCTACCAGAACCCAGAAATGTATGATGGTCTTGTATCTGGGCATGATAGCTCGGGCTGAGTTGGGCTGGGATTTGGTTCGAGCACAGAGCAAATTGACCTTGATGGGCCCCAACTGATCTTTGCCACGTAACCTTCATCAACTACCCTTTATAGCTGCGGCCCTGCGGGCCCATATTTGGTTGGGCATACAGCAGATGGACCTTACTGGGCCCAAACTGATCTCGGCTGGGCTGATATGAAACGTACAAGCACTTCGTATCATCTACAGTTGCTACCGGACGAAAGATGGGCAGAGAGCAGGTAAGGCCCGTACTCATCCCCGATTGGCTGATACGCAGTGGCAGTTCTACACTTCTACTGTGCAGGCACTCCGGATCGCCTACTGGACGGCTGGACCAAAACCTAGGCTACCTAACCAAAGAGATTTTCCTCGTTCCATTTTTCTCTTTGTTAGGCTTCTCTGCAGTTCTTCTTTTTCCTGCGTTTGATTTTTCCTATCTGCTCGAGAACCCTAAGAATCCATTAATGGCGGCGAAAATCGCACCGTCGATGCTATCTTCTGACTTTGGGAATTTGGCTTCAGAGGCCGAGCGAATGCTGAACTGCGGCGCCGATTGGCTTCACATGGACATCATGGTACGTTCTTCTTTTCCTTAATGGTTTCTAATCAAGATCAAATAGACATTTTTTTTTCCACCATGTAAATCTGTAACCTTTATTTCCGAAATTTTCCTTCCATGGCGCGATTGTGTGAGAATTTTTTTCTGTCCTAAATTCGTTTGCTTTGATTATTTGTGAATCCCTTAATGTTTCTAATGTATTGCATCTCATGGACGCGCACGAGATCGATTTTTTTGCTGTATTATTAGATTATCTGAAAGCACTTGAGTTGGAAGTTTATGAAGATATCTAGAAGCTAGCAATAACTATTATATGGCACTTGAAGCCTATAGCACATGGGGAGAGAGGAAGGTTTATTCTCCTAAAAGACTGGACTGTTTTAATGAGAATTTCGACTGAAACACTGAATACAAAACAAAAAACAAAACATCGTGATAATCAGAATCCATGGTTTTTTTTTAAGTGGATATGATCGAATTTTCTGTTGGGGGTTGGATGGGAGGATGAGTTATATGTTTTAATGTTCCATTGAGTGTTTCATTCATTGAACTACAAAAGATAGGAGATTTGATTCGGCAATATGTTTTAATTAGTTCTACAGAACAAAATTTTCTATTTACTGAGAGGTTATAATAGATTAAATACTGGGTCTAAACTACTATAGGTTGTATGATGGAGTGCATATGTAGCATAAACACCGCCATCATATATGACATTCACATGGGATCGCAAATTTTATGGCATTTTCCTGTTTTCAACTTAGCATGCTTTAATCCCCCGACTGATATATGTCTCATTTCTTATATAGTTCCTGGTAAATATATTATGCTGGATTTTGAATTACTGTGTTGCTTAAGTTCTGTTATTATACTAACTGGTTGCTCTTGTTGGTGTATTTGCAGGATGGGTAGGTTGGACGCTATGCTTATATTGTAACATCTTCTCCTTTGGAATTGCTTTATAGTTTATACATTATGGGCTTTGAACTGTAGAATTCTTCATTGTATCGCTTGCTGCTTGTAGGTGATGCATATTTTAATTTTCTAATATCTTTGAGCAGCTTGATATGATGTTTTTAGCCTATTGTTTGATATTAATCATTTTTAAATGATTCTGATATATAAACCCCGTTGATGGGATTGTAAGATGAAAAGCAAAGTGAGGTGCTTGATCTGCCATTGAATGGAAAATTTGGATTTTGAAATGGTTATACGTAAGCTTTATAATATAGTGAGTCAAACAAGAAGATACTAAAGAGAATCATGGAGTCTATAGAGAACTGCTTTGCTAAAATCATTGGATTACGAAATTTCCATGACATCATGTTAATACATCTTATTTTATTACCAAAGAAATATTGAAAATAAACTAACCCCTTATGTTAGTTAAAATTATAATCCTGATAATGACCTGATAATGACATGATAATTTGTTATTCTATGCTTCTGTGCTTAGTACTCAAACTTGGGTACGTTAGGTTCTGATTCTGAAGTAATTATTTCGGCTAATCATGTAATTATCCAACACTCAAACTCAAGTGACTTATCTCAAAAAATTTAGTTCGATTAGAGATGCCTCTTGCGTTTGATACGTCAATTATAAATTTAAATTCATGTGCTTTTAAGTCTTTAAATCCCTCTGTTATTCTACACTTATTATGTGATTTTTGGACTTTAATCTCTGAATTTCCGCAACTTTGTACCCAGGGTTCAATCAAAGAATGCCTAAAAAGGTGTGTGAGAGGCTTGCACCATGAGGCATTCCTCAAGGCGAGGCTCAAATCCCATGAGACTCACATGTCAAGCCTCTCAGATGTAAATGAGACGCATGCTCTCATTCGTGAGGCTTGCATATAGTATTATCTTATAGGATTTTTTACATAGAAAATTAAGTGCTCTCTCTCTCCCTCTCTCTCACACACACACACACACACACACACACACTCACACACACAGTAGATGCTTATTGGTTTCCAATCCACTGGCCAGCTATGCAGTTTTGTAATGACTCATGACTTCTTTGCGATTATTTGTTGGAATCGATGTCCGCAATATAGTTACCTTCTTGATGACTGAACAAATTGAACAGAAGGTAAATCTTAAAGAGATACAATCATATTATAGACTCGATAGCAAGTCAATATAAAATTTCCGTGACATCATGCCCTTCATACAAGTCCTTTGTGACCTTTAGGGAGTGTGAGGCTTAAGCCTCACACATTTGGAGATCCTGAGTCCCTGACACCTTGCTGCACACCTTTGCCTGTTAAAAAACTGGTTTAATATATGCCTATTAACTTCCTGGTTTTAAGATGATTAATAACCTATTGAGCAAAAGAAACAAATGCTTTGCATTATCTGTGTATCATAAATTTATTACTAGTGTATCCTTTCTTTACATCCATTTTTTATTCCATAGGCACTTTGTTCCAAATCTTACTATCGGAGCTCCAGTCATTGAGAGTCTGAGGAAGCACACAAAGTAATACATTCTTTCGCCCCGTTATCTTCCACCTTCCAACCAAAAAATCCTGGCTAATGTCAAGTTCCTAGTATGACCAGAAATAAATTGGTTATCTTCTTTTCCAGAGCATACCTAGACTGCCACCTTATGGTTACAAATCCTCTCGATTATGTGGAGCCATTAGGAAAATCCGGTGCTTCGGGTTTCACCTTTCATGTTGAGGCATCGAAAGGTCAGCTGTAATTAATTCAGGATTATTCTCTTAGCTCCAATGCTTACCATCTTTGTTGACTGAAGGATCAAATGGATACTTATTACAGATAATTGGCAAGAACTCATTCGAAGAATTAAGTCAAAGGGCATGAGGCCTGGTGTAGCACTGAAGCCTGGAACACCAATTGAAGAAGTTTATCCACTTGTATGCGCACTATCTCTCTTTCCTGATTTGTCATTTATTTCTATTTTCTGTGTTAGTCTATGCTTCTTGTGTCAATGGGATGGTAACGAATAGTACTTGTGACCCCAGCCAACTTGTATAAATTTGAGTAACTACTTAGAAAATAATGAGCTAATATAATTGATATTGATATGCATATGTACATAAGACTGTTTAAAAAACGGGTGAAGCTACACTATCCTTGAAAGTAAAATCACTCAGAATCATGTCGAAACTTAATGATGTCCACTGACTAGAGCATGTTTGCTGAACTGTTTTCATGTTGGCCAAAAGTTTACTGAAGATATGGTATTTGGATTTCAATCTAGCAGGTATATTGGCTTTCATTGATACGCGTTCATATTATCGTAACTCTATTGGATCAACACAATTGTTTTCATGAAACGAAAAAATATTGTCTAAATCCGATAAAAAAAATGTCTAAAGAAAATCAATACAGGTTACCACTGAGTGTCCAGTTGTCCATTTACTGATGTTTGGGGATCACCACCCCAGAAAGCCATGCAATCAAAATGATATGCTTTTTTCTTCTTCTTTTTTGGTTTTCTTTTTGATTTTTGGTCCCACAGGTTGAAAATGAAAATCCTGTGGAAATGGTCCTTGTTATGACAGTGGAACCTGGATTTGGTGGCCAAAAGTTCATGCCAGAGACGATGGATAAGGTACAATTGGTTTCTTTTAAGGAACCAAACCCTCTACGGTTATAACTGGATTTTGGGGAATCCGGTTATGCTACTGAGGTCGCCACATGACCCTTTTGACACCCCTTAACAGTGGTTAGGATTCACCCACCCACCAAGGATGGGTGGCTGAACCCTAGGGGTTGGTTTCTTTTAAGGAACGAAACTCTCTACGGTTATAACCGGATTCTGGGGAATCTGGTTATGCCCCTGAGGTCGCCACATGACCCTTTTGACACCCAGATTCCCCAAATCAGGTTATAACCGTAGAGGATTTGGTTCCTTCTTTTAATCATTTTGTCAGTACCACCTTTTGTTGATTGCCGTTGCCCTTGTTTTTTTTCTTGGCTGGTTAGGTACGTGCATTGAGAAAGAAGTACCCGTCACTTGATATAGAGGTAACTTGATCTCTGGCTGGTCTACTTCTTTTGCCAGAAATTAGCATTTTTTATAATCTCAATGGTTTTGGTTAAAACTATTATGAGTTATGATTTTTTTGTTACTTTCATGCTTATTGGGGTTAAAATAATCCCTACTTTTTTGTTTGATGACTTGATCAGTAATCAAATATTGTATCAGAAATAAACGAAGGTACAAAGCTACAAACAACGAGTTAACAAAGCACGTAAACTTTGAAAATAAAGATACAAAGTAATCGACACAAACCCTTTCACTAACTAGTCCCCCACCATCCACTCAAAAGAACCAAAACTCATCACCTCACCATCGTCCTCACTTACTCGCCTAACAGAACATCACGTCAAGGTGAGCAGTTTTATGCATGAGCAAAATACAGGAGATGTGAGCAAGAGAATTTACCACCTTTCCTTCCGGCCCGGGCCCTACGGAGGAACGACGCTAAACACGTAAAATAAGAGTCGTCACCTATTTTATTAAGGGAAAATAGGATCCCAGTTAATGGATAAAAACTTTAGGTTTACGGTTGAGATTCTAGGTAAGTGATTCTTTTAAACCCTGGGGAAGGTGTTAGGCACCCCGGGACCCCCATCCGGAGATGGTAACCTACTCCCTATGTCTAAGACAATTTAAGGTAGAATTTCAAAAAGAAAATTTAAAAAACTTTATGATTATGCTAATTAAGCAAGCAAAACAATATAAACTAAAAAGGAAACTAACCTAGGGGATTGGACCCATTAGGGCTACCTACTTACCCGACTTGGCGGGATCAAGCCACAATAGTTCTTACAAGCATGTTAAGTAGAGAATTGTTTTTAGTATTTTTTTTACTTATTTGATTTTTTTTTTGAGATTTTTGGGGTTTTATAATGTTTTTGAATAATAATTTAGGCTCATTGCGGAGCATATGAAAGATTTTAGCAAACTTAACTAAAGTCAAATTTAACTCAAGAGAATGTTAAAGAATAGCTTGACTATAAGATCGTATTAAAGATATAAAGATGGGTGTTTGCATTATGAATAGTAGATGATCTATTGCCAACACCAATTTTGTTGGATTAGTGTTGACAATAAATCAAATACCATTGCCTTTGGTATGAGACATTTTGGATAATATCCTTTATTAAGTCCTTAAACCATCCTTTACTCATTCAAAATAGAACTTCAAGGAAAAAGAAAGGAAAAAGTGACAAGTAGAAAAATTGAAAACTCATCATCTCTCTTCTAATGTGTTCCCTTTACACCATTATAAATGATGAAATGGAGTTCTAAATATAAAAGTTGGAGAGAGGATGAGATTTCATAAAGAAAGATTATAGTTCAAATGCAAAGAAATAAGATGAAAAGAAAGGTATAACTTTAGCTTTCTCTTTATGGGCTGACCCATATCCACATTAGTGGGAACATAAAAAAGAAGGAAATATATACACAAAAAAGAAAAAAACGACCTCTCCTTGCTTTTGAGATGAAGCTCCTCAACACCATTAAATTGGTGCAGAGGGACCCAACTATGCTTGAGAAGAGAGAGACTCTCTAAATGGTTGCAGAAAAGGACTAGATACCAAGAAGAGAAAAGCAACCTCCAAGACTTCTTCTCCAATGCTCCAAGAGGTGAGAGGTTTTTTAAAGTCCACAAAGGAAAAGAGTTGGTGAGAACTATAGACTTTTAGTCTTAAAATTCACTCTACACTCGAAACCTTAGCTTCTTCAAGGCTCAAAAGAAAGATAAAGGGATGAGAGTCTTCTAAGGGGTTATAGGGCCTAAGTGGTGTATTGACTTTAGAATTTGAGAATTTTTAGAAGGGTTTGAGAATGGAGATGATGGAGAGCTAGATTTTCTACTTGGGATTTTTGGAGGTGAGAGTAATGGCTTGTGAGGGTCTTGTATTTATAGAGTTTTCAATGGGTTGTGACAATTGGTAATTAATAGAGGGGTTGGTGAGGAGATGAGAGGTGATTGGTTGGTTAAAAAAGAGTTGTGGTACTTTGGTAATTAATAGAGGGCTTGGTAAAGAGAAGAGAGGTGATTGGTTCGTCAAAAGGGTGTAAGAGAATTAATTGTTTTTGTAAGAGGTGTAAGAATGAGTTGTAAGAGGTGTAAGAGAGTAAGAGAGGTGATTGGTTGGTCAAAAAGGGTGTAGTTGTTGATTGGGTAGTCAAAAATGTGTGTACTTGGTGAAAGGTGATTCAGTGGTCAAAAAGTGTGGAGACACACAAAAATGAGGCTATTTGGGCTTTGAAGAAAAAATAAGAGGTTTTTTTGTAGGAAAGTGGGCTTGGGTTTACGGCTTTTGGATGTGGGTTGAATGGATATGGGTATGTGATCTTATGGATCATGGGTTGTTAGTAGATGGGTCATGAGTCATGGTTATTAGACTTTAGCTATGACAATTGGGCTTAGGCTTTGGCTAAAGCAATTGAGCTTTGGTTAAGACAATTGGGTAATTGGGCTTGGCTATATGGGCTTGGGTAATGGAATTGAGTAATTGAGCTTGATTGAGTTGTTTGAGTATAAGTTTGATCAAATGGGCTTGTGTCTTGGGTGAACCTTAGAGCATTTGATGAAACGGGAAGAGGGATAAGAGTGCAAAAATGAGTTGCTTACAATTACCTCTCTTTGTCAGAGGGTGTAGGCAAGCGAACGACATAATGAAATCACCACCATTTTTGCACTTGAAAACCTGTAAAACTTGGGAAACATAAGAAATGAGAATGAATTAATCTGAACCTAAGTTAAGCTTGCCAATATAAAAAGGTGGAGTACCAATATAAAAAGGTGGAGTGCTGGATAGTAGTTTGTAGCCTCATTTTGGAAGGTTGTTATTTGCACTATCTTGCATTCTACCCTAGTGGGACAATTGGGCGGTTGTTTGCACTATTTGCATCCTATCCTAATGATATTTGCATCCCATCCTAGTGAGGCAATCAAGCAGTTATGTGCACTATCTTGCATCTTATCCCGGTGAGGTAACCGGGCGGTTGCTTGCACTTTTGCATCCTATTCGGTGGAGCAGTCTGGCAACTGTCTTCATCCCTCTTTTGTGTGGCTGTCGTCATCCCTCTTGACTTACTTCCTATTTCGATGCGTCGTCTGTGTCCCCTGACATCGACCATCATCTGATCGACCTTCACAACTTTCGCTTTGCCCTCATCCCCGGCAGCCCTCTGAAATGAAGTTTTAAACTACTGTCCAGAAGTCCTCATTTTTTTTATCTTGTTAAGTTTAGCTTAAGTTCAGATTAGTTCATTCTCATTTTTTGTGTTTTTGTAAGTTTCATCGTTTTTCAGGTGCATAAATGGTTGTGATTTCAGTCTTTGTTGTTTGCTTGCCCGCACCCTATGACAAAGAGGGGCAATTATAAGTACCTCATTTTTGCACCCTCTATCCCTCTTGCTGCTTCTTCAAAGGCTCCGAGGTTCACCCAAGGCCCAAGCCCATTTGGTCAAACTTATACCCAAACAACCCAATCAAACCCAATTACCTAATTCCATTACCCAAGCCCAATTGCCTTAGCCAAAACTCAATTGCTTTAGCCAAAGCCTAACTACCATAACTCAAGCCTAATTGCCATAGCCAAAGTCCAATAACCATAACTTATTATCCATCTACTAACAACTCATGACTCTATAAGATCTCTTCCACATACCCACATCCATTCAATCCACGTCCAGAACCCACAAACCCAAGCCCAAATTTCATTTTCCTACAAAAGACCTCTTAAATTTTTTTTAACCTTAAATAGCCCCATTTTTATGTGTCTATACACCTTATTGATCATCCAATCACCTCACACCAAGTACACACCTTTTTGACTACCCAATCACCAATTACACCTCTTTTGACAACCAATCACCTCCCTTACTCTTTTACACCTCTTACAACTCATTTTTACACCTCTTACAAAACAATTAATTCTCTTATACCTTTTTTGACCAACCAACCCCTCTATTAATTACCAAATTGCTACAACCAATTGAAAACTTTATATATATAAGACCCTTACAAACCATTACTCACATCTCCAAAAATCCCAAGTAGAAACCATAGTTCTCCATCATCTCCATTCTCAAACCCTTCTAAAAATTCTCAAGTTCTAAAGCCAATACATCCCTTAGGCTCTATAATCCCTTAGAAGACTCTCATTCCTTTATCTTTCTTTTGAGTCTTGAAGAAGTGAGAAGAAACTGAGGTTTAGAGTGCGGAGAGAATTCTAAGACTAAAAACCTAGTTCTTCACTAATTCTCCTCCTTTGTGGACTCTAAAAAACCACTCACCTCTTGGAGTATTGAAGAAGATGTCTTGGAGGAGTAGACACTTCTTTTATCTTTTTCTTTTCTTCTCTGTCTCATGTTTATTTATTTTCCTCTTCTTGATTTTTAGTCATTTTCTAGAGCCATTTAGAGAGTCTCTCTCTTCTCAAACATAGTTGGGCTCTCTACACCAATCTAATGGTGTAGAGGGACCCCATATCAAAAGCAAGGAGATGTCCTTTTTTTATGTATATATTTCTTCCTTTTTTATAATCTCACTAATGTGGATATTGGTAGGCCCATAGAGAGTGGAAGCTAAAGCTATACCTCTCTTTTCATTTTATTTATTTGCATTTGGACTCTAGTCATTCTTCAAGAATTCTTTATGAAATTTCATCCCCTCTCCAACTTTTATATTTAGAACCTCATTACATAATTTATAATGGTGTAAAAGGACCACATTAGAAGGGGAGATGATGAGTTGTAAATTTCTCTACTTGTCATTTTTTTTTTCTTTCTTTTTCTTTAATGTTCTATTTTGAATGGGTAAAGGATGGTTTAAGGACTTGAAAGAGAATATTATCCAAAATGGTTAATACCAAAGACAATGATATTTTATTTATTGTCAACATCAATCCAACAAAATAGCTGTTGGCAATAGACCATATAATATTTATAATGGAAACAATCCTCTTTATGTCCTTAATACGATCTTTTAGTCTAGTCATTCTTTAACCTTCTTTTGAGTTAAATTTGACTTTAGTTAAGTTTGCCAAAATCCTCCATATGTTCCGAAATGAACCTAAATTACTATTCAAAAATCCAAAAACATTATAAAATCTCAAAAGAAAATCAAATATGTAAAAAAATCACTAAACAAAATCCCCTGCTTAGCATGCTTGTAAGAATTATTGTGGCTTGATCTCGCCAAGTCAGGTAATTAGCAACCCCAACGGGTCCAACCCCCCTAGGTTAGTTTTTCTTTCAGTTTATAGTGCTTTGCTTGCTTAATTAGTTTCCTTTTCGGTTTATATTATTTTGCTTGCTTAAATTAGCTTAGACATAGGGAGTAGGTTACCATCTCCGGATGGGGTTCCGGGGTGCCTAACACCTTCCCCAGGGCTTAAAAGAATCACTTACCTAGAAGTCCTTATACATTACCCGAGATCTTATTTTCTCTTAATAAAATAGGTGGTGACTCTTATTTTAGGCATTTAACGTCGTTCCTCTATAGGGCTCGGCCCGGAAGGAAAGGCAGTAAATTCCCTTACTCATAGGAGGGAGGAGAGGGAGTGTCCTTAAACGCCTTCTTGTTCCTCTCTTTTCAAATTGATCATGTTTTGGCTCTAGGAAGAAACTGTCATATTATATCTAGAGCACTATCCACACTAACTAGAGACCTAGCAAGAGAAAAAGTTTAAGAAGAAAAGACCATATGCCTACTTCGAGAAAGAAAAAGCCCCCAAAATCCAAACACAATAGGGCAATGCAAAAGGATGTGATCCATTGTCTTTTCCTTACACAGACACAAAAACAATAGTTAGCCATCCTCCACCCTCTATTTTTTAAATGACCACAAGTGAGAATCTTATTCAAAAAAGCATTACATAGGAATAAAGATACATTTGAGGAAATGTATGAATTCCACACAATCCTATAAAGAAAAATGGGATTGAAGGTACCAAGCCAAAAGACTGTAATAATGATCTTGATCTTACCTGCAATTGACCATTGTGGCCTCTAGATCAAATTCTACTATCCTTGTTCTGAGAACACAAAGAGTTAAGATGCTTCAACAGATGGCCCATGTGGTCTATTTCCTAATCATTCATATCTCATCTCAGCTTTGAGCACCACACCGCCCATCAATACTCAGTTCACAATTGTCTGCTACTAATACATCCTTATCGAGAGCTAGATGGAAGATGTTACCGAAATCATTCTTAAGTTTTGCGGAACCATACAACAAATCATTCAAGAACCTAACCTCTGACCCTATGCCCACCTTAAACCTGATGTTGCCACGTTGGGCAAAATTAAACTTGCCACCCCACAAACCCAAACTGTATGAATACTTGACCTGCTCGGCATCCAACAAGAAAACTCCCCATATTATCTTTATTAATGAAAGATGTTGGTGTACACAAGTAATAGTACGCCAACATCTTTAGTGCATTCCTTAAATGTCCATACAGGTAGACCTGAAGGATGTTGGCGTACTATTACTTGGGTGAAGATGTTGGCTTACTATTTCTTTTTTTAAAGAAATTGGAGATCCATACAGGTAGACCTGAAGGATGTCTATCTTCCTAATACCTGGTGGGACACACAATTAAGGCATCCCGCCTAAGAAATCTTCTATGTCAAATTTGGTCTCACATGATGACTGACTCCTCCACCCAACAAATATATATATATATATATATATATTGCAATCTTTTGGATGGTGGAAACAAAAAGAAGAACAAAGTAAAGTGGACAAATCTTTTAGCTTGAAAGGTTTTGATCATCCAATCAAGTCAGCTTTTGGATTTCTTAGGAAGGTACTCTTTGCACCATGCTACGTGTGTTGAATTTTTTGGCCTGTACACCCGCTGAGTCTAGTCAGCAGGAACCCTGTACATCTTCAGGAATGAAAATGCCCAAATTTATATGTGCAAATAAATAATGATAGAAAAATTAGCTCTGTATAAAGTAACTTGTGTGAACTCTCTTAAGTCTCCCTGGTTTTTTTTTTTTTAATTGTCTTTGTTGGAAATGACAACTATTTGAAATATGGTCGGCTTTTGTTTATGAAGGTAGATGGCGGCTTGGGGCCTTCAACCATTCATGCGGCAGCTTCAGCTGGTGCTAACTGTATTGTTGCAGGAAGTTCTGTGTTTGGAGCTGCGGAACCAGCCCAAGTTATATCCCTTCTGAGAAAGAGTGTCAATGAAGTCCAAGAAAATATTTAATACAGAGGCAATATACTTGTGGTGATGGTGTACAATATTGTTCCTATGATGTGCTTAAATTTTGGAATATGCAATAAATGGTGCTTGTTGATTTGATCTCCACATGTGGTAACCACCTGCATCTTTACTTTTTTCCTTAAAATGTAGGATACTGCTATTGCTTGCGTACTTGATCTTGTTTTGCATTACATTATCATGTTCCAAGTGAAAGCTGATGCAAATATCTCTCTAAAATTGAGAAGGAGATGGAGCGATATAAAGAGAGGTTTCATCGGATTCTCCCATCAAGAACAGTCGACAAGCCTATTCCATTTGACTGTTTCGTTAAATATCGTTAATGTATGACCGAGCCAAATAATTTCATCAACCAAGATCATCTAGAGTCCGAGTGGACAAGAAACAGCTTTTATAAGCATAAGTACAGACCCATCACGTATGGGTCCACCTAAAGATCTCGTAATCAGAGATTATGTGGTTTTTCTCTGCTGGCCCCATTTATGCTTGTGCATACTAGGTTGGTTATGAGGAAACAAGTAAGAACATACTACTACTGAACGACAACACTAGATTGTCCAGAGCGAAGATGCGCAAAAGCTTCCACAATGCAGAGATTGCAAAGTAACAGATTTTTCCCATTATCAAACATGGAGAGCCCGTGTTTGATTATTGCAAAGGATTAAGAGACTGCTCCTTGTTGGCTTACTAATTCATTTATTAATTAATTATTATCTTACAACCGTCTAAGAGGGCTGCTTAGAGTCAAGGGATTAGGTATGGGTTTGTCTTTTCAACCTCTTTATAAATGGGTTAGATTCGTATTAGAGTTGAGGGATAATGCTAAGGAACCCAGAATGATGCTAAATAGAGTTTAAACCCTAATCCCCACTAGTGTGCATACAATGCTTGCAAAATCAGGGGCATCTCAATGAGCTCCTTTCCCTCCCAACAAGGGGAGGCAAGAATAGCATATTGATAGAAGTGATGATGAACAATGATGACCACAAATGACTATATTAAACAAGAATACTTCAAAACCAGTGACACATACTGTGTAATCTGTTTTCTCCAGCATTCAAGCAAAAGAAGGGATATAAGTTTTGAGATTCCATGGTACTAACAACGTTCATAGCAACTGAAATTTTGAAAAGGGGCTGTAATAGAAGGGTTCTTAGGGCAGGCATCTACTGAAGCCCAGGCCTGTGTTTCTGATGATTCACCCAGATACATGCATTTAAGGAGTTTCCATTTCAAAAATATGTCATGGAATCCTTGCTCTACCCTCCCAAATCTCAAGTTGTACAGCATTCAAACCTGCGCTGAGAAAACTTGAGTCAAGCCCCCGCAACCTCAACCATTTCTTGTTCCACAGTGCTTGGGACAACTGGGTAGTACTTGTAGTGGAGTTCCCCAACATCATCACCAGATAGCTTCTTCCATCCATTCGGTCCAACATAATAAACTGAAAGAACACAGAAGTTTATACTAAGTGTTGAACCCCTTTGTGTGAGTGTGTGTGTGTGAGAGAGAGAGAGAGAGAGAGAGCAGACCGCTAGCAACTCCACCACTGGCTCCATCTCGGAATGTTGCATGATAAATAGATCGTCGAGCCAGTTCCGCAGCTTCTTCAACCGACATATCGTACTTGTACCTATAGGACAACATGATGAATGTATAAGATACAAAGGCTCAACCTTCTAGAAAGCAACAGGCAATAGTAAAAAGACACACCCATTGTCCAGTACACCGTAAGCATATGGTGAACCCGAGCCAACAGAGAATCGCATTCCTTTGAGCCTTCCACCTTCGCTATCCACGTAATACAATCCAGGACCCTAAAACCCACATAGAAGACAAAGTTTACAAGTCCGACAGAGCAGACAAAATATCATGTGAGAGACGAACAAGATCATTACCGTCTCATCCCATCCAGCAATCATGGTTCCAACAGACAGACCCATTCCACGGTATGAGTATAATATGTTTGCCAGCAGCTTCGAAGCACCTGTAACTGAAATCCTTCGCTTGTTTGCTAGTTCATGCAGCCGGCACTGGAAACAGAAAATTTAAAATTGCAAAATCCATTCGAGGTTAAAGAAACACTAGTGTAGTCAAAATGTCGCTTAGGCAATGCCTAGACCACTGCCTCGCCTAGCCAAGATCCCTATCGCCTAGATCATGATCTACGCTGGCACTCACTAAATGTGATATAATATTATACAATATAAACAAAAAAAAGTAAAGTTTGATCTCCCAAGCATTGCCTAAGCAAGGCCTAGGCATTGCCTCGCCTAGGGAACCCCTTATCGCTTGGACGCTTTAACTACACTGAGAATCACTCAGTGTGCAGCGCCAACATCTATTCATTAGCTATTTCTGTATGATGCAGGAAAATCCATTAACTCAAGTAAGGTTTTGAATAACAGTTCATGTGAGTAACGATCTTGTTCAAAACCTTAACGTAATGCTACAATGTAACAGTTTTGGTCGTTACAGCCAAAACACATTGCTGCACCCGCACTGTTTTTAGGATAAAATTAGACACAAAAAATGCGAAACTGAGAAAAATATTTAAAATTGATAAGCAAACACAATCATTGATATTCAAGTGTATTATGTACAATGAAAATAATATATCGAGCTTAATCAACACATAATGAGATAAGAATGACAATGTATAACAAAATTCATCATAACATGGATTTTACTTGAAATCCATGACCCTTATCTTCTAAACTTGCTAATATGCATTAACTAACAAACATTAATTGAAAAACTTGACCCAATCAGAAGGCTCCAAATTGACTTTTTCCCAATAGTAGGTTTTGAATCATCAAATTGTAGCATAATCTAGTTTTTGACACCCCAAAAAGATAGTTGGGGTGGTCATTTCTATCTCTAGAGGGAGAAGAAAATGAAGATTTCAAAGGAAGTTAGAATGGGTTTCTAAAACCAAAGGTATGTTAGTGTCAAGTATTATGTGACGGCCATTAGTACCGTAATGTGCCTGGCTCGGATATGACTGAAACCTTCACATAATGGTCGTTATGTAATGGTTTCGACAAAATTTATTACTATAGTCTTAGGTATTACTTGTTGTCCATCACTAAAGTATACAGATGTGTGACACAAATGATGGGGGTTCAGAACCTCCAGTCCATGGTTCAGTGGTTCCCAACTAAAAGATCTCCCATGTCAAAATTTAGCTTGATCAACAACTAGACTACTTTTCCAACCATTTGCCACTTCCTTTGACCATCAAAAGCATTACATACCCGATAATTATGATATCTGATCCACTGGGTTTACACCTAAATATCTGTTAGATAGGAATGGAACCGATTTGGGACATGTTGATGGTGGGTTACCACTCCCTTCATGTACGTCACTTGTCCAGATATATTCGATTGGTCAATCCAGACTCTCCAATGTAGGTCAAATGTCTCAAACTGTCTAATCAATCCCAACTATTAATTGGTGACAACTTGTGGACAATGATCCCCATAAAATTCAGTTCATCAGATAATTTACCATAGTTACCAGGCTCGAGAAGCCAAATCGAGATGTGGGAAGCGAGGCTCCAAAAATCTTTGGCAAAAGAAAAGTAAGAAACAATTAAGAACTGACTGAGGAAACAAGCAAGAAGCAATTGGGGGTTTAGCGTATATATATATATACTCCATTCTTGTCTGAAATCATTCTATATGTCTCAAACGTTAGCTTATCTCTTATCTTTATTTAAGATAGGGTTTTGGCTTTTATTTTGTGCGATAAAGATTATGAGGGTTCCATATATATATATATATGCATTAATCTTAATGTTGTATTGTTACAGCAACAAAAGTTGACATTATCCATGTTGTTGGAGGTTTAGTATAACCAAGTTTCTGTTTACAAGTAGAACCTATTAGGAAGTTTCATTTCACTTGAAATTAGTGAATATTTATATGCCTAAAGCCATGGCCAATCTCTGTTTCTTTTTCATACAAGTTTTTATTTTCTTGTTAGCCTTAGCATTTTTTATTAATACAAGGAGAAGATATTGGTGGTGTAAACTAAAACACAATGAATTGGACGGCTTTTAA
Source organism: Tetracentron sinense (assembly GCA_015143295.1). Classification (NCBI taxonomy): domain Eukaryota; kingdom Viridiplantae; phylum Streptophyta; class Magnoliopsida; order Trochodendrales; family Trochodendraceae; genus Tetracentron; species Tetracentron sinense. The sequence continues at coordinate 54,916,723 of CM026554.1, read as the reverse complement.
ATGAAAGAATAACAAAAAAAGAGAAAACAAATGGAGAAAATAAATACATGAGTATTTATAAATTAATTAGTTAATCTTCTCATTTGAACTCGATTCCCTCACAGTTCCATCTCATTTCCGTCATTTTCCCTTACAATCATCACACAATTCTTATAATCACTTCACCTACCAAAGAGAGTTTACCAATTCCTTCCCATGTGCTTCCCGGAAAATGAGGAAGTCGAATCGAACTCGCTTCCCAAACGTGCTTCCATGGAAATGAGCTTCTCACCTTGGACATGGCTTCTCTACGACTATGGTTTGAACTTTGAACCATCTAGTAAAGTGATCTTGAGCACATCTATGATCTAACGGGAGAGGTGGATCATTATTTACAATTTCTTGGATTTATTTATTGTTAAAACTTTAAACTAGCAACATAGTATCATATATAAGAAAAAGAGTAAATGGTGCAAAAAGCTCAACTGCACTCTAAGACGCCTTGTCGTCACATCTTGATCCCCATATTTGTGCAAGTGGGCCGATACACAAATGGAATAAGTTTTATTAGAGTAGAATAGGACCCGACAGTCTTAGGGTCAAATGTTTAGTTCTCTTCGCAGCCCACACAGTTAACTTATCCAACCTCTTCATCACACTCAAGTTTACACAATATCAAATCTTCTTTGAATCCAATGATACATGACTCAACTACATGGTTCTTAAAGTGAGGTTATTCTTCTTGTAATATTTCTCAAAGAAAGGATACAAGTGTTAAGGAAGAATTACTTCATTCCATGTATACAAAAAACTTTATTTACCACTTTTTTTCTTTCTGCCAAGTGCCAAGTAATCCATTATCTCATTTGCATCCATTGGCTTGTGAAAGAAGATAAGATTCCATCTGCTTAACAACTTCCTATTACTGTTTATCACCATTACGAATCTCGAGTGTATGGAAGGAGATCTTACTATTACAAAGTCGCTCAAGTCCAAACTCTTGCATGAATTAGATTTTTGAGAAACATTTAACAAGTGTATGGAAGGAGATCTTACTATTAGTCTATAACAATAGCTGAACAATCACGCAACCCCCAATTCATGATAGGTTACATGCCTGATGGCATGGGAGAAAACATAGTACAAAAAAAGCAGTAAGTATATTACCTTGATACCCAAATTTCTATGCCAAAACTGGCAGTCAGCTGCTCCTCCGGCCATTGTGCCAAGCATGTAAGGATTGATTTCAATGATTTTCTTAACAGATTGCGATGCTGCATATATTAGATAAGAAATGGTTTTTAAAAAAAATCATAAAATATGCAAAGAATTGCAATGAAAACAAAAGATACAAACATCTTTTGCATTGCTTAAATGTCCAACAGCAATAAAACAAGGGAAATATCAAAATAATATTTACATTGACACGAGCTACGTAGAAATTGATCCTAGAAGTTGTCGTTTTAAACATGACACTATTTTCATAATGTCACTGAAAACCTAGATGAAAAGCCAACTATCCTCTAATTGATTAGTGAAAAAGGTGGTGATTTGTGAGATTATGCCACTATAAATCCATACTGTTACATGTCTGAAACTTCTCGTATGCATCACAAAAAGTTTTCAAATAATCTTGCTCAAAGTTATTCCTCTTTGTTTGATCTCAGAGCACAAATTTCTCGACAGTGTGAACCAATGAAGTGTCCTTAGTGTTCAGAACTCTAGAAGAATAGATACAGGATCCCAACTGATAGAAAATATTATAATTAAATCAAGGGCAATGATTCTTTGTGCACGCACGTTCCGCTCAAAGGAACGCACGTGCCTACACACCACCATGTGTCTCTTTCTTCCCTCCTTAACCATGGTTAAGCTGAATTAATCATAGGTTAATATTTATTTTTCTAAAAACCAAGGTTAGATGGATGAGCCCTGGGGGCGAGTGAATCTTAACCGCAGTTAATGGGTGTTAAAAGGGAGACGTGGCAGCCAATAGGCACACTCGCATTCTACTGGGCAGAATGCGTGTGCCCAAAGAATCATTCTCTTGAATCAATATCATTATATAACACAAAGAAATGGATACATTGGACTAAAGACGCAACTCTAGACCAAGGCAAGAGAAATAACCGTTTTGAGAATTATGTGGGGGCATAAATGCATAATGATTTTATCCCAGGAAAGGGCAAAAAAGATTGCAGTCTCTTGCTACAAAGGGAGTTGTAACTCTAAGACCAGTTCTTCTTACATAATTGTGCTTCCTTTGCTACGATGGTGTTGTTTCAGCATCATAATCTGGCACTTTTATTTTTTATGGTAATTTGAAAGCCTAAGGGCTGGGATGTACCAACGTATACACCATCGTTACAAAGGAAGATCTGTCAACAAGATTAGATGCTACATGTTATAATAAACAGAAACAATTATCTATTATTATTTTTAATGGATAACAAGAATTGTATTAAGAAATGAAGGATTTACAAGGGGAAATGGGTGATTCCCATAGAATATTTACAAAAGACTCAAGAATCATCAAAAACTAAATGATTCCATCCAAACCATATATATATATATGGGGCTTGATTCTTTACGGGACCGCGTTCCAACTCAGTGGAACGCGGACACTCCCTCTTCTTGCTGCATGTTCCTTTTAACCTTGGTTAATTTTTTTCTAAAAACTAAGGATTAATTTTTTTCTAGATGGATGAACCCTAGGGGTGAGTGAATCTTAACCACAGTTAGTGGGCATTAAAAGGGACACATGGCAATTTATAGGCGTGCGTTAACTATGGTTTAGGTTAGTTAACCCAAAGTTAATATTTTTATTTTATTACCTAAAAACCAAGGATAGATCAATGAACCCTATGGGTGAATGAATCTTAACCACAGTTAGTGGTTGTTAAAAGGGACATGTGGCAACTTCTAGGCACGCACATTAACTGTGGTTTAGGTTACTCAACCCAAGTTTAATATTTTTTTCAATTTTTTAAAATAAAAACCAAGGGTAGATGGATGAACCCTAGGGATGAGTAAATCTTAACCACAGTTAGTGGGTGTTAAAAGGGACATGTGGCAACGTGTAGGTGCACGCGTTAATTGTGGTTTAGGCCAGTCAACCCAAGGTTAATATTTAAAAAAAAATCTACAAACTAAAGGTAGATGGAGGAACCCTATAGATGATGAATCTTAACCACAATTAATGGGTGTTAAAATTAGTTGTGTCAAGCAAGGACCGCGTGAGCGTTCCGCGGAACGCGCACGTGGAAAGAATCATTCTCCTATATATATATTTTTTTTTTTTGCAGTAACATCCCCAAACTCCCTTAAGGACAGCCGCCTAGTTTCAAAGGTCCTACCCAATTGAAGCACATGGCTTGGGGATTGAGGGGTTTAACCCGTCAAAAATCCTTCTATTCCTCTCACACCATAAGCCTCAAATGACTACATAAGACAACATTTCCCAAAGGATGTTTCCCTTGCAGTTGAAGACTCCTTTTGGCCAATTGAGAATCGCTTCTTCAAACTCCTTATAAGTCACGGATGAGAACCGAAAGAGGGATAAAAAAGAAACTCCATGCAATCCAAGCCACCGGGGAATGGAGAAGCAAGTGATGAACGTATTCCTAAGCCATATACCACATATTGCATCTGCTCCTAGTTAATCTATTGTCAATATATTGTTCGAAGCAACCAACAATGCAAAAGCTTGGAACTTTGGTGAGAAGTAGGATTTCCACATCTTCCAACCTAACCAAGTCGCTCAATAGAAGGTAGTTGTAGAAGTCTCTTACCGTGAAAATTCCTTTCAGGTTATGCATCCAAAGACGGCGATCCACTTTGTCTACGCTCTGTTGAGCATCTCAAACAAGCTCAAGCATTCTTCGATCTCCTTATCCCTAGATTTTTAAAGAAAATTGGGCAGTATACAAGCTCATTGTTCCTCCTTTCAAACAAGTCTCTAATCGAGACATTTTTTCGCTAGAGCAAGCCTGAATAAACTGGGGCATATTTCACATATCCAGCCAACCCCGCTCCACTCATCCGCCAAAAACTGACCCTGTTTCCCTCACCAACAGCAAAACTGGCCTATTCCAAAAATTTGTCACAAACCTTTATAATCCCTTTCCATACCCCAAACCCATATGAAGAAGAGATAAGGTAAAGAGTCCCAATTAAATATGGAAGTCACGAACTTGGCTCCGACAATCCTCCTCCATAAAGCACTATCCTATGCTGAAACGGCAAATCCATTGCCCAAAAGTGCCTTGTTCATACATATCAATCTCCACAAGCATTGGATTACCTATTATCTAGAATGCAAGCTTTTTATTACGTTTCTTCCAGATCCCATTCCATCATTTCATCTCCCTTTTCTTACCTTCCAATGGCATTAATCACCTGCCTTATGTTTTCTTTTTGCCAATAGGGGTTATATCTCTATGCTAGACACACAAACTAAGCTAAGGCCACGCCATTATATATGTATATACATCATTTAATACATGTATATATTAAAAGTGAATGAGAACAACATAAAAATTATACTGTGAGACAATTCGAGTCGAGCAACCCCAAGCTCAACTAAAGCTCAATTATTTTGTGAGCCTAGCTTGAGATTCGGTCTAAACTCAATGCAAGCAAGCTTTGCCAAGCCAGCTCATTTTGTTGACAACCTAGTGTCGATGAAATTATTGTTACTTATCAAAGAATGAATCCAATGCATATAACCTAGAGCAAACCCAAAACTGTGTACTGAATTGCCAAGTTTTCTTCACAAAGTAACTAATGAGATTAGGGATGGCCATAGTGTAGTGAAATGCTTAAGTGGTCGTAGTAATAGTAGCAAAGTTCTCCAATTTTTTCACGAAGTCTCGAATGATTCACGAATTTTTTGTCAAACGATTAATTCACAAAGTACTAGTGACTTTTTGAAAAAGTTTGGGCTTTTTCAAAAATCACAAGATCCCGAATTAAACGCGATTTATTATTATTTTTGATTGGTAGAATTAAATGCAAAATAAACGCGAATTGTTATTACTTAGCTTACATGACAAGGAATGTTGAGGACTGTCTACATGTCCCCAAGGAGGTCAGAAAGTTGATGAAGCATCTATTGACATTTGACAAATATGCAAGAAAAGACACAAAAGAAATTGTATGGCTCCGAGGGGACAGCGCATACACTCCCTCTCATATGAAGAGGATCCTGATTTTCAACTTGATATCGGACAAAGCAAGTTTCTTTGATTTTCAACTTGCTGGAGTTCATCTCATCTCTAGAAGGAGGAAGAAGCAGACTTCTATAACTTTTAATGAAAGTTAGTTTGATACGGGAGGTTCCTCCCAGTCAAATCCAAGTAGTTGGGCTTTAGTTTATATAAAGACATCTCTTTATGTATTTCATTACCTACAAATGAATGTTTTATTGAAGAATCATGCTTTAGTTTGTCTCTCAATATAACATGAACATATGAATTCATAAATATATATATATATATATATATATATATGCGCAACGTATCTGCCAATCTATGAACTAATGCATAATGAAAACTTCTATAGATAGTTCAAATAGTATCTATACGACTCAAACTACCATTTTTTGATGTTATCATTGCATTAAAATATGTTTGGGCTTAAGTTTCCAGGAGTTTCCAACGTATTCATAATTTTTTTATAGAGTTTCCTTGCGTATCCTCGATATGTATCCTATTTTGAATTTACCGATATGTACCTTGATACTGATATTTTGAACTATGGTCATCACAACACAATGTGTGTGCATGCATAAAAGTGTAATGCCATGTATGTGTCGAGGAGATCCAAGTGTTATCAAGTTTCGGCATAACAAAAAATAAGAAGTCATAGAGCTCACTAAAATCGCACTATTACTGCAACTACAAAGGCAAAAAATACATCCTTCTAAATACCACATCTACAATTTGTGCATAACTTGTGAAATTATTATTGCTCATCTAGAATGTATACACACGTGTACATGTTACTTTATAATTTAAGAAATGCAAATCATATACCAGCACCATGGCAATAAAAATCGGTTACATAGGTTTTAGTAGGGTTCGAGCCGTTACAATGACTGATGCCTACAAAACCCTAAAAAGGCAAGAAAACGGCTGTTACAAACGTTATGTAACATCCGATTCAGTTAGAATTTGGCATTATTGGTGTTTTGTCTTCTTCTTTAGATCGGTAATCAACAAATTATATTTAGGATACGAAAAGCACAGCAAAATTTAAGAGTGACTACAAGGAGTTTACATGCGCGTAAACACGAAAAGGAAAGGAATAAATTGATAATAGTACAAATCCTAACAGATGATCCAAGGATTAGCAAGTACACCAACCCTAAAGATGATAATCACACTAGAAGATCCACTCCCACTTGCAGAATAGAGCATGATTCTAAGATTAGGTGTCTAATACACAAGCAAACATGAGACAATAGCACTCTCTTGTTCATCTCTTTCCGAATCATTCACGAGATGGCCCCACAAAGGACGGATCAAATCATCTCTTGAGCATTACTAGTGTTGTTTATTCTAAAAAATGACCTAAAAAACTAATAGTAACGGTCATTTATACGAAAAAATAACACGAAATAATTATAACATTAATAATGTTGTTTATACTAAAGTGATCGAAGAAAAAAAAAGCTTCATATTCGTAATAGTTTCAGCGTTACGTAATGGTTTCAGCAGGGTCCATTACACACACCGAAACCGTTATTTTAATCCTCAACCCAATTCCAAAACCCTTCCTCCAATAACCCATATAGACCAGCTGAATGCAAATCTACAGCATACCCCATGGCCCAAAACATTACATTAAATACCAAATTTAAGAGAAGCATATGCCAATAGATGAAATAAGGTCCCCATATACCGTATCACGGACTTCTGAACAAAGCATACTAGGCACTATATTTAATTTCAATATGTAATCTTTTCTGCATTATATCAATATGGTAACTCTTGCACAATAACAACATACCGTGTGACTTATTTTTTTTATACTGAACTACATACTGCATTGTTTGCTAAATGAGGCTAAACTGTACGAGGAAAACCTGAAAACATGATGTGCACCGAAGGATAAAAGTCATAAAATCATGCCCAATGAACATACCATACATAAACTAATCCAATATGCACAAATATATATGTTCCACGGTAAAATAAGAAAAGGAAAAATAAAAACATACAGATATATCCTCCCATGCTAGCTCGAGAATCAGCAGCAACCATGACTCCTTCCTTAAAGATGAAAGCGAGCGTCGTTGTTCCTTTTGCTGGCTTCACCATTTGTATTGCTTCTTTCTGGAAGCCATCAAACTGAAACAAGAAAAATGTTCAGTCCCTAATTTTCTCTTAACAGAATTGGGAAATTTTACATTGCAAAACAGGTGCATCAGATCTCACATCAGTACTACTAGGAAGCTCAAACGACGGGGCTGTTGAAAACCCTCCCAATAGCTCGCTGTTTGCCCCAAAAAGCGGGGAAATTGATTCAAGGCCACTTGTATCAAGCTTCATGCTTACACACCTATATCAAAAGAAAATTCATCTCTAAAAATTAGTGACTATAAACTCATTAAATTTCATGTATTATTTCACAAAGGAGTTTTCCAACAAACTCCGTGTTTCTTAAATTTTCTGAGGAAAAGCTTCTACACTCCAGTTTGTTTAAGAAAATCAGCAATTAAAATTATCCACTTTTTATATGACAATTTCCACTTCGTACTTTAAGGTATTCTTAACATAGGCACAGTTTGAGCATCCACTGAAAAAGGCGAAAAGGATTAACTTTAGACGCATTGAATCCTCAATATCCTTTTTCATTGTGATTCTACATTAGTTCTTCGTTTATATATAAATCGAGACAAAGAGCAAACAATAAAAGGCAAGAGAATATTCTCAAATGAAAGATAAACACTGAACAGAAACCTTAACATTTTCTACTACGGTGTCAATTGAAGAATTATATCTACGAGCGTGTTAATTGAATCTGACCTAGTTCTACAGCATTCAAAGAAAAAACCCTAGAATAGCGAGTTTCCGATTCAAAATGTTTGTCTAAAATTAAAAGATTCAAATCACAAAGATTGCGTATAACCTAGAAATTAATAAATTTTATTACATCTATGTTCTTCTGTATTACGAAATTAGAGAGGTCGCCAACAATATTAACTAATAAATTCCAAACAGCTGAAATCGAAGAAGAGAAACCCTAACCGTACCTTCAAATCACAGTAGAAGAAGAATGGATGAAATCAGAGAACTGCTACGAAATTTTAGGAGAAGAACCAAGAAAATAAAGTAAGGCAAAAGCTTGAGAAGCAAGAAATGTTAAGGTGCGGAAATCCTTTTTGTGGTGTCCGGGTTTTATTTTTGTAGACCGTAAACAGGGTCTATAAGAAGTAAAATAATCACCTCCTCGGTCGGTGATGCGAGGAGGGGCGTCTTGGCTCCAATTTTCTTGCCATGTGTCCCCTTCTAACCCCATTTAACTGTGGTTAAGATTCATCCATTCATAGGGTTCACCAATCTACACTTGGTTTTTAGAAAAATAAAATTAAAAAAAATTAGGATGGTATTACCCGCACCCCAATTCTAAGAAAACGCCCAAAATAAAATAGAAAGACAAGAGTATCCTCTTTTTTTTTCTTTTTTTTTTTGGTTGGCCTAATTTCTTAAGTAACTATGTTGGGGTTAATCGGTCAGCAGGGTGCGTACTCATTCATTGGTGGGCGTCAACAGCCACACCAAGGACTCCCCCAAGGGAGATACACTACCACTGGGACAAACCCATGGTGTTAGTATCCTCTTCTTCTTCTTTGAAAACTTAAGAAAACCAAAGCAGATCGAGATGTGGTTGTATGAAAAATCAACACAAGTCAAGCTCTACATAATAGGAATTGAGGATGAAATGCTCCCAAAAAGATGATTTGTTGGTAGATTCAAGTAGTTCAAGATCTGCATAGTTGTGATCTTTGTTGGAATCTAACCTGAAAGCTCGTTCTGACTTAGATCAACACTTGTCAGCAACTCGGATTAACTGATCTCCAACGCAAATGCACTGGAGAACTTGTTGAAATCAATCTTTGAAAATTTGTTGCGACCGTCCAATATCCAGTGGAACCTATGAGGTTGCAGAACTTTTGAAACCTTCCAGCAATTCTGCAAATGAAGAATAATGGGGTCATTATTGTCCTTTTCCTTCATATTCTAATATTATTTTAAGTATGGGTTGTGATCATAAAAAAATAGGGGTGCGCATAGCTCAACCCAAAAATTAACTAAAGGGTTAAAAATTGTTGGGAATGTAGACAACCTTTGCATTTCTGTAGGGGTACTTTTGGTTTTCCAGTTTAACCCTAAACATATAAATGTATGCGTATTTTTTAGGTTAACGAATTATGAGAAGTGACCGTAATTTTTCTAAGAGAGAAAACTCTGTGTATTCTGTATCTTCAATATAGTGAATTGGTGTGGCTCCCGAGAACGTAGGCACGTTGCCGAACCTCGTATATCCTTGTGTTTTGTCTCTATTTTCTTCTCTGCAATTTTTCTATTTGTTGTGTGATTTTTGTGATTCATAGTCTCTCAAGATCCGAAGGGTTTAGAGATTAAACGAGTGGTTCAAATCTCAACAAAAATAACTAACCCGAGTTAATGGGAGTTAAAAAGTTGGCTATTTGAGAGCGAGGAGGAATAGTCCCCTCCTCGGCCGACGAGGGGACTATTGCTCATATAAGAAATAGCAAAGCTATTTTTTTTTCTTTTTTGGTTGAGGAAAATAATCACCTCCTCCAACGAGCAGCTAAAGGAGGTGCCTTGGCCCCCTAATTTGCAGTGTGTCCTTTAACTCCTTTTATGGTTAAGATTCACTCACCTCTATATTTACTCATCTACCCTTGGTTTTTAGAAGGAAAAAAGTTAATCGGAGTTCATCGCCCAGGGACCGAACTATTGCTCTTGAGGTGAAAGGGAACTCCAGTGAAGGACCACACAAGACTTGGACCCAACTCATTTTATCAAAAGGCATGACTTAAGGTGAGAGGGAAAAGTCTTATATAATACCAGGTTAAGTAGTAACACCAACCGGCCAAAGCTAAGACTCAAGAGGTAGTATAACCTTCTATTCTTTTTTCGTCACACAGGCCAACCAAACACACGTGGGTCACACGAGACTTCTACCCAACTATCTCACTAAAAGAGCATGAAGAGCATGATTTAAGGTGAGGGCGAGGAGCCTTATGTAGTATCATGGGATCACATCATTAACCCACATCGGCAAAGCTTTTTTTTCAAAAAAAAAAATGTGACATATTAAGGTGCCGAAAGTCTTTTTAGTTTTTATTATGTTTGTATCTGACTAATGCTAAGTTCACTTTCTTTCAAACTCACTTTCTTCAAGCGAAAGAGAAATGTTATTGTCTCCCATTAAGAGAAAGACACTTTTTTTACACTAACATTGTACCCAATCAAAAAGAGAATGAGTCTTGAAAGAAAGAGGTGCTAGCATTATTGTATACTAGCGGGTGGCATGTGTGATGCACGTGAGAGCAAATGGAAGGAGTTAACCATAATTAATAGGAGTTAAAAAGGGCACGTGTTAACCCGCAGGTGTGATTGAACTCTTTCCCAGTTCATTCCCGATTGGCTGTGATTCTATTCTTTAAATAGATAGATGAAAAGGGATAGTTTGGGAATAAAAATAAAATATTAAATCAAAGTTTTATTTTATATAAGGGTTGATTGGAAATTTTTAAAAAATCAGGTTACGCCTGGCTCTCCCATTACATTATAATAGTAAAGATAAAGAAGATTTGTAGAGCATAGATAGTGGCCTATAGACTATAGGAATTAGCAAAGCTATTTTATTCTATATAAAAAAAAAGTGATGTTAGAACCCTTTTTTATTTTTTTGTCAAGTAAAACATGAAATATTTTACCTATGGTTAGTGGTTAGCATTGGAGATTAGAGTTCTTGCTACCATCACCTAGGGAAGGGGAATGGATCCCAAGACCTCTCTATTGAGAGAGGACAACACCCACCATTGGAGAAAGAGATGGGGTGTTACATAAGCATATGAGCAAGCAGATTGTCTTTGTTCTTCCCTGAGTTCTTCCTTGTGGCCATGAGTATTGGAAGGCCAAGATCAATTGGTTTGTACGAATTTGATAGTTGTAACCACCTCTTGGAGAGATCTTGACCTTCAAAACGTTGGCCATTGGGAAGAACTCAAGGAAAACATAGAGGTTATAGTTCAAGCATACGACATGTCATATATTTTAAGCAATTTTATGAGACTTAATGTTTGAATGGATAAATATTTGATCATTTATTTCAGTTGGAGTAGTATAATATTTATTTGATTTTTACCCATCCAAACGAGATAAGATTTTATTCTTTTGTGTTTCGTTTTGTTTTCCATAACCCTATGTTGGTTGTTGAGAAAATAAGTGAAAACATGGAAAAGAAAAGAAAATCATAGAAAACACAACTAAAAATTGTATTAGAAATATGAAATTTTATTTTATTTTCCATATTTTCACCTATTTTCTCATCAACCAAACATAGCATAGGGTCCATTCTTTTGGTGAGACTTACAAAGCTTGACACTTTATACTACTTTGGCATTGTTAAGAAATTTGAACCACTTTGTCAAGATTTCTAATAACATTAATTTTTACCGAAGGGAGATTTCAACTCTAATAATTTTGTATGAGATTTGAAATCATTCATTTTGTTGCATTTATCGTCTTACGGCGATTGCAACCCAACGGCGATTGCAACCCAATAGATGAAAAGCATGACACGCCTACTTCTAAAAATAAAATACATATTGTCAAATGAAAAAACTTGCAAGTGCTGGACCTTATAAGTCTGACCAAAAGAAGGGATAATAGAATTTGGTTGAATGGTTTCAAATGGGTTCTCAGAATACAAGCGTTCCAAATAATTCAAGAGTGTTCCTTTCTAGCATTCCCCTCTATATGTTGATCGTCAGAATCAAATTACTGCAATAGACATATCATAGGTATGATATGCATCTAGCCATCATCAACATGCAAGAGCAAGTGAAGGGAAGATCTGAGCCAACAAGAGGCTAGCCTTCTAGGAACCCTTTCTAGTTTTTCTTAATTTGTTTGAATATAACGTCCCAGCAGCAGCATTGCTACTTAGGAACCCGATACAATTGCCATTGTACACTAAACAAATTTAAGCATGTCTCGTACAGCAAATTCTTCAAACACTACACTACTGCTGATTTCATATCTATCCAACACCCTTACAAGCAACCCAATGGAAGATCTGAGCCAGCAAGAGGCAGTCATCGGGACCCTTCCTGTTTTTCTTTGAATGAATATTCATAATACCGTCCCATTGCCAATGTTAGCTAACAAAAATAAAAGCTTCTCTCATACAGAACATACCACAACCACCACTAAATTATTGCTGATTTTGTATCCACTCAACCAAATTACCCAAAACCTTCACAGCCCATGACACCATTTAGATCGCTGACGAGCAATCTATCAAAAAATTGTAAAGCCCGGTTGTAATCACTCACTCTCTCCATTCATTTTGCCGTTGCAGCCTCAATATCAGATATAATCTTATCCATGTCATCAAAGTATGGAAATTCCCTCTTGCTTTTCTTACTACTCTTGCATTCCTGTTTACAGCAGCAACACGCAATGTCATAAAGAATGCTATAGTAAGGAGGGAAGTATGGGAAGGGGGGGTTTCCTCTGCCATCTCCATGTCGTGCACATGCAGGCATAGAAACCAAGTCGGGGTTCGGCAATTATTCGTCCAGGAAAACTTTCGAAAAAAACAAATTTTGGAATAAATCAATAAAATTTTAGGCAAGGTTGGAAAAATATAAAATAAGATTACTAATTATGAAAAATTATAAATGAACATATTTCATACATTGGATATTTATTCGAGATTTATTAAAAAAGAAGTGAATAATTCCCGTTTAATTCGCATTTTTTTGAAAAAGTCACGAATACTTCGTGAATTAATCATTCAACAAAAAATCGCAAATTAATCGCGACATTTTGAAAAAATCGGAGAACTCTGTTACCATGCATGCAGGCCAGAGTGAGACCACCAATTAGATGGGTGTCGTCGAGGAAATCTGGATTAAAATCAACCTGATTGGATGATCCTAACCATCAGATCTTTAGATATTGTTCTATGTTGTTCACATATCTTTTTCAATAGCCTAGATTAGTGGAACAACTCAGATGACTGCATCATCCAATTGTGTTGATCTTTGGCCATTGAGATTAATGTGAGGCCCTCTTGCATGTGTGCCACGGGTGGCGCAAGGAGGAATCCTTGTCTTCTCATCCTGATTCAGTTTTTGCTCTACCATTATCGATAAGAATTTGACCAAGAGAAAGCAAACCTCGTATTTCCGAACCAGAGATGTCCATAGATATTTGCATTGCCCTGGAGTTCGCTTTATGTTGAAAACCATCAGGCTAGAAGATATCTCTCCCCAGAGGACCATCCTCCCCTTCACAACTTGGAATCTGCTATCCATTTCTCCGCGCATTTTAATCAGCTTCTTGACATCCTCAGGCTTCCACGTGTTCTGTTTCACAGGCTTGGAAGTAACTGGCTGAGGACTCAACAATTCAATGGATTCATTTTGACTATTTTTTATCCCATCTTCCTCAAGTTCCTCCAGATATTCCTCTTTTGGAATAGAATTATTGTTAGCTTTTACTACGTGCTCAACAAGTGATGATGGTTTTATATACGATTTCCAGAAATCAGCCGAGTCTTCTGGATTGGATGAAGATAAGTCCACTAAATCAGAATTTAATGATGTTGTGTCTTCCTCAGATAGCAATCTTTCAACTCCAATTCCCTCACCTGCAACCGGATGGAAAACTATACAACAAAATTCAAAATAAAAATACAGCTCAAACTAACAAACTTCGGTAAGCAAGATTGGTTTGGAGGAAATCTAAGGGTACCCATTGGGCGTAACGATGATCTACCTAGGATCCTGGTACACATCGTCCATGTGGCGAAACCTATTATGATGGTCGAGAGAACAGATGACAGAACTGATGGTCCTAGCCATCTGATCTATTGCCATTTTTCCAGATAATCCAAAAGGAAATACTGTGAACAGTTCAGACAAAGGTGTCAATATTAGCTGTTTACAATTATCTTCACTTTCATCAGAAGATGTGTACAACCCTGTACAATTGTGCCTCGCACACCATGATGAAAATGGTAGATTATCCTTAAGTGCCAGGTACCTTAGATTTCCTCATTGATTAAAAGCAACAAGTTAAGCAGATATTAAGGTCACTTTTTTAATCCTTGGAGAAATTCCAGAAAATAAAAGGTTATGCATAATATATATATATATATATATATATGTCATTTTCAGTTAAAAGTCCATAAGCATTAGCAAAATTTCACAAGAACAAAGTTAGGACCTTCAATTTCTTGTGGTAAACTGCCTTCATCTGAGTGAGTATCAATACTGCCTACTTCCTCAAATATTCTACTTGACCTTCTCTTCCTCGGATGTCCATCAACCACATCATTCGATGACGCTGATAGTCCAAAAGTGACACGGGACTTTCCAGATAACCTTGCAGTGCTCTCATCAGAGAGAGCCCCTGCTGTGTTTTCTACGGCAATTGCAATGACTTCAGGCCTTTTACTACTGTACTTCCTAACCATTTTCCTCAATACCTCGGACACAGTTCTTTCCATGTGGGCTAGTGGACAATTGACAGGACAGCTCGAAAGTGTGGCATGGGCAGCTTTGTGGAGTGCATCTAAAAGCTTCCCCTTGTCAAGCCATAGACAACGTGTGGTGATTCTTATTTTTCCTTTGATGCTTGTTTGAAGTAGGCCATCTACACTTTGTGGACGGAAAATTTCCATGCTGCAAGAGCGAAATTAAGAAAAATATGATGATTAATGTCACGTCCACTTACAGATAGTGATGGACTTACTTGGCTTGGTCCCATATAATGAGAAAATGTGTCTGGGTCATCAAAAAACCTGAGCGATTTACCTGACAACTATAATACCATCTGATGCTATTCTTAGTCTCTCATCAACACAGAGTTCTGTAGATGTTCCAAATGCTTTATCACCATCACTATACATCAACTGCAGTTAAATACTAAATGAATTGGAATCTTTCTCAATGTGTCACCTTCTTAATAGAGGGAAAAAAAAAGGATATACAACCTGCAAATTATCCTTTCCTAGGGCAATAAAACCATTTGAAAGAACTCTTCTGTTCCTCAGATGTGAAACTCCAAGCATCTCTCCATTCTTTATAACCTGATATGAGTTGGTATATTGCATTAGATTTTTATATCAAATTTTATAATAGATTACTTTACGTATTACATATTGATAACATCAAAGTCTGATCATAACCTTGTACTATATAGACAGTATTTTATGATATAGGTTATGTATTAAGGTAAGTGTTAGACTGTTTAGACATGAGGCTTTTTTCGGATTCTGGCACATGAAGGGCTGATGTGACCAATCCTCTGGACAATGCCCACATCAGCTACATACCGTCATGTGTTGGCCTTTTCTCATGTGAGTGGAAGCCTCTGAATTTATATATCCATAAGCGGAAAACAAAATAGAAAAAAGGGCTTTCTTTCTGCTACATGGTAGAGGTCCCCTGGGTTGATACTTTCCAAGTGGATAGGGGGTGAGGCCGTGGAACGGTGGAACCAGTAGACCATTTGTTCCTAACCCCTCAGATGACATGTTAAAACCCTGTCAAAATGGGAAACAAAGCCCGATGTGACAGAACACTGTACCCGACTCATTAATTAATTAATATTACAATAATACAAATATTAATGATATATGACATTAGATAGTGTAAAGACAATAAGCAATCATATGCATACTATCATATTATTATAGTTTCCAACTATGAAAAGAAAAAAGTGCATGCTCCATAGGAAGTTATGCAAAGGCATTCCAACTTCATGGACTCTACTCGTTCAACTTGTTTCAGAAAACCTAAGGACCTTGTTATTAAACTCAGAGCAAAATCAGATTTTGGATCTGGTTCTCTGCCAAGCCAACTGGAAGCTGAGTAACACGTTCCTAACAAGGTTGGGCAAAGTCTGAGTCACCAAAAATAAGTTCTTAGTCTGAGCCTAATCCAATTCCAAGCCTGGATTACAGTTTCTAACCTTGCAAACATGTGTTTTTTTATTGCTATCATTAGTACATCTTTAAATTCTAAACCTTTATTTTGTTGAAAATAATCTTAATTTTTAGATATACAACCAAACCTTAAGTTTTTCTTCCCCTTCCAAAGCACTCCTTCCATCCCTATTCCAACTCTGAAGCATGCCCCATCTCTTGATAGTTGATACCCATCTTAATAGGGAATATGCCCATATTGGGAAATCAGTTTTCTTGAATTACCTTTTAATATTCTAAAATTGTAAATTCGTATGATGTTCTTTACATTTCCTTTGGTACTGTCTAGTATTCTAAAATTTTCAATTCTTATGATGTTCGTTTATTTTCGTTTGATGACACCCTTTTAACATTTCGAAGCAGTGGATCTCCAAGCAGTGGATCTCCCATTATTATTTTCTTTTCCAAATTATAGTTGTCAAGTCAACCTGCAATAAGGATGGCATTGTCTGTAGTATTGATCATTTATAAATCTTTCTCACTATCTCGTTGATACCCAATAGCTTCTCCATGACACTTGATCTCATTTTCTTTTCCTTACTCCTGAATTCAGGAATTAGACCCAAATCACCTGACTAAGCCCGTGGTACCATGTATTACATACTTTCCAAAATGTTGGATGTGATTTAATATTTAAAAGTTTTGTTTAATTCTGTGTTCTCGCAAACACTGTTTCTAGAATTTTACTTATTTCAATATTATTATATTATTTAATTACCTCTTAGTTTTCACACAAGACTAGAAGAAAATGCTGACAGTTCCAATATTTAACAATTTTTCATACTTGTTAACTTCGTATTTAATTCTTTACCTTACATTTCAGGTACATTAACACATGAAAATAATATAAGAAAAACACAATTCAAATTCCAGGAAAAAAACTCAATTCTATGGGAATTTCACATGTGACATCATAGAATGTTTTTAACTGGGATCTGGTAAGTAAAGACAAACAGACAAAGAATGTCAACAAATGATTCATCGTGTATAATATAAAATACCACAACCAGTACATTTTGACCTTAGATCTCATCTCTGGACATTTAGACAACACATGACAGTTCATATGCTGCCTGAACAGTCAGGGTCTTTCTGATCATTCTAAACCAAGATTATCCATCTAGATATTGTTGAAGAGCATAAATAAACAACAGCGAAGCCATAAACTCACAGTGGTGTGCTGAATGCCAGTTGATTTCCCAAGTAATTCATGCTCCTTCAGGAACAGGAGTTCTCCATGGATTGGTAGAAAATGCTGTGGCTTCACAATTCTAAGCACTTCTTCCTTCAAAAGAGGTTTTACCTTTAGACTTTTTCTCATTGCAAAGAATAAATTACAATTGAATGAAATAAGAAATGCATGTTAAAGGAAAATCAAGCCTACGGATCAATGATGTAAACCAACAAAATTACCAAATGATTATCTATTTTTTTTAGTAACTCAAAGGTCCATAGAATATATAGGATTCTACAGAAAGTCATATAGAGATTACCAGTTCCCCACGATACCCATGACCAGATGTGTGCAGCCCCTCATTCTTCCCCATTACAATAGTGGAACCAAGCTCAGATATCCGGTTCAGCATTTTCATCACCCTAGTCTCATTTCCAGGAATTACCTAGAACAAAATAACAATAACTGATTACAATCCCTCACTAATTGAATTATTTCATGCAAGGAAATGCCAATATCGCACAATGTAAATGAATATAATCAAAGAGGACCTGATTTGTCAAACACAAGCATCTATAAAATCTATGTAATCACAGAAGACCTGACCTGTTAAACATAAGCATCTATATTTAAATGTAATGTTCGAAAGGTTTTCAATAAATAAACAGACTGTTGGTATTACTTAAACAGAAGAAGAAAACTACTCTTACGTTAGAAAATGAAATTTCATATGATTAAGTTCACTGAGTTGGCAAAGCTTGAGATAAAATGCATCCTCTGATGCCAATGAGAAGACAAATATAAACCATTTCATTGTGGCCACCCTTGGAGATATAATGGATTCTTTGTTTAGACACCCTGAAGGAAGCAAGATGAGAGGCTGTATTCTATGTATATCGATTATCTATCTACACTTTCTTTAGCCAATGAATAGGCAACGTGTTTGGTATTCCGAAGAGGTTTTCCCATACAAATTGTTTAAACCTTTGGTCAGATCACCAAATTGGCATGATGTTATCTAGTCTTCAAAGATATATCTGCTTCCTTGTTGGCAATGCTATGACACTAGAGGAGTCACTATTCAAGTGGCTCGCTTTCTACCTCAAGCGGCCCACAGAGAAAGATCAGAGTGCCTCAGTACTCAGGTCACCTTCAAGGCTTCAACTCTTCCTTTCTTCTCAAGAATCACAAGAAATTCAGTGGAATAAGGAGACACAACAACCAGGATTAGGGAAAAGAATCCGCCCCTTAAAAAATAAGGCTGAAGTGCAAATTACAAAAGAGCACAAGAAAATGAGTTATAACACAAAATAAATGACTAAACAGATTTTGATAGTCATCATAGCTCTCATTAAATTAGGGTTATAAAATAAAATATTTGGAAAGAATTTGGTTGGAAACAAACACTGTCATGGGTACACCTTTGTATCATACACTAGCACAAAAGGTTACCTTAGCTGAATATAAAATTACATCCTCCTTGCTCAGTTTGAGGGAATGACTGCTTCCATATGATGCAAGGTTCAGGGCAGCACGCTGTTCCGCCTGACACAATTCAATGTGGAGTCATATTCCAGCTAAAATGTTCCATTAGAATTTCAGTAGTCAATGAAATGACCCACTGCCATCTATATTTAGATTATCTTACTTGAGAGCCCGTTGTGACTATTAGCAAATCCTTGGGAGCATAGGCATCAATATCTTCCACTTTCACCTGCACCAAATATGCAATAATATAAGAGAGAGAGAGAGAGGATTACATAATAAGCTTGCAGAACATATTTCTTTTTAAGAATTCTGGCTTATGGTGATTATTCACCGTGAAGATCAACATGTCAGACAATTGAATAATAGCAAATTGATAGCGAACAAAATAAGTATATGCAAAACAGGCATATGGAATGCATCAACCGACAATACACAAAACCCAAGGACGAACTTCTGCAAGTAGTATCTAGCCATCTACGCAGTCATACATGCAAGTACAAATCGGGATGGAAATAATTAGCCCAGACTACAAACCATGTTCAAGCCCATATGTATTATATGGCCATTATAAATTAGATTACAACACAAACACTACAAAGCTCAAACTTATTTGTAGCAGGAATCTTTTATCTAGGGTGGCACTATCCCACCAGCTCCTCCTCCCACTTCCTAACTTTTTATGAGTACCAACAATTAAAGTATTCACTAAGATAGCCCTTCTCAATTGTGTATTTTTGCATTTTGTTTAACTGCAATTCGGCATTTTGGCTAGATACAACAAAATTAGGTTTTTAGCACACTCCTGTAGCTAATAAGCAAAAGTATATACCAGACTATATATTTCCTAATTGATAATATGTAAAATATATGTATGTGAAAGATCAAGGATGTAACATAATATTTCTCGGAATGAGGACTTACATACTTCTACCAAATTCATCTGCCCTAATGGTTCCATAAAATTAAACCTCAAAGATTCTGTTACTGGATTTTGCTCATATCTTTCCACAATTTCCATAGCCTCAATGAAGCAGGGCAAGTCTGTATTCTTAGATTCATGGAATCCGATGGCCATAACAGATACACAACTCAGCCTTCATTGAACGATCAAACCTGTCCTCATAGTCAAATGAGATATATTAGCAACAGTACGAGCAGCGATGCAGCTCCCCAAAAAACACAAATTTGACAACCAATTCAATTGCCTCTTCCAACCCTTAAAATTCCTGACTAGGTAAGTGGATAGATATAAACTACCTTAAAGTCATTTAAAGTGGAAAAAAAAATGAATTTTAAGCAAACGGATTCAACATATCCATATATTGCATCTTTACAGAAGTCAAACATATGTTATTCTTTTCTCTTCTACTAAAACACCCTTTTGTAGCTAATATACAGAAATTGGTGTGCAAAATACATGACTAAAAGAGTTAGCATATTTCTGTTACCAGTGTTGATGGATCAATTGGTGCCTTTCCATCCTTCCAAGCAGCATCCAAGTATGTCCTTAATGACATGCCAACAAATACCTATTACATTGACCAAAATACTATCACTGCCATATAAACATTTTCTCACCTGAGAATTCTAAAGTTGCAGAAGGATATAGACAAAAAATATTTAAAGAAAAGAAGACACAGCATGACTTGGGAATGGTGAAACAGAATTCATTTGGTTGGCACCACGTATTTGGGACAAGGAATTGACAATGATGATGATAGCATGACTTGGGAAGAACCTATGCAGACTTACCAACTTTCGACCAGTTAAATCAGCTGCAGCTTTCACACTTCCAAGACGATGTATATTAGATGCAAATTGAGTCGTAATAACTCTTCCTTTAGCAACTGAAATATGTCTCAACAATGCATCTGCTACAACACTCTCACTAATAGTCCTTCCAGGTGAAAGCACATTTGTTGAGTCACTCATCATCTGAAAAGGAATGAGTATTAATTTAATCGTTGTGTTAAGATTTATTTTTACATTCATCAAAGTAACAGTTTAAATGGCGATTATATATTTACATCAGACATGGACTACGAGCTCATAGTCCAAAACATTCACATTATATTAAATATACTTAAGGTTAACATCTTAAGCCTCTGGATTTGCACCGTGATGCAAAGGATCTCCAACCTTGAGATTATAAGTCATAAGGATTGGAGCTAAAAAAAATGCAATAACTTATTAAAGTAATGGAAGTTCTTTTGTGCAGCTCATATAATATAAATAAGAGGAATTCTATGTCCACTTTTCCCATTTTTGAACAAAAAGAAAATAAAATGTGGAAACTTTTTGTGGGGATCACAATTTTTTTTTTTTTTGTCTTCTTGTTCAAAAATGGGGAAAGTGGATGAAAAGGAAAGTGGATCTAACATTCCCCATATAAGTAATTTCAAAATATGGCGTATGGACAACCCCCCACAGCCCCAGCACTTTCCCTCCCTAAGGGGTCACACGCACACCTGATGCATGGTTTGAATTTAATCAGTTGCATTCAGAACCTTAAAAGATAAAAATGTATAAATAAAAGAAAAGATAGGGTATAGAAAACAAAATAAAGAAACAATGTCCAAGAGACTTACTAATGTCACTCCTTCTTTTGAGAGTTCCTCTAAGGCTTCGCGATCAAAAACTTTCCCATCCAATGGTGACTCATCAATCTGTAGAAAGTAATCTATACATCTAGTAGAAAGACACAAAAAATAGAAAGAGAATGTATGGTAGTGGGATCTACCTTCCAGTCCCCAGTATGAAGAATTGTACCGTCAGCACATCGGAGCACCAATCCACAACAATCAGGAATAGAATGGGTAACCGTTATAGACTCTACTTCAAATGGCCCCGCATGGAACTTCCTCCTCGTCCTAAATACCTTAAGCCTAGATGGAGCAAAAATCCCAAACTCCTTCAAACGCTTTTTAATAAGCTGTTACAAACAAAAAGGGGGGATCATTTTTACTGTACCAAGATGAACAGATTAAATAAGATGCCATTACAACTTATGATATACATTAAAGAGTTCATCAATTTGAGGACTTGGATCAATAGATTAGGGTGTGTGTATGATTTTGGGGGTACTGCTCATTCAATAGTTCTATGCGAACAATTGAATGGCCAGATCTGTGCCACGAACAACAATCTGACAGCGAAGCCAACCATGACTTCGTCTTATAAACTTGAGAAATAGAGACAGCTGTGGTGGTCGTAGTGGTGGAAGCAGAGAGAGAGAGAGAGAGAGATGAAGGCGGGCATGGAAGCAGATATGTTGGATTTGAAGGTTTAGACGAAAGAGGTTAAGCCATTAGAGCTTCTCATCATAGGTGATGTTATTTCAAACAAATGCACAAACCCAGACAGACCCATTGACTTGTCCAGTTCAGGCAGATCGATACGTCCAGTTCTTATTTGTTTAGTCCAGGTTTGAGGTCATGGCCAGGTTGACTTGTTGACCAGACGTCTACAAGGGCTGGTTCCAGGGTTAACTTACCCCACTGGAAAGTCTGGTCGGGGTTTTAAAACACTGACTAATATATGTTGACCGAGTTCACACTGCTAAGGCGTTGCTACAGTTGTGTGAGAATTAGTACGTTTAGACCAAATCACATACTCAAGCAACTCACATTAGTACCTAACTGGACCATTATGCCTCTCTCCAAGTTGTAATGACTTGCTGAGTCGCTACATGGATGCAGTGGTCTCTCCTTAAAACATGATGCAGAATATAAACAAGAAAAAAAATTACATTTTAAAATCCTTATCACTTACCTCCATCGTGAAGGATGAAGCAAATATTGGTGTACGGGAATCCAAAGCTGGGATAACCTGCTTAGATGGCACAGTAAGTTATGTCAATGATCAACCAAAGAGACTTAAAATTCCTTAGAGGACTTTGCATGAAGTTAGAATATGCAAGTTTGAAGTCCCCTGAAGAACAAGCTCATAACCAAACTAGACTTTCTGTAACAGATCATCTCAATAAATGTGGCAACAAGACAATGATAACCAAAAGGCAGTAAATTGTTAGTATATGGCAACATCTTTCCACAATCCTCCTTGGAGCACAGAAAGTTGCGTGAATGATCAACCAAGCAGACTTAAAATTCCTTAAGAGGACTTTGCATGAAGTTAGAATATGCAAGTTTGAAGTCCCCTGAAAGAACAAGTTCATAACCAAACTAGATTTGCTGTAACAAATCATCTCAAACGATTACCAAAAGGCAGTAAATTTTTAGTATATGCCAACATCTTTCCACAATCCAAGAGCAAACACTTCACATTTCATATCCTTCTTTCCTTTTCATTTATTAGTTACTAAATACTAACATGACAATGTCTGGGAAGAAAGTTTTGACAAGTGAAAAAGGATTTCAGGAATAACACACGTATAACATTTCATAAAGAAATTGAAAATTTATTGAAATCAGCCAGTTAATTAGGAAAAGTTGGAACAATATTTACACTAGAAGCTCGGGCATAAATGGAGGCCTGGATGTCTGCTCTCCAACCTCCTCCATCCATCACATGGCATGTTTTGTACATCGGTGAACATTAAAACAAGTAGGGAGAGACCATTTGATGGACCACACCCTTCACCTAGGCAAAAATCCAATCCAATTCAGATGGGTCCAGACATCCAATCAATGTGGCTTTATCCAGAGATCCAGATCAATTGTCATATTTGTTCTGACTGCTTAAAATAATGTGATAGATCAGATGTTTCTGATCATCTGATTGGAAAAGCTATGGACTTGGACCTAGGAGATCTCCCAGGTGAGACCCAATCCCAACCATGCTGTATATGCATACAGCACAGGTAGATTGGATAGAGATCAGATGTTCAGGCATCTTGGCCTAAGTGTTATTCTTTCATAAAATCTTCCTAAAACTCTGTGCAATGTGCACTTTTGAACAAACCAAAGACCTCTGACGGTAAATGATATGCAGGAGCCACAATCACGATTGCCATGGGGAATAAATTTATCACGTGCCAATGTCAAATAGCTACAGTTTCAAGAAGCAGAATCGAAACTTTACCCAAGGCAACGCACCAATGTGATCTTCATGGCCATGAGTTATGACAACTGCTTCGATTTTATGACTCCATCTTTTGATGAATGTGGTATCTGGTATAATCTTCTGGACACCAAGGTCATCATAACTGATACACATGTCACAAAATTGATCCAAACCCAACAAATCAGGAAAATATTGATAAAAAAAATTACATAAGGTACAAATCCAGCAATATGTGACTATCGCAAATGAAAATTTTCCTGTTGGCACTGTTCATGCAGAACTTCGCTGGAAATAAGTGATTATATGACAGAAATTCATCTTTTTGTTTACTAATCAACAGAACTTGATCCTGAACTGGTTACTACAATATTTATACTAGGAACCCGATACATCCTTCAATAAGAAAGCTACAACACTTGAAGATCTAATTTTGATGAAAAGAGAAATCAACAACAAGGAGATACGCAACAACTCCAAAATACAAATCTTAAACATGAAAATGTGGCAATTGATTTGATAAGACTTACTCTGGAAACATTATACCCGCATCAATCAAAATATAACGATCATAGTTCCCAACAAGCATGCAATTCATCCCAATTTCACCCAGGCCGCCTATAGGAAGAACACGAAGCGGTGGGCCATCAGACCCTTCATAAAACTGTTCCATCTTGCGCTGAACAGAGTCCTCCATACTTTTGCCCGCTCCTTCCATTCTTCCAGATCTCTTACGGGGTATTTTAGGCACGCGAGTACCTATCATAAGAACTAATCAGTATAACAACCATGACCCTGAAAAATTAAAAGAAGCACTGATTGTTGTTGAGGCAACAACGAACAACTGGCATCCTCGTAGACGAATAAATGCAACAAAAATAAAATAAAACTGTGATTCCTGTAGTTGGTTGGAAAGGGGTAAGGAAATTTCAATTTAGATATAGGATGAGCCCTAAGGGTAACATTACTTTCAACATAAAGTGATTCCTACTAATCAGGATCTCAACATAAATAAATATAGTTTTGAAGCACATGTACTCCAATGCAGGTAAAAGCCAGGAAAGAAAATAACAAAAAACACAAACTAAAATGCTGTCCGAAAGGCTGGTAAGAAACCAAGATCCGTGGATACCAAATGTGCCTCCAGTTACAAGGTTCTAAGCCAAATTGTGTTTTTGAGGTACTTCCTGTGTGATTTTCAAAAAAATTAAAGAAAAATAAAAATAAAAAACAATTTCTCTTTTACAGACTAATGGGGCGTGGGCGTTTGGATTGGAAATTTTAGCCAAAAATCAATTGTGATAAAATTGATTGTGTAGAAATTAAAGGTTAAATTATCACATTTACAAATAATAGTGTTTGGGGAATATGAAGTTGAGTCTCAACTTGGAACACTATTATTTGACCATTAATTTCTACACAATCAATTTGTCACAATTGATTTTTGGCTAATAAAACCAATCCAAACGCCACCTAAGCAAGTAAGTGAGAACTATATATGCAGCAAACCCGTTGAAAGATTCCCCTCAATAGCACCAGTACCAGTCTGATTTGGAATCACCAAATCTCAGATGATCAATTTACAAAATGGCATAAACAGATAAAACAATTAGAGACAGTATAGTCAGTTTTATTATTTCAAGCATGTTCAACATTCTGAGGAAAGAATAAATATCGACCAAAATTGTTTTTAAAAAATGAAAACTATCTATTAACTGAAAACCTAAATAGAAACAGAAGAACTGAATAAAATTTCCAACTACCTCTCATGTAATGAATACCTTTTACTCTATATATATATATATACCTGTAACAGTATGAAGACCAACGGAGCAAGAAAATAAGTGTTTTCTACGGTTTGGTCGACATGAAATACTGCAAGGGCAAAGAGAAAGAGCACTCAAAGCAGCCATTTCTCTATGATATCAGCTCCTCACAGATGATAAGAATCACGTAAGTAACGGAGGAAACCCTGAGGAACAAAAAACCAAAATCTCTAAAACCCTAGAAAATTCCAAAATCTCTTTGGTTTGGAGGGTTTTTGATGACCTAGAATACCAGGGAAGAGACTGAGAGCTTGAAGCGGGAAATGGAGAAATTGTCCAGGATTTTTGTATGGATCGGAAATATCTTACTTATCCTTTTACATGGGACAGTCCCTCGCACGTGCCCTCCAGGGACTTCATCGTCATTCGTACGTGTCCTCACATGTTTTTTTTACCGTTAACGTTAACAAAAATAATTAACCTCAAAGGGGTAGCTCAGTTATCAAGGGATTACCTTCTAGAAAACATAGGTCCTGAGTTCGACTTTTCTCATTCCATTGGCATTTTATTTTCATAGGCCTTGAGCTTGTTGGTTCATATGAGTTGTAAGCTCTTGGTCTAACGAAGATCAATTGTTTGCTCCCTCATCCAAGATCAGGAATGAAGTCAAGGTTCCATGGTTCTCAAAGGCCTTGGGCTTATTGGTTTATGTGGGTTGTAGGGTTTTTGCATGGGTAAGAAGTTGACCCGGTCTACAAGGGTGGGCTTGGGGTTCCTTTTTGCGAAAAAAAAAAATTTAATAATACAAAAATAACAAAGGTCACGATTAATTGTCCGTGAATTGCTCATCTGTGGGCTATGTTTCTCTGTTGCAGGTTCATGTATCTCAGGAACGATGGGCACTTGAGCATGCTCGCTTTGACATGGGCTATAGCCTTCAGCTAGCAACCTTTGCCCATTGGCCAGATCTTAAGGCCCAGGCATACCTTTGAATAAATGGCATTCTGGGACCCTGATTTTTATTTTTATTTGGGTAATCTCATTTCTTTGGGTTTAGTATCTTGAACTCTGGTACTCACATTTTGTTGGGGGTAGTTATCTCATTTGTTTGGGTTAGCTGAGTTAATATCTACTCTAAATGCCTAGCATGGGATTGAAACCAGAACCTACCCCAAAGGGGGAGATACACTACCACTGGGGCAAGCCCAAGGTGTATTCCGAGACCCTGATACTAAAACAAACAGTATAGTTATTTCGACAGCAGTTTTTGGTGCCCTAATTAGGTAGGATAGGGTACAATTGGGGCAGCAAATACCTGCAGTCTGGGATTGGAGTGCACTCCGCACTTGGGGTGCAGCACAAATAGCGGTACTCACCAAAAAATGAATGAAATATCTATATGTAAAATAAATGCATGGATGTGAGAAAAATTTGATAACACACGCTTCAACCAGAAACCAGAAATATGACTCTTGATAAAAGACTAGAATGATGATACAAGTCTGTATGTGACGGGCTAGGGAAAAAGAGGCCAGTACATCGGACTTGTAGGAGTTTGACCTCTCTAGATGGATGTCTGACTTTTGATCGACTAGAATGACAGAACAGAGTCTGTGATGCATCATTTTGTGCCACTTGTCAGCACAGGAAATGAGGAGAGAAGATTTGGCCAAGGTATTGATGGTTGGTGTTTTTAACTTCCACCCAACTGCAAATTTGGAAGCTCATTCACTGTTTGTGATGCAAGACAAAACATTTTCCCCATCATTCTTAACCCAGACCCACGTCCTTGTTGACAAATGTCTTTGAAACCAAACACACCCCATCCGGGGGGGAATGCGTTTAACTGTCACTGTTGTCAAAATGTAGCAGATGGAACATTACAACAATGACTCAATTTAGTACAGCTATCAAAACAGCATCAACCATTAGAAAACCTGGCATTAGTTGCATCCATTGTTGCACACTTTTATCCTTCCCCACACGCCTTCTCATGCTTCTTTGGTATGTCCTGGAAACCATGGCAATCCTGGTTCAAAGCATTGTTTTGTATCTGGGATTGGAACTATGGGTCCCAGAAAGATGCGCCATAAATCAAGTATTATTGTGACGAGCATTGCAGCACCCAACGCATCAATAGCCACTCTGGGTAAATCCCACAGATCGCTGGGTTTCTCATCAATCCTGTGCATATGGATGAGTCCCATTCAAGAAAGTTAGTACAGTTGGTTCAGGTACCATAAAAGCAAATAAGATGCATCTACGGATTTTCTCTACCTATATTGAGAAGAAAAACAGAATATATTTTTCCTATTGGTGGCTCAGTTATATTCTGGGACATGTGTCGTGCATGCTGCACATGTTCATCAATTTGGCCGTCCAAATATTAAGCCAACTTCTTTGAAGGTGATAGCTAAAAAACACATTGATGAGAGAATATTTTCTCTGTTCAAGAGCCAAAACTTAGACCAAGAAAAAATAATTATAACAGGGTAGGGAATAAAATTACATATAGCAGTTTGCAAGGATCTTCGTCTATTAATTAGTAAGTTTTTTGGGCAAGCACCACCCAGAGACTAGATTAACCATTGGAGTAAGGGTTGCTGAGCACGTGTCATGTTTACAATAAATGCCTTAGGATACAGCTGAGTAATTCTCTATCTAAATAAACATTCCCTCTATTTAATGCTTAGATCATCTTATATTAATCTACACATTTCCATATCATCAGATAATTGTATAAACGCGGTAGTATACTGGGTCAGTGGGAATCATTATATCTGACACCAAGATACGTGGGCATATCTAATCCACATACACTTTAACTTACTATATAGACATCCTATGACAAGGTATTTTAGTAATTTTATCATTTGGACTACTAGCTCATATGAGTAGGGGCTGTCCTTACTCCATTCCTTTCAGGAATGGCAATGGCGAACCATATACGCTCATTCATGGCTTTGAGCCATGAATGTAGTCTCATAATTTTCAAAAGAAACACCAGAATAGATGTTTGAGCCATGAATGTAGTCTCATAATTTTCAAGAGAAACACCAGAATAGTGTACATTGATCTGTAGGACCAAGTTCTTACCTCAAAAACATCGGGAAGCTTACAATGAAATAAATTGCATAAAACAAGGATCCGACTGTGTACATTGAGGTCCGATCCACAAACTCATAATAAGGGAACTGCACATGTTCAAAGAAAACATCATTGTAAGAGCTAGATTTCAACTATTTTTGGCCAGCTGCATGCATATAAGCAATATGGTCAGTTCTTGCTGCACAAGTTAAGAAACATTTCAAAGAAGCAGCAAACTAATCCTGAAAAAAATAATGTGTGATTTACCCATGGTACTAAAAATCGTTGAAAGCCCGAAACCGACATGTATCGATTTCACTGGGGTCCATACTTTTTTTGTATTGATACATTTTTGGGACTCGTCCGAAACTGATACATACCATATGAGTCTTACCAATATGTATCAATTTCGGACGTAAGACTCGTTCCACACTATCCTTTTATATGGGTTACCGTATAGCCCTAAATACTAGCTATTTCATATTTCTCTCATTCTCTTCCTCTTCTACACTCCAAAACTCAAATTTCTTTTGAGTTTTTGTGATTAACAACTTGATTTGGGGTTTGAATCAACAAACTGAAAAATTCAACATCAAGTTCTTCATTTCCTCAATTCTCATTTGAGTCTCTCAATTTGGGATTTGAGTCGCTTCCCATGGCTTATTGTTAATTTGTTATTGGCTATTTGCTGCCTACATTTCTACTTAATCTTGGCTTTCTAGTGCCTTATTTTAATTTTTTAATTTAATTTGATTTATTGTTATTTTTTTCAAAAAAAAATAATGTAGTCCAAAGCTGATACGTATTGGTTTTGGTTGAGAGTTGAGACTGATACAATCCCCGAAAGCATTTTTTTAAATCCTTAATCCTTAGATTTACCATTTAAAAAATAGAGAAATCCTAATTTCTAGAAGCTTTTGCATTTCAAATGCAACACCTCACCACCATCACTTACAACAGAGTAGGGTAAAACCCAGGTACTCAACAACTTGTGCACGTGTTGGCCTATGTGAGTGTGTGTGTGTTTAACCATTCAACTAAAAGAAAACTTGTGCACATATTGCATCGCTTAGCTAATGTATTTGAACACAATCTTTTTTTTTTTTTCACAATGAATTTATTATTATTATTCAAATATTCGGGTTGTACATCATCTTTTTACAAATTTGTAATCATAAGCGTATGTTACCTATTACCAAGTCATACGGGTCAGTTACTGTTCGTATTCTTTCTTGGAGGCATGTCTTCTTCTTTCACTTGCGCAAATTATCCCAAACTGGGTCTATGATTTAGGAGATCTATAATTTGTAATCTCCAGTTTACCATTTTGCGTGCTGTTTAAAAAATCGAAAGTGTTTAAGCCCCATGGTTCAGAAGTGTACATTTGACATCTCTGGTGCTTTGGGTTTTAAAATCCAGTAAACAAATACTACATAATTGCCACACCCCTTCTGTGGACCTCGTCAGCCGTTTAAAGATTCCAACTTGTCATTTATTTATGCCCACCAACCTGCAAAGCCTACATCTCTCCATGGGTGGTTGATCTACCCACATAACTCCATTAGTCTTTACAAATTACAAATTTATAACTTTATAAGAATGCTTTCCAAGAGCTATAATCAGTAGTCACACTTTTTTACCACCTCCAACTATCCCTCAATTGGTTGCATTGTCAGAGTAGCATGTAAAGAAAAGGAGCAGCATGAAAGAGAAGGATTAGAGCACATATTTGCCTATTTCCAAGATTCAAGTTTTTAATGTATCAAGCATGATTACCGATCAAAACAAAAAAGGAAAACTCATCAAGCATGACAATTGAAGAAATTATAAATACAATAGTACAATTAATATAATAAGAATGACAATAATAATCATAATACTGATAAAAAAAATTTAATAATAAGAAAGACAACTGCTACCACATACATTGGCAATAGCTAAAGTCTCCAAGTATGCTATGAAATAAGCAAGAGCTAAAATCCATGCAGCCTCAGTAACCCACTGAATTGTCTCTGGCAAGTCAGCAATGGAATGCCGTAGTCTGCGAAGTGTTATGTTTGATGCGACATGGTAAAATAGGAAGCAAACATGTGTGAGAAGGAACGTTGTGTGTGGTACCTACAGAGCATAATAAATAAAAGTAGAATGGAAAAGAATGAACTTCATTAGCCCAAAAAATAAATATACTAGTAAGATAAATATAACCTACAACCAAGTATAAGTGATAATTTCTTGTGGCTTACATTGTTCATCTTCCATGATGGAAAGGTATATGAAGCTCCCAAAACTGTGAAGAAATAATGGGTCCAAAAGTAGTTCCCAACATAACTGAAGATTACAATCCAAAGACTTGCCTGCCACAATAATAAACTAATATTTTACATAGCACAAATGTACTTAGAAAAGTTAACTTTCTGAAAAGCAGAAAAATAATGCAAGAAGAACCTGTAATTGGACAAGGGAATGGCATACAGAAATAACAAATTTCCGTAAATATTCCATTTTTATATGTGATATACATAGTGGAAAATTTCCTTGCTGACCTGGTCGTGATAATCCCACACAACCAAGCTAAGTATCATAAATAATTAATTTGTGTTTAAATCCATAATTTTTATTTCAGACGGTAATTTTTTTACTTCATGTTTATCAAATTTTCTTTTCTGAATATTGAGAAGGACATAGGAGCCACCATAATGACCCAAGATATTCTTTTCATCATGCTCTAGAGTGAAAGTAAGAATTCTGAACCATTCGATCATTCATTTCTTTCACAGGTTGGACAGGCCCTGTAGGCTTATGGCCAAGCCGGCCATGGTGAGGCTTGTGCATCAGTTTCCAGCCAGCAAGCCAGCCTGGATATAGACCTTTTAGGGCAATTATTTCAGGTCAGGCCCTAAGACCATTGTGCTAATAGTGGAAAATTATGATCATTTTACCCTCATTTAGTATCTCAGCAATAGTCTCACGAACCCAAACAAAAGGCTCGATACCAGAAGAAAACCGATCACAGGTCAGACCAAGACAAACAGGAAGAATAGTGGAAAATTATGATCATTTTACATCAGGGCTTGGATGTATTATCTTCAGAGAAATCAGAGTACATATTTTTTAATACAAATGCCCGGATCTAATGCTACAAACACATACAAATAACATGAACGCATTAAATAAAATAACTAATCAAAAGTACAGGACACGTCAGAGATACCCACAAAGGAAAAATAAATGATAAAATAGGTTTAAGGTAAAATTACTAAATGGAGTATAATTGCCCATTAGCAAGATGAGTAGCACACGTATCGGTGTTTAAGATTTAATAGCCTTTTCGTATTTGTAATATGTGGCGTGAAGAGTTCAGAATGAAAAAACACTTACCTTTAACCAGTAACGGTCTTTCCAGCACATGCTGCGATCAACCTGCAAAAAATGCTCCCAAAATTGAAATTTTAACAACAAAGAAGAGAATGTAAAGAATATGGTCTTCCCTTCGTTAGGGCATTCCAACCAGTGTAATTAAAGTACTCAGGCGACGCCTAAGTGATTGGGGATTCACTAGGCAAGGCATTACCTGGGCGTTGCGTAGGTGATGCCTAGGCAACCAAAATATAATTTCTACTGTGAAAATAATTTAAAAGTGTTCCTGCCTGCTTAGATCATGATTAGGGTGATATGGAGCTAGGCGAGGTTTGAATACACTAATTCCAACCACTTATGCCAGTTTATTGGTACGACATTCTAGCTACTACGGAAGTTATACTCCAGTATCAAAAGAGTTTACCATCCTATAAAAATATATATAAACAAATATCTAGATAATATACACCGAGACAATTATAAGATGGATGAAAACTCAAAATTATATTCTCATTCAGATTTTAAGAATCAATATCAGCTTCAGGTTGAACAATTTATATACTATTAAAATTCAGGTATAAGTTTAAGAGAAAGTAACAGAATGCAGCATCATGAGACAAGAGCAAGTACCTTGGACAAAAAGTAAAAGTTCAAGTAGCGATTCACTTCAAAGAAAAGCAAGTAATTCGGGGATTCACCTTTCCAACTAGTAACAGTGGTATTAAGAAAGAAGGAACTGCCGAAACCAATCCCAAGAGTAAGTACTCCAATTCTGTAAAGCTCTGTCAATTATCATAATAGATTTGCATTACAATCTCATTTTATGAAAAAATATATATATATTTTTTTTTAGAGAGAGAAAGAAAGTGAGAAAAAACTCGAATTCTTCTTAGTTATCGAAAAAGGAAAGCAGTTATTATCATTTCTACATTTATACTCTCCCTATTTATTTCATACATTGATTACATAGAAATAACAGGACGAGGAACAAAAGACAAGGGTATAGAGAAATGTAACTGCTTTTAACTATCGTTCAATTAATTAAGATAAAATGAGCTATAATACCACAAAATCAAGTTACTCATATAAGATTAAGCTAATACAACCAAAGACATCATTTATTTACTCATTATTCTAAGTCATTGAGATAACTCAGCTAAAATGCACAATATTTCAAGTTTCAAGCTAGCAGAAAATTAACGAGGAAAAAAAAGTTGTTTCACTCCATTACTGGTTATCAAGATAAAACCATCTTAGTTGCAACAAACTATTGAATATTTGAACCAATATAACCAACGATTAATTGCTTTCAATTCTTTTCCAAATAATTAAGATAAAAATAAGCTTAAAGACACAAAATCAAGCTACCCATAGCGAATATTAACCAGATTTACTAAAACCAAAAGCTTTTTGCAACAATGAAAATAAAATCAAAGTTAAACCAACGCCTTATCATTAAAACAAAATATTAAAATACCTACATTTGGATTTATGCTAAAAAAAAACAGTAGAGAAATCACAAAACCCAAAACTATTGACAATTATAATTATCTTCCCTTGATTCAACTTCTAGATGCCATAAAGGAAACACCAACTTCTCTACATTTTCTACACGGAACAGCAGCACAAGATCCCGAATTCCCAACAACACATTTCAAAATTTTACAGTAACTTCCACATAATAAATAGTAATTACTAGGAAAACAAAATTAGTCTGCATTTGTTGAAGATTTACAAAGATAAATAGTAAAATAACTCAGATTTCCGCCTCGTTTGAATCGGAAGGAAAGTTGAAATCCATAAAAAAAAAATTCAGATAATCCAAATTTATATACACTTAACAAAACCCAATTGCATTCCTATAAATCAGAGAGAAATGGGGTTTCTCCTTTTAATTTAAAAGAATTAAAATAGCAAAGAAATAGAGATCATACCTCGTATAATTTGTACGGAACAATGATTCCAAGGCAGAGAGTCAACCAGAAAGGAGTATAAAGAATGAAAAACATTTCTCCCCATCTCTTGCTTGGATTGGGAGCAAACCAAAGACTGGAAGAAGAAGAAGAAGCTATGTCTATACCTGCATATCCCCGAAACACCAAATGACGAATATCTCAATCCCTAGAAGCCATCAAAGAAAAAACAAAACCTGAAATTTCAAGACGCTTGGATTACCTCCCATCTGTTTGCTGATTTTGTCAGCAGTGAATCTCGGCGAGATAGTATGAACAGAAAGCCTTTTTGGGCCTTTGACTACTACCCTGACTTCTCAGTGCGAGCTTTGTGATCTAATCTATAATGCGCCGTCACTCTCAGCGTACACAATAATGATCCTTTCGTGGGATTCCAAAGATTAACGAACATTCAGGTTGTTTGGAGATAAGTGGCACGGGAGCCGTTTCTGGGATTAGCTAGCTCTCGAATAAACTGGACGGGGAATGCTAAACTAGTACTGGAATAGAATACCGAAATTACAAAAAAACAAAAATCCGGAAACAGGGACAAAGTTTTTTTTTTTATTTTTGCTGGCTATGGGGTTCGAACCCATGCGCACTTATGTGCAGAAGATCTTAAGTCTTCCCCCTTAACCACTCGGGCAAACCAGCTAGTTTGTAGTGTTGTATTAATTAAAATATATATTATAAAAATGTTTAATAGTAGTATCACACTAAATTCATTGGAATTGAATTCAACTCAATTCCGCGTGAGATTGAAATTATATTCTTTTTTAAGTTTTAGTAGTGATTAGATCACCCTGCCACTACATAATCAATTGCCCTCCCATTTCATCCCCTTTAACTATGGTTAAGGTTGGTTAAGTTTAACATACTTAAAATTTTTTATTTTTTTTTTAAATTCAAGGTTAAATAGATGAACCCTAAGGGTAAGTGAAACTTAACTATAGTTAATGAGTGTGAGGACCAATGAAAAACAACATTTCACTACATAGTGAAAATGCACGGTAAGTTAAGCATTTCCCGCTTAAGTTTTAACCATTAAAATAGTGTTTCAATTACCGTTCCAACTTTGTAATACACCCCTAAAAGATAGAATTCCACTTGAAATTGACAATTTAGTCCATAAATTTCGCAAAATGCTAAAATTATGGATCTATGTCTATGCTGTCTTGCCTTTCTTAGGGGTGGCAACAGGCCGATTTCGGCTACAAAACTTTTGTAAATATATGGGGCTTTTGAGCCAGAACTATTCAAAAAGTACAAAAGCCCAAACTTGGCCCATTGCCAATGCATGAATTTAAGAGGCTCACCACCAACAAGTGTAAAAACAGAATAAGTAGCCACCACCGACACGTGTAAAAAGATGCAAAAGATAGAATAACGGAATAAGTAGCCTTTGGGAGTCAAGTTTCCCTCGTGATTAGATCGCATGGATCTTGACCGTTGAATTCACGGGATCAGACCCCACCGACAAGTCAGATAAAGGTCCTAGTGTCCTACCCTCTTTTTTTTTTTGTTTTTGTTGGGAGTGTCCTACCCTGTTAGCTAGATACTTAGATGGCAAACATGGTGTCTAATCCTCTCCCCAGGGTAGAAATTACGAAGCTGAATGATCTAAACCGTCCGATATTATAATTGGCATAGGATTTGTCACACGTCTTATTTGTATGTTATTGTTGGGTCCCCGAATTATTGTACTTTCTGTCTTTATTGTTGTAAACTTGCAATAGTGCTCATGCACTGGACGAGGACACTAGTTGTTCAAAGATCACGTGCATTTGGTGACTGCAATTATAGTTTCCATTAACCTAATATATATCTTTTGTTGGAGCCATTAGCCTAATATCAGGGCGCATGGTATACCATGCATTATGAGGAACCCACCAATTATATAGAGGAGCACAAATATTCCTTAGAGGAACTCTGCAAAATTATTATTAGTATTATTATTATTTTAAGACTCACCAGTCATCACTGCCAGCCATAAGGTGTTTTTAAAAATATAAATTTAAAAAAGGGATTAATCATGAATTGAAACTTGGTTGAAGATATACATGAAGCAACACGATATATGCATTATGACAAAGGTATTTTGGAAATAATATATATATATATATATACTAGCGGGTGGGACACGAGTTAACCACAGTTAATAGGAGTTACAAGGGACACGTGTTAACCCGCAGGTGCGATTGAACTCTTTCAATCATGATTGACTATGATTCTATTATTTAAATAGATAGATATGGGTAGTTTGGGAATTAAAGTAAAATTAAAGTTTTGTTTTATATAAGGGTAGTTTAGGAATTTTGGAAAATTCAGGCTATGCCTATCTCTCCTATATATATATATATATAATAAGAGTATTTTTGTTAATCAATTTTTTTGTAATTTTCAAAATACATCTGTCAAAACATATTTTGGGTTGATTAGAATAACTCTTTAATTGGAGCTCATATTCATAGTTAATATTTATAATTTAAAAAAAATGCTAAGCATACTTTCACAATCTCTACCCTCACCTTTTTTTAAGCATAGGTTGACTTTTGATTTGCGGTGGCTAGTTCTTACAGAAATTTTGTACTAAAAGATACTGATCTCCCTGTTATAATACCCATACCCATTAATTTTTTTTTCTCTTATTGCCCTGAAACATTCAAATGGTGCTTCGATGTCTAACCTAATCAGGTTATTAGGTTGGTTTGTTCACGTGCATTATAGTTTTTTTGGGGGTACCCGTTAGACTGATGAGTATGACACATTTACTTCCCTTAGTATATGTTCATCTTAGCGAATTGGTATAAAAACCGTCATAGTACTCTACGAGACTAAAATTGAGTCTTCGAGTCTCTCCACATTTGAGCGTTTAGTTAACTTTAGTGGTAAGATGTATTTTTTGGAAGAGGATTCGAGCTCATGTCTATCGAAGTAACCTATGTAACGATTAAGAGACCCATTTTAAAATTAATCTAACTCCTAACGTACACTACAACTACTTAGATAAATGGTCACAAACCAAAAAAAAAAATTCCTTTAAGTTGGGACACAGAGTGTGTACGTGCATTATAGTTGAGAGAGTTACATTGTATTATTAAATGGGGGTGTAAGACATTGTCATGTGACATGCAGATGTTTGTCTCCTCCTTTGGGCGTAAAGGGAACCTCACCAAAGGGAGGCTTCACATGGTGGAAACATGAGAGAATCTTTTGTGTATGCATGAAATAACTAACATGGACAATTTACCATGTTTAGGGGTGTCAACCGATACAGATATCTCACCCAAAAAAAAAAAACCGATACATATATTAGTTGCATCTGATTCATATCAAAATTTAATTGTTCGGATAATTATCTATATAGGTATCGGGCGAGCGAATTCAAATAGTACTTTTATTATTGTTCTTAATCGAATACGAATATAAATATTCATATATCTAATTCGATAAATATTCAATATGTCACATAATATATTATTATATATATAATGTTTTATAAGTTTACATGACTAAAATAATTTTATTTATATGTATGTATTTACTGTAAGCCATTAAAGTGTATTTTAATATAGATGAGGATAAAATATTAATTAAGCATTTTTATATGAAATATATATATATATATATATATATATATACATATGTGTGTGTATTTTTTATTTCTTTTATTTTTTGTAAAGTAATTGAATAATTCAAATATTATTTAAAATCGAGTATTTAATCAAAATTGGATACAAATACTCTATTTCACTATCCGCCAGAGATTTAATCAAATCTAGATAGCCATAAATGTTATTGGATAAGGATTTGAATATACCGCTATCCACTTCGAATTTATGGTAGATTTATTTGCAAGTTCACTTAAGAGTTTATTATCGATTTTTGAACTCGCTTACTCGATTGCTTCAATGAACATTAAAATTAGACTTGAATAGCTCAAATGATTGCATTTTCGAGTCCGACTTACCCTCCCAAGCAATAAAAAAGAGGAAGATTAAAATGCATATTGTCAAATGAGCTATCAACAATGTATATATATTTATGGTACATTGACACAAAAGCAATTACAATGAAAAATAAAGACATGGATATTGTGTTTATATGAAATCATATCAACTAGCAATGTATTGTGTTATAATCGACTGATGCACAACCTACATTGCTAAATTTACATTGCTAAAACATTGCTATATTTAACCAAAAAAAAAACATTGCTAAATTTACAAGTATTTGTTATAAAGTTGCAAAATGCATAAATTTCCTTCATGATGAAGACATCCTCATACAAGAATATGCATTCAATCATATAGTGCACCATTGGCGAGAGATCAAAGAGTTGTCAGAGAGATAAAAGTCAAAAGAGATATCAAAGAGTTGAGAGAGAGAGATGACGTTAATGTCTTAAGGTCTCAGTGAGCTTATTAGAAGAGGGGGTTGTAAGTGTTGGGAAAATTACCACCACAAATGAACTTTTATTGGTATAAAATATAATTTAAAAAACTAATTTTAATAGTTTTTTTAAAAATTGAAATAGTCACTGATTTTAAGAGAAGTCAACAATAGTTTTGAAAATTTTAGTTTTATTATATTGGCCTTATACTTTTGTCCACATCATCAAATGCTTATGTTGCTTGGAAAATACATGTTTTACCACTTAAATGACTTCCACATTTTTTTGTTGAACAAAAGCTTTAATTGTGTTGTCATTCATCTTGCAACATGAATTGGGGCTTCCTAATTGCGTATCATTTTTCGTAACAAAAGCCAAGAGAAGTTTACATATTCTTCCAAAGATGATGCCCCATAAATAAGAATCTTACATCCAGTTTTATTATGAATGTGGGATTGCTCATGAGCCTATTGTTGATCCTCATCGTGTTCCTAAAGTTGAGTCTATTTTATTTAATGAACATTGTTTAGGAGAGATAATTAATATGTAAATTTTGTGTTGAACACACTTATTAAGGTAGATGGTGCAGTTGGGTGTCATAGTGAAGATTAAATAGACGGGTCATATTTAATAGACATGTGATACTTTCATCAACGTCATCAAATGCTTATGTTGCTTGGAAAATACATGTTTTGTCACTTAAATGACTCCCACATTTTTTTTGTTGAACAAAAACTTTAATTGTATTGTCATTTATCTTGCAACATGAATTGGGGCTTCCTAATTGCGTATCATTTTTCGTAACAAAAGCCAAGAGAAATTTACATATTCTTCCAAACATGATGCCCTAGAAATAAGAATTTTAAATCCAGTTTTATTATGGATGTGAGATTATTCATGAGCCCATTGTTGAGCCTCATCATGTTCCTAAAGTTGAGTCTATTTTATTTAATGAACATTGTTTAGGAGAGATAATCAATATGTAAATTTTGTGTTCAACACACTTATTAAGGCAGATGGTGCAATAGGGTGTCACGGTGAAGATTAAATAGATGGGTCATAATTAATAGACATGTGATTACTCTTTTGTTTAAGGGAATTTAATTATGTTCTAATTAACTTATACATTATTATTGTGGTTTATGTATAATTTTGTACATATAAGTATGATATTCTTGATGTTCTATCTTAAGATATATATAGTCTGAAATTGGTGGTTCCTATCTTAAACAAATGGTGATCCAATAAATAATATGATCATATGAACATTGATATCAATGATCATTTCTTCTTCTTTTTATGAGCAATTCAAAAATCAGCAATGTCAATCATTTTAACTTTACGAGCGATTCAAAAATTAGCAAGATGTTACCTTATATATCAGGGATCTGAAAAACTTTTGAAAAAAGTTGTCCTCCCAAACAATTAATACAAAAAGAGACCTCTGCAAAATTCCTATCATTTGGATTACAATGTATACACATCATCTAACAACACACCATTTCCTCACTCTATAACACACCATTTAAGTATTGTATAATTCCTAAGTAACTAGAGCGCATAACATCAATTTTAATTATAACATAGGGCCGGGAGGAGCGCAAAGAAAGAGACAAGGTTTTGGTTACTAAGCATTATATGCCTTATACATACACACCTTCTATTTACAATATTTTTACTCATCCAAAAAAAAAAAATCAGTAAACAAAAAGTAAAACAAACATAGTTTGGCAGCACAATCTTAATCTTGTATCCAATCCTCCTATATATCATATGTCAACATGTGAATTTTAAAGACAAAAATTTATATGAACATAAAAAAATTGAATGCAATGCATGGTGTTTGCTATTCACATGTTAAAGACCAAAATTTATATGAACATAAAAAAAATTGAATGCAATGCATGGTGGTTGCTATTATGTAAGTCGTGATTGCTACTTTGCATTACGAAAAAAAAATTGATTCACTTTCACACCAAAGGCATTCTAAACATCCATGAGTACATTCGAATAGAGGAGTATGATAAATAAAAATAACCAGAAGACACAATGTCGTGATCGCTACTACGCCTTACAGGAAAAAAACACTTTATGGGAAATCAATTCATACCTTTATACTATCATGATATCTAGTGTAAATTACAAAAAATAAGAAATCGAGTCACTTTCACACTGGAGAATTTTTCAAACTTTACTCAAGTATATTGTAACACTTAAATTTTTTCAATGCGTGTCAAATTGCCTACATTGTTGTATGGAGTTTATTATTTTATGTGGGGGACTATCCTTCCAATCTGAGTAAACTCAAACTGTTAATTACCTTCCCGATTTGGGGAAGAACAAATCTTTGAATAAAATATATTAATTTATTCAATGAGATTGTCCAGATCCCATGTAAGCGTTACAGGATATCTAATAGAGGTCTTTGTATAAATAAAAAAAGGTGGTCATATTGAGGGCTCACCTGATATTCTTCATTGATGAGAGATCATTGTTCTTCCTCTTGGGTAGTTGTTTTCCTGCAAAAAGAAAATAAAGCTTTTTTTATTTTCTTCATGTTCTTTTCTCCTTTACCTCTTCGTAGCTGGTTTTTCGTGGGAGTTTCTTGTGAGAAACTTCCTTTTTATAGCTTTTAGAGAGTCCTTTTTGGACTCTCATTTGACTTCCATTCTTTTAGGAAATCAAAAGAGGTCAACTCTCCTTAGAGAGGGTCATCTGTCCGAGACAGCTGATTTATCTTATCTTTAGAGAAATTTGATATGCATGGGAGTCCTCTTTTTTGAAGGATTCCAAATTAGTTCCCCTTTTTTGGAAACCTGGGAAGATAAGAAGAGATCTCTCCCCAAAAAAGAAGAGATTATTTCCCTTTTTGAATAGGGTGTCATATGACACTCTATTATTGGAGAAAAATAGGAGGTCTCTATCTCGGGATCCCCCAAAGCTGACAGAGAGTCTTTTTTTAGAGGGGATTCTCTGTCACTTGGTAGTCAATATCTGACTGCCAACTGGGAAAGGACTGACCTTGGTCAGACCGCAAGTTAAAGGAGTGAGACCATGAGTCTTACTCGCGACCTGGGTTAGGTCCAAAGCCTATTTGGGCTGCGAACCAAGGTCTGACTTTAGTCAGCCCGCGGACCAAAATAGGGTGGGACCATGGGTCCAGCCCGTGGTCTGGGTTGAGTCCTTGACCATTTATGGTGAGGAACTGAGCTATTTATTTACTAGCCAGCGGATGGATTTATAGAGTCTGTCTGCAGAGCTTAAATGTGGGTTTGCCCGTAAGAGTAAACCTTAATCACTTGTCAGTCCCATGGGGACTGACACGAAGGGTGTCCGCTGAGGATTATTAAAGGCTAGCCTTGGCCAGCCTGCAAGAGTTTCTTTTATCTAGGTCTGTCTGCAGGGACAAACCAAAGTCATATGAGGGCTTGGACTTAGTGTGGTGCACACACTCTATCTTCTTTTGATTTGATATGAAACGGCACATTGAAATTGGTGCAGCTCAATCCAATCTGGCGTCGCAATTTCGCTGCCCACATATATCTTTAAAGAAGAGTGCAAAAATTAACAACAAAGAGTATGCAAGTAGAAAAGTGAAATGGATCACAGAACAATCATGATTAGTTTAGATGAAATGAGAAGTAGTGAGGAGAGCAATCACAAAAGAAATAGAGATGAGAGAAATCGCAGAAGCACAAGGTTGAAGACAATATTTGCGCACGATTTTAGTCAAAATACCCTTATACCTAATAAGAAATGATAGTATTAGTATTTCAATAAAATAGCCCTTAGAAGCTTGCATGAGTGAAGATTCTCACGCGAGTAGGGAGAAAATGATAAAGTTGAAAAATCCAAGGCTATTCTGAACTTTTATTAAAACTTGGTAGCTAATCCGATAATAAACTATTTTAAAAATAAGCCTATAATACGTATACATACTATATACAATATCTATAACATATAATAGCTAATGGAAGGCGGCAGAGCTAGAGAGGGGAGGGCATGATATAGCCCTGGACCAGGCCTTAGGTAGGAGGAGTTGATATTTTAGGGTCCGACTCTCAAGCATTGAGAGAGTAGACTTTGAAGGTTTTGGAGGGTTGGTCGGGCAGGGCACCATCATTTGAGGACTGATTTGGAAGTCTTCATCTAAATGCTCCACAATCTAGCGAGACTACACATGATACTTACCCTATGTTTGTTGCCAAGAAAATGAGTGAAAACATAGAAAGGAAAAGAAAGTTAGATAAAACACAACTAAAATTTTTATTAGAAATCCAAAAGTTTCTTTTATTTTCCATGTTTTCACGTATTATCTCGGCAACCAAACATAACATTAGAGAGATGTTCCAAATAACACACCAAACTCACATGCGCCCAACTCTATTAGGTGCACCCATCTCATAGCATTTTTATGAAAGAGTGACATATTAGGGGTGCATTTAAGCCAAGTTGGCTCAGCTTAGTTCTGAATCAATTTGAGCTCGAGCCAACCGTCAAACCTAACTTTTTGAGCTTAAGCCTATCTTAAGCAAGTTCAAACTGAGCTC
The DNA here is from genome assembly GCA_015143295.1 of Tetracentron sinense. Classification (NCBI taxonomy): domain Eukaryota; kingdom Viridiplantae; phylum Streptophyta; class Magnoliopsida; order Trochodendrales; family Trochodendraceae; genus Tetracentron; species Tetracentron sinense. The sequence continues at coordinate 54,873,698 of CM026554.1, read as the reverse complement.
GAGCTCAACTCAACTCATCTCGGCTCAAATATACCCCTACGTTATGGTATAGACAAGAATTGTTAAGTCACCTATTACTAGCCCACATTAGCCCTAAATATTAACAATGGCTAAATGATGTTTAGTGACTCCAAAACAAAAGTATAGACCATATCCAAAAATTAAGGCCCTAGACCCAATAGGTATTCATTGGAATTTTTTCCAAGGAATTTCTTGTAATAATTTATTTTATTAATGATAATAGCACTAAAGCAGCAAGTCATTAATGGGTATCCCCATGGGGAAAATCCCTCTTTATCATCTTGTATTTTCTTAAGTTCCTAATTGCTTCGTAGTCTCCTAATTGTTTGAGGACACCTAATCGAACTCCATATTGCTGAATGCAAAAATTATTTTTCTTACATTGTCTACGCTCATATCAATATTGTTAGTCATGATCATCAAGGCTGATTACAAAACCTTATGAAAATCCATGCTCATCACCCTAATCCATCCATTTCACGAATTGGGTACTGAATTAAAGATCATCTTCTTTGATCTTTTAAAGTTGAGGGATCATGGATATCGACTATTACATTCATTCCTCCATGAATTTTCGCTTGTATTTGAGATTATAGTTGGAGCGATAACACACCTCCATTGGTATTATGGTCCATGCTTCATGAGACACCGCAAATCTCGCAATTTTATTTATTTATTTATTTATCAATTCCTTGTATTTGAGAGACCTTCGGCAATTGATGTTTTGCAACTTGGTTCCATCTTCATTGTTCAAGGAGGCCAAGATCTAGCAATGCTCCGACACATGGCATTTGCCTTTCTATGTTCATGTTATCCATGGAGCATAAGGTGAATTTTTTGCAATCAAGATTAGGGGTGACAATTGGGCTGTGTTCGAACTTTAAAGTCTTTATAAATATGTCAGGTTTAGGTCGAACTAATTAAAAATCCATCAAAATTAAAGTCTAAACCCGACCCATTGCCACTAGGGGTGATATTGAGCCGAGCCGAGCTGAGCTGAGCCGAATAGTGGTGTATTCAAGCTTGCTTGATTATTAAATAAGCTCAAAAATCATGTTCAAGCTTAACTCGTTTATTAAATAAATGAGCTCGAGCTTTAATAGCCGAACTCGAGCTAAGCTCGAGTAGTTGAGCAACTTGACTTATTGGATATAGCTATTTATATTAGGTAAAAAAATCACTTTATTATCCTAAGTGGTAAAGAAATTGTGGTGTTAACTAAAATTTTAGTATAAGATTATGATTATATAAATGATATTCTTATTATATAAAAATACATTATATATCATTAATCTTTACTAGTGTATAATACATAAACTTTATTTTAATAATAAAGTGAAATAAGTATATTTTACATAATTTAATAGGTTAATATGTATATATAATCAAGGCGAACTTTTAACTGTCTGAGTATGGGTGTGTTCAAACTTAACTCGTTAACTAAACGAGCTCGATAATCATGTTCAAGCTTGATTTGTTTTTCTAAATAAACGAATAAGCTCGAGTTTTCAACGAGCCAAACTTGAATAATTCACTAACACTGTGGTTAGTTAACCATCCCTAATTTGTACATTATCGTTTAAGTCTTTAGGCAAGAACGACAGTTGAGGGAGTAATGTGAGTCTTTGACCAGCGAGTTAAGAGGAAAATGCAGGAAAAATTCAGTTGATTAGCAGCCATATAATATAGGTGTGCGCATAGGATCATCTTTTTTTTGGCTGTCAAAATATTATTAGTTACCATTCCTTCCCTCTTAACGTTTTTAAAATGAGAAGATAAAATGTATACGTGTCAACTGAAAACTCAGTGAGACGTCAATTTGAAAGATAATCGATGACAAATGATGATGAATCATTTGCCACATGGCATAATTGAGCCGTCCTCATTTGACTAATTTATCGTGAAAAGACTAAAGTTTAAAATGCGTTAATTCAAATCAAGAGGCGTGCTAGCTTATTACCCAAGCGGATTAACCCCTCAAATTCTAGCCCCCAAAAGATTAGCACCTAGACAAGTTCTCTGTCTCTTATTCAAAAAAATGGGCGAGTCTGTTTTGGGGCGAGTTCGTCTAGCACTCCTCGTTTATTAAATATTTAAATTACTACGATTAGTGATTAATGAATGGCTAGGGTCGGTTTTCACTTTTTACTATTGTGTTAACTTTATCACATGTGGCACGTTTACAACTTCGCGGTGTACATGCATTGATGAGGAAGTATTAGATATTTTCTCCCATTGGGGAAAAACCACGGACGTTCCCGTAAATCACGGATCTGGTATAAAGCCAGTCTGGTAAAACCTGCGGTGAAAAACACCGCCACGTGGAGAGTATTATGCCTGTGGTTAAATTAATCGGGACAGATTAGAAATTGCCGACTCCGTTAGTCCTGCATGGGGACATCCGCTGCCGATTAAAACAGGTTATTCTCATAATTGCGAAAATGCCCTAGATTCCGCAATAATCTCAGGGCACTAAATTTATAGGACCTAAATACCCTCCATTTGTATGACGAAAATACCCCGACTTGGAGACAATCACTGACAAGATTTTGTCATAAGATTCTGACCCGACAACTTCAACCCGACTTCTCTTTCACGGGATTTGGGCAAGTGAGAGTCGGGTTTGGCTTCTAAGCCTGTTTTACCCATGGTAGGACGAGCTATAATACAATAGTTATCACTTTTTAAAAAGATTCATGTGCGTATAATTAGAGTTGGGATATTCTCCAATAGTAGATGGCGGTAAGACCGTTGGCACCACCAAATTAATGACACTTAACCCCATATGCATACGCCCCAAAGTTCTACATTTGCCCCAAAACTCTATACCGCAACAAGGGGTATTTGACACTTCATTTGATGGTGCTGGCGGTGTCCCCGCCAGCTACCACAGGAGGAGATTTAAGTAATATAACTATAAGAATTTTATTTATTTTGTAAAGGGAAATGCTTAACTTTCTGTTGCATTTGACTATGTAGTCAAATGTGCACTCCTCATAGGTCTATGCCCCCTTTTAACCACACATAAATTGTGGTTAAGATCTAATTACTCCTAGGGTTAAACAATTTAACCTTGATTTTTAAGAAGAAAAAAAATAATTTTTAAAAGTTTAACCATAGTTAAAAGAGTGTTAAAAGGGATGCATGACCATGACATTCGACTCCATAGTCAAATGGGTGCTAATCACTGCTCCTTTTATAAATGCTCGTATATACATCTTTTTAAAGTTGTGGTTTTTACCTCTAAAATGATTACTTTAAAAAGATATAGACATTCAATTAAACTTCAACTTAATAATCTAAAGTTTAAATACATACCAAACGCTCTCTTAATTTTCTAAAATTTGATAATTATATACTTAATTCTAATTTCAACTAAAAAATAAATATACTTAATTCTAATTAAATTTATACTAAATATATTCATTAATACTAACTTACACCGATTAAGTTTTGGTAAACAGCTTACAAGTTTGTCTATTTTTATTAAGAGTAGGTTTGATTTTTATTTTTTATTTTGGATAGGAGAGTAGGTTTGATTAATAAAGTAGGATGATTTACGTTAGGACAATAATAATTGACCCGAATTTGGCACACACCGATCCAGACGGGTTAGGCATGGGTACAGATAGAAATCTTATGTGCTAGTGGATATTTTAGTAAATTCATTTTTTATCCGAAACTGCTAACTGACAAACTACAAAGTCGGCAATTGTCGGCCGATAAACCGGGAGAGAAAAGCGGCGGAAATTCCAAATCTACGTTTATAATATTTTTTTAAATATAAAGTTGAATTTATTAATTATTTTTAATATTTCTTAATTATTACGCTTATATAGAAAAACCAGAATCAGTTCTTCTTCTCTTCTTTATGTTCTCTTCTTTCCACCACTGCTACAAATTCGCTCCTCCAAAACTATAACCCTAATTTTGAGATTACAAAGGGGGAGACGAGAAACAGATGACCGAAACCCTAATAATTTGTATTTTTTCAGTTGATATCTTGCAATGCCATCACATGAAGCCTCATTGGAAAATCCTTGTTTTTCCTGGTAGGTTTTCTGTCTGGAACCCTAGTTTTATTCTTCTTTTCATGGGGTTGAGTATTTAAGCTGTAAATTTTTTTCTCCAATCCGTGATCTTTGTCTCTGTGTTGTTTTAATGGTGTTCGAGTTGTAAAAATAGAAAATGTTGTTTTAAAAGAGGTATGCTGTAATGGGTATGAAGTGCATTTGTTTGGGAAAATCTCCTTTTTATTCTTGGAAATCTATTTTTTCTCTCTGTTACAAATATGTCTTTTTTTTAAATATATATATATATATATATATATATATATAATATTCGGCGAATTTCAGTATCCGATGATGTCTCTCTCGTTACCTTTGAGATCTCAGCTGAAGATAAGGACTATGGTTTTTCTTCCTCATATATTTGCTATTTGGATTTTGAATCCGAGATGTTCGACGAGATCCGAAATTATATCGCCTCCTATTATACGTTTGACGGAATGCTGTAACCAAATCGGAACTTTTGTGCAACCTCTCTTTCTTTGCTATTGAATCTTCTGTCTCTCTTTTGCTCTCCACCCCAATTTTAAAACATATTATTATGCTTTTTCCTTATTGGCAAAATGTTATTTCTGGGTTCTTTTAAAAGAAAACATGACAATGGGTTTATCAATTTGACTAATATGACCCATAAAATATGTCAATTTATTGTAATCTCGATGTTTTACTACTAGAGTTGTGAAGTGCTTTAAGATTGGACACATGTGTGGACAATTTGGAAGAGGAGGTTGCCTTTTTCTTTACTAACTTCATGTCTTTTTTTTGGGGCATTTCAGAGGAATTAACATTGCTAAAGTATTATTAATTGGGAATTATGGATGTTGCTGAGGTTGAAGAAAGCCTTTTTGCAGCCAGCGATGCGAAGGTATAATTGCCATGCCACCGGCCACCCTAGAACTTAAAGAAGGATTTGACGTTGCTGAACACTTACATATTTACATATTTATTTTGTTATTTATTTTGTATTTTTTTTTAAATTATGGAAATTATTAGGCCATGGTAGTTGACAATTGGGTGTATAGTTTTTATGCATTGGTGTTCCTGTGTTTGTCTACTTCGAATGCAGGGGTCTGTGTAATGGTAATTATTTTCTAATGTATTATGGGGTATCAGGTAAAATATATATATATATATATATATACCATCCAGAATTGAAAGTTATAATAAACTAAGAATTATGGTGTGATAGAATGTACTGTATTGATATTTAGAAGCCTGAGTTTGAGATGAGAATTGGTGTTTCAGTCTGCAAGTGCAACTTCTGAGTCACTTAAAAGCTCAGTAATTTTAGTCATATTTTTGAAGTTTTTGAGTTTGGACGCATTTCTCAAAGTCCGGCTAGACTTAAAGACCTAGTGAAACAAACATGCACCTACTACAAATATATGCACTTCATTACAGGTCCATCAACTGAGGTGAATGATTGAAAATTTTGTGGTTGTATATGCAGTTACATGGAGGGATGTGCAAGATACTATCTACAATTGTTTGCAAAGTGTTTGGAATTTTTCCTGTATTGGAAGCAACACGTCCTAGGAGCAAGTCGGGTATTCAGGCCTTATGTTCATTGCATGTAGCACTTGAGAAGGCCAAGAATCTTCTTCAGCATTGCTCGGATTGTAGCAAACTTTACTTGGTATGATTTTTTCCTGCAGAATGGATAGTTTAATGCAGAATTTACCGCACAATACTGTAGTAAGGGCTTTATTAACTACTTTTTCTTTTTTTCTCTGTCTAGGGATTTCATATTCTACCGGCCTGAAATGTGATTAGAATGATTATTGGGTTGATTTTATCACTGAACGTTATGCTGATTAACGATTATTAGCACTCTTTAATTTATTTAGAGGTTATGAATTTTTAACCTTTTGTTTTTACTTGGAATTAAAATGTATTCGCTTTATACCCTCTCTTTCTTTTGAGAAACATGGTTTTAACTCTTGCAAACATATTTTCTAATCAAGGGTCCATCTAGGTCATAAATAATGGTGAATAATTTTTTTTCTTCTTTAATTTATATTTAAAATTCATGGGTAGAAGTACTATTCATGTGATTTGTAATTATACTTGTGGTATTCCATGTAAGGTCAGTGGCTAGGGAACCAAGGTTTAAAAAAACGGTTTCAGACACCGTAACGGACACAGCCGAAATCTTTACGTAACGGTTTCGGCCTTTACTTATTTTTTTTTCTTTTTTTCTTAAAAAATTCCAATAAATAGAAAAATTAAAAAAACATATAATAAATGGGTAACAAGATACTTTTAAAGCCAATATGAAGCTCAAAATTTAGAAATAAGGAAATTAGATGGGTCGAGGGTTGAAATATACCCGAAATAAAGAATATGACATAGATTCTTTCAAATCTATGAATTAAACTCCAGATCAAGTTAATTAACAAAAAACAAAAGGATTTTAGGAAAAAAAAAGGTACTAAGAATAGGTAGAGAGGAAGAGAGAAAGCAAATGTGAGGTTTTAGAATGAGTTTAGGGATTTTCGGAACCTAGTCGTACGACCGAAACCTTTACGTATCGGGCGTAACGCCCGTTACATAACGGTTTCGGGCATTACAGTTTTGTTTCGGGATAAACGGGTAAAGGTACGGTATCGGGTATCGGAGGTCATTGAAACCTTTACATAACGGTTTCGGCGTTTTTTTAAACCATGAGGGGAACATGATACCAAATATTGAAGAAATGGATGATCTTGATGATTTGTTTTTCATATTCTTTTACTATACATAATAGACTATATTATAGTGTGATGTGTTTTGATGCAACTCTTATAAGAGAAGGGTTCCAATGAAATTGTATCATTCAGCTAATATGTAGCTTCTGATGGTGTTTTTGCACATTTCCTCAGTTTTCAGGTCATTTTGGATGAGTTTGAATTTATCTCATTGAAGATGGCATCATGTTTATTGTGTAGGCTATAACTGGGGATTCCATTCTTATAAAGTTTGAGAAGGCGAGAAGCACTCTTGAGGATGGTCTTAGGCGTGTTGAAGACATTGTTCCACAAGCTATTGGTTATCAGGTAATCACGGATTCACGGTACATGTTATTTTAGTTACTTTACTCTTTCCAAGTATTGATATCATTCCGTTTATATTCTATTTGTGATACATATATTAATCCATAATCCATACGCTCTGAAAATACTATATATTCTCAGTTCAACTTCCCCACAACTTCATGCATTATCGATGACACACCATAGACATATTGTACACTCATTGGATGTGTCGAAAATGGACAGAGTCAACTTGTTTTGGTTATGCTTTACGTGCCTTGTCTCAATTTATAAACCATGCCAAGTCATGATTTTGTTGGCTGATTGGTAATAAAACTGGGAATGTTTTAATTGATTTTTGTTAGTGGAACTCGAAAATTGAGAAGTTTTTATATAAACTGGGTTCATGTATTTTAACAATAATAAGGTTGAAAACGTTATCAATGTGCATTGATAAAGATACCAATTGGAAACTTTTCCCAATGAAATGACGATAGAAGGTAAAGAGAACCCTTGGTTGATGCCATTTCTCCTTCCAACAACCACTAAATGGGTACTGACTACTGACCAATGTGTAACTATCAAATTCAACTTACCCTCTTGAGGTGGAGGCACATTCAGTTCACATGGTCTCTTTAGTTTCAGGCAATTCTTGTCACTTTTAGAATTTGTAGTTTCTTTCTTCTAAGCATCTCAAATGCTGTTTTCAGGAAATAATCGTCCTATTTCTTGCATCTCAATGAAATAAACTGTAGATTTTTTTGCTAACATTAGAGATCTCGAGTCTGCACTTGCAATTCACTTCTAATTTACTTTAAGAGACGAGAAAATAAATAAATAGAGAGATTACTTTGTTCATCTTTTAAATTATGCTTTTTGGTATCAGGCCCATTATCATATGTTTTAACCAAAACTTATAATAGTAAATTTAACTGGAAGTTGAAGCAGAAAAGCAAGGGAACTTGATATCAGATATATCAAACGGAAAGGATGATACTGGGAACCTTAATGTAATGCGTCATGTTTCGAGATAGTTAACTAATAAATGTTATTTCCCTTCTGTCAAATGGTTCTGGTTCCCTTTTCTTCTCCTGTGGCAGGTTGTGGTTTTCTTCGCTATAACTCTCTATTTGCCAAATTATGTTTACCTTTTCAAGTTTCAACCTTGATTATTTGTAGATACACAGCATGCACTTGAATACTTACAAGAATAGACAAATGTTTGTGGCTCTGATTCCTTCCTTTATAGCTATTACTTTCTACCTGTTTCCCATAGAAGTAACTTGATTCTTTTTTACTTCTTATTACCAATTACAGATTTCAGAGATATTAAGCGAACTGGAGGGGACCGTGTTTTCACTTGATCCTTTAGAGAAGAAAGTCGGTGATGAAGTGATTGCATTGCTCCAGCAGGAGAGAAAATTTAGCATCAACTGTAATGACAATAATGAGCTCGAATCATTTCATCAGGCTGCCTCAAGACTAGGCATTACTTCTTCAAAAGCAGCTCTCACTGAAAGAAGGGCTCTCAAGAAACTGATAGAAAAAGCTCGCATTGAGGAAGACAAGCGGAAGGAATCCATCGTGGCTTATCTTTTACATCTCATGAGAAAATATTCCAAGTTATTCAGAAGCGAGTTCTGGGATGACAATGATTCACAGGGATCTGCTCCATGTTCTCCCACTGTTCAGGCCTCCTTTGAGGATGAGGGTGGGCCCGGGGAGAATGGCCATGCCTTTGATAGACAACTTTCAAAACTTAATTCTTTCAATTTTAAGCCAAACGGTAGGAGATCGGGGCAGATACCAGTACCACCCGAGGAGTTGAGGTGTCCAATATCATTGCAGCTCATGTACGACCCGGTCATTATCTCATCCGGGCAGACCTACGAAAGGATCTGCATTGAGAAATGGTTCAATGACGGGCACAGCACCTGCCCGAAGACTCAGCAGCAGCTCTCTCATCTTTGTTTAACTCCTAATTATTGTGTTAAGGGTCTTGTTGCTAGTTGGTGTGAACAGAATGGAGTCCCTATTCCTGATGGGCCTCCAGAGTCTCTTGATCTCAACTACTGGAGACTGGCCTTGTCTGAGTGTGAGTCCACAAAATCAAGATCATTGGAGAGTATCAGCTCCTGCAAGTTGAAGGGGGTTAAGGTGGTTCCTCTACAGGAGAGTGGTACTATTGAGCAACCCGAAGCAAATGAAATGGAAAATGTGTCTTTCCAGGAGGAAGGCTGTGAGGTGGACATGTTTGAAAGATTCGAGAGTTTACTAGCTGTCCTGAATGAGGGGGAGGACTCGAGGAGACGGTGCAGAGTGGTAGAAAAGATACGTGTCTTGCTGAAGGATGACGAGGAAGCCAGGATTTGTATGGGGGCTAATGGGTTCGTCAAAGCACTGGTGCAGTTTTTAGGGTCTGCTGTCCATGAGAGGAATGAGGAGGCTCAGGAAATTGGAGCTATGGCTCTTTTCAACCTTGCTGTTAACAATAACAGGTTTGTACTACTCGATAGTTGGGTTATAAAGTGGCTGTGTGTTCCAAACCCTTTGGGTGTCCGGACCGACCCACTTTGAAGTAACATCATATTGGTCATCGTGTTTTTGTTCTCTTTTTAATATTCTTTTATCATTAGTTTGTCCTTTCTAGCTTATAATTTTTCTTAAAAAAATATGCCCTCAATTTATTCAATCAATTTTTTTCCCCGGTTTGCCAACACCATACATGTCCTTGGAGCTATAAATTTTCTGTCATTTTTGTTCTATGATAATTTTTACCTGACGCTTTATCTTTTAATTAATAAATTTTGCTTCACTGTTCAAAAATAACCGAAAAGAAAATAAATGCTGACACTGATCCAGAACTGTTAGCTGCAATATCTTATTTTGTTTCCTCTTGAATGTGCTAATATGTTATGAAGCATATATATACAGCAATTGAATTTTTATTCCATTTGATCTGAAAGTAATTTTAAGAAGTTCAATGGTTTATCCATTTTTTTTCCAGGAACAAGGAAATGATGTTATCAGCTGGAGTAATTCCATTGCTGGAGGAAATGACACTCAATTCAAACTCGTATGGATCAGCAACGGCTCTCTACCTGAACCTTTCTTGCCTCGAAGAAGCCAAGTCCATCATTGGCTCGAGCGAGGCTGTCCCTTTCCTAATCCGGCTCCTCCAAGCTGATACGGAACCCCAATGCAAGCTTGATGCCCTCCATGCTCTCTACAATCTCTCCACCCAACCCTCCAACATCCCCTGCCTCCTCTCGGCTGGCATTGTCGCGGGGCTCCAGTCCCTTCTCACAAGCCCCGCTGAACACACGTGGGCTGAAAAGTCAACAGCCGTCTTAATAAACATAATCTCAAGCAAATTAGGACAAGATGAAATTATATCAGCACCGGGCCTTATTAGTGGGCTAGCAGCTATCTTGGATACTGAGGAGCCAATCGAGCAGGAGCAAGCCGTTACATGTCTTTTCATTTTATGTAATGGGAATGAAAAATGCAGTGAAATGGTTCTGCAGGAAGGGGTGATTCCTGCATTGGTTTCAATTTCAGTTAATGGTACAACGAGAGGTAAAGAAAAGGCGCAGAAGCTGTTGATGCTGTTCCGGGAGCAGCGACAACGGGACCCACCACCTGTTCAGACAGAGAGTAATGGTGGGGCTCCAGAATCAAAGCCATTGTGTAAATCGACGTCAAGGAGGATGGGGAGGGCTTGGAGTTCTATATGGAAGAGCAAGAACTTCTCAGTTTACCAGTGTTGAGAGCTCCATATCTGGACTCTGGACAGACTTGTAAATTTCTGTTGTCTCTTTTCCTTTTCCATTTTTCTATTTTCTTTTCCAATGGGCATTATTAATTTATTTTTTTTTGCCTTGAAAGAAAAAAAAAAAAAAAGAGATGTACAGGCCACTGTAATATTTGGATTTTTTTTTTAGTTTATCTGTTAACGTTCAAGCATCAAGCCTTCTAATCCGCTGTTGAAGCAAACCCAGTTGTCAGTTGGGCTGTGTTGTTATGTAAACTTTTTTTCCCCTTAATTATAATCAGAAAGGATCTATTGGGTTTGCAGTTTACTAAGCTCCATGTAGATGTAGTTTTCTTAGGGTAATAGTTAAAATAGGCAGAATAATTTCTCTTTATCCAAACTCTTCGGCAATATAGTCTACCAGCCCGTCTAGCTCAGTTGGTAGAGCGCAAGGCTCTTAACCTTGTGGTCGTGGGTTCGAGCCCCACGGTGGGCGTCGAAATGTAAATTTTATTTTTTTAAATGATTAATCCAAAGGTTTGGCTCATACCCAGCTCCTTACATTCTCAGTCCACTTTCTGTGAATGTAGGGGCTTCGATTGGGGTCTTTTACTTATTCCTCATCAAATAGCCTTGGCATCACGTAGCCCTTTTTCTCAAGGCAGATCTCGTTCTTAGCCGTAGCGTTCAGGTAAAATAAACTCCCAAGTTAAAATATGGTGCAACTTCGATAAAAAAATGTTAGAAACCTAACCAATACTTTACACCCCCACCTCTTGCGTGAGTGGTCAGGGTGTGGCCTTAAATGTGGAAGGTCTAGGTATCCAATCCCCTGGGGTACGAGTTGCAAGAGCTCCACTGTCCAGCTAACATCTAACCGTACATTTTTTTTTTTTTGGTAATCAACATCAAACCGTACTAACAAACTAATTGTAAATGATAACGGCACCCAAAAAAACAAAAAACCAATACTTTGAAAAGCCTCAGGCTCATAAACCATTGGGAACCTAAAAAGTCTTGCACACAATCAAAGGACATTTTTCCGTTAGGAAAATGCTTAGAGGCTGTTTGGTTCGGATTTTCTGAGGCGATTTAATCACTTAAAACCACTTTCTTCAAAATCGGGCAAAGTAATCGTGTTTGGTTGGGTTTCCGAATCGGTTTGGGGCTCCATCGATTCGGGTAAAAACCGATGGGAACAAAATCAGCGAATGAGGCGATTTCCAATTGGGAGTAATCGGTTGCTCTCTACTGATTATGCGGGGTGATTTTGACGGAGATACCGATTCGGAAACCGACCCCCCCTCAAACTCATCTTCACATCTCATTCTTCGAATGAGAGAAAACCCCCTCAAATCAGCTCTGCAACCAAACGCTTCCAAAAACCCTCTCAAATCACCAGCACAGGTACTGACCTTCTTCTTCTTCTTCTTCTTCCACAGTTAGGGTTTTCATACTCTTCTTCTGTATGCTTTTTAGGGTTTGTAATTTGGGGTTTTTTTTCTTTATTTATTTATTTCTTTCTTTCATACCAAAAATCTTTGGTTGTAATTTGAGGTTTGTTTCAACCAGCTCTCTTCTCCGACTGTCTTGTTGGAATCATCTCATGTGTTTGTTTAAACCCTATATACATGACCTTTGTGTAGCTCCAGTTCCAATTGGTGGGTCGCCTCATGCATCGAGTATAGCCCAAAAATCATTATTTACGGACAAGGTATTCTTGGAAGCAGTAATGGGGGTTGAGAGCTAACATCCAATGGGTGGTGGCACCAAGGTGATCACCTGAGCCAAAAAGAGGTATTGAACATAAAACATGGACAGCCCCATATAACTTTCAATAGACCATTATTGCTTTGATGAGACCATTATTCTGTTCTTGATTAGAATCAGCATCGAGATTGAATTCATAAATAGATATTCAATGTGGGATTGTTTGGCCAACATTTGGAGACCTATATGAGAATTCATTTGCAAGTTGTGTCATAACAGATCTGGGTTTGTAATTTGGGGTAGAATGCATGGATAGAAAATCTCTGTATTGGATAGATTCCAGTATTTTTTTAAAAAAATTCTTATGAATCTTTTGTGTTCTCAATCTCTGTATTGGCCAACATTTTTTCATGCTTTTGAGAATCACAGTCTGCTCTGGATATTGGATTATTTGTGTACACAATCAATATTAAAGAAGATAGATCTAAATTTGCTTGTGCTCTCTTTTTGGTCGATGTCGAATTCATGTCTGATTGATGTGTTTCTCTAATACTACTTAAAGTTTAACATATTTGTGCACACTTAATTGAAGTCATGTAGCTTGTGCTCTCTTTTTTTAAAAAAAAATTATTTCTCCCATAGATCTGAATTTGCTTGAATTTAGTCGATAGTTTGTCCCTGTTAATCATAACAGAAACGAAAGAAGAAAAAAAACAGATAAAAGAAAAAAAGATGGAAGATCTTTGCAAATATATGTATGAATGTTGGATATTTGCAAATCAATAACATATAATAACAGATAATAGTTTGTCCCTCTTGTCCGATAAGCATCTTGAACCATATGTATATATGTATGAATGTGGATTCTTCTAGGATTGCTAACTTGAATTCTAGTGTTAATTTGGATATTGGTATCCATTTGTGCTTGTATTTGATTTGATTATGTTTATACTTTATACATGATCTTCTTCTTCTGCTATTTGAATGAATTATTTGCAAATATAGGGCTTATAGATTTATGATTTTCATTTCTAGAGGACATGGATAACATCACCCAACCTAGTGGTAGTAAGAGGTCGGGTCAAGCACAGTGGTCTGATTCTTTGGATCGGACTTTTATAGAGTTAGCGATTGATGAAGTACTGAAAGGGAATAGGCCAACCACAAGTTTCAACAGGATTGGATGGAAAAATATTAGGGAGCAATTCAACAAAAAAACTGGTAGAGAGTACCAGCACCAGCAGTTGAAAAACCACTTAGCAACTCTTAAGGCTAAGTGGAAGTCTTGGAATAAACTCGTTGAACAGACAGGCTTTGGGTGGGATCCGATAAGAAAGGTCGTCACTGCTGATGAAGAACGATGGATAGATCTGATAAAGGTACAATGATTAGTAGCTGTAATGATTAATAATCGAATGATATTACTGACAATCAACACTTCACGTGCATCAATACAGGTAGACCCAGCATATGAGAAATTTAAAACCACCACATGCCCAATGTATGAGGAGATGACAATAATTTTTGGAGATACGTGTGCAACTGGTTGGGCCGCTTTAGCGACTGGAGAGAGCGAGGAGAGGGAAGATGACTCTGATGCAGTTCTGTGTACGCAAGAGTACCAGACCCCCATAGATGATGGACATAATGATAGGGGTGCGACACAGATAGAAGATGACCTTGTCACTTCGCGTAAGCGACGTATTGATTCAACACTTCATAAGCCTAAGAAAAAAGACTCAAAGGGGGACCATCTAGCTAAAGCAATAGATACTTTGGTTGAGGTGTCTATGAAGAGGATGGAACAAAGTGCTTCCTCCGGAGTTACTCCAACCCCTATTCCACCATCGGATCCGTTTTCCATGACAAGTTGTATGCAGTTGATTAATGGAATTGAGGATCCTAACTTTTGCCGTAAGGGCATCTTCAAGGCGATAAGGATCTTATCTGACAACGGACATTGGAGGGAGGCTTTTATAAACATGAGGCCTGAACATCGTTTAGCATGGTTGGAATCATTGGACCAATCTTAGTTGATGCAGGATGTCTGTCGCGCCCCAAAATCCCACCTAACTTAATGTGAGACTTTGGCACGTGACTTAATCATTAATTCCATAACTTCTTATCATAAGCATTTAAGGCAATTCTAAAAACATGGACCTAAATTTTATTTTTTTTTTCTCTTTAAATAAATGCAATTAAGTCCAATATCTGAAATAAATACTAAGACCTCATAATCAATTTAAAATCAACCTCTATGAATCTCCAGTCATAAACTCAAACTAACTACAAATCCATAATTTGTCTATTACAATTCTAAAATTCAAAATCCAAATATACTAGTGATCTAGTGTCCTGTGTATGGCTAGCAATCCAAGTTCCATTCTCCATCAGGATAGTCACCTGCTGGCTCTTCCTGCTCTTCCTCGTATTCTTCCTCTTCCCAAGGTCCTGGGGCACAAATGTCAAATCTAGCACCTGCCGACAACAACAGTCATCGGCTGAGTAACAAGTTACCCAGCGTATATACAAAATCCTGCCTAACAATATACGAGATTTGATAACAATATATTTTAAGATTCAACATCACAAGTGAACTCACAATATTTCAAAGTGCGGAAGCATAATTAAATTTGATTCTTACACCTGATTACTCATGCTTATTTCTCTTATTTATCTTGCCTATTTTTGTTCATGAATTTATTCAACAACATGCAATTACAATAACTTAAAATAACTCTACCCCATATATCGGGTAGAGACTAACATATACTCTACTTTCCGAGGTACCACACAATATACACATTATCCGGTGTACACGGCTTGTCTACACATTATCCGGTGTATACGGCTTGTCTACACATTATCCGGTGTATACGGCTTGTCTACACATTCGCCGGTGCATACAGCTGGTTCTGCCTTGATCATAGGCCTGTGGATACTCG
The DNA here is from genome assembly GCA_015143295.1 of Tetracentron sinense. Lineage (NCBI taxonomy): Eukaryota > Viridiplantae > Streptophyta > Magnoliopsida > Trochodendrales > Trochodendraceae > Tetracentron > Tetracentron sinense. Next base: position 54,858,190 of record CM026554.1, on the reverse strand, counting down.
GTCAGTGCAAAACTCAATCATGCATAATGCTTGTGTCCTTGTGTACTTGCATATTACTTGTCATCTTGTTTATTCTCATGCTTGTTCATGTATAGATTTCGTGAATCCGTGTGAATGAAATAAAATACTTGTAAATCATGCATAGATTTAAACATGCAAGGGTTCTCCTAAGTGATCAATATAAAGCATAATTTGTCAAATAAAATAAGGGATAATTTTATTTACCACGTCTAAATTTTTAATACGCATCTATAATCAAATAAGTCTCACAGGGCCTTAGTTTTCACAACACATAATGATCTCAAACAAACTTATAATAATTTCATCAATTCTGAATATCATCCACTTCCTCCATTCTCATCATTCATACACCACAAAATCAATCTCATTCCCCTTGTTGATATAGAATAAAAAAAAATAATAAACATCATCTTTTTCAAATAATTATCACAAGGAAATCACCATCTAAAATGTTCTCTATTCATCATATATATATTATCCATCAGATAACCAAGATCTAAAATTTTCTAACATCGTCTATAGATTTTTCAAGGGAAAATCCTGATTTAGAACATTACAAAAATCATCATATATATTTTCCTTAAAAAAAATCTGGGTACAAACATCGTAAAATCATCATATATAATTTTCCATGAGAAAATCTGAGTATAAACATCATAAAATCATCATATATAATTTTTCATGAGAAAATCTGAGTATAAACATCATAAAATCCTCATATATAATTTTCATCATAGTTTAAAACAATAAAAACATATTTACTATTGTCGTTCTTACTTTAGATCTATTTCTTCATCATATTTGTATCAATAATCCCTATATTGAGAGGAAGGAAGTCGTATTTACCTCTCACGATCGCTTCCCTACGATCAAACGTTTGCGAATGGGATGGATCTAAGCCTTTTTGTACTTTTTCCTTGCAACACCTTTGATTTCTCCTATTGGATCTCTCCAAAACCCTTTTCTCTCACTCTCTTTAATGAAAACTCATAGGTTTTTCTTCTATTTTTCTCTCTAATAAGTTTTAGAATGATGAAATACCTAAAATCCATGAGTTAGGGTCTTTATATAGGCAATACCAGAGTTAGAAAGTGATAAGAACTGCTAAAACACTATTCACGGTTACTGTTCACGCGGTACTGTTCACGCGGTTACTGTTCATCGTATTTACAGTTTTGGCACTGCACTTTGAATAATTCTATAAAGCTCAATTCTTATTGGATTAACCTGAAATTTGAACCATAGCTACTTTAGGTCATATAGAATCTACATTAAAATTTTCATAAATTTTGGATTGCACAAAATGACCAAAATGCCCCTCTTATGATAAAGGAGATTTCGTCTATTTTTCACTTGATTAATTTATAAAACACCCTCATGCTACTTTAATTGTTTCAATTTTAAACTTATATAATAAATTAATTATGACAACCAAGAATATTAAAATAATTGATACGAATACCAAGAAATTAAATTTCGAGTCTCTACATCCTACCCCCCTTAAAAGGAATTTCGTCCTCGAAATTGTGTACCTTAGTTAAACAAGTAGGGATACTTCTCTCGAACTTCATCTTCTCTTTCCTAAGTGGTCTCTTCAACGGAGTGGTGTTGCCAGCGAAGGAGGACAAAACAAATGATCTTTCTGCGTAGCACATGCTCTTTTTGATCCAAAATCTGAACAGGTTGTTCTACCATTGTCAAATCTTTTCGAATTTCCAAAGGCTCAAAATCTATAATATGTGAAGGATCTGGAATGTACTTCCTCAACATAGAAACGTGGAAGACATTATGAACCGCCGCCATGTGAGGAGGCAGGTTAACCTTGTATGCCACTTCTCCTACTCTTCTGATAATTTCGAATGGTCCAACATACCTTGGACTTAACTTCCCTCTCTTACCAAACCTCATAATTCCTTTGGTAGGCGATATTTTAACGAAGACAAAATCTCCAACTTGAAATTCCAAATCCCTTCTTCGGGTGTCTGCATAACTCTTCTGTCTACTCTGGGCAGTCTTCAATCTTTCTCTGATCAAGTTAACCCGGTCTGCCGTCTGTTCAATTAGCTCAGGACCCAGAAGTTTTCTCTCTCCCACTTCATCCCAATAAAGAGGAGATCTACAAATTCTACCATACAAGGCTTCGAAAGGTGCCATCTGAATACTTGCTTGATAACTGTTGTTATAAGCAAATTCAACTAAGGGTAAATGCTCATCCCAACTACCTTGAAAATTAAGCATACAAGACCGGAGCATATCCTCAATAATCTGATTCACTCTTTCTGTCTGACCATCAGTTTGAGGATGAAATGCCGTGCTAAAATCCAGACGAGATCCCATGGCTTGCTGGAAACTCCTCCAGAACCTTGATGTGAACCTTGTATCTCTGTCAGAAACGATACTGACAGGTACTCCATGTAAACGTACCACTTCCTTAATATAAAGTTCCGCTAACTTGTTAGCATTATAAGTAGTCCGATAAGGAAGAAAGTGAGCTGACTTAGTAAGACGGTCCACCACCACCCAAATGGCATCAAAATTCTTGGCTGTCTTTGGCAATCCCACAATAAAGTCCATAGATATGTTTTCTCACTTCCACTCAGGAATAGGGAGGGGTTGCAATAACCCTGCAGGTCTCTTATGTTCGGCTTTCACTTGTTGACAAACCAAACATTGAGATACATGAGTAGCCACATCTCTCTTCATATTCCTCCACCAATAATGCCTCTTGAGATTTTGGTACATCTTAGTACCACCTGGATGAACTGTATACTTGGACCGATGTGCTTCATCTAAAATCTCTCGTCTCAAATCTTCATTATTTGGGACACATAACCTGCCTTTAAACGTTATAGCTCCTTCTCCATTAACTGAGAAATCCTCCTGACCATTTTCGAAAGACTTGGCTCGATAAACTAATAATTCTTCATCAGACTCTTGCAATTTTATGATTCTGGTTCGCATATATGATTTGACTGCAAGATTAGCTACCAATGGTCCGCCTATACAAAGACTGAAACTTGTTTCATTGTTGGACATATCTTCTAACAATTTCCAACCTTTGACCCTTAAATGTGCCAACAAACTAGAGGGCCTTCTGCTAAGTGTATCTGCTACCACATTAGCTTTCCCTGGATGATATTGGATCGAACAATCATAATCTTTCAAAAATTTTACCCAACGGCGTTGTCTCAAGTTGAGCTCTTTCTGAGAGAACAAGTACTTGAGGCTCTTATGATCTGTAAAAATTTCAAACTCTACTCCATACAAATAATGCCGCCAAATCTTTAGAGCAAAAACCACTGCTGCTAGCTCTAAATCATGAGTAGGGTAGTTCTTCTCATGGTTCTTCAATTGTCGGGATGCATAGGCAATGACTTTACCATGTTGCATGAGAACACATCCTAAACCAACATGCGAAGCATCACTGTAAACTACAAATCCACCACTACCTGATGGAACAGTGAGGATTGGGGCTGTAGTAAGGCGCTTCTTCAATTCCAAGAAACGCTGCTCGCATTTATCATCCCATGTGAACTTGGCATTTTTCTTGGTCAAGTGAGTAAGTGGTGCTGCCAGGCTAGAGAATCCCTCTACAAATCTTCTATAATATCCTGCGAGGCCTAGAAAACTCCTGATTTCTGTAACACTCTTTGGCCTAACCCAATCTGCAACAGCTTCAATCTTCGCGGGGTCTACTGAAATCCCTTCTGATGATACGACATGGCCTAGAAATGCTACCTTCTTAAGCCAAAACTCACATTTACTCAATTTAGCATACAACTCATGCTTTCTCAAAGTCTCGAGGGTAACCCGAAGATGCTTCTCATGATCCTCCCGGGTGGGTGAGTATACAAGGATGTCGTCTACAAATACTATCACATGACAATCCAAGACTGGTTTGAATACTCTATTCATCAAGTCCATAAATGCTGCCGGTGCATTAGTTAAACCAAAGGACATAACCAGAAACTCAAAGTGTCCATATCTTGTTCTGAAAGCTGATTTAGGGATATCCTCTGATCTAATCTTCAACTGATGATACCTTGACCTCAGATCTATCTTAGAAAAGAATTTTGCTCCCTTTAATTGGTCGAACAGATCATCAATCTGTGACAACGGATATTTGTTGTTTATGGTGACCTTGTTTAACTGCCGATAGTCGATGCACATCCTCATCGACCCATCCTTCTTCTTTACAAAAAGAACTGGTGCACCCCATGGTGACATACTTGGTCTAATAAAACCCTGTTTCAGTAATTCTTCAATTTGTACCTTCAACTCTTTTAGTTCTGCTGGGGCCATCCTATACGGTGCTCTGGAAATTGGTGCAGTGCCTGGAGCTAAGTCAATGACAAAATCAATCTCCCTATCTGGTGGTAACCCTGGTAACTCATCAGGAAAAACATCCATGAACTCACCGACTACAGGGATGACAAAACCATCTTTTCCTTCTGGATTGGAAAGACTTAAGGTCGCAAATCTAGCGATGTCTTTCTTCTTCAATCCTCTAAAATGGAAGGGAGTTCCATTAACTGGCTTGAACTTCACCATTTTCTCATAACAATCTACTTGCCCATGGTAAGCTGCAAGCCAATCCATTCCAAGAATGACATCAAAATCTTGGAAGTCTAGGATGATCAGGTCTGCCAGTAGCTCATGTTGTCCCACAAGGATGACACAAGCTCGGTATACTTGGTTGGTGACTACTGATTTACCAATAGGAGTCAAGATGGATAACTCCTTATCTAACTGGCTCGGTTCTGAAACAAATCCCTTCGCAAAACTAGGTGTAACAAACGAATGTGTTGATCCCGTATCAATCAATACATGTGCCAAACATTCATTAATCAACAGGGTGCCTGAGTTATTAAATAACTAAGTGTCAAATTCATGCATTATTCACATAATATAAGTAGCATATTTTATCCACACATCATATTTATAAATATCACAATAATCATAGAAATATCATATCAAATATAAATATAACTAAAGTGTACCTTGCACCACATCATTTGATGCCTGTGCATCCTGATCTGATATTGCAAAGACCTTGCCCTGGGTCACCTGACGTGGCTGCTGCTGTGGGGGCTGCTGGGGTTTAGGAGCCTGAGGAGGCTTCTGCTGTGGTGTCTGCCTAGTAGGTGGCCTATTCCCCTGAGGCTGGACTTGCTGAGTGGAAAATCTCTAATCTGGTGTCCCAATTGACCACATTAATAATCAGACAATGCAGGCTATCAATGATCTGAAGAATTCTGTCAAAGAGTTGACCTCTTCGTTGAGCTTTCAAGAAAAGGGCAAATTTCCTGCTCAACCTCAACCAAATCCTAGAGGTCAATTTGAGGTAAGTAATTTAAATTCTTCAGATTCCCAAGAGGAACATATCAAGTCCATCACCACTCTACGAAATGGAAAAATAATTGATAAAGATATTCCAAAGAAGGTTCACAAACCTGAGGAATCTTTAAAATCAAAGAGTGATGATGAACTTGTTAAGTCCAAATCTGATATGGTTTTGCAATGTCCGATACCTGCTCCTTTTCCCCAAAGGTTACAACCTCCTCAAAAGTTAGTCCATAATGCTGATATATTAGAAATCTTCAAACAGGTAAAGATCAACATCCCCTTGTTAGACGCTATCAAACAAATTCCATCATATGCCAAATTCTTAAAAGATTTATGTACAGTCAAGCGTAGACTTAATGTACAAAAGAAAGCTTTCTTAACAGAACAAGTGAGTGCAATCATTCAACATAATACCCCACCCAAATACAAAGATCCAGGATGCCCAACAATTTCTTGTATTATTGGGAACTTCAGGATAGAGCAAGCTTTGCTTGACCTTGGGGCTAGTGTTAACCTCTTACCCTACTCGGTGTATGAGCAGTTGGGTCTTGGTGAGCTAAAGCCCACTAAGGTAACACTCCAACTTGCTGACCGTTCAGTGAAAATACCGAGAGGGGTAGTTGAGGATGTGTTGGTCCAAGTAGACAAATTTTACTTTCCTGTTGATTTTATTGTCTTGGACACACAACCTGTGTTGAATGCATGCACTCAAATTCCTGTTATTTTAGGCCGCCCATTTCTTGCAACCTCCAATGCTTTGATCAATTGCAGGAATGGTGTCATGAAACTCTCGTTTGGCAACATGACTTTGGAATTAAATATTTTTAATATCTGCAAACAACCGGGGGATGATGATGATGATGTGCATGGAGTAAACTTGATTGAAACTCTTGTGCAAGACCAATTTCTTCAATCTTCTTTTTCTAATCCTCTAGAAGCTTGTTTGACACATTTTAATGATTTTGATGAGGACATTTTAATTAATTTTGTAAACTCTTTGTTGGAATCTGTTCCGGTGTTGGATACTAACAAGTGGAGATCACGTTTTGAGGAATTGCCACCTCGCGATACCCTGCCCCTCCCTTCAAGTATCCAAACACCAAAGCTTGAGTTGAAACCTTTGCCAGCTGATCTCAAATATGCATTTTTGGGACAAGCAGAGACATTCCCAGTGGTCATCTCCTCACAATTGAATGAGACTCAGGAAGAAAAATTAATTGATGTTCTTAGAGAACACAAAGGTGCAATAGGGTGGACCATAGCTGATATTAAGGGAATCAGTCCCTTAATTTGTACCCATAGGATATATTTGGAGGATAATGCTAAACCCTCTAGAGAGATGCAGCGCAGGCTGAATCCCAACATGAAAGATGTGGTTAGAGCAGAGGTCCTAAAACTTTTGGATGTAGGGATCATATACCCTATTTCTGATAGTCAGTGGGTAAGTCCTACCCAAGTGGTACCTAAGAAATCCGGTATAACTGTAGTCAAGAATGCTAATGATGAATTAATCCCAACTAGAGTCACAACTGGTTGGCGAGTGTGCATTGACTATAGGAAATTGAATTCTGTGACTAGGAAAGACCATTTCCCGTTGCCCTTCATGGACCAAATTTTAGAAAGAGTAGTTGGTCATAAATTTTATTGTTTCCTAGATGGGTACTCCGGTTATAATCAGATAGAAATTGCACCTGAGGATCAAGAAAAGACCACTTTTACATGTCCATTCGGCACTTTTGCTTATCGAAGGATGCCATTTGGGTTGTGTAATGCTCCTGCCACATTCCAAAGATGCATGTTGAGTATATTTAGCGATATGGTAGAGCGTTTTCTTGAAGTGTTTATGGATGATTTTTCTGTATTTGGTGATTCTTTTGATGATTGTCTGTTTCATTTAAAGAATGTTTTGGTTAGATGTGAGGAGAAAAACCTCATTCTGAATTGGGAGAAGTGTCATTTTATGGTCACTAAAGGGATCGTGCTTGGCCACATTGTCTCCTCCCGAGGAATCGAAGTGGATAGAGCCAAAATTGATCTGATAGCCAATTTGCCTACCCCAAAGACCATTAAGGACATTAGATCTTTTCTAGGTCATGCAGGATTTTACAGAAGGTTTATTAAAGACTTTAGTGCAATATCTAGACCATTGTGTAACCTTCTATCAAGGAAAACTCCTTCGAGTGGACTAAGGCATGCCAGGAAGCTTTTGCAAAGCTGAAAGGCATGTTGACTTCTGCTCCTATAATGCAACCACCTGATTGGAGTTTACCGTTTGAAATCATGTGTGATGCTAGTGATTATGCGGTTGGGGCCGTGCTAGGGCAACGCAAGGATAAGAAGCCTTGTGTCATTTACTATGCAAGTAGGACCTTGAACAGTGCTCAGATGAACTATTCTACTACCGAAAAAGAACTCCTAGCCGTAGTCTTTGCACTTGACAAGTTCCGATCTTACTTGATTGGATCTCGAATTGTTATATTCACTGACCATGCAGCTTTAAAGTACCTTCTTTCTAAGAAGGATGCTAAACCAAGACTCCTTAGGTGGATCCTCCTACTCCAGGAATTTGACTTAGAAATTAAAGATAAAAAAGGAGTAGAAAATGTAGTGGCTGATCATTTATCCCGTCTTGTGCTCTCTGATTCCTTGGAGACAATGCCGATCAAAGACACGTTTCCCGATGAGCAACTTTTTGCTGTCTCCCAATTACCTTGGTTTGCAGATATTGCGAACTATCTTGTTACAGGTAACCTTCCTATTCATTGGAAACAACAAGATAAAAAGAAATTTTTGACCGAGGTACGTAGATTTTTCTGGGATGATCCTTATCTGTTTAAATATTGTTCTGATCAAATTATTCGGAGATGTGTGCCTGATTCTGAACACATGAATGTCATCTCCTTTTGTCACTCTGAAGCATGTGGTGGTCATTTTTCAGCCAAAAAGACTACTGCAAAAATTCTGCAATGTGGTTTTTATTGGCCCACTCTTTTTAAGGACACTCATGAGTTTTGCAAAGCATGTGAGCGCTGCCAAAAATTAGGAGGAATCTCCCGTCGGAATATGATGCCTCTCAACCCAATTTTGATTATTGAAGTCTTTGACTGTTGGGGCATCGATTTCATGGGACCATTCCCTCCTTCTTTTGGGTATCTTTATATCTTAGTAGCCGTTGATTATGTGTCAAAATGGTCGAGGCTGTTCCAAGCAAAACCAATGACCACAAAACGGTCTTGCGATTTTTAAAAGAAAATGTTTTATCAAGGTTTGGAACACCTCGAGCCATTATCAGTGATGGGGGTACACACTTTTGTAATCGGCCTTTTGAAGCCTTGATGAAAAAATATGGGATAACCCATAAAGTTTCTACCCCTTATCACCCACAAACAAGTGGACAAGTGGAGATATCCAATCGAGAGATTAAAAATATTTTACAAAAAACAGTAAATCCAGATCGTAAGGATTGGTCATTACGACTAACCGATGCACTATGGGCTTACCGAACAGCTTTCAAAACCCCGATTGGAATGTCTCCATATCGAATTGTCTTTGGAAGAGCTTGTCACTTGCCTGTTGAATTGGAACACAAGGCTTACTGGGCGATAAAGACACTCAATTTTGATTTGGAGAAAGCAGGCTCGCTTCGCAAACTCCAACTGGATGAGTTGGACGAAATCCGAAATGATGCTTACGAGAGTGCCAAAATTTACAAAGAGAGAATGAAGGTTTTTCATGATAAACATATTCTTCGAAAATCATTTGAGCCTTCTCAAAAAGTTCTTTTGTATAATTCTCGTTTGCATCTATTTCCTGGTAAGCTTCGATCTCGTTGGACCGGCCCTTTCATTGTGAAAACTGTTTACCCTTATGGAACTGTCGAGATTGAGAATCCTCAAAACGGTAATATTTTTAAAGTCAATGGTCAACGATTGAAACCGTTTTTGGAGAATTTCACACCAGATGATGAGTCCACAACTCTAGAAGATCCTGTTTATCCTGATTGATCTTTTCTCTCACTTGAGATGAACTTCTGTGTATACTATGCATTTTTGTCTTTGTACTTGCTTTATTTTCTCTTTTAGTTTTGATTGATTAGTTCATATCCCTATGATGTTTCATACCCTCTATCTCTGTTTGATCTCTCAATGTTATATTTCATATAAATCTCTATTTGAAACATTGAGGACAATGTTCGATTTAGGTTGGGGGGTGTAGATTTGTGCTTTATTGTTGGGATAATCTTTACTAATAGTAGACCATTGCATTCCTCCTTTACAAAAAAAAAAAAAAAAAAAAAAAAAACCGTGTTTCTGTCTTGGCTACTTTCTATTTCTTCTTTGCCTTCCATCTAGTGAGCTATTGAATTTTGGATTATAAAGGCACACGGTGAAAATTTTTAAGAAGCTCAATTCCAGCTGTTTACAATGAAAAGTCTTTATTACTAATTCTCAGTTAGTGAATATTATAAATTGCTGAATTTTTAAACTTTCACTACACATCTGACTCAATATCTGGAGCTAGGTTGAATTTGGTAGTTATTGACTGGATAATTGTCTGGAATGTAGGGAGAAACCAAGTCTGATGAACTATGACTATCTTGTTCACTTGGTTTGCTGGTAAGAAGAAAAACAGAACTGGGTTATGATGAAGTCATGGAAAGAAACCAGTGAATTAGACCAGGTACTTTGAAAAGGGCTACCTCTTGTCAGGTCTTTGAAAAAAAAAAAAAAAAAAAGAGAAAGAAAGAAAGAAAAAGGATATGGACATTTGAAAATGTGCTCTCAATGTTGAAATATCAGTTTGATTTGCTATGACCTTGTTTAAACAAGTTGGGTGAAAGCCGTCATTGTAAAAAAGCGAATAAACTGGAATATCACAGATAAAGCCCATGAGGTATTAAGGTGAATATCCACAACTTTCGTGATCCTGGACAGATTAGCTTAGTTTTGAATCAGATCCTTAGGCTAACCCGACCATTCTGTGGTGATTAAAAAGTTGACTCTGCTTAAGGAAATCGATACTTTGGATATTTGTCAGATTGCACATGCACTCAAAATTTTCTAAATGGTGACTTAGTGATTTGGACTTTATTTACAATGCTGGAATATATGGCTGAAATATAATGAAAACCAGTGCCCTAATAATTCGAAATTTGATGTCTTGATTAGAATGTGCCACATGAAGAAGTTCATTATGAGTAATTTTTATTCTTCTTCAATTGTTTTGAAAAGATAAATTTGTTTTGAAAAGGAGGATTGTCAGTCATGCTTTATAGTTATTATCCTGATTAATTGATTGATTATATTCTACCTCTTCAATCTAAGTTGAAATCATTGTCACCACAGGGTGATGCTACTGAGAGATGAACTGAAATTCTTTCAAAATTTCTTGGTTATTCTGCATGATGAAAGTTTGCTGTTTGTCTCATGGAATTGAAATGATGATACTTTGATATTGCTTCACATTCTTTTTGCTCGAGGACTAGCAAAATGCTGGTTGGGGGGTGTTGATAAGTGCTTAATTTTGCTTAATTATCATCATTTAAATAAGCATTATCATACTTCTTTGGTTTATATCTTCATTTTTACACGTAAAGTGGTGTATTTTCTCCTCACTATTGCGTTGTCCTCTTTCTCTTAATTTTCATGATACATTTGCATGTATTTATACATGTCTTGGAAGGTCGCATGCAAAATATTTTTAAGAGAGACTTATTACGTGTATTTATTTTTTGTAGGAATCCTAACCCCAGATTACTCTCGGGATTCAAGAAGTCCAAATTTTCAAATAGCCCATGTTCAACTCAAAGATCTAAAGGAGTTAGAGCCCAAAGTGCAAAGCCCAAGCCAAAAGTCCAAGAAGCCAAGTCTCAAGTCAAAGAGTCAAAGCCCAAGAGCAAAGCCCAAGACCAAGTATAGAAAGATTCTACAACATGGCTGGAGAATCTTAGGAAGATATGGATTAATATGATTTTGGCATAAAAATGGAGGAATTCTCTTGAATTAGAAAGAAGAAGTGTGCTATATTGATGTTTCTATTTCAGAAAAAAAGAGAAAGCCTATTTTGGTCACAAGAACTCTTTATTTTGGGTGGATTTTGGAATTCAAGTAAGGAGCTTAATGGAGGTCAACTAAATCTACAAGAAAGGCAAGAAATTTCGTGGATGGCTAGAGGAGTGCTATTATTTAGCAACTAATCTCAAACAAAGAATGAGGATTTCCCGGATTCCCGCCTAATCTGGACAGTACTTACTAATTTGGACATAACTTTTGACTCAAAATTCGGATTAAGGCAAGGTTTGATGTTTTGGAAAGAAGACTTAAAGGAGAACAAAATTGTATTTCACAAAGATCCCCTAATTCGGACGTTTAAGAGGCCAAAATACGTCATCAAGTGAAGGGAAGTGCAATTTTGGTTGAAATTTTGGAATTAGAAGTTTCTCTTTTGCTTTCTTTCCCTTCTCTTCTTCCCTTTAGTCTATATAAACCTAAGGTGAGAGACTTTTGGGGCTCTCTGATCTTTTCTCATTCTCTTTTCTTTTTTCTTCTTTTAGTTTTTTTTGGAGTTATTTTATTGTAGTGTTTGAAAAACCATTAAGGAGGATGACAACTCCAAACATGGTTGGCTAAACACCCTTCTAAGGTTAGGGATTTGAAACCTTTTTCCAATTTATGTGGATGATGTGGATGGTTTGATTATTTATTTTAATTGAATAATTTTCTTAGTTTGGTTAATTGTTCCTCTCTATATGTTCTTTGATTTCATATGATCGAATGATATATGGAATGCTTGGATCCCCTGTGAGTTGGATACAAAGTGATTTTTTATTTCTCTAATTATTCAATTGAATTTAATGGTCAGTGGTTTTATCATATAATTTTCCATCTAGATTAAATTATTATTTAATTCTAGATGTGTTTTCATCCAAATCTAAGCATAAGGAGGGATAGGTGGATTTTCCTGAAACCTTAGACCTCTTTTTCATTGCTTTACAGTAACAGTGATTTTTGCTCCATTCTCATTGAGTGGAAAACTGATTTTAAATCTCTTTTTTCTCTAGATTTCGTTTCCTTAATTCTTGTTGCACAATAGTCAATCCCTGTGGATTCGACCCTGTGCTCACCAGATACATCAACTGTGTCACTTGTGCACTTGCAAGTATATTATTTTTACTCTTGATTTTATGTCCATTAATTTGGATTAAATTAAGTTGGAACAAGTTTTTGGCGCCGTTGCCGGGGATTGCAACGTGTGACGAGAACACGGGTTACGAAATTCTCTCATTCCCCATTCCCTCTAATTCTAACTCTTAACTTTTACTTTCTGCACCTGACATCTAACTTTTACTTTCTTGCTCCTAACTTCTAACTGCTAACTGCTAACTTTTACTTTCTTGCTTCTAACTTCTAACTGCTAACTGCTAACTTTTACTTCTTGCTTCTAACTTCTAACTCTTAACTTCTAACTTCTATTTTTTTTGCTTTTTAACTTGATTGAAAAAAAAAAAAAAAAAAAAAGGAGTCTGATTTTTTTATTTTTTTAGTGGAAGGTTGGAATTCCGTGCACCCTCCCACGGTAGGAAATCAATTAACTTGCTTGAAGGGATTATATCACATAGGTGGAAGGTTGGAATTCCGTGCACCCTCCCACGGTAGGTAATTAAGCGGATTGATATTGCTTGTTTTAAACAGGTACATCTATTGCTTGCCTACTTGGAAACAGACATTGCTTTGCCTAAGTTCAGGAATTTCTTCACTTCTAGTAAACTCACTCATTCACTCTCGTTATTCTCCTACTTATCTTGCATCTACTGTCAACTGACAACCTAGTGGGGAAGCTCGGCGTATACTCTGTATACGTGCCTCGTCTGTCGCCCCCTTTAGCTAGCTTGTTCGTATAGAAGACTTATAGGAGGTGCATGCATTCTTGTTTGAATCCCTGACTTTCCCTTTGAGTTCTCTCATTTGTATGATCACGTGGCAACGAGATCACACAAGCCGCTTGAGGAGAACAAACTTTGAGATTGAAGACTTGTCTAATAACTTGTTTGAAGATTCTGATCATTCTTATTCATCAGACACTATGACTGACAATGAAAGTGATCAGGGGGATAATGGAGTTCATAATAATCCACCAATGCTGACCTTGCGTGAATATTTGCAACCAACAAGGACGAGTTCTCCGTCTTGTATGGTTTTTCCCACTAATGCAAATACTTTTGACTTAAAACCGGGAGTGATTCAATTACTTCCTAAGTTCCATGGCTTAGACTCAGAAAGTCCTTACCTACACTTGAAAGAATTTGATGAGGTTTGTGCAACCTTGCACAATCAAAATGTTAGTGATGATGTGGTTAGGTTAAAATTGTTCCCTTTCTCTTTAAAAGAGAAGGCCAAAAATTGGCTAAATTCTCTAAAGCCAAGGTCCATTGGCACATGGCAAGAACTGACCAGGGAGTTTCTAAAAAAATTCTTCCCTACCCATAAGACTAATACTCTCAGGAGGAACATCATGAATTTCTCCCAAAATGAGAATGAAACTTTTTTCCAATGTTGGGAACGTTTCAAGGAATTATTGTTGACTTGCCCCCATCATGGCTACGAGACATGGCGCACTGTTAGTTTTTTCTATGAAGGTTTAACTTCTCAAATGCGTCAGTTCGTAGAGATGATGTGCAATGGTGAGTTTTTAAATAAAGATCCCGAAGAGGCTTGGGATTATTTTGACCAATTAGCTGAAAATGCCCAATCTTGGGATAACACTGATAGATCTGATAGAACTGATAAAACCAAGCCTAATGCCATGACTAAGGGAGGTATGTACCTCCTGAAAGAAGAGAATAATGATGTGAATGCCAAAATAGCCAGTTTGACCAGAAAAGTAGAAGCCATGGAACTTATGAAAGTAAACTCAATTAAGGCCACTGAAAAAGTGGAAGATGTTTGTGGCATATGCGAGACTAATGTACACCGAACTCAGGATTGTCCAACAATCCCAGCTTTTCAAGAGGTGTTACATGATTAAGCAAATGTCATGAACACCTATAAAAGGCCTTTTTCTTCTCCCTACTCGGAAACTTACAATCCTGGTTGGAGGAACCATCCCAACTTTAGTTGGAAAAATGGTCCTACTGCAAACAACTCTCCTCAGGGGCCTTCCACTCATACTCCTTATGTGCCTCCACATAAGAAGACCCTTGAAGAGAGTTGTTTGCAGTAGGACCATTTTTCCAACTAAAGTTGGGATGGTTCCTCTAACCAGGATTGTAAGTTTCCGAGTAGGGAGAAGAAAAAGGCCTTTTATAGGTGTTCATGACATTTGCTTGATCATGTAACACCCCTTGAAAAGCTGGGATTGTTGGACAATCCTGAGTTCGGTGTACATTAGTCTCGCATATGCCACAAACATCTTCCACTTTTTCAGTGGCCTTAAACCATCCACATCATCCACATAAATTGGAAAAAGGTTTCAAATCCCTAACCTTAGAAGGGTGTTTAGCCAACCATGTTTGGAGTTGTCATCCTCCTTAATGGTTTTCCAAACACTACAATAAAATAACTCCAAAAAAAACTAAAAGAAGAAAAAAGAAAAGAGAATGAGAAAAGATCAGAGAGCCCCAAAAGTCTCTCACCTTAGGTTTATATAGACTAAAGGGAAGAAGAGAAGGGAAAGAAAGCAAAAGAGAAACTTCTAATTCCAAAATTTCAACCAAAATTGCACTTCCCTTCACTTGATGACGTATTTTGGCCTCTTAAACGTCCGAATTAGGGGATCTTTGTGAAATACAATTTTGTTCTCCTTTAAGTCTTCTTTCCAAAACATCAAACCTTGCCTTAATCCGAATTTTGAGTCAAAAGTTATGTCCAAATTAGTAAGTACTGTCCAGATTAGGCGGGAATCCGGGAAATCCTCATTCTTTGTTTGAGATTGGTTGCTAAATAATAGCACTCCTCTAGCCATCCACGAAATTTCTTGCCTTTCTTGTAGATTTAGTTGACCTCCATTAAGCTCCTTACTTGAATTCCAAAATCCACCCAAAATAAAGAGTTCTTGTGACCAAAATAGGCTTTCTCTTTTTTTCTGAAATAGAAACATCAATATAGCACACTTCTTCTTTCTAATTCAAGAGAATTCCACCATTTTTATGCCAAAATCATATTAATCCATATCTTCCTAAGATTCTCCAGCCATGTTGTAGAATCTTTCTATACTTGGTCTTGGGCTTTGCTCTTGGGCTTTGACTCTTTGACTTGAGACTTGGCTTCTTGGACTTTTGGCTTGGGCTTTGCACTTTGGGCTCTAACTCCTTTAGATCTTTGAGTTGAACATGGGCTATTTGAAAATTTGAACTTCTTGAATCCCGAGAGTAATCTGGGGTTAGGATTCCTACAAAAAATAAATACACGTAATAAGTCTCTCTTAAAAATATTTTGCATGCGGCCTTCCAAGACATGTATAAATACATGCAAATGTATCATGAAAATTAAAAGAAAGAGGATAACGCAATGGTGAGGAGAAAATACACCACTTTACGTGTAAAAATGAAGATATAAACCAAAGAAGTATGATAATGCTTATTTAAATGAGGATAATTAAGCAAAATTAAGCACTTATCATGCTCGACATTCACCAGCTGGATGTCTCTTCCCACAATGTACACACACATCAAACATAGGTGCAGAAGAAGTAGGCTGCACATACCGAGTGGCCTGAGAAGTAGTAGGGTAAGGCACAGTAGGTCCAGATGGAGGTGCAGGCCTCTGATAAGGAGTCGGCCTAGCTGTAGGTGGTTGGCCTGAAAATCTGGGCCTCTTATCCTGTGGTCCAACCCTGCTTGGCTGTCCCCTGCTGAATTTTTCTTTTTGATTCATCTCTCTCTTCTTCAAGAATTCCTCTGAATTCTTTTCAGCCAACTGAGCCCTATCGTTCACTTCAGCGAAAGTCTCGAGTCGAAACATTGAGACTCGGTCTCGAATAAAATCTCTCAATCCTCTTTCAAATTTTCTTGCTTTCATTGCCTCTGTGGCAATCATATGAGGTGCAAACCTTGAAAGTTCTGAGAACTTGGCCTCATACTCGGCCACTGTCATCTTCCCCTGTTCAAGAGTGAGGAACTCTGCTTCCTTCTTTTCCCGGACAACCACTGGAAAATACTTCTTATAAAACACATCTAAAAATTCCCCCCATGTCCATGGTTGACCTGATCTAGTCAAATCTCTAGTCTTGGAAGCTGCTCTCCACCAATGTTCTGCTTCACCCTCCATTACAAAGGCTGCCCATGTCACTCTTTCAGTATCCGTGGGAGACAGAACTGAAAATATCTTCTCCAGCTGTAAGATCCATGCCTCTGCAGCTATTGGATCTGTGGTCCCATAGAATGACGGAGGCCTCAATCTCCGGAACGCCTCAATCCCCGCATGTGGCCTGGGTGGAGGGGGTACATGTGCCTCTGCTGGTCCAGGAGTAGTTGCAACAGGTTGTCTGGCTGCGAGGAGTGCCATAGTCTCGGCAATCGATCCTAGCACCTTAGTCAAATCAGGCTGGTACATACCCATTGGATGTCCTTCATCAATACCCCTTCCAGCATTACCTCTAGTGTTATATGCACGACCGCGCCTCATTGTGATAATCCTGAGAGCAAACGGTAACAATTAGTCTAACTTGGAAAAATAATTCATCCTAATACTCAGGCTTTACTCTAATCATCACAATATATCCTAGCATGTTGTATCCTAAGACTTAAGCCCTAGCTAACCTAATGCCTTGGCTCTGATACCAACTCTGTCGCGCCCCAAAATCCCACCTAACTTAATGTGAGACTTTGGCACGTGACTTAATCATTAATTCCATAACTTCTTATCATAAGCATTTAAGGCAATTCTAAAAACATGGACCTAAATTTTATTTTTTTTTCTCTTTAAATAAATGCAATCAAGTCCAATATCTGAAATAAATACTAAGACCTCATAATCAATTTAAAATCAACCTCTATGAATCTCCAGTCATAAACTCAAACTAACTATAAATCCATAATTTGTCTATTACAATTCTAAAATTCAAAATCCAAATATACTAGTGATCTAGTGTCCTGTGTATGGCCAGCAATCCAAGTTCCATTCTCCATCAGGATAGTCACCTGCTGGCTCTTCCTGCTCTTCCTCGTATTCTTCCTCTTCCTAAGGTCCTGGGGCACAAATGTCAAATCTAGCACCTGCCGACAACAACAGTCATCGGCTGAGTAACAAGTTACCCAGCGTATATACAAAATCCTGCCTAACAATATACGAGATTTGATAACAATATATTTTAAGATTCAACATCACAAGTGAACTCACAATATTTCAAAGTGCGGAAGCATAATTAAATTTGATTCTTACACCTGATTACTCATGCTTATTTCTCTTATTTATCTTGCCTATTTTTGTTCATGAATTTATTCAACAACATGCAATTGCAATAACTTAAAATAACTCTACCCCATCTATCGGGTAGAGACTAACATATACCCTACTTTCCGAGGTACCACACAATATACACATTATCCGGTGTACACGGCTTGTCTACACATTATCCGGTGTATACGGCTTGTCTACACATTATCCGGTGTATACGGCTTGTCTACACATTCGCCGGTGCATACGGCTGGTTCTGCCTTGATCATAGGCCTGTGGGTACTCGGTCAGTGCAAAACTCAATCATGCATAATGCTTGTGTCCTTGTGTACTTGCATATTACTTGTCATCTTATTTATTCTCATGCTTCTTCATGTATAGAATTCGTGAATCCGTGTGAATGAAATAAAATACTTGTAAATCATGCATAGATTTAAACATGCAAGGGTTCTCCTAAGTGATCAATATAAAGCATAATTTGTCAAATAAAATAAGAGATAATTTTATTTACCGCGTCTAAATTTTTAATACGCATCTATAATCAAATAAGTCTCACAGGGCCTTAGTTTTCACAACACATAATGATCTCAAACAAACTTATAATAATTTCATCAATTCTGAACATCATCCACTTCCTCCATTCTCATCATAGGCCAACCACAAGTTTCAACAGGATTGGATGGAAAAATATTAGGGAGCAATTCAACAAAAAAACTGGTAGAGAGTACCAGCACCAGCAGTTGAAAAACCACTTAGCAACTCTTAAGGCTAAGTGGAAGTCTTGGAATAAACTCGTTGAACAGACAGGCTTTGGGTGGGATCCGATAAGAAAGGTCGTCACTGCTGATGAAGAACGATGGACAGATCTGATAAAGGTACAATGATTAGTAGCTGTAATGATTAATAATCGAATGATATTACTGACAATCAACACTTCACGTGCATCAATACAGGTAGACCCAGCATATGAGAAATTTAAAACCACCACATGCCCAATGTATGAGGAGATGACAACAATTTTTGGAGATACGTGTGCAACTGGTTGGGCCGCTTTAGCGACTGGAGAGAGCGAGGAGAGGGAAGATGACTCTAATGTAGTTCCGTGTACGCAAGAGTACCAGACCCCCATAGATGATGGACATAATGATAGGGGTGCGACACAGATAGAAGATGACCTTGTCACTTCGCGTAAGCGACGTATTGATTCAACACTTCATAAGCCTAAGAAAAAAGACTCAAAGGGGGACCATCTAGCTAAAGCAATAGATACTTTGGTTGAGGTGTCTATGAAGAGGATGGAACAAAGTGCTTCCTCCGGAGTTACTCCAACCCCTATTCCACCATCGGATCCGTTTTCCATGACAAGTTGTATGCAGTTGATTAATGGAATTGAGGATCCTAACTTTTGCCGTAAGGGCATCTTCAAGGCAATAGGGATCTTATCTGACAACGGACATTGGAGGGAGGCTTTTATAAACATGAGGCCTGAACATCGTTTAGCATGGTTGGAATCATTGGACCAATCTTAGTTGATGCAGGATGTCGTGGTTGTGTTTGGAAAAACTTATGTTATTTTCTTATACTCTTTCCTTCGTAGGAAACATGGATGTTGTTGATGCTTTGTGAACTTTTTATTTGGCTTCATTTGGCTTGGTGTTGGACATGTATTATGATACTTACAGCTTGGAACCTTTTATGCTACTTTCGTTATGTTATTTACCTTGTTAATTTATATACACTTGTTTTCTAATCGAATAGGTAATATGGATGACGACGAGGAAGAGATTCTTATCAACTTAACTGTAGCTATGTGCGCGCAGCGTTATCTTTCATTATACATGACTAAAACTCCATGCAGAGATTCAATACTATCAGGCTATAGCTTCTTACGTGAAGTACTTGATGGGAACCCTGTTAGATGTTATGAAATCTTTCGCATGAATAAAATAGTATTTTGTTTATTATGTTCAACACTGAAGGAAAGAGGATGGTTGAAAGATACACGAAGCGTGTGTGTTGAAGAACAAGTTGCCATATTTCTTTTGAGTATTGGACATAATGAAAGAAATCGGCTAATGCAAGAACGCTTCCAACATTCGGGAGAGACTATTAGTCGACATTTTCATAATGTCCTAAAGGCAATGATGAAATTCTCCCGCGAAATGATAACTCCTCTATCATTCGATTTCGTTCCACCACAAATTTTGACCAACAAAAAGTATCATCCATGGTTCGAGGTAAAAACCTAGTTGATTGCATGTTTTTATATTCTCTATATTTTTTATAGGTTGGACATAACATATTTTAATGTTTTACCTAGGATTGTGTTGGAGCAATTGATGGAACACATATTGAAGCAATAGTTCCATCGGATAAACAAATTCCTTACCGCGGAAGAAAGGGAGTTATTACACAAAACGTAATGGCTGCGTGTTCCTTTGATATGCGCTTTACGTATGTTCTTGCTGGGTGGGAGGAAACTGCAAATGATTCTAGAATTTTATTGGATGCAATTCACGACAACAAAAAAAAGTTCCCACATGCCCCTCCAGGTAATAAAGAGCCTAAAAAAGAACATTGTGGATGCATATATATTTGAATTTGAATCTAAATATAATTTTGATTTACAGGGAAATATTATGTTGTTGATGCTGGCTATCCTAATATGAGGGGATTTCTTGCACCTCATCGCGGGATACGATATCATTTACAAGACTATAGAGGTGGTAGGGGTCCATCTGATGCAAAAGAACTATTTAATCGTGCACATTTTTCATTAAGAAATGTAATAGAACGCTGTTTTGACGTATTGAAAGCACGATTTCCTATGTTAAAGCGTATGGCTCCATACCCATATCTGAGGCAGAGAGATATTGTAGTGGCTGCATGTGTTGTACACAATTTTATTCGTCAAGCGGCTCTAAAAGATGACTTGTTTGAAGAGTATGAGGTAGACGAATTGGTTGTAGACAACAACGCTTCATCTCGTGCAAGTACTTCAAATGTGGATGAATAAGGCAACCAGCAACAACCAGAGATGGGAGCGTATAGGGATAACCTCACTAAACGAATGTGGAATATATATCTAAGTGGCAATTATGTTTTCCATTAGATCGTGGCGGATTACTATACTTTGTTTTGGATAATAACACATCGCAAATTATTACTATACTTTGTTATTATATATGGTGTAGATGACATTGTTCTTCAATTTTGTTATTATAAGTGAAATTATTACTATACTTCGTTACTATTCCTTCAAGTTAACTTGCTTTTGAATATATTTTTTTTTTATAACTGCATTGATGCATGATTGATATTACAGTATTATGACGAAAAGAGGCTTCCAAAACTTGATGTGTCCCTGTGGTATGGGATACATGCGAGTCCATGAGGCAAAAACAAAACGAAACTATGGTCGCTTATTCTATCGATGTCCACTTTGGCAGGTACAAAAAAAATATAATAAAGTAATATAGTTGTAATTTCATGTTTGTATTTTCTTATCATTATTTGTATATTGAATGCAGAATCACCCTGGATCTTTCATGTGGGTTGATGAAGAAGATATTGGTACACAAAGCACAACGGTCCACCATAACAATAATATGGTGGAGGAACGTA
Organism: Tetracentron sinense; assembly: GCA_015143295.1. Classification (NCBI taxonomy): domain Eukaryota; kingdom Viridiplantae; phylum Streptophyta; class Magnoliopsida; order Trochodendrales; family Trochodendraceae; genus Tetracentron; species Tetracentron sinense. Next base: position 54,836,807 of record CM026554.1, on the reverse strand, counting down.
GGAGATACCAAATGCTTCTATATGCATCATGTGGATGCATAATAATTCTGGTTGTTATCACTTTTTTTATGTCTCTGTTATGGTTTGTAACCATTGTTTTCAAGTAGAAATTTATGTCACTTTTTATAGTTTGTAATTATTATCTTCAAAGTAGGGACTTATGTCACTTTTTATAGTAACAATTGTTTATAAGGAGTCTTTTTTGTTCAATTTCAAGGAATGTATAACATTTTCAGAATTTTAGATTAATAATCAGTTTTATGTTAGGTTGATCCAAACGCGATTATTTTGTACAGAATCAATTTCTTGCAAATAATCGATTATAGACAGGATACTTCCAAACAGGATTATTTATAACAACACTTTCAATAGACAGTGATTATTCATAACAGCGCTTTCTGTATAATCAATTGTGATTTTCATAATCCGAACCAAACAGGCTCTTAAGGTACCTACAATTTACATTATTAGACTTAGGATCTTCTCCAGTTTCGTGCTGACGAGGAGACAGCTAGCATCCACTACATGCAAACCAAGGCCTCAGATTCTCTGTGGTGATGCCAAAAAATGGTCTTGGGTTACCATACATTGTGCAACAAATGACATAAAAAGAGGATAAATCATTTCAATTTCTTCCCATGATTTTGACTTCTACCCACTTGATATCTCTTCCTCTTTTTCACATACACTTATCAGCACATGTCTCATTATGTGTGGAGAAGTCATAATCCCCATGATTTTGACTTCACCACCACCTCCCCTATTCTATGGTTGCACGAGACAAGCCTCCCATTTGGTGCTGGCGGTATCCTTGCCAGCACGAACAGGAGAAGATCATGTGTCTTTTCATTATATAACTTAATGACCGGTCGTCATTGGTCTACAACCCACTTTTAAACACTGACCAACTATTGTTAAGATTCACTCTCCTTAGGGTTAAACAATCCAACCTTTTGTTTTTAGAAAAAAATAATAATCAAATTTTAACTTTAAAGGGGGTTGTAAAACGAATGGCCTCGGATTGTCTCTGGCGAAGCCAGAAAGGGCTTGTCTCGGGTTCCATAGAGTAGGTGACAAGTGGTGGAGAAGTCAAAATCATGGGCCCATGATTTTGACTTCTCCACCCACAATAAGACATGTGGCAATAAATGTGTGAGAATAAAGATGAGAGATATCAAATGGGGGAGAAGTCAAAATTGTGGGGAGAAAAAGAAATGATTTCTCTCCATTTTACGCCAGCTGTCGCACAATCTATGGAACCCCGAGAGCTCTTTCTGGCTTCGCCAGACACAATCCGAGGCCCGAACGAAAACACTTAGACAGTGAACTTCCATAACCTCCTGCTTTCATGTTCCGTGCGTTTGTAGGTCTCGTATACCGAGTCGCGAGTTTTGAAATAAGCGAGTCAAATCCCGAGTCGCGAGTTTCCGAAATCAAAACAGACCATTCCCCCGCTATCTACCTATCGCATCTACAGAATCATTTCAGTACTAAAAAAAAGCATCGAATTCGATTCTCTGATCGTCGCTTTTACCCCACAAGTGAGAAGGATTCACTGGCTTCTCTTATGGCTTATCAACTCAGGGATATGGACAAGTAAGCTTTCAAATCAATTTCTGGCACTGAAAATGATCTTCGTCTGCAAAAAATTAGGGCAAATACCTTGATCCAACATGTCTTTTTGCTTATCTTTCTATAAATCATGCCGAAAGAGAATAGTTCGTTCGGTAATGATCATTTTCAACTACGAACGATTCGTGTGTTTTGATCTTGTTGTTGTTCGTTCCTTCTGGGCGGAAAATTTGCAAAATTTTAATATATTTTGATACTTTTCTTGTTTGTGTTGTAGTAATTTTGATTCGTTTCTTGCATTCCTTACGTTTGCAGAATTCTGTTGTGTAATGAGGAAATGCTTTGTTCTTTTTCTTAAATTTCTCATTTTCTTTTCGGTGTTCTTGGATTTGGTGATCTGTTTTCTCGCCTTTGCAATTGCCCGTAATCTTTATGGATAGTGGCCTAGGTTTGTTTATTTTCATTTTTTTTTTTTTTTTGGCTCCTTTTTTTGAGTTCTCATATTTGGAGTTCTTGAGCTGCTTGAAAAAGATGTTTGTGAAAATCCTTTTTGAGGAAGAAAAGGAGAATAATTAAACAGAATTTCATGTTTAGTTTCTAAAGGATTTTCATTGACTCATGGATATTCAGTTTGAAAGGATAAGCAAATTGGTAAAATAAACTTTGAAATCTCCTCTTTTTGAGTTCTCATATTTGGATTTCTTGAGCTGCTTGAAAAAGATGTTTGTGAAAATCCTTTTTGAGGAAGAAAAGGAGAATAATTAAACAGAATTTCATGTTTAGTTTTTAAAGGATTTTCATTGACTCATGGATATTCAGTTTGAAAGGATAAGCAAATTGGTAAAATAAACTTTGAAATTCAAATTAAACTTACCTTGAACGTGGAGTACTCTCCGGGATGTAAATGGGGTAAGGTGATGTTTCTATGTTGATGTGCAACAGGTTTGATCTGTTGTCTCTACTTGCAAAACAAAAATTTTGATCTATTACAGTAAGATTATTTAATCTTTAGGTCAAAAGCATTTTTTTAAAAATCTTTTAATGCGTGAAAAATAAGCAATATGTTTCTAAAATATAAAATGTTCCTTTTCTGTAAGGTGCATTGACATGACATGCCATATGTTCTTTTGCTGCAGGTATACCTGGAGATGGGAGATGCTTATTCCGGTCTGTGGCTCATGGTGCGTGCTTGAGAGCAGGAAAGCCATCTCCAAGTGAGCTCGTTCAAAAAGAACTAGCAGATGAGCTCAGAGCTAAAGTACAAAACTCCTTTTCTAATTTCACTAGTAGGAGACTGTACCCACATTGACATATTTTAACACATTCTTTGCTCACATGGTGTTTATTAAAGTGTCTAAAAGCTCAGTTAGTTGACACATGATTTTTTGTAGAAATTTTTGGCTTGTACCAAGCATGAATTTTGAAAAAAAAAAATTCATTAACTGGCTGAAATTGAAAAAAGGGGTAGCCAGTTAATGAAAAAAGGGCCCTGTTATGATGAACTTTTTAAGTTTTATATATTTAGTTCTTTATATATAAAGGGACTAGCATTTCGATAATTATTTTTCCTTCATTCTCTTTTCACTATTATTTGTAATTCGTCTTATCTACCTTTTTTGAGTGAATTATGCCAACAATATCCTTTTTCATAAGATCCATTCTGAAATAATGTTTCATTTTTACCTGTTAATGTTTTCTTTTCCCGATTGTAACTTCATTCTGTTTTTCTGTCACCTATCTTACAGAAAAGCATCTACTGGTTTTGACAGGTTGTTGATGAATTCATCAAGAGGCGTGCGGACACTGAGTGGTTCGTTCTCTTGGATGATCATGCTCTCATACATCATTTTCTCTTTTTTGTAATTATATTGTAGTTTCCTTTTAAACATCAATTTTTGATGTTGAAACTTGTAGTTTCCTTTTAAACTAAGCTCTCACAATTTTAGGATTTTGTATTAGCTAAAAGTCCTATTGAAATAATCAAGTTGATTGATCCACCTATCTTAAATTTATCTTCATGCCTGCCTTGAGTCACATGTTTACATTGTACCCTTCTCCGACTAGTAGTTAGTAGTTACTGCATGCTTGCAGGTTTCTCGAAGGTGATTTTGACACATATGTTATACAGATGAGACAGCCCCACATTTGGGGAGGAGAACCTGAGCTACTCATGTCCTCACATGTCCTACAGTAAGTCTTTTAATTCCGCTATGAACTTCTTCCTCAACTGCCTACTTGGTTTTTCTAATGAAGGATAAGAGTTTGGTATCCATGACACATATAAAACACTCGTATAGAATACTTTTAGTTTGCATGGAATGTTGTCTATTCATCTTCCTACGCACTCACTCTGGGTGTTTAATTGGTGTGTCACCTTTTGAATAGAAATAACCCCAAAACCTTGTGTTCAGGTCACTTTGACTATCCCATCAAGAGCTAAAAAAAAAATTCTATATCTGCCAAGGAAATCTTTAGTACCATTCTTTTTCTTGGGTTTGTTGAGTTCATCTTATATGATATTATCAAGGTTAGATTTTAATTTTCATCTTTGCAGGATACCCATCACTGTTTACATGCGGGAGAAGAATTCTGGTAGCCTCAAAATTATAGCAGAATATGGTCAAGAGTACGGAAAGGAAAATCCGGTTCGTGTCCTGTATCATGGTTATGGACACTATGATGCATTGGAAAGCCCTGGACCGCAGTCCAAGTTGTAAGATATCCATCTATCCTGTTATGCTTTTATGCAAGTGCACGCATTAGAACAATATGAGCAGATCGAATATATGTATCAATATGTTCTTTCATTGGATCTCTAAGTAATGACTTTTCAGTGAATGCAAGATATGAGGAAACATCGTTTTCTGGTCACTGATATAGTAGGACTGACTGTGTCGGCTTCATTCTTATTTTGTGAAAACCACATTTTTCTAACATAAAAGTGTTGATAATGAAGGTGTGCTTTTAGGTCCAAATACTACCACATTTTCAGGACACTGAGCATCATTTCCACACTCGTGGCACACATAGAGGAGTGGGGGTTTGGTCAATTACCAAACTGCCCAGATGTTTGTAGCCATTCTATCTCAAGTTTCTTTTTAACCATTCTCCATCGACTTACTAGAAAATTGGCAGGCAAGTTTTCATGATGTTGTACCTACTGTCAAAATGTGGGTCTTAACTCATCGCTTTTGTACTGTGGATTCCCTCAATCTTGGAGACTCAAACCGTAGATCTCCCCAATGATTATTATTCCGGAGTGTTTGAGCGACTAATACAAGAACTAAAACCTAGTTTCATTCAGATAAACTTTCTGATAGAAAAGTTACTTGTAGCCTTACAAAATATTTTTGTGGGTGTTGGCAGGTGTAAGAAAAGGTGAATGGAATGGTTGAACAGGAAATATTGTCAGATTCACCTCTTGAATTTATATTGGTCTGGGTGTGTGACAGTGTATCACAGAATTATGCATTTATATTCCTAAATCATGTTTTATGATTATCAATAAAAGTTAATTTGTTTCGTGATTCCTTATTTATCAAACTTACCAAGTCCTGCTACGTATAATAACACTCTTCTGGTTGTAAATCTTGTCGTCTCTTGATATGTTCAAAGTTTAAGGTTCTACTGAATTGGGAAGTCCAAATCAGGTTGTAATGACCATCTGATTTTTGGATTTATAATTAGGCACATTAGATAGCGAGTATGCTCTCTCTCTCTCTCTCTCTCTCTCTCTCTCTCTCTATCTATATATATATATATACATACTAGTAAAGGTGCCCGTGCGTTGCATTAATTAATTTTTTTATTAAATATAACAATTTATTATAAAAGATATAATAAGATTAAATATTATTAAAAAATTTAAGAAGACCGAACAAGCATGAAATAACAAATTATTAGCTCAGTATGCAAGATATAGTTTTGATCATGGAGTTGATTGGCTAGCAAATTGTGAACTTCCGCATTAAACATGTGACGAAAGATGAAGTAAAAGACCACCCAAACATATTGGAGAAAATGCATAATTGGGTGGGGTTGGTTTAACTCATTACTTATGTAGCTATGAAAAAATAACGGGATCTGAATATGTAAATAAATAGTTTATGCAGCTTTAACTGGTGCATGGAGGGAATTATTTTGTAAGGGTACTTAAATGATGGCCACGCACAAGACATTGCCATGCAGACCCATGTTGATGGCACTGATTTTGCCATTGTAGCTGGACCTACAAAAAATCATAAAACCATTCAAAGCATAGTCAGGCTTGTGCCACATGGAGTCATCTTTTCCTGTAATGTATGTATAGCCCTGTAGAGAACAAAACCGTAGGAGATTCCACAAACCTCCAAGGAAGTAAAAACAGACCTAAAGTTTCATTTTTAGAGAGTTCTGCCACTTTCCACCCTGAGATTTTCAAGGACCATCCATTGAAATTTAGCTTTTGATATGATCGAGGAGGTAGGCAAAGCTGAAGCCAAGCTGTCGTCGATAGGCGTAGTCGAAGAACGAATTCAACAAGGAAGAGACTGATCAAAATACAAGAAGGATGATGTCTATTTCGTTCCCTTCAATTTGTAATAAATGTTTGTATATTTTTTTCAAACTAATTTCACAGCCTATTAATAGAGTACTTTTGTTGTCTATTGGGAAGAGGCCTTTTTTTTTTTAAAAGGCATTTGGGGAGTGCTAGCCCCACTCTCCACTGTTCCATTATCGGGGCGAAGGACAAAGATTTTGTAGTAAGGCATTGGAATTATTTTTTTTCTCTTGAAATGGAGAGAGTGGGGCTTGCAAAACCCTTGCACGTTATTGGCCTATTGCCTAGAGCCTGCCATGGCTAGGTAGAGAGAGAAGCTCAAGGTTAACAGAGTCCCCCACCCACCACTGGAAGAATCTATATAGACACCCTGTGTTTGCCCGGATTCTTTATGCTCTTATACTTCGTCTACTTCTTCTCCAAGGCTAGGCGGATTCCATAAGATCACTTTTAAACCTTATTCATCCCATTTACAACCCTTTTACAAGCATTCCAATGCCATCTAACGATCATCCAGACCTTAAATCCAATGTAGGGATATTTTAGTAATTTCACCATCAAAAAAGGAGACCGGACTCAAGGTAATAATTTAGAATTTTCATAAACCCCTATGGCTTCCATTTCATACCTTAAAATCCATTTTGAAGGCCTAGAGATCAATCTTCTAATACAGTAGCAGTTTCGTAAAAGTATTAAAACCAAAATAGCTGTAATTATATTATCGCCATTCACTATTTGCCTAAGATTTTAATAGCTATAATTAAATTACAGTCATTCCAAATAATGACCATTTTTTAATTGGAGGTAAAGTTATTACTTAATTGGAGGTAAAGTTATTACTGCTAATTCAAATCTTACTTAAATTTGAAATGATAGTAAATACTTTACTGACACTTTTGACCAAAATATTTTTATAGAGACAGTTAGCAACTTTACACGTCAGAGGGTTGAAATTACCAATATGTCCCTAAACAGCGGTAATAATTGTACCGCCATTTCAAGATTAGACTTATTTTCAATTGTCCACACTTATATTACCGCAATTTATTGGATTTTTTCATAATTCAGTTACGAGACCATGTGTAAGACTCTATGGAGTCTTGGAGCACCATATTTGAAAATTAATCCTAAATGTCGGTAAAAGCATTGCAAACATTAAAAAATTATCCTATTCTTGAAATTGAGGTACAATTATTACCTCATTTTTGATATTTCTGTAATTCCAACACACACTCATCTAGAGTATTCTTGTGATTTGGACGAATTATACCATTAAATGACTAAAATATCCCTAAGCATGTTTAGTCCCATATTGGAATTGAGGGAGTTTTTTCTCTCAACCTCTCCCTTATAAATACCACACCCCTCTACCCATTTTTTTCACCAATTCTCTATTAGCCAAACCTCTGTCCAAAAGACTAAAGAAGTCATGCTTAGGAACTTTTTTTTAGAAACTTAGGAAAAATGGAAGGATGGAAATTTTCTAAGACTAAGAAATTTTTCATCCTTCTATTTTTCCTAAGTTAAAAAAAAAAAAGTTCCTAAGCCCCTAGAGATCTAGAAAAAGCCTTGGAGGAGAGAAGTTTTGGGGAGAAAAAGTCTTGAAGAAGAAGAACTCTTGAAGAGAAAGCTTGAAGGAAATGATCAAGGGGTCTCCAGCTCACATAGGTAGGCCCAACTTTCTCATCTTTTCATTTGTGGTAATTCTCCTATTAACCATTTATTTTTCTTTTAATAATGTGAGCCTTTAGATAGATTTTGAAACCTATCTCATTTTCTTTAGCTAGTTTGAACTCTCCTATGACGCGTTTCGCTGATTAGGGGTTTCCAAATGGAAGAAAGAATAATGAGAATCTATAGGCATTTTAGAACCTTTTTTTTTTTTTCTCTCTTAACTCCATTTAATGTGAGCCAAGTTGTTGAAAAACTTCCCCCTCTTTTTTCTAAAATTCACTAAGGATCCCCTATGACGTGTTTTGCCGAATTGGGGGAGAAATAAAAATATAGAGATGCACCCTAGTTTTAGAATCTTTGTTTTCAATCTCATAGTTCTCAAGCATTTTAGTTTTGATATATTTTTCTTCTCCTTAAAAGTCACTAAAGATCCCCTATGACGCGTTTCGCCGAATTGGGGCTCTTTGTGAAAAATAGGAGAATGAGGATATTCCTTTCGTATTTAGATACATAGGTGTTTTCAAAAATCAATATCATTTTTATGAATTTATGGCGATGTCTAATCTTCCTAGGTTAGAGTCATTATAATGTCCGTTTTTATAGAGCATGATCATTTTTCTTCATATCATTTTTTTATGCATTTATGGCGATGTCAAATCTTACTAGATTAGAATCATTATAATGGCAATTTTTTTTAGAACATAGGTGTTTTTCAAAACTCCATCATTTGCATGCATTTATGACGATGTCTAATCTCCCTAGATTAGAATCATTATAATGCTCGTTTTTAGAGAATCAAATTTTTTACCTCATATCATATTTATGCATGTATGGCGATGTCTAATCTCCCTAGTTTAGAATCATTACAATGCCCGATTTTAGAGAGCATAGTCAAATCTTTTCAAAACTCCATGTCAATTGCATATATTCATTGCGATGTCTAATCTTTTTAGAATAAAGTCGTTATAATGCTCATTTTAGACTCGGTTTTGTATCTCTATTTCTAAACTTTTAAAATCTAGTGTCTTTTTGTGCAAGTCAAGTTAAGGTCTTAACACTTATTTTCTTAAGCCGATCTCTCAAATCGAGTTCTAAGAGAATTTTGAAAGCATAGGTTACCGTCCTTAGACGGATGATTTGGGGGGCCTAACACTTTCTTTGAATCACGATAGAACCTCCCTTCCTAGAATCTCACTTGGTTTAGCATTGTCCATATTTTCTTTAAAAAATGAATTTCGGTGACCAATTACACCACAACTCAATGATTGGTGGCGACTCGGTATTCACCATATTAATATGCTTTTTTCGTATTAATGGGGAGAAAACCCGGATAAGTTTCTTTTTTTAAATTGTTTTTCAAAAGAAGGTCACTATATCACTCTGTAAGATCAAAAATTGGCATGTAAAGCATCTGTGAGATAGTTCAATAAAATGTCTTTAAGATGTTGTTAAACTACCTTAGTTTGAAAACTTATGAAGTTACAATTTTCCAATGTTGAAATAATATAGGAAACAACTTGTTGGTTGAGATGTAAATCTGCATATGAACCATGGACCGCGAATGAGAGGATAGCAAACAAAGTTCCTACAGTGGTACGAATGAGGAGAAGAAATGCAGCAAAGAACGAAAGAACCATCCATGGAGCGTTGAAATAATCACACTTCAATGATGCACACCGTTTATACCAAATGTTTCTGTAATATTCATCTTCCCATAGAAACTTCTTTACCAAGCTTATTAATAATAGCGAACACCTCTTCATCACTGCCTAAGCTGTGGGTGATAGTTCCTTTATTAGGGAATAGTTGAACATCTTTGGTAGAGCTTATGATTATCCATGACAAAGACATACGATGTGATGAAATCCCAATCACCCGACCACTGCTCCAAGGCAATAAGGTTTCAAAACAGTCTCCCGAACACTGCTCTAAGGCAATAAGGTTTCGAAACAGTCTCATCAACTTGTAAATGTGGGATCATGAACACCCCACCCTCGAAAGCTATATCAAACAAGCTACTGGCATTGTCATTTTTCTTGAAAGTGACTCCATCCTCGTGGAGCTCCGCCGCACAATAAATATTTTCTATCGTATGAATCTCGATCTTTAAAGTCAGGGGGATGGAACTCTTTGCATTAAGTCAAGTAAATGCTTTGAAATTAAGACTGGTGCATCTCCAATCAATTCTTTTATCTATTGGCTCTATTATACGAAGGTACTTGAGGCAAAACTCAATGAGGGATTGACCTTCATATTCTGGAACTGTCGTTCAGTCAAATAAATGCTCCAAAATTAACAATAGAAGTCGGTTTTCAAGTAAGTCAAATAAATGCTCCAAAATTAACCGTGGAAGTTGGTTTTCAAGTAGTAACATGTCACGCCTTATGCTTAAGAACATCTGATTCGTTCTAAATATGAGATCATCTTCATCAATTGACACCTTGCTTGCCTCCCTTCGTAACACCTCAAGGATGAAGCAACCATCAATTAGCATCATTTCAACGAACTTATTGCTACTGGGAGGGATATCTTCTTCATAGCACTCGCGAGAAACTTGTTCCAACAACCTGATGGCCTCAATAAGACATTCCAAATTAGTGTGTAGTGTCAGTGCTCAATTAAGAAGGGAACACAAATATAACCATTTGAACCTTTCTGTGGCTTGTAAGCTTTTACTGTCTCGATGAAAAGGGCCGGCCCATTGAAATTATCTGAGGTATGTAAGCATTTCCACTATTTACATTTCCACTATCTGCGTAGAGTGTGTTAGGGACTTCGTAGATACAACATCGAGATGATAATGGAGTTGTTTGAGAAAGTATGTCTCCATTTGAGTAGCCAATTTGTTTAGCTCTTCAATTTCAATGGAAGCATGATCTTCGCTTGAATTTGGTACCTTTTCAGTACTTTATGTCATACTCTTGAGTAGGGGAATCTATCTTGGTTTTTCTCTTGGCACTCAAAAATAATAATCAAAGAACCCTACAAAACAACTTTCTTATTGAAATCTTATAACAGTGTAGTGTAGTCAAAGCATCGCCTTGGAAATGAGGAGTGCTAGCCCTACTCTCAGGTCTTTCGGCCAATCACTCATCCAATCTCACTGTTAAAGTATACACCTTTTAAGTGATTGAAATGCTTTAACATAGAAATTGGACAGGTGGTTGGCTCATGGTGAGAGTAGGTAAGGTCTGAAAGTAGGGCTAGCACTCCCTTGGAAATAGGGATTTCCTAGATGAGGTGCTGCATAGATGACCAAAGTTTTAGTTTATGCATCAAAATATAAATGTTCATATATTTTACTAATAAATATATGTAAATAGATATATGTGTGTTCATATATCACTGAAAATAAGTTTCAAATTGTAAATAAAGCATTAATAGGACCACGATTATTGGTTGCCCGATTTGAGCAACCAATAATTTGTTTGGCTCTTCAATTTCAATGCAAACACTATCTTCTCTTAAATTTGGTAACATTTGGGTACTTTCTGCCATACTCATGAGCAGGGGATTATATGTTGATTTTTCTCAGTACTCAAAAACAATAATCAAAGCACCCAGCAAAGACAACTTTCTTATTGAAATCTTATAACAATGTAGTCAAAAGCATCACCTAGGACATATTGTTTCCTAGGTGAGGCACTGCATATATAGCTGACCGAAGTTTAGTTTATGCATCAAAATATGAAATCTAACTTAGTGACTATGATTTCAGCTAGCTAAAATTTCAATTATTAAACACAATTAAGTTTCATACCTGAGTAGCTCCTAAACTAGATATACAGAAAGCCAGATATACATGCCTAAGATGAGGGATGGGGAAAGAGGATAGAAAAGAAGGTCCCTGTGAATAGGTGAGAATGAGAGTAGAGTCGTAGCAACGAATGAAAGGGATCCTTGAAATACTCACCTCATAGGTTTGCTCTTCATATGTGCCATCGACTTCTGTTATATATATGTTTACCTGCTCGCCAAGCTCTGCATAATAAAAACCGGAAAGGACAACATCCTTCCAAATAAGAAAAGGGATACCTCTTTGCAGGTGCTAAAGCAGTGAGCACTAATGCTTTTACGATGGAGATATGCAGCATCTACAGAAGAGTTGACTAGGGCATACATGAAGAAGCCCAAGATTCCTGAGTTCGACTCTTGCCAACCACTCGGGGCTACCTGCACAAGGGTTTACCTGATCTACCAGAAGTGTTACCAAAAAAAAAAGATTGGTCGTAATAGGCTGTCAGAGTGCAATCTTCAAGGTGTATACTATTACTAGGGATCTCCAAACACCCCATTGTTGAAAATCCAAGAGGCCTTCGTTTGTATCCTTCTTCTTGAACTCAACTCCATAGTCCATCCTCTCGAAGATTTGTCACACAATGAATTGAGTTCCAAGGTTGTAATTTAAGACCTGGGAATTGAAACTATTGTGTACTAAATCAAGCAAATGCTTTGCTTCAAGGTCTTGTTTTTATTTATATGGCAACAGCTCTCTGCCCGTTGGAAACAGTATCAAATTTTTTTTGGAAAATAGTTAACATACCTGTGATCTCCATTATGTAACGAAATGATTGGTCCTCATTTCCACGGACTCCACGTTCCACTTTTAAATACTCACCGATTTGACCTGCCATTTCATTACATATGGAGACCTCAGGTACGCTGATCAGTGTTTTTTCTTTTTAGAAGCACCATCATTAATCATTATTGACCCGCTGTTCTTCTATGTGATACTCGTTCAGTTGTTTTATAGGAAAAAGCATGAAGAGTGCTAGCTCTACTCTAATACCTTTCTTACTCACCCTCCACCAATCACCTTTTTTTTTTTTAAATGATTATTTTTGTAAAAATAATACGCTAAAGCCCACCGCTTTTGCAAGTCTTATTTGTGTGTTTTAACCGTTGAATAAGAGACATGTGGTTGGTAGAGGCCGAGGGTAAGAAAGTCTCATAATAGGTCTAGCTTTCCTCTTATAATATTTAGACATTAGGGGAATGCTAACCCAACTCTCCCATTTCTGGCAAAAGACAAGGATTTTGTAGTAAGATACTAACCTTATGTTTGGTTGCCAAGAAAATAAGAACGTGGAAAAGAAATGATAGTTTCAAACGGCCCTTTGCACCGTGACAAAGAAAACTGTAAAGCTTCAGAAATGATCAAATTGCTATATCTGAAGTCCCTCCTTCCAGCACTGACACGACAAACTAATTTGGTATGTCTTATTGAGGCCATCAGATCAGTAGAAGAAGATTCTCGTAAATGTTATGATGGAGATATCAATCTCAGTAGCGATGAGTTCTTGTTAATTGATGGTGTCTTCATCCTTTAAGTGTTACGAAAGAAGGCCCGGGGGGTGACAAATATCGAAAATGATCCAGAATTCAATGCGCCTCTAACGCAGTTCGGAATAAAGCGTGACATGATACTACTTGAAAACCAAATTCCACTGTCAATACTCCAGTAAAGACATAAAAATTTGGTTTTCAAGTAGTATCATGTCGCGCTTTATTCCGAACTAGTAGTATCATGTCGCGCTTTATTCCGAACTACGTCAGATGTGCATTGAATACTAGATCGTTTTTGATATATGTCACCCCCCGGGCCTCCTTTCGTAACACCTAAAGGATGAAGACACCATTAATTAACATTATTAACACGAACTCATCGATACTGAAATTGATATCTCCATCATAGCACTTACGACAATCTTCTTTTATTGATCTGATGGCATCAATAAGACGTATCAAATTAGTTTGTCGTGTCAGTGCTGGAAGGAAGGACTTCAGATATAACAGTTTGATCTTTTCTGAGGCTTTACAGCTTTCTTTGTCGCAATGCAAAGGGCCGATTGAAACCATCTGAGGTACATAAGCTTTTTTGCTAGCTGTGCGGATTGTGTCAGGGACTCTGTAGATACAACATTCAGGTGTTAATGGAGTTGTTTCAGAAAGCATCACTTCCATTTGACCAGCCAATGATTTGTTTACCTCTTTAATATCCTTGAAAACATGATATGGAGTTGTTTGAGAAAGCATCACTTCCAGTTGACCAGCCAATGATCTGTTTGCCACAATGGAAACATGATTGAGCAGGGAAACTCTAAGTTGATTTTTCTCTAGTACTCGAAAGTAATAATCAAAGCACCCTGCAAAGACATCTTTATTATTAAAATACTATAACAGTGTTGTCAAAGGATTGCCTAGGAAATAGGGTTTACTGAAATCTTATAAATGTTCATATATTGCTGGAAATAAGATTAAAATTAAAATAAAGCAATAATAAAATCAAAATGTCCATACAAAAGTAAATATTATAGATTAAGAAAGGGGGAGATAACCAAATACACACACATACCAGCAAAAACCTCATGCAATGCATGGATGCGTTCAAAAAGAAGGAAAAATATAAAAGAACTTTTTTGAATTAACCATTGCAAACTATAATAATTCACACAAATAATAAAGATATTTGAATTTGATTAATAGTTTAGTCCTGCTGTTGCTTTAACTAAAGATGCGAAACGTTATAGTTTCAGCTGGACTGATCTACCATTCATTATTTACATATTAGGTGTTTATCCTTTCATAATGAGCAAATGATTAAACATCAATCATAAAGAAGTTTAAGTTAGATCTCTCTTTTATACAAAAAAGGGAAAAAGAAAGCCCAAAATGATCATGATAGTATCCATAGTTGCCGGGAAGCTATGTACAAGGTAGGAAGCTCGCTTCCCAAGAAACTCGTTTCCCAGACTCGCTTCTCATTTAGTGGTCAAGGGGGTTATGAATTTCCTATTTAGGAAGTAATGGGATAGACCTAAGTCTAAAAGCTTACGACATATATCCTAAGCAAGTATCGTTGAATTGAAACCTAAGACATTAAGGCACCTACTTCTCCACAAATATCTCATATAAAATAAAAGTTAAGGTATAATTGGTCATCCTAACATAATGCGAATGATGCACCTATATCTATTTCTCGCTTCCCGTTTCCTAAGGATTTTTTGAGCTTCCCTTCCCGCTTCTCGCTTTCGCTTCGTTTCTCGTTTTCGCTTCACGACTTGGTAACTATGATAGTATCATACCAAAATTAAGTAAAGTTCAAGATTCCTTAGCTGCAACTTCAAATATTTTGGATGAATCATTTCCAAAATAAATAAAACTTGCGTAACAAATAACTACCTAACTATCACCATGGTGTATCATAACTTTCTTAATATTTTGGAAGGATACAAAATGTAAAACCTTCAATAGAGATGATAACATCCTTTTTTTTTTTTCATGGATTGTATATTTGCACACTCGACTATAAACCAAACTAGTTTCTTACATTTCTGAGATTCCCTATACCTATTTTATCCCGTTGCATCAGAGTTTTAATTTTATAAGAAGTAAATGAATTTGATCCCATACTATCACACCCAATGTTAGCCGCTACAACATTAGCTTCTCTATATATGAGTGATTGATGTACTTACTTGTAAGAAAGACTTTATCTTTTTATCCCAGTACCAGGACTTCCAAGAGACTGTACATGACCCATTCCAAGTATCAACCAAGCTTTTAGAATCCGATTCAATGACCAAGTCATGAAAATTGAGGTTTTTGCACAAAATTAAACCATCAAGAAGGGCCCGAGTTTTTGCAATATAATTACTACAGATACCATAATGGAGAAAAACCAAGCCAAAAATTCACCATTATGATCTCTAATTACTCCACCACCTCCAACAATACCAGGGTTACCCTTAGAAGCACCATCAACATTCAGTTTTATTTTTCCCCAAGGAGGGCAAAGCCAATTAACAAAAATAACCTGGGACCTATTAAGAGGGGAAGGTCTCAAAGAAAATAAAGGAGATAAGTCAGACCTTTTTCTCTCAAAGCAAGACTCAATATCACGAACCTTTCTTTTGATGTTATCAAAGCTTTGTAATGGCGCGAATCAGAGTCATATTTCTTTTGACATCTTTCCATCCATATCACCCAGACAATTAAGGCAGGCACAAGAATGAAAAGATCATTATGCCTTGAAGAAGCCGTGCAGAACCATCTAGAAAGAGAACACTGAATACTATCATGAGGGTTATACGGAATGAAGCACCAGGAGGAGAAGAATCTCCATAATTAGTAGCAAGATCACTACTGATAAGACGATGGTTGGTACTTTCGATACCAAATGTTTTGCAGCAATATTTGCTAGCCAGAGGAATGCTTAGAGCTTGAATAAGCAAATTAGTAGAGATTGCCCAATGCATAATTTTCCAACTAAAATACACGGATTTTCGTAGGCACAATCAGATTCAAAATTGAGTTAGTCCAATCAAGAGCAGTCCTAGAGTTCGGCAGAGCACAATTATTCCAACTAACCCAACAATGATGACTTTGCAAATCCGAGTTATTCCAAAAAAAAATCTGACCATAATTTTGTCAATCATAGAGGCTATACCAAAAGGAATGCTTATTCCAGCTATAATATGAACATGAATAGAAGAAAAGACATGCTTAATCAACTATAACCGACCACCAGCTGAGAGAAGTTTACCAGACCAATCAGCGACATGGCTTTGAATCTTCTCGACAAGAGGAAGAAGTGTATTATTTTTTTGTCTACATTTGATCAAAGGAACTCCTAGATATGTAATGTAAAGGGAAAATGCTTAAATTGAAAACCAATATATCTTGATATGGCCCGTTTCCTAGCATTAGGAATCTTGTCAAAACAGTATAGGGATTCTTCTCACTTTCCTCATATAAAGCGGCGTCGGTTGCGGATATTTATTCTAGGAGAGCGGGGGTAGTGGTTTGGAACCTCTCCTTCAACCTCCCGCTTAATGATTGAGAAGTTCAGGACTTTGCCTCTTTGTTAGCCTTACTCAAGTCGGTGAGCTGGGTTTGGGCTACCAACTCTAGTGGGCGGTTTTCGGTGAAAGCTTATTTGGGCGGTATTGCGGAGTTCCAACATCAATTGGTTTGGTTCAACGGGTTGCCTTCCAAGGTTTTTATCTTCCTTTGGTCGGTATTTTTGGACAAGATCCTGACCTTGGACAATTTAAGAAAGAGAGGTTGGAGTCTTCCTAATCGTTGTTGTATGTGCTTGACAGAGGAGGAATCAGTTGACCATTTGCTTATTCATTGCCCCGTTTGCAAGAAGGCTTTGGTGGTATTTTTTGTCTCAACTTGGGGTCGCGTGGGTGTTTCCTTCATCTTTCCAGACTTTGCTAGGCTCTTAGATTCGTTAGATAGCCAAATGGATCTTGTCTGGACCTTTCTCGTAGGGATGGTTTCATGAAATTTGTGGAAAGAGCGGAATAGGAGAGTGTTTGAGAATTCTGCATTGCCTTTGGAGAGAGTGAGCTCCCGCTCGTGCGAGTTGTTGCGGGATTGGGTATCCACTAAGTTTGACTTGGTGGAGATAGGGTTTGACGAGATTATATCGTAGTAGTAGTAGTAGGGAAGGGGATTCTTTGTATTTGTGCTATGATTTAGTGTAATTTTTGTATTATTTCTTGAAGATTTATATTTTGTGAATCTTCCTTCTTTTTATGAAATTGCTATTACCGATAAAAAAAATAAAATTTAAGGAACCTTTTTCTTTGTTAATCTCCTGCCTAGAAGAATCTTCATACTTGATAGAAATTCAAAGATTTTTTTTAAGGCTTCTAGTACTTTCATTGTAGAAAATAAGAGAATCATCCGCAAATAAGAGATGAGACACCGCAATACCATTTCTCCCAACATTATAAGAAGTGGACTGGAGTGAAGATATATATATATATATATATATAAGCCCTCGACTAAGGACCTCTTTGGCCAAGATAAAGAGAGCAGGAGAGAGAGGGTCACCCTGCCTTAAGCCTCTAAAGCTAGTAAATAAACCATGTAAAGAGCCATTTATGATCATCAAGAAGCTTTGATTCTGCGAACATCCATGAATAAGATAAATAGATTTTTCGCATAAGCCAAACTTCTTCAAGACATCCAAAGAGAAAATCTCATTCCATGCGATCATAAGCTTTTGCCATATCAAAGTTGATAAGAAGGTTTCCTCCAAAAGTTTTTGTCTATTTCATTAACCATTTCTTGAGCAATAGAGATATTATCAGTGATGTTCCTGCCTTTTATAAATCCAGATTGCCCCTCAAAAACAATTTTGGGAAGAACAATCGCAATCCTCACTGCCAAGATCTTAGAAAAAATCTTAAAGAAAAAGTTGCATAAGCTGATAGGCCGATAATCTGCAAATGTGGACGGATCATCACGCTTAGCATTCAATGGGATAGTTGTAGCATTAACCGACCTAGAAATAATCGGTTGAGGAAAAAATATCTCACTGTTATAAACAAGTCATTCTGAATAATGTCCCAACAAGCTCGGTAGAAATGACCATCAAAACCATCTGGTCCTGGAGCACTGTCTTCTGCTAGACTGAAAACCACTTGTTTAACCTCCTCCAACATGTAAATAGAAGAAAGGAAGCAATTATCCTCCTTAGAAACCAGCTCAGGGATGAATTCAAGGATGTCAATATAAATAACATTTCGAGACGAAGTTTAGAGATTCTGAAAGAAAGTAACTACTATATTGCCAATGTCTTGAGGATTTTCAATCCATTCACCCAAACCATTCTTGACTTTATGAATAATATTCTACTTCCTTCTTTGATTAACAACCGAGTGAAAAAACTTAGTGTTGTTGTCTCCTTTGAGCCATTTAATTCTAGATTTTTGTTTCCAGAATATTTCTTCATGAAGCATAACCTGTTGAAGATCATCATTCAGAGAAGATGGAGACTTCCAATCTGATATCCCAAGAATCTTGCAAATTAATCTCTGCTTCATAGATTTTTGCCTCCAAATCCTTGATTCTGACAAAAAGATTCCCAAAAGTCTCTGTGTTCCAAGTCTTAAGGGAGGTTTTAAGTCTCCTCAGCTTCAGAAAAAATGCAATAATATGGTAAGCATAAATAGGTAAAGACCAAGAGTCTTCAACTAACCTTTTAAATCTAAGTGAGAGATCCACATCTTTTGAAATTTGAAAGATGCAGGCCTTTGAGCAAAGCCATTATCAAACTTGTATATAAGAGGAGCATAATCCGAATTGAGCCTGGATAAGTGAGAGACCTGAGAGGAAGGAAATTTAATACTCCAAGCCACATTATAAAGAATCCGATCCAACCTTACATATATTTTGTTTTGCCCCTTTGCTTGTTACACCAAGTGAACTTATTCCCTGAAAAGCAGGCATCTATAAGACTCATATTGTTAGTGGAAATATTAAAATCATCCATAGAGCGAATATTGGGATCTCTTACACCTATGTTTTTCTCCAGAATTAGATATGGCATTAAAGTAGCCAGCAAAAAGGAGAGGACCATTATAATTTGACAAAAGTAAAGAGATGTCATTCCATAAGATCATTCTATCTTCTCGCAAGCATTTAGCATAAACAAAACTGCATCAGAGCTTGTCTATTCCTTGAGTAGTTACATCTACTATTAAAGCTTGGTCTAAGGAAGCAAAAAGAGTACGATTCAACCAATCTTTCCATAGCAGCCAAATCTTCGGGTGAGCTAAATAACCAGCCATACTTAACATCTTACTGAGCGGCAATAAGTGATTGGAAGGCTGCATAGGCTCCATAATAGCAATCATAGATATATTGTAAATTTCCATCATTTTCTTAAGACGAGCTTTAGAAGCTAAATTTCCAACTCCTCTAATTGTCCAAGATAGTAAACTAATAATTGGAAACTAAGGGATTTTGTTCCAAAAACATGGGAGCTAGTGCTCTAGACCGAGTGATTATGTCCGAAGGAGGAATACCTTTCTTTATCTTTTGGGTCGATTCCCCTTCTAACTTTCTCCCATGGAAAAATTTACTCTTGTAGAGATTAGCAAGGAACTCTTCTGCATCTTCAATAAAATTATTTTTCGTATCAAAAGAAACAATATCAGCCTCATCATGGAATTCTGCTAAAGCTGAAGAAAGCCATATTATTTCCCTAAAATTTTTCTAGGAGGACGAAAATAATTCTGAAATCTCTTCTCTAAAATGCTCAGATTAGACTGTATAGGCACCGAAAAATTCATGGAGATTGAATTATTCAAGTCCTTACCTGGACCTGCTGAAGAGAGGTTTTTCTACAACCCAAATTGCCGAAGAGGGGTTGATGTTCGAATTTGGAACTGCATTATCATGATTGATGAACTCTACAGTAGAACTGACTGAGATTTTTGGATTGGATTCTTTTGATACTTTATCCGGTATTGAGTCTTTATCATTCTCTTCGAGAGAAATCCTCTCTCTATTCAACGCTTCTTCCCCCTCGATTCTGCTGAACGATCTGCATCATTAATTTTGAGAGTTTCGGTTATTATTTCATGTGGGGTTTTATTCCCATCATCACTACCAGTTCGAGAGGATTTCCGCACCCATGATTTCTTTCCTCCTCTTTGTTCATTTTCCTTTGGATTCTTACCTTGATGATCTTCATTCAGATTAGATTGAGGAGAGCTTTTTTTGTTAGCTATTCTGCATTCAGAAATATCATGCCCTTGTTTACTGCAATGAGAGCAGTAAGAAAATTCTTTTTCATATAATATCTTCTGCCATCGACCCAGAATGTTGTCACAAGATGCTAGCTGACCTTAGGTTGTGCATGATTACAGAATTTTGTCATCAGTGGATAATAGCTATGACGTCGTCCCTAATCATTGAAATTGCAAACATCAGCCCACTTAAAAGTATTGAGAACACAAGGGGGGTATTGCTATATGGATTATGGCCTTGGCATCTTGGGAACGGACATCACATGATGCAATCAGCAGGACCCGAAAGGGATATGTTATTTGTCTATCCAGAGGTGGTGTGACACATGTTTTGAGAACAACAATGATAGTGACATTAAGTTACTAAAGCCATGTCGACATGGGTAGTAGAATACACGCACAGTTGAGCACTGAGAAGTTCTCATTTCCCTGATAGAAGTCTATAAAAGGGGACCTTCCCCTCATTGGCAAAGGATGGACTTCAGATCTGGGAAATCTCTGCATCAACCTATGACCTAGCTCCACTCAGGAACCCCGCTCTCTAACTTCTTTAGCTTCACCGAGCAGTCCTACCCTTTAACAAGCCATGTCGACATCGGGCCAGCCGGATCCAATTGCCACCATAACCATGCTTAAGGTCGCCGGAGTACTTAGTGTTAGGGTGTTGGGTCGTGTTAGATATTTCCATCACAAATTACAAGATCTTAAAATTAGGAAATATGTTTCCAAGACCTAACCTGATGTTCGAAAGGAAAAACAAAACTAATGTTAGACCCATTTCAACAGGAGGAACGTTTTCATGCCATTTAGCCGACCTTATATTGGTGATGGGCCAGCTCCATATTAGGGTCTACTTGGACCAACACAATGTTAGCCCTTGCTCATTTTATTTAGTCATAACTGAAATGTAGTAATGGGCCGGGCCTAGAGGCCTTAAACTTAACTTAGCCCATCAAATTAACTCGATAATCAAAACCAAGTCTAATGACTTTTAACCCATGAGCCATTTGGATAACCCAAAAAACAGCAGTGGCTTTTCCACTGAAGTTTGAATGTTATTATAAATTTACAATATAATTAATTAATCATTTTAAACGGGTCAAGGGTGGATTCCATGTACCAAAAAAATAGTGGATTCGGGCTGAGGGGTTTCCTGATTGGTTTTTGGTTTGGGTTTTGTCGTATTTAACTCCTCTCTAAACTCTATAACGGCTCTAGAATGGTTGGGTTCAGGTTGAGGTTTTCCTTGCTCAACCCAAAAAATGACCCGACAGACTCCGGTTCCTTGGTCAAAGCCTGTAGCCATATAATAAATGAGATAGGCCCACTCTGATTCCTTGGTGAAATTTCAGAAACCTCCTCTCTAGTTTCTAAAATTACACTGCCCTCCCCTGTCAGACTCTTAATATTAACATTGTTAACTAAAATTAGGCTGAACCTTAGTTTTCTCAAGACTCAACTTCAACTGGAACTGAATTCTTACCAACTCCAGAGGGAACAAAGGTTTGATAAAGTTGTGAACTTGGCATCCAAGATTTTGAGCTTGAGAGAGTGGAATCCTCATATCTTGGATTTTCATGTATTAGCTCAAATGTTGCATTGGCCATTGTACCGGCATTCATGGGACCGGGTGGTCTATATGTATGTCCTATGCCGGTCATGTATACAGTTGAGCTACATACTAGCCAATTTATCCAAGATTTGAGTGTTGCTAAGGAGTCTAGCTTCTTTTTCAATTTCAATTACTTTCTTTGCTAACTCATCCTTAACTTTTAGGATATTGAGAAATTCTTTTTCCAGAAACCTAACTTTTTTAATAAGGTTATCTCTTTCAACTTCCAAATCTAAAATAAGTGTTTTTGACTCTTCAGACACATTCATGGGATTGTCTCCCTCATTTTCTAGAACCTTAACCCATTTGGTAAGAGAAACATTTTCTTCCTCAAGGTATTCTATCTTGGACACAAGTTCAGCCTTTTCATGTTCAAGCTGAGCTACTAGAGTCTTCTTCCCTTCTGCTTCTAGTTTGCAAGAATCTCTTTCTTGTTGAGCAATTTTAAGTTTCTTGTTCAGAGAAATCTCGGCTTTCTTCAACTTCAGGCTTTCAGAAAACAACTTTTCATAAGTTGTATCTATATCTTCATCAGATTCAGAGACTGTAACTCTGATCATGATCTTCACTGGACTCGGTCTCTTGACCATCATCACTCTTCTCTTTCTCTTCATCATTTGGAGAAGGTTCGGCAATCTCCGATAGGGAGACAGTGAAAGCCATATGATTTACAGACTCCTCACTTGAGGTAGAGCTGTCAGATTTTTCATCTTCGAATTCACTGTTGGGCATTTTGAACAAAAAAAAATATAAGGAATATTTTGGGTATAGAAATTGAACATTTTAAATTAAAAAAAATTATAAGGGACACGTTGCTTATAGAACAAAATGACATAGACATTTTAAGAACCAAAAACCTTTACAGACATTTTGGGTATAGCAAAGAAAGGGGGCCGACGGGGCCTTGGCAAGACGTTCTTCTTTCGGAGCTGTGAACACGGATTTTACTCACTGGTTTGACTGAGAGTCACCACCTATTTATTTTGAGGGATAGGTCTCGGATTTTGATTAAGACCGATGGTCTCGATTAGAGTTAGGATAAGCGGTTCGATTAAGTCTCAAGGAAGGTGTTAGGCACCCTGGGACCCCCATTTTACAATAATTACCTACTCCCTAGGTACAAGCCAAGTTAAGTCCAAATTTAATAAAAATGCCTAAGCGTTTAGATTATACTAATCCAAGAAAATGGAAAATCCTAACTAGGGTCGAACTTGGATTGGGTTGCCTATGTACTCACCGGTGTGAGATTAGACCGAGCGTAGTTCTAGCACATGAACCCGTGCCAGAATTAAGGGGAGTGTGTGTGTGTGTGCACTGGGGTGGCTTAAGGTTAGCCCGGGGACTAGGGTTGATTGACCGAGGAGGTCAAGTGCACCGGGGAGTGGCTAGGGTTTAAGCCCGGTGGCTAAGGGTGTGCCCGGAGGCTAAGGATTGGGCCCGGAGGCCTAGGGTTGAGCCCGGAGGCTACGGATTAGACCTGGAAGCCTAGGGTTGAGCCCGGAAGCTTGGGCATAGGTCTAATGGCGAGTTAACTATGGTTAAGGTGTTTAATCATGGTTAAAAGGTGTGCACCGAAGTAGCTTTAAGTTGGATTTTTTGGTTTTTTGAATTTTATATTGTTTTTGGTATTTTTAAATGTTTTTTTTTTTTTGAATTTTTTGAATAGTAGTTTATCCGCAACGAGCCTAAACTAACTATGGTTATTTAAGCTTATCTACTTCGCAAAGGGTAGACCAATTTAACAAGGTTTATCAAAATTGTCCTAAAAGTTAACCAGTAAAAACTAATCTAGAAAAAAGTCCAAAATAGTTACATCTAAGAAGCTTACAAAAATTTTAAGTTATATCTAGTCCTATATTGGATCTTAAGATTATCCTATGAATCTAGCTTAGGATATACCAAGTTAAACTAACCTAGAAAATTAACCGAGAAAGATTTAAAGCTAGGACTTAATCAAACCTAACCTAGAAGCTAACTACAAGCAGAGTTAACCAAATGTGTACTTAGTCTATGTTAACTAATCAAAAAAAATTTAGCACAGGTTAAGATTAATCTAAAACTAACTTAAAACAAAATTTTAAAATAGCCCAAGACTAGTTTAAGACCAATTTAGAGACTAGCCTAACAGCTACATTAAAGTTGGATTACTTGAAGACTACAAAATAGTATTAACCTAAGTCAAAATTAACCTAGAAAGTAACTAGAAACAGATTTAGTCTACAGCCTAAGAAACAGATTCTAAAAGCTTGCCGAAGAAAAGGGCTTTATCTTGACTAATCTAATAAAACTTTCCAAATGAATGGTTTAATCTAAGTTAGAACTGACCTTCAAAGTAACCAAAAACAGTTTTAGTTTAACCTAAGGACTAACCAAAAGGAAATGCTTTAATTAAAGCTAATCTAAAAATCAAGCTTTAGCCTAAAGATCAACTAAGTTAGAATTTTAAACCAAGTAACTAAACTAAAAATTAACCAACAAATCAGAGTTTCTAATTTCACTAACAGTAATCAAAATCACACCTAAAAGCTAATCACAAAAACTTAGATGGATCTAACAAAATTGTAAACTAAACTAAAGCTAACTGTAAACTAAACCTTAGAACTGAATACGGCAATCATGCAATGCCTAATCTAACAAATTTGTATTTACAAGATTAAAAAAAAATAAGGCAAGGTCTCACCTATTAAACCGTGAGTGGAGGGGCCGTGGCTGCTGGAGCGTGGCCGCGAGTGGAGAGAGGGAAGACGCCACTGATTGTGAGAGAAGTGGGTTGTTGCTGGACAAGATTGATAGTATGCACTAGTGGTGTAGGGGCAACGATGGCTGTTGTTTGGGTCGCAGACCTGGGCATGCACGGGGCTGTTTTGGGTGGAAAAGATGGACTGAAGAGGTGGCCGTTTTGGGCTGTGTTGATGGACTGAAAGAGAGGAGTACTTTCTCCTGTGTGAAGATGCTACAAAAAAAGGGGGTTTGTGGGCTTTTGCAGGCCATTGGTGCGAGAAGGTGTCGCGTGTGGCTACGGGTGGCCGTAGAGATGGAGGAGCCACTGCTACTGGGCTGCAAACAAAGAGGACTGAAGGTGTGCACATGGAGAAAGCTGTTGCCACAGTAGCAGTAGCTCGCCGGGGCAGACGGTTGGAGTTCGTGGTTGTTGCTGTTGCGCACAAATGGGTGAACTGAGAGTGAGAGGAAGAAGAGAAACTGAGAGAGAAGGGTGAGAGAAATGTGAGGGACCAGGGAGCTCTCTATTTGCTGAAACCGAAATGGAAGAAGGAGATGCGGATGGGTTCCAAAATCCGATCAGCCTGTAAAGTCTTGTCCCTTTCTTTTATAGATATCGAAGGGGAGAGAGAGGGGTGAATAAGACCCGTGAGAGGGAAGAGACTCAAAGAGAGAGACGGTCAAGGGGCCAAGGTTCTAGGTCCTCGGTATAGGATGAGTTGTCTAATCGGGTTACTAAAGGTGTAGGGGAAAGCTTTAATTTCTTTCAAAAAAGAGAACCCTCTCTTTCATCAAAATAGCAACTTTTTGTTTTTTGTTTTTTTTTTTGGGTTGCAGCACTTGAGTGGGGGTTTGTGGTTTAGGTTGAGCTATTGGGCCTTGGGTAATAAGCTTGGAAGTTGGTTTTGGTCATGGACTTTATGGAATGAGTTTTGTGAGTGGGTTTAAGGTTAATGGACATGGGCTTTTAACATTTGAGTTTGGGTATTGGATTTTACAGTTGGTTTAGGGTTTGGTCTTGGGCACATGGGGGTTTTCACTAGGCTTGTGAGCTTGGGCTTTAGCTTTAGGGCTAGCTTTGGACTAAGACTAGGGCTAGCTTTGGACTTGGGTTTTAGACTAGACCTAGGGTTAGACCAAGGTTTAGACTAGGGTTTGACCTAGGGTTAGACTAGGGTTTGATTTAGAGTTGACCTAGGGTTAGGTTAGGCTAACCATGGTTAAATTTTTTAACCATAATTAAGAAAAAATGGTGTAAACATTGGGTGCTTACAGCCGGTTATACCACTGAGGTCGCCATGTGTCCTTTAACACTCCTTAACTGTGATTAAGATTCACCCAACTCTAGGGTTCACCCACTTATCCTTGATTTTTAGAGAAAAAATATGAAAAAAAATTAACCTTAGGAGTTAGTGAATTTTAATCAGGATTTTTTAAAAATTAATATTTTTATTTTCTAAAAACAAAGGATAAGTGGGTGAACCCTAGGGGGCAGAGAGACTAAGAAGTGGGACCCTAGTTGGGCATTTTGAAAAAAAAAATTAAGGAATATTTTGGGTATAGAAATTTAAGGGACCTTTTAAATTAAAAAATTTGTAAGGGATGCGTTGTTTACAGAAATATGACAGAGACATTTAAAGAACCAAAAAGCTTTACAGACATTTTGGGTAGGCCTTGGCGAGACGTTCTTATTTCGGAGCGTTTTGCCAAGAGATCAGCGAGGAGTCTGGTTACACCACTGAGGTCGCCATGTGCCCATTTAACACTTCTTAGCTGTGATTAAGATTCACTCACCTCTAGGGTTCACCCACTTATCCTTGATTTTTAGAGAAAACAAAAATATGAAAAAAAAATTAACCTTAGGAGTTAGTGAATTTTAATCTGGATTTTTAAAAAATTAATATTTTTGTTTTCTAAAAACAAAGGATTAGTGGGTGAACCCTAGGGGGCGGAGAGACTAAGAAGTGGGACCCTAGTTGGGCATTTTGAAAAAAAAATTGAAGGAATATTTTGGGTATAGAAACTTAAGGGACATTTTAAATAAAAAGGTTTGTAAGGGACACGTTGTTTACAGAAATATGATAGAGACATTTTAAGAACCAAAAAGTTTTGCAGACATTTTGGGTAGGCCTTGGCAAGATATTCATATTTCGGAGCGTTTTGCCAAAAGATCAGCGAGGAGTCCGGTAATACCACTAAGGTCGCCATGTGTCCATTTAACACTTAACTGTGATTAAGATTCACCCATCTCTAGGGTTCACCCACTTATCCTTGATTTTTAGAGAAAACAAAAATATGAAAAAAATAATAATAATAACCTTAGGAGTTAGTGAATTTTAATCAGGATTTAAAAAATTAATATTTTTGTTTTCTAAAAACGAATAATAAGTGGGTGAACCCTATGGATGGGTGAATCTTAACCATTGTTGGAGTCTGGTTATGCCCTTGAGGTTGCCATGTGTCTGTTTGGACACCCCTTAACTATGGTTACGATTCATCTACCCCTAGAGTTCACCCACTTATCCTTTGTTTTTAGAAAAAAATATATTAATTTTTTAAAAAACCTTGGTTAAAACTTACTAACTCTTAAGGTTACTTTTTCTAAACATAAGTGGGTAAATCCTAAGGGTGAGTGAATCTTAACCACAGTTAAGGAGTGTCTCAGTGGCATAATCGGACTCCAAGGATTCTGGTTATAGCCGTCTACTATTTAGATAGTTTGATGAGTAAGGGGTAATATGGAAATTAAGCAAACTATTTTTTTTCAAAATATTCAAAAAAGTGTTTGTCCTTTATAATGATTATGATAAGGGCAATTTAGTAATTATGAAAAAATCATCTACGTTTTAATGGGGTTGGATTCTCATTATATATAAATAGCAGGTGGCACGTGCGATGCACATGAGAGCGAGGGGAAGGAGTTAATGTCGCACCCCAAAATACCCCCTACGAGTTAGGGATACTTTAGTTCGTGACCGCCGTGTCAAGTATCCCGTATGACACATAAGGCATACTTGACATCCTGCAATGAACAAGGTAACATAATACCATAACAACAATAATCAGAGTGCGGAAGCTATATCACGAATGCGGAAGCGTAAACCAAAATTTTTCTTTTCTATATAAGGTAGTCTGTATTCCAAGTAAATATATACATAACATATTAAATCAAAGGTGGACATGTCCACCTATCAAAATATAAAAAGAACTATTGAGCCCACTATGCTCAACAGTAATCTAAGTAAGTCCAAACGCCGCGATCTCTATCCTCCTGCGACTGCATCGGGATAGGAGGATCTCTCTCCTCAACATACTCTTCCTCAACCCAAAGCTCAAGGTTGAGGGTTTCCTCGGTACCTGCCGACATAAAAGTACAGCTGAGTATGGAATACTTAGCGAGTACAAGCTATTAGCTAACAATAACAATAACCCTCACACAACCACAATGAACTATAATATACAATAATCAATTTTAAGCAACACTAGCAACATATGACATTTATAGCATTGAAAATAAAGCAGTATGATAATCTTGACATGTGTGAATGAATGCGAAAATTCCGGTAAAACTCATGTTTGGAAACCTAGACTTGTTCTTAAAAATAGTCTTTCGTGTTTTTTCAAAACTTGCATGTCATATTTAAAAACTTGTTTCTTGTCTTGGTCTTACTTGTGAGAATCATGCATGTGTGTTTTGTCTTGTTTGGAATCACATGTCTTGCTTATTCTTGACTTGTTTGACTTGTATACTTGTGAACCAGAGGTTACTGCCCTTGAGGCGACTTGTGAGCCGGGAATGTAAATTCCCTTTAGCGAAATATATATATAGAAAAGGTACACCAACTTCCTTACCGTGTTTTCTTGTGAGCCAGGTATGACATATCTTACAATATGTCTTACCCTTGACCGGCCTAATGTCCGGCTTATCATTCATGCTTGTTTTCCTTGTGAGCCATATATGACATATCCTAGGGATATGCCCTATCCTTGACCGGCTCGATGTACGGCTTTATCAATCGTGTCGTGAATCACATTCTTGTTCTTATTGTTTCTTGTGTACATATACTTTAGAAAAAACAATTCATGCATGCATGAGTGCGTGTGTGTAACATTTGTAGTAAACATGATGACATGCTTGAATAGAAGGATCACATGAGTGTAGCAACTCAATTCTTAACATAATCATATGAGAATTTAGAATAGCATGTATAACATTGGATAATTTACTATTTTAAGAACAACTACATAGATCATATCTTCATGTTCTTCATTAAATCCGTTTAATTCTCATTTAGGTCTTTTACCAAACACATGGCATGCAACACATTTATAGTCATTTCATTTTAATCTCTTAGTGCATACATTCATCAATATCAAAGTGTTCATTATTTGTAGAGTACCCTTCCACCATTTTCCATACACACATCACACCACATTCATACGACATCCAATTGCCAAACCAATCATACATTCACAACTTTAACCTTTATCTTGGTTATATTTAGGGAAAAATAGTGCATTTTTAGGAAATAAGAACACAACATCAAGGATCATAATTTTCAAGAGGAAAAACCTAGATTATTGCTAAGGAAGTTAGTAGGGTCTACTAACCTTGAAATTTGAGAATAACATTGGGGACTTGAGAAAAGATGAGATCCAAGCTTTCCCTTTTGATCACAACACCAAACTTTGGCCAAACCCTAGCTTGCCTTCTCTTCCTTCTCCAATCTCCTAAAATCCCCAAATATGAGCTTTAAGGGTGTGAGCATGATATTTTTCTACTCACTTTCACATTTATGGTTTGACTAAGAGTCGCCACCTATTCATTCTAAGGGATAGGTCCCGAGATTTGGATAAGGTCTTATGGTCTATCAGAGTTAGGGTAAGTAGTTCGATTAAGTCTCGGGGAAGGAATTAGGCACCCCAGGACCCTCATTTTACAATGGTTACCTACTCCCTAAATTTAAGTCAATTTTAATATCAAAATTTAATTAAAATGTCTAAGTTGTTTAATCAAGTGTTAATTCAAGAAAAAGAGAAAGCGAGATGGCTAGGGTCGAACTCGAGTAGGGCTGCTCACCAGGTGAGATCAGACCGAGTGTAGTTCTGACACATGAGCCCGTGCCAAGGCTAGGGTGTGTGTGTGTGCGCATAGGGTGTTAAGGGTCTAGCCCGGAGGCTAGAGTTTAGTTAACCGGGTTGGTCAAGTGCAAGGTCAGATCTAACCGCAGTTAGAGGGGAGTTAACCATGTTTAGGAGCTAACCAAGGTTAAGAAATCTTAACAAGCATGTTTTTTGTCTTTTTGGATTTTTATGATTTTTTTGAGATTTTTGAATGTTTTTCATTTTTTTTTTGGATTTTTTAAATAGTAGTTTAGGCTCGTTGCGGAGCAACAAGCTTAGACTAACTATGGTTAGATAAGGGTGGCTGGCAAGTTAACTATGGGTCAACATTGAACTAAAGTCAAGAGCTAACTTAGGGGTTACTTAAAAACCAAATTTTGACCAAGTTAAAACTAACCTAGAAAAATTAACCTTAAATGATTTGGACTAAGTTAAAGCTAAACTAAATAACTAACCAAAGGTAGATCTAATCTAAGGATCAAACTTAAACTAAGTTTAGATTAGCCGAACCACACTAGCTAGGACTAAGTTATAAAAGGCAACCAATGAAAAGAAGATTTTAAAGGCTAAAAAAATAGAGTTTTAAAAACTAACATAAATTTGAACTTTTAAGTTAAAACTAATCTAGAGATTATGCTAAAAATAAGATTTAAAACTAAGCTACGAAACTACGCAAGGTTCAAATCTATGGAAGCTAACCTAACATCTAGCTGCAACATCAAGTTCTAATTAACCAATGCTAAACCTACTAAAGTTAAAAACTATCAAAAAAAAAAAAATTATACTAAAAGCAAGATTCGAATGATTTGAAACTAACATATGAACCGTGAGGGGAAAAATAAGCGGAAGGACACGCGTCAGCAGCAGCTCCTTCCACGCTCTGGTTTACTGGTATAAGGTTGGAGCGGAGGGTGTGGCACCCTGACCTGTACTCCGATGGTAAAGTCAGTAGGTGTAGAAGATGATGAACAGTAAACACAAGAACAGTCACTGAAAGTTACGCAAGGCACTGGAAACACTGAACACGAATGCTCTCAGGTCTCTGTTCATGAACAAGTGTCCTGTGCACTAAAAATCACGGGGTTTTTATAGGGCAAGGTCGGTATGGCCATCGATGACCATAGATGGCCATAGGTGTCCATACCACGTGTATTTGCACTCATTGCCAAATATCTTAGACATATCTGCCGCCGGTTGCATCACACGTGAGAGCCTCCTATGAGTCCAATCGGACGGGATCGGACAGTACGCAGAAGTGACCAGCATTAAATGCCAAGACAGTGCTTTCGGCACGAAACGGCGCGTTCGGCACGCCTGTCGGAATTATGGATCGCCTCCTGATCACTTCCTCCTACGAGTCGATCTCGCTGTTGACTTGAGCTCGGTTACGGCGTAGATGTCTTAAAACACAGCTCGACATCGTTGTTGGTGAGACAACGGACTCGTTGTTCGCGTAACGACAAAGACGTTGTCAAGAGTACAATATTCACGTTGTGCTTTAGACAACGAGCACGTTGTCAAAGCCACAACGAAAACGTTGTTCTGCAAGAGAACAAAGACGTCGTAATGCGCACAACGGGATCGTTGTGCATCAGACAACGTGTGACCCTTCTATTTTAAGCACGTGACCCCAACTCGTGTCCACGTGTCACTTTCGTGAACAAAACGACAAAAATGAGCTCGTTCTCCAACGCTGAGTTGATTTTACGAATTTTATCCGTTACAATTTGCCCCTTTATATTGCTTGGAACGTAGTTCGAAGCGTCATAAACGGACAAAAAGATCATACCTGGCACTGCTCCGGAAGACGAAACGTTGCGTGCTTTAAACGCTCGCCGAGAAGGTCAACCGTTCACGCCAGCTGGTTACGCGTGCGAACCATCATGTCTCTTTAATGCGGACAGGCTGTCATCATCGCCGATTTGAATTTCAAACGCTTTAATAACTCTGACGGTTACTCTCTTTTGGTGAAAAGACGATCTTGCCACTGCTCTTCTTTCCGTTGATACAGGTGTACGGCTCAGATGAAGGGTAGTGGTGTACTTTCACAAATCTGAGATGCTTATAAAATCCCATCGAATCCTCCTTCTCTTTCACCTTGTTTCTTCAAGCACTGTTACTCTGCCGAATTTCTTCCTCAACCGAAAGTCCATCTTCCTCAAGCTCTCAACAATCTCTCTGAGTCGTCTTCTATTCGGTACGTTCTTCACCCCTTTCCCTTATTATTTCTTACTGTTTCTCCATTTCCCTCTTCTCTGGTTCTTGGAGTGATTCTGCTCTGTGTACACTTCATTGCTATGTTCACTGCTCTTGTCCCTCTTCACTGTTTCTTCCAATCACCATGGCTGCCATTATTCCCGTAGAACCCGCTAGGTTAGAGGAAGTTAGAGGCCCTACCGATGATGAGGCCAGTTGCACAGGTAGCGCACCTCATGGTGCCTACATTGAAAAATCCTCAGCTCTGCGCCAGCACCAGTTGGCACATCTGAACCATTATAGGGAACGTTTCGACTTCCCTTCCAACGTCAATCTCCACTTCAAGCGAGATGATGCTATCATAGATGAGCGTTCTGCTTGTACCGTTGTCTATCTCTCCCAGCTTGAGGCTGGCCTCCGCTTCCCTCTCCATCCCGTCTTGGATGAAGTTCTGTCCACCCTGCAACTTGCACTGGGACAAATGCATCCGAGCTTCCACAAATACATGTCCATGATGATCAAATTCATCAAGGACGGATACCCAATAGAGGCTAGGCACCTATTCCACTTCTGCCATGCTGTCAGATGCCGAGGCAATGACGATGGTTTGTACTCCTACTACTCGTGGAACAAGAAACCTCGATATCCAGAGCTCGTCTCAGGCATTCTCGATAGAGAAAGAAAGTGGAAATCCATTCCTTTCGTTGTCTCTGGCGGCTGGAAGGCAGAGAGTTCCACGGTCCCCAACGTCTTCCGAGCGGAAGCAGGTATACCACTATAGTCGTCCGTTGTGCACCATTGTCCTAACTCTGTTCTCGTTGTACGTTGTATGCTCTCGTCCTGCTAACTCTCGTTGTACTCATTTTGCTTTCCTGTGTGCAGCTGATGCAAAAAAGATCTCGTACAAGAAGTTGGCCCCAGAAGAAGAAGGCCTCCTTACCAGTATCTGTCGTGCTCGAGGTGGGGAATACATCCGGTGGAAACCACTGGAGCCTGACACGCGGGTCTCATCTAGCACTCCTGCAACTGCTCAACAACAACAACAGCAACATCAACAGCAACAAGGTGCTTCCACTTCCGCACCTTCACCAGCAACTAACCCAGCCGAAGAAGAAGAAGAAGAAGGCATGGCTGACACAGACCCACCTCCGCTAAGCAGGAAGCCAAGGTCTGCTCGCCCTTCGATTCAACTGCCACCACCGCCACCACCACTGAAGAAGAAGAAGAATCCTTCTTCCAAGGGTACAGCGACTACTGACCCAAAGAGAAAGATGTCAACCCAGGCCGAGTTCGAGGCCAGAAAGAAAGCAAAGGCGGACAAACGCCTGGAGACAGAGAACGCAGCCATTGCTGCTCCCCCCTCCACCTCTGTCGTTCCTACAACAAGTCCAGGAGCAGAGGTGACAACGGCAGTGCCCGAAGCCAGCTCGGCGCCTGGCCCCTCTCGAGCTGCAACTGCCCCAGCAAGCACGAGCTCCACTGTCGTTGCCCTGGCCGCAACGGAAGCTGGCACAACGAGTCTTCCAGCTCGTATGCTACAGTCCTTCGTTCCGGACTGGTCGCCTGACCTCTCTCGGTTCGGGGTACCGACTGTGAACGACTCGGTGAAGAGCTCGGAGAAGGCCGCCCGAGCTCTGACTCACGCGATGAGGTTGCCTCGGGACATCGCTGAGGTCGGCGAACTCCACCTGTCTGATCTGTCCTACGCTGCCTGTCAGACTGTGGCGACAGTAAGTTTCTCCCTTCCTCTTCTCCTTACTCTACTGCTGAAATATTACTTCTCGTTGTGCTAACGCCCGGACACTTCCTTGCAGATGAACACGCTCGTGCAAGAACTCTGTGATCGTAGCCAATATAGGTACAATCACCTGCGAGACGGGATAAACTACTAGAAAGATAGGACTGAGACGTTGGAGCAGACTCTCGTTGAAGAGAGACTCAAGGCAGACTTTGATCTGTCTCAAGCCAAGGCTGACACTGTTCGTGCTGAGTTAAAGTTAAACACTGCCACCAAGGCACGGGAAAAGGTTGAGGCTAAGACACGATCAGCAAAGGAGGCCAAAAAGAAGGTCAAGCAGGAGGTAGAGAACGATGTTGTACGCATCAGCGAACTGGAGCACATCTCCCAAGTTTTGGGCAGACAGTTGGAGGAAACTGAGGCAGCCAGGACAGCACTGGCGGAGGAGCTCGAGGAGGCCAAGAAAATTCAAGAGACCATCGAGAGGTCCGTGACCCTGAGACTGCAACAACACTATCAGTCTCAACTGAACACGCTCTTGGATGAAGATCATGCTGAGACCGAGAAAGAGGTTCTTGACTCGCTCCGCTAACAAGGCCGCCTGAAAGAAGACAATGAAGAGGACGCCACCACGTTCTCCGAGCTTCAGAGCAAAGAACTGATCGAGCTTGACAACGAGCCCGAGGTGCAAGGCGTCGAGCAGCCTCACTTTCTTGAAGGTCCTGCACCCCTCCCTGCTGAGCCATCCTCCGAGCCAGCTGCTCCAGAACTTCCTGCTGCTGCCGATGAAGCTACTCCAGTAGAGACCCCAACTGCTGAAGCCTCTACTTTTGCCCCTGCTGCAACGACGACAGATGCTGATCTTGAGCTCGTCTGATCTGCTGCCCCTCTGATCTGCTGCTCCTCTTCATATCTCTGTTTCCCTTTATGTTTCTACTTCTCTTCTCTAATGAAGTAAACTTTTTTTTTTTTCTGAATGATGTAAATTCTTTTCTTTCCCTCTTTTTTGAATGGATCACTCCTTCCTTATGTACGTGTTTCTTTCCTCCTCGTAACGTAGTACAACACAGGCACAAACAACACAACACAAATAGTTGAATTAATTTTCACAGTTCACAGCATTGATGCAAATATGGCACTTTACTATGTGAATGTGTGTATGGGGGCAAAAATCATAATTGATGCACATACTTAAACAAATTATTTTGATCAAAGCACTACGAATAGAACACTGCGAGTAGAGCACTACGATCAAAGCACTACGAACATGCACTACGAATAGAGCACTACGAGCGAACACTACGAGCAAGCACCACGAGCGAAGCACTACGAGCGAAACACTACGAGCGAAGCACTACGAGCAAACACTACGAGCAAGCACCACGAAAAATTACTTATGAACAAGCACTACGAGCGAGCACTGATCCAGATACATCATTCGCGTAGTTCACTGTGAATGCAATCTGACAAATAAAATTCATATGATGAACACAATGTAACTCAGTTTCGAAGCACATGCTCAGAGGATGTCATTAGGATAAGTCACTGGATTTGCTCAAATGACATCCTTATATAAGCTACTCGTGTTCGTTATGAGTACGTTGTTCAGTCAATATTTTATTTGAATTACTTGCAAAACATTCACAATATTACACTGATGAACCAGATAGAGGACAGTGTAGACAACGAGCAGGTACATAATATTGCAAGTCACATGTTGAAATATGAGCACTATGATAATGTAAAGTCACGGAAAACTCGTAAGCACAACAATACATGTAGTAGCATATCACAGATTCTATTGAAAGAATTGCCTCAGATTCATAATGTTCCAGGATTTTGATTTGAGGTTACCTTGTAAGTCTTTCAAGTAACAGACTCCAGGACTTCCCAATCGCTCTACAATATAAGGCCCTTCCCAGTTTGGTCCCAACTTGCCACTGTTAAGCTCTCTCGTGTTCTGGAACACTCTTCGGAGGACGAGATCACCGACCTGCAGCACTCTCCGTTGTACTTTCTTGTTGTAGGCTTTCCTCAATCGCTGCTGATACCTCCTCATCTGAATGCTGACATCTTCCCGCTTCTCTTCTAGCAGATCAAGATGAATAGCCATGAGCTCTGTATTCTGATCTTTCTCTCCATCCTTCTTCTTGTTGTGCCAAGAACGCACTGTAGTCAAACTGATCTCAGTAGGAATGACAGCTTTCATGCCATACGCTAGAGATAAGGGAGTTTCATTGGTAGGGCTCCTTCGTTCTGTACCCCCACAAAACGTTGTGCAGCTCGGTGGTCCACTTCCCCTTCGAATCTTCCAGTCTTCTCTTCAAGGCATTGAGAATATTCTTGTTGGCCGCCTCGGCCAATCCATTTCCCTGAGGATAATATGGGGAAGAGAAGACATGCTTGATCTTCAGCTCGCTACAAAAGTCGGCAATCAAACGTCCTGAGAACTGCTTCCCGTTGTCAGTAATGATGGACTGCGGTATGCCAAATCTGCAGATGATATGCTCCCACAAGAACTTCTTCACCTCTTGTTCTCTGATATGTGCAAGGGGAACAACTCCAATCCACCGAGAGAAGTAGTCAGTTGCCACTAGAAGGAAGATCAGATTCCCTGGAGCCCTTGGGAAAGGTCCCACAATATCAAGTCCCCACCGCACAAATGGCCAAGGCTGAGATACAGTGCTGGGCTCTTGAGCTGGAGCATGAATCAAACGAGTAAACCGCTGGCACTGGCTGCACTTCTTCACATACTTCTGAGCATCAGCCTGCATGTAAGGCCAAAAGTAACCTTGCCCCAGAGCTCGATGGGCAATGGTTCTCCCGTCTGAATGAATACCACATATACCTTCATGCAGCTCAGCAAGTATTCTCTCCAGGTCTGCAGGATGAACACACTTCAGCAAAGGCCCACCAAAAGATTTCCTGAACAACTCTCATTGCATCAAGGTATAACAAGATGCCTTGAACTGAATGCGCCTCGACTCCTTCACGCTGATAGGAAGAACTCCGTCCTTCAGATAAGCCACCAGCCCTGTCATCCAGCTCGGAACTGGATTGACAAAAAACACTTCTCGCTGTGCCTGAAGAGTTATTGAAGGATACTCTTGGAACTCCATCAGAATAGCCTTAGACTCGTC
The DNA here is from genome assembly GCA_015143295.1 of Tetracentron sinense. Classification (NCBI taxonomy): domain Eukaryota; kingdom Viridiplantae; phylum Streptophyta; class Magnoliopsida; order Trochodendrales; family Trochodendraceae; genus Tetracentron; species Tetracentron sinense. The sequence continues at coordinate 54,799,939 of CM026554.1, read as the reverse complement.
AGCCTGCACCATGGAAGCTAGATATGCCAAAGCATCAGCATGCCTGTTCTCATCTCTCCGGGTGTGCCTAATCTCCACAACGGTGAATGTTTCACACAACGAACGAACGAGAGTAGCATACTGCTTCATCCGGTCGTCCTTGCAGTCATAAACACCATTCACCTGATTCACCACGAGCTGTGAATCACAAAACACTCTCAACGTGGAGATCTGCAACTCTCGTGCACTCTCCAACCCAATGAGTAAGGCTTCGTACTCAGCTTTGTTGTTGGAGGCAGTGAACCCAAGACGCGACATCTTCTGCACTTTGATGTTCTCTGGACTTATAAGCACAACGCCCAGTCCTGAACCACTGAAATTGGAAGATCCGTCCACGTACAACAGCCAACCGCTCCATTCTGACGACTCGGCCCCCTCCACAACGGCATCTCCGTTGTCAACTTCAATTGGGAGCTCCCGAAGATCAACAACCATGTCCTCTGCCTCTTCCTCCATAGGGAAATTAGAAAGAAAACCTGCCATTGCTTGCCCCTTCTCTGAACTCCTATCTCGATACTGAATATCGAACTCACTCAGGGCTACTGCCCACTTCGACATCCTCCCCGCCAGTTCGGGCCGTCCCAGCACGACTTTCAAAGGATACGTTGTGATGACAACGATAGAATGAGCATGAAAGTAAGGATGAAGCTTCTCTGCAGAAAAGACAAGAGCTAGACACACCTTCTCGAGCTTGCTATAATTGCACTCCACCTTGAGAAAGGTCTTGCTGATGAAATAGACAGGTTTCTCCACGCCATCACAACTCCTGACCAGGACGGAACCAAGGGCTTGCTCTGAAACAGACAAATAGAGATATAAGATTTCATCTGGCTCTGGCACCGAAAGGATAGGAGCTGAGCCTAAATACTCCTTCAAGGCAAGGAAAGCTCGGGAACACTCTGGAGTCCACGCAAAAATGGAGTCCTTCCTCAGCAACTCGAACAGAGGTTTTACAACGATCAGATGACTTGGAGATGAACCGATTGAGTGCAGCAATCTGGCCTGTTAGCTTCTGGATCTCCTTCTTCGACTTAGGCTCTGGCATGTCCAGCAAAGCACAGATTTGAGCTGGATTAGCCTCAATCCCCCGCTGACTCACAAGGTAACCCAAAAATTTCCCTGAGGTAACTCCGAATGTGCACTTCTCTAGGTTGATCTTCAGATTGAAAGATTGCAGCACAGAGAAAGGCTCAGCAAGGTCCGCCACCAGAGTACCTCGTACTCGACTCTTCACAACGATATCGTCGATGTACACTTCAACCGTCTTGCCAAGGAGTGACCCGAACATGAGATTCATCAGACGTTGATAGGTGGCACCTGCATTCTTCAAGCCAAAAGGCATCACCCGATAACAGAACAAGTCTCGCTCCGTTATGAAGGTGGTCTTCTCTCGATCTGCTTCCGCCAGGAGGATCTGGTTATAGCCCGAATAACCATCCATGAAGGATAACATTTCGTGGCCAGCAGTGGCATTGATGAGCCTGTCTATCCTTGGCATGGGAAAAAAGTCCTTGGGGCAAGCCTTATTAACACCAGTGAAGTCAATGCAAACTCTCACCTTCCCATTCTTCTTAGGCACAGCCACAACATTGGCTATCCAGTCAGGGTACTGCATTTCCCGAATGAACCCGAACTGGATCAGCTTGTCAATCTCCTCGTTCACTGCATCATGATAAGCTGGAGCAAGCCTCTGAGGTTTCTGCTTCACTAGAGGGATAGCAGCATCAGCATTGAGGTGATGGCAGATAACACTCGGATCGATGCCAGTCATGTCATTGTAAGACCATGCAAAGACATCAAGATTCTGCCTAAGGAAGTTCAGCAACTCGAGCTCCTCCTCCGCTGTCAAGCTCGTCCCGACCTGCAACACCTTTGACTCTTCTTCCGTTCCCAAATTGATAGCTTTCGTGGGCTCAACGGAAGGTCTGCACAACGATGTCTCCGAGCTATCTTCCACAACGGGGACGACCTGTAACTGCTACGAAGGCACAACGGAAGCAGGGAAATCGTACTTCTGCGATGCCAACTGATCACCTCTGATCTCCTGAGGCCCGTCCTGCGTTGGGTACTTCAACACCTGGTAGTACGAGGATGGAACAGCCTTCATCTCATGGGTCCACCAACGACCCAAGATGGCATTGTACGGCGATGGCGCGTCCAGGACGGAGAACCTGGTCTGAAGGACAACGGGTCCAGCCACAACGGGCAAGACAACATCGCCTACAGGCTTCATCGAGCTGCCATTAAATCCGAACAGGGGAGTCTGAGCAGGGATGAGGACGGAAGGATCCAGCTTCATCTGAGTGAAAGCATGAAGGCACAAGATGTCTGCTCCACTCCCTGAATCCACGAGCACTCTCTTGATGTCGAAATCTCCTATTCTCATGGTGAGAACAAGAGCATCATAGTGAGGTCAGATTACTCCTGCCAGATCACGATCAGTGAAGGTAAGTGCATGCTCAACGCTTCTGCTAGGCACTTGCACCTGACACACTGCAGCCTCATGAGACAGCTTCCTGACCTTCGCCCTGAAGTTCCTCTCCACATCTGCTTCCGGCGCTTGCACGCGGTAAATGGCATTAATCGTGCCCAAGGAAGCTCCTCCACTGGTACTGGGATTATTGGCGGGTTCTCCTCCACGAGATTGGGACACCGGCTCCCTGGCGCGCTCCGTACCACCGTTGTCAGAAGAAAGATACTCTCCCAAGTACCCCTCCTGAACAAGCCTCTCCAAGTATTCCCTCAGAATACGACATCGGTTGGTGAGATGACCACGGCACTTGTGATAATGACAATACTCATGCACCCGTGGTCCTGATGTAATATCCTGCACCGCCCTCGTCGGCCACTCGAAGTATGGCTGATCCTCCATTGACCTCATGATGGTCGCCGGGCTGACTGTGAAATTGATGGGCGGGGCTCGATCTGCAAAAGATCGCCTCTCATTAGGCTGCAGTCCTCTCTCGTGCTGTACTTGAGGCTGCACTTGGCGTGGCTGATACTGCTGCCTCGCCTGTTGGTCATTAGGACGTCTCTTCGTCCTGCTCTGTTGCTGATTAAAATTTCTTTCAAACGGGCGCCGATCCGGCTGATCCCGCTGAGTCACGTAAACAACTCTCTCCTTCTGCTTCCTTGGTGGCGAGTCCTCAGATGATGAAGACTCGTACCTCTGCTTCTTCTCCTTCCTCTTCGATGATCGGTGTGTCCTCTCCATGACATCCACCACTCTCGCTCTAGGCTTCGGCACTGACACAACGGATACGTCCTCCTCGTACCTCCCGTACTTGGTGGCACGTACCATCAACTCGTCCATCTTGACAGGATAGTCAAGAGCTAAGGACTTGTAGAGCTCGGAATGCTTGGGGATAGCATTCTTGAAAGCAGCTATACAGCTTGCTTCGTCGACCTTGTCAATGTTGTGGACTTCATCGGTGAACCGCGAAATGAAGTCCTTCAAGGATTCGGCCGGCTTCATCCTCAAAGAGAAGAGAGTATCTGCACCTGCCTTCTTCTTCTTATTGATGATGAAGCGATCAATAAAGGCCGACCTGAGCTCTGAGAAGTTGCTGATGGAACCAGGAGGCAAGTTCTGAAACCACTTCGATGCTGCCCCAGACAGGCTGTTGGGGAAAGCCTTGCAATACAGGTCATCATCTGGATTGCGAACAGCTATCACGTGTTTGAAGTCAAACAAATGCTCCTCCGGGTCCGTCTTTCCAGTGTACATGGGGAAGATCGGAGTTATGAACTTGGAAGAAGTATAGGACTGGTTGATGGCATTCGTGAAAGGAGAGTTCTCAACGTTATCCTTTGCTGACTGAGCAAAGTGGTCAGGAATCCCTCCCTTCATGCTCTTAACATGAGCACCGATCAAAGCCTCCACCTCCTTGGCAGTCACCCAAGTCTTCTGGGCATCTGCACCTCCGTTACCCCCTCTCAAGTCTTCTCGCCCTGCCCCTTCTCGGAAATCCACACGGTCCGAAGGGATGCTCTGCTCTGCCCGAACCGGAGGCTGCCTTACATCCCATTCAGTAGGAAGAAGCACAAACCTGGTTTCACGGTTCTCTGGGGCAGAAGGAGAAGAAGAGAAGTCAAACTGACGTCTCAAGGAAGGCCTCTGCAGTGGTACCTCATCCACCTCGAGCCTGCTATGCTCGAACGCCTCCAACCTCGCCTGCATCACTTGCTGCTGCCTGGTGATTTGATCCAGAGCAGACTGCTGCATTTGCAGCATCGCCAAGATGCGATCTGAAACAGAGAGCTCAGCAGGAGGAGGTATGGTCCTCTCTGGTTGCCCAGACGAAGGACTGACTCCAGGAATGTGCACGACAGAAGGTATGAAAGAAGTGGCCTGAGGGGTTTGATCCTCATGCCCGAACACTACTGACTGATCAGCCATGATCACAGAGAGCAAAGGGGGGGTCCGTTTATTATTTCCCACAGACGGCGCCAATTTTGTGAGGGGAAAAATAACCAGAAGGACACGCGTCAGCAGCAGCTCCTTCCACGCTCTGGTTTACTGGGGAGCGGAGAATGTGGCACCCTGACCTGTACTCCGATGGTAAAGTCAGTAGGTGTAGAAGATGATGAACAGTAAACACAAGAACAGTCACTGAAAGTTACGCAAGGCACTGGAAACACTGAACACGAATGCTCTCAGGTCTCTGTTCATGAACAAGTGTCCTGTGCACTAAAAATCACGGGGTTTTTATAGGGCAAGGTCGGTATGGCCATCGATGACCATAGATGGCCATAGGTGTCCATACCACGTGTATTTGCACTCATTGCCAAATATCTTAGACATATCTGCCGCCGGTTGCATCACACGTGAGAGCCTCCTATGAGTCCAATCGGACGGGATCGGACAGTACGCAGAAGTGACCAGCATTAAATGCCAAGACAGTGCTTTCGGCATGAAACGGCGCGTTCGGCACGCCTGTCGGAATTATGGATCGCCTCCTGATCACTTCCTCCTACGAGTCGGTCTCGCTGTTGACTTGAGCTCGGTTACGGCGTAGATGTCTTAAAACACAGCTCGACATCGTTGTTGGTGAGACAACGGACTCGTTGTTCGCGTAACGACAAAGACGTTGTCAAGAGTACAACGTTCACGTTGTGCTTTAGACAACGAGCACGTTGTCAAAGCCACAACGGAAACGTTGTTCTGCAAGAGAACAAAGACGTCGTAATGCGCACAACGGGATCGTTATGCATCAGACAACGTGTGACCCTTCTATTTTAAGCACGTGACCCCAACTCGTGTCCACGTGTCACTTTCGTGAACAAAACGACAAAAACGAGCTCGTTCTCCAACGCTGAGTTGATTTTACGAATTTTATCCGTTACATGAACTATACTAACTTGAGTTCTAACTTGAAAACTAACCACGGTAAAGATATAAAAAAAATAGAGTCTTAAGTATAAAACTAATCTGGTTCCTAACATAACAATAAGTTAAAATAACAATCTAAGTTCAAAAAATAAGGGAGAGAGAATGGGGATTTCACTTACTGTTCTAACAGTGGAGGACAGGGGCTGGGCGATGTGGTGAGGGATTTTATGGTAGGGGTAGCAAGCTACCTTTGATATGGGTGTGCAAGGAGCTTTGAGGTAGCTACCCAAGTGTTGTTCCGGGGTTACAAGTGGGGCCGCCGCTGCTGCGAAGGAGGTGGAGGTGCTGCCTAGGATGGAGGAGTTGCACGAGATGGTGGTCGTGGCTGTTCCTAGTGCTGGTTACTGGAGCTGCTTTGGGAACTTGCTGTTATAAAGAATAGAAGAGGGAAATCTTCCTCTCTTTACTCTCCTCTTGGCCTCCTTCAATGGAGATGGTTTCTTGGGCTGTAATGGACGAGAACAACAGGTGATTGTTGTCGTGGGAGGATGAGGACCGCAACACCTGGCCGAATCTATAGATGGGGAGATGGCCTATGTGTGAGGCTTGTAAAAAAGGGGCAGCTTCTTTGGATGAAGAGAGGACTTGGAGAGTGAGGTGGGCGAGAGAATGGGTTAAGGGGTGTGCTGCATGTCCAACCCTTTACTCTCTGAAAAACATCCTACTGTTGTTTCTACAAACTAAGAAAAATTGAAAAACAAAGGAAAGGAAAAAAAAAATGAAAGAGAGAGGAGGGAGAGAAAGTGGGAGCTAGATGGGGTATGGGGTCGTTTTTTTTGTCGTTCGGGTTTCCTCCCTCCAAACAGTGGCTGCCGTGGGTGCCTTTAAGGAGAGAAAGGAATAAGGATAAGGCTCCTAGGTGTGGGGGACATATTGAGATACAGCCAAGAGGGGGCCAGGTGGTCAGGCAGGATCAGGGGCAGCAGTGAGTATGGTCTGTACACTGTCTCCATGAGGAAGACAGTGAACAGTAACGGGGCTGGTTTTTGAATTTTTTTTTTGGTTTTTTTGTTTGTTTGCTTCTTGGGCCTAGCCCTTAACATATGGCTCATACAACCTTGGCTTTGCCATTTGAGGGTTTTGGCTCAAAATTTGAATTTTTAAAATAGTGGGCCCCACCCTCATGGGCCCTAGAAGGTCATGGGCCCACATTTGGGTCCACAATAGACCTTGATCTCAGTTTTCATTTTGATGATTGGGCTGCTCAAGTGGGCTTTGAGCCCGAAAGCTTCTAGCCTAAGGTTTGGGATTTACTTAGGGCTAATCCTAGGGTTAAGCCAAGTTAACTATGATTAAGTTAATTAACCATAGTTAAAATGGGGTGTGAAAATGGGGTGTTGACAGAGGGTTTATGAAACCCTCACACATGAGTTGGGGCTTTATATAGAAAAATGGGTGATCAAATGACCATCCTACCCTTAAAATTTTGACCAAAACAGACCAAATAGGCAAAGTGCTCGGGGAGCGGTCGACTGGTCATAGGAGTGGTCGATCGGTAGGCTAGCGGTTGACCGGTGGTGAGGAGCGGTCGACCGGTCAAAATCTCCTCTTTGGAAAAATCTCTCATACAAGTTTTAGTGTGAGAGCGGTCAACAGGTGGGTAGAGCGGTCGACCGGTAGGCGACGGGTCGACCAATGGTTAGAGCGGTTGACCGGTTGGTCTGTGTTTTGCCCATTTTGCTGATTTTCCTCATTTTGTTCACTTTGGTATTTCGGCCATAACTTTTTACTCGTTCATCGGATTTTGACGATTTAACTTACGTTGGATTCGTCTTTCGAAAATGAACATTTCTGGCATTTCAGAATCTTCAATTTCTTCTTTATTTATGAATTAGACTATGTGAAAGGCTAATTAACTACGAGAACATTGTTCATTAGGTACGAAAAGTTCTGGGGCACTACAGTTAACCACAATTAATAGGAGTTAAAAGGGACATGTGTTAACCCGGAGGTGCGATTGAACTCTCCTCGAGTTCAATCGCGATTGGCTGTAATTCTGTTCTTTAAATAGATAAATGAGGAAGTGGTAGTTTGAGAATTAAAGTAAAACATAAAATCAAAGTTTTGTTTTGTTTTATGTAAGGGTAATTTTGGAATTTTGAAAAAATCAGGCTACGCTTGCCACTCCCATTATAATAGTAAAGATAAGAAGATAAGAAAAAGAAGAGAAGAGAAGAGAGAAGAAGAAGATAAGATGTGTGATTTTTATTTTATTTTTACAAGTTGATTAGGTTACCGGCTAGATAACGGAAGGCCTTCCCATTTTGTTCCCCTTATAATTGTGGTTAAGCTTAACTAACTTAAGGCTACTATTTTGATTTATTTCTAAAATCCAATGTAAAATGGGATGAATCTTAAGGATGATTGAATCTTAACCACAATTAGTAGGTGTTAAAAGGGACACGTGGAAGCTTGTAGACCATAGCCAAATGCATGGTCCACTATATATTTCCTTTTTCATATTACACTTATAGTCATTTATTTTTTGTGAGTCAGAAATCCATCAGGTATAATAAATTCGGCTATGAAACTGAATGGCAGTCCACATGCCCCTTCGAATACTCATTACGGTTAAGCTTAATTAAATTAAAGTTAATAATTTCTTTTATTTCTTTTGTTAAAACAAGGTTGTATAGATGAACCCTAATGTTGTGTTTGTTGGTTGCCGAGAAAATAGGTTATGAAAAAGAAAAGTGAAAGAAAATGAAGTTTTATGGAGTTTGGTTATGAAGAAAATATTTGTGGAAAAGAAAAGGGGGAGAAAATTAGCCCATAATTTTCTTTCAAAGTAAGGATTTAATTTCCTTCTAAAAAGCTTGAATTTGGGGAGGAAACAAAGAGAAAATCTTCAGCTTCATGTCTTCTCTAAAAAAAAATTACTTATTATTTATTTTATTAAAAAAACAAAAATTAAATTTAAAATTTTAATTTATTTTGTTACCAAATTTTCTTAGCAACCAAACAAAGTGTAAAAAATATTTTTTTTTCTTTTCTTTTTTCATATTTTTTCTTTTCTCAGCAACCAAACATAGTATATAAGGGTGTGTCTGTATGGCTAAAAAGTGAGGGAAAGTAAAAGAAAAGTGAGTTTTCATACACTTTTCTTGTATTTGGTTTGTAAGAAACAATCATTTTTTTTTTGCAGACAAATTTTCTCCGAAAAACTTCTTCCATCTTTTGATGGTTGTTTTGAAAGAAATTTTGGTTTTTTTTTTCTCACTCACTTTCTCGCCAAACAAACATACCCAAGGAGAGTGAATCTTAACCACAATTAGTGAGTGTTATAAATAGATGTGGACCAACGAGGACAGACATTTGGCTGCATAGCTCAATGCGCGGTACACTATTTATTTCTCATTTTAGATTCTCCTATTTTCTTTTCATTCTCCTATCTTTGACGACCATAGTTTAGGGTGAAATGGGATCAAGTCCATTAGGATATCTTATAAACATTAGTTATCAAAAGAAAAAAAAATCTTATAGGCAAAAAAATATATATACTCAAAGCGCCAGAAAATCAAGGTCGTAGGTCATCCACTGTGACATGGAAATGAATATCTGCTACTTTAGTTGAATCAATTAATTGAAAGCAAATGAAGTTACAATCTGTAAAGCTGCCTATGAACCATGGACGATGAATGAGAGGATAGCAAACACAGTCCCTGTAGTGGTAAGAAGGAGGAGAAGAATTGCAGCAACGAACTTAAGAACCATCCACGGAGTGTTGAAATAATCACGCTTCAATGTGGCACGCCATTTGTGCCAAATATTTCTGTAATATTTATTAACATCATCACAGAGCGTCTTATACTGGAAGCCTCCCATTACAACTTCTTTGCAAAGTTTGTTAATAAGAGCGGACACCTCTTCATCACTGCCTAAGCCATGGGTGATAATTCCTTTATTACAGAGTAGTTCCACGTCTTTGGTAGAGCTTATGAGACTATCCATGAGGAAGACATAAGATGTGATGAAATCGCCATCACCGTAACACTGCTCTAAGGCAATAAGGTTTCGAAACAGAGTCTCCATACTATCTTCAACTCTTAGAGGTGGGATCATGAACACCCCATTCTTGAAAGTTAATCGAACAAGCTACTGGCGTTGTCATTCTTCTTGAAAGTGACTCCGGCCTCATGGAGCTCCGTCGCACAATTAATATGTTCTATTGTATCGTACAGCATCGTTATAGTCGGGGAGATGAAACTGTTGTGGAATACATCTAGTAAATGATTCGGATTAAGACTAGTGTTAGTGTATCCCGGACCGATTCCTTCATCCATTGGCATTATTGTATCAAGGTAGTGAAGGCAAAGCTCAATGAGGGAAAAACATTCTTGTTCTGGAGCTGTAGTTAAGTCAAATAAGCACTGGAGAATTAATAGTGGAATTTGGTTTTCAACTAGTATTATGTCGCGCTTTATTTTGAAGTGCATCTGAGCCGTTCTAAATACGGGATCATTTTCGCTAATTGGCACCTCATCGGCCTCCCTTCGTAACATCTCAAGGATGAAGCAACCATCAATTACCATCATTTCAACTAAATCCTTACTAGTGAGATTAGTGAGATTGTTTTCTTCATAGCACTCACGAGAAACTTGTTCTAACGATGTGATGGCCTCCATGAGACTTTCGACATTAGTATGTAGTGTCGGTGCTCGATCAAGGAGGGAATTCAAATATAGCAGTTTAAACCTTTTTGTGGCTTTACAACTTTCTTTGTCATGGTGAAAAGGGCCGATTGAAACTGTCTGAGGTTCGTAAGCATTTCTGATATCTATGCCGACTGTGTTAGAGACTTTGTAGATACAACATCTAGATGATAATGGAGTTGTTTGAGAAAGAGTAGCCAATAAATTGTCTGGCTCTGGAATTTCAATGGAAGCATGATCTTGGCTTGAATTTGGTAAGATCTGGGTATTTCCTGCCATACCCTTGGTCTGGAGAACACGAAAACAAAATCAAACCACCTTGCAAAGACAACTTTATTATTGATATATTATTATAGTGTTGTCATAATGATCTAGAATTCAAGATTCCTTAGCTGCTGCTACTTCAAATATAATTCACAACATAGCTTCAGCTCATTTCCAAATATAGAAAACTTGAGTAACAAATAACTACCTAGCTATCACCATTCACCATGGTGTATCATAACTTTTTTAATATTAATTTTGATTGGATACAAAATGTTCACTTTCAATAGAGATGATAACAACCTTTTTACTTTTTTCATATATTGTCTAAGTTGCAGACACTCGACTTGTAATCAAGGATTCTGAAATGAAAAAACTCTCTTGCATGTCTATAGAAAAGACTAGCAATGCAAAAAATTATTATTTGTTCATTCGTAATTACCTTCTAACTTATGGGGATAGTCTCCTTGAGTTCTTTAATGATATCTTTGTTCCAACTGATATTCAAGAGGGCATTTCTTAAGTGGCGTTGTGTGGAAAAAATGGGCTTATGTAGGCATTGGATTCATCTGGTAGGGTAGGGCTGTCAATGGATCGGATCATGATCCGGATCCAATCTGATTAGTCGGACTTTGGACCCGATATATGATCCATCGGATCGGTGGAATCCGATTATACTCAGATCGGATCTGGATATAGAGTGATCCGATCCGATTAAAATAATTTTAAATATATTACTTAGATTTTTTAGGAATAAAATATTAATTTTTAAAAAATTAATATTAATTAGAGTTAATTAAGGTATCATTAGATTTTATATTATTTAAGTTGATTTTTTTAAAAAAAATTAACCTTATTCGGATCGGATCGGATCGGATCGGATTCGGATTCGGATCTTACAAAATATAATCAGATTAGATTCGGATTGATTATTTTATGATCCGACGGATCTCGAATCGGATTCAGATCTGTCAGATTCTTAATCAGATCAGATTCTGGTCTAGGCAGATCCGGTCCGAATCCGACCTGTTGACAGCCCTATGGTAGGGCAATGCCTAACCACAGTTACCTATGTGGTAATCTTGAATAGAGAGCCGAAAGGGTTTATCACCCTCCAAAGAGGTCTCTGCCAGGGGGATCCTCTATCCTCCTTTCTATTTCTGTTATGTACGGAGGCATTCTCATCTCAACTTGCAGAGGCTCACCATGATCGGATGCTTAGTGGAATTCAGCTTGCACGAAATGCTCCCCACCTATTCCTTCGTGCAAACCTCGAATAGCCTAGTATTTTGATGGATATTCTAGAAAAGTTCAAGTTAGCATCGGGCCAGAGCGTTAACTTTAGTAAATCTAGGGCCAACTTCAGTCAGAATACTCCTCAGTTTCGTCTGATGGTTGCTCCCATTCTCCATATTCAGAATCTTGTGGGTCCTAACCAGTACCTCGGATTACCAACGGAGTTTGGCAGATCCAAGGCTCAGTGCTTTGCAACCCTCAAGCAGCAGATTCATAACCGCATTCAAGGCTGGAAAGGCTCATTATTGACTCAAGTCGGGCGGGGTGATGATCAGATCAGTAGTTCAGGCCATTCTGACCTATTTCATGAGTTGCTTCAAATTGCCCAACACTTGGATTAAGGAAATTAATTCGGCCATCGCAAAGTTTTGGTAGATTGCGGATGAAGGATGGAAAATTCATTGGGTGAAATGGGACATGTTGATTTTGATTTTAAATTGTTTTAAATTAATAAAAACCGGATCATTAGGATCCGGGGTTTTGATTTTAATCATGGACTAAAACCCCCATTAATTTAATCTTTGTTTAGGTTGGGTGTTTAATCTCTTGAAAGAGAGAAAACACACTTTTAGTGCATTTCTCTTAGTTCTTTAGTCCCACATCGGAAAAGTAAAGAAAATCTAAAGAGTCTATTTACCCCATTAGTTGTTTAGTTGTCAACAACTAATAGTGAGGTGTAGACTTTGACCCACCAATTCCTTTAGACGGTAATTAGGGTGCGCGAGCTGCGCTCGCAGCGAGCGCACACGCACACGCACACGCACGGGCACGGGCTCGGGCTCGGGTGCGGTGCGGGCATAGGGCTTTGGGCGCTATGAGGCGCACTTTGCACTTCGCACGTGCGCATCGTCGCGAGTCGCTTGGGTCGCTATTTCTTTTGAGTAAATCTGAGCCGTTGATCTAATCTCAACCGTAAATCTAGGTTGACCTTGATCGGATGATCGGTGTGGTGGATCAGATCCATCAGATCTAATGAGTGCCTGGGTCAGTGGGCGCAGGCCCATGATGGGTTGCTCTGACCAAGGCCTGACCTTGTGTGCCATGTGGCCTGCCTGGTGCAGGAGGGCCTAGTCAGGTGACTGAGCCCATGCGCATGCAAGGGGACCTGGGTCCTCTATATATAGAGAGGCTTGGGAAGGGTCTGAGAATTGTTGGAACTCAGACCAGTGAGCCAGACTAGAGCTTGATCCGTGGAGATTAGCCTGATCCGTGGCCCAGACCACGGAGCACAGAGACCAGTGAGCCTGATCCGTGAGCCCAGACCACGGAGCCTACAGTCCAGTGAGCCACCAGACCAGAGTAGGTGCACCATGGTCCAGTCTACTCCGAGTAGCCATGGTCCATCAGGATGACTCCGTACCAGGGACCTCTTAGGAGGACCCTAACCTGGAGCTCTCCATTAATGGTGGTCCTTGAGCTCGATGGAGAAGATGATGACCCATCATCCAGAGGCCCAGAACCCAGAACCAGACCCAGCAGGTTGTCCGGATCGATCCAGATCCATGGATACCAGGAAATGGACAGTGTGTCCAGCTCCTGATAAGGTTGCAGAATGCCTTCGGGCTTCTCAACCGTCCATACTGTTCAGATGCCCGATCTGGGATTCCAGATCGAGTAGAACAGTGGATCAGTCTGTCATGGACTGAACCATCTTGGTGACCATCCGATTTCGGGTGATCCTACCATATCCACATGATGGACCCAATCAGGGGTATCTTGTGGAATGGGTTAATCTGGACAAGCCTGTTCTTGTACCCAAACATAACCCGAACTAATAAAATTAGATTAAGTGTAATCTTGTCACCAAACAGACTTGGATTAAGTTAAAATGGATTAACTTAAAATCTGTAAACAAACGGGACTTTAGACAGAATTGATTCTGGCCAAACCAGAAACAGTTACTGTGCAGAATTGATTCTGGACAGAACTAGATTCTGTAACCAAACAGAATAGGTGCATACCTAAACTGGAATAGGTTAAAACAGGATTAGACCAAATCAGAGTGGACCTAACCCTGTAACCAAAACAGACCCTTAAACCCTAAGGGGTAGAATAGTAATTTTGAATTTTGTCCAACTAATTAGATTATCTTTTACTGTAAATCCGATGGGACTTTAGGACATTTGGATAATTAGGCAAACCCTAATTAAAATGGATATGCATATACTTATATATTTATTTTGAAGGGCATCCTAAAGGAAGATCAGTACTCCGTCTTCTACCGAGTAGTGCAAACTCGTTGGGAAGACCGGAGAGAATCCGAGCTGAGTTGTATCCCGGAGATAGAGCTGTCATATCCCTTGCACATGGGAGGCTTCGACTATCTTCAAGAAAGACTCTCTTGTAGCGCTTCTCAGCGAAGCGATTCTCTACCATAATTAATTAAATAATTAATTGTTTATTTAACTGTATTTATTATCTGTCTGTATTTGCTAAGTGGCTATGTGTGCAGGAATTTAGCCCAATTACACCAAAAAATTGAAGATATTGTCTATCTCCATGGCTGCTTCGCAAATACGAGGACTGAACCAGACGGAGCCGATGCCCCGATTTGATGGAAAGAACTTCTACCGCTGGGAGCAGAGGATGAAGTTTTTCTTAAAGCAATCAAAGGTTGATCATGTCCTCACAGAGGAATGTCTAAAAATTCCAGAAGATCCTGACATCGCTGAAATAGATTTGGATTACGCTACTGCACAAGTGCAAAGGTGGATTGATGATGATGACACGGCTCGGAATCTCATCCTCAACTCACTGTCGGACCAGCTGTATGAACAACACTCAAGGAAGACCAAGCAAGCTAGAGACTTGTGGGAGGTGTTGAGGCTAGTCTACCTAGCAGAGGAGTCTGGAACAAAGAAATTCCACGTTGCCAACTACTTGGAATTTAAGATGGTTGATGGAAAGACCATAATGGAACAGATACAAGAACTACAGAAGATAGCAGATGCGGTCACCTCGGCTGGAATGGTTTTGGATGAAACCTTTCATGTCAACGCTATCATTGCCAAGCTTCCTTCATCCTGGAAGGAGTATCGATCGAAGCTGATGCACAAGAAGGAAGACTGGAATCTTGAAACCCTATTGCACCATATCAGGGTAGAAGAAGAAAGCAGAAAGCGTGACAAAAAGGAGGAGCCGACTGCTAAGGCTCATATGGTTGATTCACATCAATCAAAGAAGTTTCAACCGAGAAAGAAAGAGTTTAAGAGGACAGGGAAGTTTGAGAAGAAGAAGGGTCCGTACAATAACAGCAACAGCAACAACAACAACAATAGCAACAATAATAACACCGGAAATTTCAAGAAGGATGTAGAGTGTTACTCTTGTGGTAAGATAGGGCACTATGCCAAGAACTGCAAGATTAACAAGAGAGGGAATTTTCAGAAGAAGAGGAAGTTTGTGAAAAAGGAAGAGAAGAGAAACAATGTCAACATGGTGGCAGTGGTGACTGAGGCCAATATGATTGGTGAAGAGTCTGAGTGGTGGATTAACACTGGAGCCACCCGTCACGTCTGCAGTGACAAGAATATGTTTAATTCCTACGAACTAGTGGGGGAAGGAATAACATGTTTATGGGTAACTCTTCGTCATCAAAGGTCGCAGGAAAGGGAGTGGTGAAGCTGAAGTTTACCTCTGGGAACGTTATTGAACTGAAGGACGTTCTGCACGTGCCTGATATCCGTAAGAACCTTGTCTCGGCAGCCCTGATCGGAAAGCTCGGGTACAAGTTGGTTTTTGAGTCTGACAAGGTAGTTGTAACCAAAAATGGGATATTTATCGGGAAGGGATACCTTGTAGCGGGAATGTTCAAGTTCAACACTATAAATGAAACTCCAGTTATTTCTGCTTATATCACTGAGTCCTTTGATCTATGGCATGGTAGGCTAGGTCACATTAATTTCAAGAAAATAAAATCTATGACCAATCAAGGACTGATAGCTAACGCATCCAGTGATAAGCATGAAAAATGTTTTGCCTGCAGTAAGTGCAAAATTGTGAGACCTCCATTCAAGGGTGTAGAGAGAGAATCAAAGCTACTCGAGGTTATTCACAGTGATATATGTGAAATGACTGGTGTACAGTCAAGAGGAGGGAAAAGATATTTTATCACCTTTATCGACGATGCCTCTCGATACACGCATGTTTTCCTCATCCGAACTAAAGACGAAGCATTTGAGAAATTCAAGATTTTCAAGTCAGAAGTTGAGAATTTTCAGGAAGCTAGAATCAAGATACTTAGAACTGACAGAGGTGGTAAATATCTTGATTCAGAGTTCGTTAAATTTTGTGAAGATAACGGGATCTGTCATGAGACAACTGCACCGTACACACCACAGCAAAATGGCGTTGCAGAAAGAAAGAACAGAACTCTGACAGAAATGGTTAATACCATGTTAACTAGCTCCGGTGCTTCACCAAATCTTTGGGGTGAAGCACTTTTATCAGCCTGTCACATTCTCAACAGAGTTCCTCAACGGAAAGCAGAATCAATTCCATATGAATTGTGGAAGAGAAGAAAACCCAACTTACAGTACCTTAGGGTTTGGGGTTGTCTAATCCAAGTAAGATTGCCTAACTTGAATAACCCCAAGGTAGGATCCAGAGGTACTGACTGTGTCTTCATTGGCTACTCAATGTCAAGCAAAGCGTATAGATTTCTAAATCTGGAAACTCCAGCACCACACTCGGTTGTGGAAGCTATTAGTGCTGAATTCTTTGAAGCTGTATTCCCATATAAGAGAAGTCAAGAAGTAGTGGGGGACCAACCGGAATCCAGTTCCAAGCGGAAAGAGCCTGAAGACCTAGTTCCTTCTGAACCAAGAAGAAGTACTTGACCAAGAATTCCAAAGGATTTTGGCCCTGAATATATTTGTTTGATCGAGAAGGATCCAACAAGTTACACTAAAGCAATGATGTCTAAAGACGCAGATCTTTGGAAAGAGGCAATAGATGATGAGATGCATTCTATCAACTCTAACAACACTTGGATCTTGGTGGACCTACCTCCTGGAAACAAGACAGTAGGGTGCAAGTGGATCTTCAAGAAGAAATTGAAACAAGATGGATCCATAGAAAAGTTCAAGGCTAGACTGGTTGCGAAGGGCTTCAGACAGCGAATGAGTTTTGATTACTTTGACACCTATGCCCCTGTAGCTAGGTTGACCACCATTAGGATGTTGATTGCGTTGGCCTCAATCAAGGATTTGATCATTCATCAGATGGACGTCAAAACTGCATTCCTGAATGGCAATCTAGAAGAAGAAATATACATGGATCAGCCTGAAGGATATGTTTCGCCGAAGAACGAGAAGAAAGTCTGCAAACTTCTGAAATCATTATATGGATTGAAGCAAGCTCCAAAACAGTGGCATGATAAATTCAGAAGTGTCCTTCTAGCTGATGGGTATCAAGTCAACAGTGGTGATATCTGTGTATATAGCAAATTCAGAGAAAACTCTGGGGGTGATAATTTGCTTATATGTTGACGACATGCTTATATTCGGAACAGATGATCAAAGTGTTGTTAACACAAAGGAGTTCCTATCGTCTAACTTTGATATGAAAGATATGGGCGAAGCAGACGTTATACTTGGAATCAAGATTATTAGGAGCAACGAAGGAATTGCGCTTTCTCAGTCAAGCTACATTGAAAATATTCTCAGGAGGTTCGATCAGTTTGATTGTACTCCGGCTCCTACGCCAGTTGATTCAAGTATTAAACTAACTAAGAATAAAGGCAGAGGTGTTTCTCAATTGGAGTACTCGCAGATAATCGGCAGTCTAATGTATGCGATGCATTGCACAAGGCCGGATATAGCTCAAGCAGTGGGGATGTTATGCAGATATACCAGTAACCCTGGTCGATTGCATTGGGTAGCATTGATCAGAATTCTGAGGTACCTGAAGGGTACATTGTCCTATGCTCTGCACTACGGAAGATCACCCGTCGTGCTTGAAGGTTTTAGTGACGCGACATGGAATTCATGGCCAGACGAATCAAAGTCGGTCACTGCATGGATCTTCTCGATGGGAGGAGGAGCCATCTCCTGGAAGTCCAAGAAGCAGACTTGCATAACTCATTCCACCATGGAATCGGAGTTCATTGCACTATCGTCAGCTGGAGAAGAAGCTGAATGGATCAAGAGTATTCTAGTTGACGTGCCAATCTAGGAGACACCAATGCCAGCAGTCACAATCTATTGTGATAACCAGGCAGCTATGCTCAAAGTATACAGTGAGAACTACAATGGCAAGTCCAGACAGATCCGCCTGAAGCACAACCATGTTAGGGGTCTGATTGCTGATGGGAAAATTGCAATCCAGTATGTGAAGTCCAAAGAGAATTTGGCTGACCCCTTGTCCAAGGGCCTTGGCACGGACCTTGTGATGAAGACATCAAGAGGAATGAGACTGAAGCCAGTTGAACTAGGTGCAAACCCAACCTGATGAGTCTCTCAGGTTCAATGGGAATAATGAACCTTGTAAGAAACTGCAAATGCACTATAAAATGAAATGTCATTTCAAGTTGTGTCCCTTCCTAAGGATGATGTCAATAGTGCAAGTCTATAGACAAGTAGATCTATAGATAATTCTGCGATGAGGTTGAGAATTTAAATGGATTCTCTTAATGAGTAACTATAGGCTTGTAAAAGGCTGGAGTGTGCAGAAGCACTCTTGATAGACTCACCTTTCTGAGTGTCGAAGGCTCGTCACCTTCAATGAGATTCTGGCTAAATCTCTAGAGCTCTCAGTAAGACCGGGGTTAAGGCATGGACGTTAAAGTGCTAAGCTGAATGAGTACACATATCTTCTGAAAGGAATGTGTGTGCGACGAATCCGATTGATCAATACGAGTTCTGCAGTTCAAGGCATAGTCCACTGGGTTCTCTAGCCTTTCTTGATTTGTTTGCACTAAGTGTAGGTTCAAGTCGAAAGACACCTACATCTATGCACAGGATATTCTTGGATGCTCGAATTTGTTTTACTTAATTTTTAATTACTTTACTAATTTTAAATCAAGTGGGGGATTGTTGATTTTGATTTTAAATTGTTTTAAATTAATAAAAATCGGATTATTAGGATCCGGGGTTTTGATTTTAATCATGGACTAAAACCCCCATTAATTTAATCTTTGTTTAGGTTGGGTGTTTAATCTCTTGAAAGAGAGAAAACACACTTTTAGTGCATTTCTCTTAGTTCTTTAATCCCACATCGGAAAAGTAAAGAAAATCTAAAGAGTTTATTTACGCCCTTAGTTGCTTAGTTGTCAACAACTAATAGTGAGGTGTAGACTTTGACCCACAAATTCCTTTAGACGGTAACTAGGGTGCGCGAGCTGCGCTCGCAGCGAGCGCGAGTGCACACGCACGGGCACGGGCTCGGGCTCGGGTGCGGGTGCGGGCATAGGGCTTTGGGCGCTATGAGGCGCACTTTGCACTTCGCACGTGCGCATCGTCGCGAGTCGCTTGGGTCGCTATTTCTTTTGAGTAAATCTGAGCCGTTGATCTAATCTCAACCGTAGATCTAGGTTGACCTTTATCGGATGATCGGTGTGGTTGATCAGAGCCTTCTGATCAAGTCTCAGGCTAGGTCTGATCTGGACCGTTGGATCTGGGTGAGTGAGATCCGAGGACACACATGGGTGTGTCAGGTGGATCAGATCCATCAGATCTAATGAGTGCCTGGGTCAGTGGGCGCAGGCCCATGCGTGCAGGCCCATGATGGGTTGCTCTGACCAAGGCCTGACCTTATGTGCCATGTGGCCTGCCTGGTGCAGGAGGGCCTAGCCAGGTGGCTGAGCCCATGCGCATGCAAGGGGACCTGGGTCCTCTATATATAGAGAGGCTTGGGAAGGGTCTGAGAGTTGTTGGAACTCAGACCAGTGAGCCAGACTAGAGCTTGATCCGTGGAGATTAGCCTGATCCGTGGCCCAGACCACGGAGCACAGAGACCAGTGAGCCTGATCCGTGAGCCCAGACCACGGAGCCTACAGTCCAGTGAGCCACCAGACCAGAGTAGGTGCACCCTGGTCCAGTCTACTCCGAGTAGCCATGGTCCATCAGGATGACTCCGTACCAGGGACCTCTTAGGAGGACCCTAACCTGGAGCTCTCCATTAATGGTGGTCCTTGAGCTCGATGGAGAAGATGATGACCCATCATCCAGAGGCCCAGAACCCAGAACCAGACCCAGCAGGTTGTCCGGATCGATCCAGATGCATGGATACCAGGAAATGGACAGTGTGTCCAGCTCCTGATGAGGTTGCAGAATGCCTTCGGGCTTCTCAACCGTCCATACTGTTCAGATGCCCGATCTGGGATTCCAGATCGAGTAGAACAGTGGATCAGTCTGTCATGGACTGAATCATCTTGGTGACCATCCGATTTCGGGTGATCCTACCATATCCACATGATAGACCCAATCAGGGGTATCTTGTGGAATGGGTTAATCTGGACAAGCCTGTTCTTGTACCCAAACATAACCCGAACTAATAAAATTAGATTAAGTGTAATCTTGTCACCAAACAAACTTGGATTAAGTTAAAATGGATTAACTTAAAATCTGTAAACAAACGGGACTTTAGACAGAATTGATTCTGGCTAAACCAGAAACAGTTACTGTGCAGAATTGATTCTGGATAGAACTAGATTCTGTAACCAAACAAAATAGGTGCATACCTAAACTGGAATAGGTTAAAACAGGATTAGACCAAATCAGAGTGGACCTAACCCTGTAACCAAACAGACCCTTAAACCCTAAGGGGTAGAATAGTAATTTTGAATTTTGTCCAATTAATTAGATTATCTTTTACTGTAAATCCGATGGGACTTTAGGACATTTGGATAATTAGGCAAACCCTAATTAAAATGGATATGCATATACTTATATATTTATTTTGAAGGGCATCCTAAAGAAAGATCAGTACTTCGTCTTCTACCGAGTAGTGCAAACTCGTTGGGAAGACCGGAGAGAATCCGAGCTGAGTTGTATCCCGGAGATAGAGCTGTCATATCCCTTGCACATGGGAGGCTTCGACTATCTTCAAGAAAGACTCTCTTGTAGCGCCTCTCAGCGAAACGATTCTCTACCATAATTAATTGTTTATTTAACTGTATTTATTATCTGTCTGTATTTGCTAAGTGGCTATGTGTGCAGGAATTTAGCCCAATTACACCAACAGGACACTATTCGGCTTCCAAAGGACAAAGGATGATTGGGTTTCCGGGATTTAAAGCCGTTTAATTTGGCTCTTTTAGCGAAGCAAGGTGGAGATTGTTGCAAGAACCGGATTCTTTATGGGCTACCATTTACAAATCAATATATTTCCCCGTGTTAATTTCATGGAGGCTAGTATGGGTCGTAGGCCGTCTTGGGAGTGGAGGAGTGAACAAATTCGCATTGGTTTGGATCAATGGGTGCCGAAGTTACACAATTTAAAACCCCAGCTTCGCTGCCCTCTCCCTCGGGAAAATATGTTAGTGTCAGACTAGATTAATCTAGTCAATAGGCTCTGGAGAATGAAGTTGTTAGAAGATTTTTTTACTCCAGCAACAATTCAGGAGATCATATTGGCTCCTATTAGCCGTTACCAAACCCCTGATAGACTTATTTGGAAATTTTCAACTTCAGGCAGATTCACGATTTAACTCAGCAACTCACTTGGCGAATTCGATAGACATCAGCAGACGACCCTCCTCTAATAATGTTCAAACGGATGAGAAACTTCAAAATATCTCTCGGACTCACCTTTTGGTATCTCTGCAACAGGGGGGGATTATATTCCTCAGTCTAGAGGTATCTCGCCAGAGCTTGGGCTCTTAAAATGAACTCTGCAAAACTTCCATTTTGGAAGATATTGGTACTCTGTTGCGTTCGAATGGGTCTATATCGTTTTCCTACGTAAGAAGAGAGGCAAACTTGATGGCTCATGACCTTGCTCAGGCAAGGCTTACTTTGAGTCTCTAACGGCCACTGGCTGTGGTCAATTATCTGGGTTTTTTTGCAGAGGGCTTCCAGCTCAAATGTAAATGTAACCCATTCGTAATTTCAATATAGTTATCTCTTTTCCAAAAAAAAAAAAAACAATATCTTAAAATTTCTTCAAAAAGTATGATAAATAAAGTATATTTACGTCCTTAAGTTTCATAACATAAAGAGGAAGCTCGATGTTACTCCCACACCTGGTTCTTGTGGGGTGGGTGTAATTTAAATCAATGCTAATTTAATTGCCGAAATGCACCAAAGATCATGAAATAGACATATAATTTGTTAGACATCTTCAATTTATGGTATTGCAATAATCACAATTTTCTGTTTTATAAAAAAAAAAACCAGATGGATCTTCTCTAGTTAATTAAAACTAACCAGATTGGGCTTGATTAGGAAAGGTGTTCATTATCATGTGTTGGGCTTGGTACATCATACTATCTTAGATGCGTGGTATCGTATCAATTAACGGACACAATCAGATACTAATCGCGTAAGCCAAAGGGTTAGGATTGTGGGGCCTTTATATATATAAGGGAGTCCGTTTTGTGTGTGTAACTTGGCACACAAATCTTGTGTTACCCACTAATACACAAAGCATGTTAGCAATAAGTATAATTTCTAAAGGGCAAATTTATTTTGAGTGTTCTTACAAATATACCAATATATATAGCTATGGCACCCTAGGGGGCACACAAGATCTGTGTGCCTAGTTGCACACACGATCTGTGTGCCTAGTTGCACACACAAAATGGACTGTTGTGATAGGTGTCTAGTATTCGGCATTGTAGGGGAAGTACTATTGACACAACGACGGGGTGTCCCCCTGCTTGGGGCCTGGGGGGACACCAAAACCCAACCGTATCTGGGGACATCACAATGAGACTCGATCCAAGGACCCAATCCATAGACCCGACCCAAGAACCTGACCCAAATAGGTTGTATGCGATATATATTCCGAGTTAGAAAAGAATTAGGGTTATCCAAGGAGAAAACGACGTATAACAAGTTGTGATTATTTTCTTTGGAGATTAGTGAATGGCAGGGCATATCCATGGGCGTAGGCACAACGCGGAACCACATAAATCTGTTGCCCATTGGTGTGGTTTGATTTTCTTTTTATTGCTTTGATTTTCAACATGGACTCTATAAAGGGTTTGGTCCCAATTCTCACAAACAACGGACATAAGGCGAGTAGAAAAGGCTACATCTCAAAGCCAGGATTAAGAAGCTCAACATCTCAAAGAGGAGGAAGCTCAACACCCGTGGCCGTGTGGCAATTACAAGTATGCTTTAATTTTTTTTAGATGCTTTACATAATTTTCTTCTAACTTCGTTTGTTTTGATGTAAAATAGAGAAAAATAAAAGAATTTCACGGAAAATGTCATTTTTCATCTGTATTTTTTATATTTTTTATAGGACAATTGTCATTTTCCTTGAATTTCATTTGTTTTCCCGATTTTACATAAAACAAACGGAGCATAATCTGTAAAGGCTAATGCTACTCATTTGTAAATATCAATCCAGTAAGTCAATGTGGATGTTGAATTACGGCTTTACTGAATCTTTCTAGGCATTTTTTGTGCTTTGTAACATGGCTCTACTTTTTACCACCTGTGAGAAGCAACATTGTTCCGATGTTCGAAGATATAATCTTTTTACCTTTAACCCACATGTATGGGGCATGCACTACCTCTTGGGTTTTCCCTTTAGTTAAATGATATCTCTTCAACCTTAAAAGAAATTAAAAAAATAATAATAATAAAACTGTGTATAGCTTTTGCGTTAGCAAGTGAAACTGCTATTTTTTTTGTTTCTTTTTTAACTTTGAAAAAAAAAACAGTAGAGTTCTCCACACAAAACTAATATCAATTTGCAGCAAAACATACTCAACAATTCAACATACTCAACAATTTCTATACTTTTTCTTACCTTATGAAGTCCTAGCTTGCCTTTCCTCAGAGAGCTTTGAGAGATCAATATCCTTCTTTCTTCTTCACAGCCTTGGGAGAGCTTAGATGGGGTCTTTGAGAATACAAATATTTATGGAGATCAGATAATAACTTTGAGACTAACTTATAGAAGACTATGATCCATCACTCAAGGAAGTAATGAATCTTATGAGAATCCTTTGTAGATAAGCAACATCAAGCCGTGATTCCACTCTGTTGGCAGTAACGTCTTTGCAAAACCCTGTTAAAGAGGTTAGAGACCAACTCTCAGCTAACTAAGCTGTTACGGAGTAATATACATCATTGCCAGAGTCTAGACTATTTATGAAGGCACAAAATGTGATTTGATTAGTATAACAATTGCAACAATACTCAAATTTGATGATGTTTTGCTAATTTAGGAGGTGGTTTTGACACCCCATTCTTATCGAATAAGCCATTCATGTTGTCTTCTTCTTGAAATTGATTCCTTACTCTCCGAGTTCTGTTTCTGATTTGGGATGCTCTTGAGCTCCGTTTAGCAGTCAAGGTCCCCCACCATTACGACCATTATTTTAGTTTTGTTAAAGCTTTTGCTGATAATTCTTTCACCTATTTCTCAAGGAACCAAGGATTCTTTGACAAAGCCATACTCACAAGAAAAATGAGGATGTTAGTCCAGTTATGTGCCCAAAACTGTAGAGAGATTTATATATATCTCTACTATTATGATGAGGAAGCAAGGTTAAAAATTTGATTGATTTTTTTCTAATATTCCTAATGAATCCCAAATTTATGGTATCTTAATTAATAAGGTGAATATTTTATATTTTTCTTATTTTGTCCATAACTCCATATAAAAAAATTAAAATATTATATCATGTTCTTTTACATGAGAAAATGTAGTAGGGGTATTGAAGTAATATCAACTACAACTAATAATATTACATCTATATCTCCACGATTCCTTCAAATCTTTATCTTTATCTTCTCTCATGCTCCCTCTTTGGTTTCTCTCAACGAAGAGACACACTCTCTCTACATGGTAACTATTTTTCAAGAGAAAAAGTAGGACATTTTCATTCTCACAAAGTAACTTTTTATATTAACGTGTCCCTCACAATTTTTTTTAATCTAAAAAGTCTCTTAAGTTTCTATACCCAATATATATATATATATATATATATATACTCACTAGGATCCCTCTTCCCAGTCTTTCTCCCCTTTCACTCTCTCTCATGTGCATCGCACATGCTGCCCACTAGTATATATATATTTAAAATGCCCTCACTAGGATCCTTCTTCCTAGTCTTTCTCCCATTTTCCTCTCTCTCTCTCTCACTTGCATCGCACGTGCTGCCCACTAGTATATATATATATTGAATTATGGTTGTCTAGGTTTCTCTTTCTATATATATGTACTAGCAGAGACCCCGTGCGATGCACGGTAATAGTTAAGAATATCTAAAATTAAATAATATTATTTAAATATTAAGTAATATATTTTAAGAATATTTCATACATTTTATTTTTAATAGTATTAGTTTTTTATTATTTGATATACATTATTATTTGTATTAATTAATTCATTAATTTTATAATAATAATTTTTTATTATTTTAATAACATTTATAGGAAAATCATAAGTTATTTAGTATTAAACTTAAATTAATAGTGGAGATAGATAGGACTCTAGGATGAGAAAGTGGGTCCCAAACTTGTAAGAGTTGGAGATAAAAGAGGAGTCTATAATAGTGGAGATAGAGAGAGCTCTAGGATGAAATAGTGGGTCTCAAATTTGAACAGTGGAGATTAAAGAGAAAAGCCACATGTCATCTTTAAAATAGAACTTATGAGATTGGAGGGATTGAAGTTTGGAGAATAAAAAGTTTGATAACTGATGACCTAAATCAAACAGTGGAGATCAAAGAAGGAAGCCACATGGGATCCCTAGGATTGAACGTATAAGTGTTTTGGGAGATAGAGATGTGTGAGAGAAAATTTAGGAGAGGTTAAATGTTGTTTTGTTTGACGTCAGTTTGTAAAGACGTATTGTTTGATAACTGATGCCCTAAAACAAACGGTGGAGATTAAAGAGGGAAGCCACATGACATCACTAGGATTAAACGTTTAGGATTCGAGAGATTAGAGTTTGGAGAGCAGGGAGAAAGTCTTATTTCTTTATATTATAGTATATATATATATATATAGAAAATACAAGGAGTATACTAAACTTTATTTGGACTAAAATACCTTTTTATTAAAATGTTATCTTATTAACCTATGGTATTTCTTAGAAATTTAGTGTTTTTAATATGTAGAACCCACTACAAAATTTTTTTAAAAAAATGTGCCTCTCTTTGTTATTATTAATGGTAAGGACTCTTTATCAATTTATTAGTAGAGACTTTAAAGGACTCTATTAAAAAGTCTTATCTTATATGATTTATTGGTAAGGACTCTTTATTAGTATAGATTTTAAAGGACTTAAAGCCTTATCATGATTTACCCAGGCTGCTTGATCGATTTATCTCCTCTCGAGGTAGTGACTGCATCAAGACAAGGATCGAGAAACCATCGCCCAAAGGCGCTCATTGAGCCGGTGACTCTTTATTAGTAGAAACTTTTAGGGAATTTATTAGAAAGTCTTAACTTATATTACATAATTACAGATTTATTTTTTTTGTTTCTTGAGTTGTTTTTTGCCTCGTGTTCTTTGAGGGTAAGTAGGTAAAGATCACAGAGATGTTTGAGTTTTCATCTTTACTATTATACTGCAAGAGGCAGGCTGATCTTTCCAAAATTCCCAAACTACCCTTATATAAAACAAAACTTTGATTTAATGTTTTACTTTAATTTCCAATCACTTGCTCATCTTAAATAATAGACTCACAACCAATCGCGATTGAACTCGGGGAGAGTTCAATCGCACCTGCGGGTTAACACATGTCCCTTTTAACTCCTATTAACCGTGGTTAACTCCTTCCCCTCGCTCTCAAGTGCATCGCACATGCCATCCACTAGTATAGTTAAACACGTTTGAGATTGATTTGAATAAGGCAAGGTTCCCTTAATAAAGGGATAACCTTCCAAGAGAATAACAAGGTTTCCTTATCAATAGGATAATTATCTCCCAAAATAATGGCAAGGTTCTCTCATTAGTGGGATTACCTTCCAAAAGAAAAGGAAACAAGATAATTATTAATTACAACATTAGAATACATGTTATTAATCTTGGAGATTATTCTGGATCGTGAAGATTGGTATCTTGAGATCCCATATTAGGCAATGCATGGCTGAGATAGCTCCTTGATTTGTTGGATCCTTGATTAATCATAATCTTATTTCCAATTGCATTCTTATCTCTATGCGTATCCTTATCAATAGTCAATAGAGTGATCATGGAAAAGGAAACCATAAAAAAAGAGAATTGTGATTTGTGTGTTTACCAAAATCATGGCCAAATGATTTTTGTATTCCCAAGGATTCTTTTGTGGCTTCATAATCTGTTGTGTACAACCCATTGTTAACAAAACTTTATTTTATTAAAGTAAAAACTGTGTTTTGATGTTTGATCTTTGAACCTCGTTTGAAACTACATACAACAAGAAACCTTGGATCCACCATGAGCATCAAGGTTATTCTATTGTACTTTCCTAGCAACCACAGGGTCATCCTTTTCTTTTCATTATTATTAACAAACTAGCAGCAATAGTCTTCCATTCTCATGTAAATGAATATTTTGTTTACTAATAAAATAATTATGAATGTACCTGTGCTAACCTAGGCTCCTAGGCAACCAGAGTTGTATTAACCGATGTTACCTGGTTGGTCGGTTTACTCGGTTTGTTCACAGTTCGCACTTCATCACTCTAGAGTGAACCCTATTCGCTAGCTAGGGATATATAGGAGGAGACAATTCATGTGTAAATTTTTAAATCTCTACTTAACTTTTTTAGTATTTAATTACTTTAAATATAGGAAACAGTGTAATAGGGGAGAGTGGGGATATAGCTTAATGAAAATTACTAAAAATCACTTTTCATAAAATCTAGCTTTGAACTAATTCGAAGACACCATGACAGTTTTTTCTCGCCTTATGTTCTCATATTAATTCAACAGATACAGTGATAGCTTAGGTTCCCATCATATTTGAAATTTCCACCCCTACTCATATCTTCCATGGCCTCACTCATGAATCAAGCGATGTAGGAGTCTTTGATCACCACCTAATTGCATCTTCCTCAATTCAGGAACTCACTCATTTAGATTTTCCCTATTTTAGTTTTTATTCTAGGGTAGCTTGTTATATCATTGATTCAAGAGGGTTTAATCAGGAAAGCTAAGACGCCAAATTCAGTACTCAGATCAAAGCTGCACACTTGTAAAATGGTGAGGGATTAAGAATTAGAAGTGTCAATACTCAATACTATGATGCACTAGGATTTTTGGCCTAGTAGATGCTACTGCTTTTATAATTGAATCATCTGTTAATTCATCTTAATGCTTTGGTTTGTGGTCAAACTTCAAATATGTTTGACCATTTGTTGCTATGCTGTATAGTAGAGTGTGGAACTGGTGCCTGAAATAGCATCACTGATCCTCAACAGAATTTTATGCATTTGATTTATAAGGTACGCATGTATTTATTTATACACATTTTATTATTGATTTTTATTATTTATTTATTATTAGTGGTCATTAACAATTGAAATAAAAATTCTAGATTTTCATTTGCTTCGGGTTTACTAAGGTAAAAATATATATTTTTTAACGGTAAAAAATTAATACGTGCAAACACATGCACCTTTACTAGTCTATACTAATACTATATGCTGGTTGGTGCCATGTGGCATACCTCAAATCTCTCAATTCTTGCTTCAATTTTATGCCATGTGTTAGCTAACATGGCACCTTCATCATAGTTTATCCAATCAACTAAAGCCAAGTCATTTGGCTTCCTATTTAATACCTTCAAATTAATGACATTTTTCTCCATTATCTCATTTTTAATTATGTTGTTATTATTCTCTTAATTAATAAACCATATAACGCTCCACTAATCTATGTTATTATTCTCTTAATTAATAAGCCATATAATGCTCCACCATCAACATTATTCTCCCACACCCCTTCATCTTCAACAATAATTTAGAGTTTAATGCTTCAAGCGTTTCATAGAGACCCTCTTCCCTCCCCACGTTCCTTTCTCACATCTCTTTCTCTACACTTTCCAACAGCCTACTTTCCTATTCATCTTCTCTTACAATCCTTTCATCTTCTCTCATTCAACAGGGCAATGAAGACTTACACCCACTTATCTCTCAGTAATCTTCCTCTCATTCATTTGGAAGTATTCACACACATTACAAAACGTTTGAAGTTACTGACACACACACACACTACAAAACCGAGAATATTAGCTGTCCACAACACTCCCTTCTTTAAAGGTATACGACTCTTCGCCTGAGCACTGTAATCTCATCACCAAACAACCCAATATACATGTTCCAGAGAAGATATCCTCTGCAACACGCCCTTCTTTGGAAGTAAGCATATTTTCACCATTTTTTGTGAATACATAAGGAAACTGCTCCCATTTAATCTCGGCTTATCTCTCCTCTGTTTTCAAATTCTTATTTCTTACCATCTACTTCACCTGTGTCCTTAATTGTTGAATATAGTGTTTTCTTTCTTTTTTGTTTTCTTTGTCAGCTACACCAAAAACCCTCACTTTAATATCTTATTCATTTGTGACTGAACTTTTCTATGTTGAACCAGAGTGATTAAATTCTAATATGTTCTAATTTATGGCCGTGCTATTTGTCTTGAGTTTGATCTTAATTGTCATGCCTTTGAGGAGACCGAAGAAGCAGCCGTCATGTTGGGTATTCGTGTAATTCTTGGCATGTTATATTTTCTATCCAGGTCCTAATGGCCTTTTCGAGAAGAAACAAAAAAACTTCGACCATTGGTGTTCGAGTTCTAGAAGATATTTGTGAATGTTGATGACTTGATGTTTGTTTTTCACATTCCTCCTGCCTCATCAAGCAAGGATTTTAAGTATGCCCGTGCCAAGTGGTTTTTCGTTTGTTTGTCTGAAGATAAGATTTTGATGAAATTTTGTTTTAGTATAACTAGCAAATGGATTGTTGAACCAAATTCCATCTGACTTCCCTTCACAGTGGTAGAGGTTAGCTTGACACTGGCCATATGATATTAACTTTTAATTTTTTTTTCTTATATTTCCTTCTTTTTGTCTCCTCTAATTGTTAGAGGAGCTAGATATAGCACTTTCTTTTCCTGTATTTTGTGTCGGGCACAATCAAACGTTTGTATAGAAAAAACTACAATATGTTATGATAAATCTGATATCTTTGTATTGGTATTGTATTTTTTTCTCAAAAGTGCAGCAATGGGAGCTGGGCGAGAACCCCCACTATCCTTTATACCAGCCCCTACTAAAATAATGTTCAAAGCCAAACGCCACCTTTTGCTATCTATGAAACTCCAAGGAATTGGACCTCACAAATGCACAATAACTAATCAATCTTGACCATTCAACTATTATCATGAAGATATAATTCACATGCATGCAAGGGACCATAAAGGTATGATTGATATTCACTATATTAAAAAAAAAAAATTAACTAGAGAGAGGTAATGTCTGGTAGTTGGGTTATTGATTTTATTTGATCAAATATGGAGAGCACACACTAAATTTTCCACTTAATTTTCTTAGACGGGAAAGAGAATGAAAAATCGGAATAACAAAAGTTTCCAAAAATATGCACAATTGAAATCCTAAGGGTGCAACTTTAGCAAATTTTAACTTACTTAAAATATATGTTTCTTACCTTTGTCAAACATATCCTTTTCATCCAAAATTGACAAGTGATATTGTAATTACATATGCTTGAGATAGAAAAAGTTACCCTAAAGTAATATTATTCCTTATATGAAATTGGAGAAATTTATTTGAGATTTATCTCCGTGGCATATATCAAAGTTCTTCCTGAAATGTGGTCATTTAAGTAATCTCTTTTATATTTTTAGAATATAAATCTTTGTAAATCTAGAATCCATTGTGATTTTAGTTTGAGTTTTTGAATAGAAACCCTCCATTTTAATTGGTAAAAGTTTTCCTTAGTAATGTGGCGGACACCAAACTCTAATGTGAAATCCCAAATCCAATGAGTCATCTCAGGGTTAAATGACTAACTACTGATATATATATATATATATATATTAATGAAAAATTATATATTTACAAGTATTATAATAAATTCTTATATTTTAAAAAATCTATTTACTAATCTTCTAACCTCCCGTGCATTGCACGGGTTTTTCGCTAGTATATATATATATATATGTGTGTGTGTGTGTGTTCCCAGCGTTTCCCCTTAGTGTGTTTGATTGTATGGTGGAGTATAAGAGCTTGCCAGTTGTTTGGGTTGGGGGTAGATTGCATCTAGGTCTCTTATCCACAAAGTGACACATTTGCTTGGCATATAACGTTGTCAAGTGTGCTCTAGGAAAAACTAGTTTTCATCTTTCGGATGCGAGGGAATGCTCATCCATGAATATCCATCCCTTACTGGCCAAACATGTCCCAACCCCATTTTTTTTTTTTGTTTTGCTAAGGGTATCACTTAACTACGGTTAGTGGTGAGAAAAATGGTTAGTGGTTAGCTTGAGAGAGTGGAGCTCTTGCAGACTCGTCACCCAGGGGATTGGATCCCCAGACCTCCCTCAACAGATTCCCCCACCATTGGCGCAAGAGGTTGTTAATAGTCAAAAAATAAAACATTCCCAATTTTTTTACTGTGCCAAAATTGGTCCAACCTTTGGAGTGGACTTCGCAGGGTGTATAAGAGACCATCAACCCTCTTTAAGATAGGCCCTTTTGGAGTGGTTTCTTGGACTTACCCTTATGGCACCTTAGCGGCTACCTAAGGTCTGGTTGTGTGAATGCACTTAGGGTGTATGTGTGTGTTTAACCTTTCTACCAAAAAAAAACAATTACTGTTTACCGCATGCGTTAGGGTGTGTATCTTGGGTTTAGTCCCACATCGGTTGGGAAGTGGACTTCGTAGGGATGTATAAGAGGCCATCAACCCTCCTTAAGACAGGTCCTTTTGGAGTGGTTGCTTGGACTTACCCTTATGGCACCTTAGCGACTACCTTAGGTCTGGCTGTGTATATGCGTTTAGGGTGTATGTGTGTGTTACATGATAACCTTTCTACCAAAGGAACCTTTGACGAGCTATAAACCAAAAGAGGAGCACTAGCGTCACTCCATTGAATGCTTTTGGTTGCTCATAAATTAGAGAGAGAAAGTTGTTGAGAAAGTATTTTTTTCTCTTGTTTTGTTGCTCATAAAATATATGAAAGCCTATTTATTGTTTTTATAAGATCAATTATTTTTAATTAAATACTTATAATCCCTATAATTTGCATTATACATCTTCATAAAATATGATTCATGTTAAAAAGATCAAATTATTTTAAATATCATTTTCTATTGTGTCCACTTTTTTTGTTTTTGGGAAACTAAAAATGGTTAGGCAGACCCTAACCTGAACTAAGAAAAGGAAACTACATCCTCATATATGAACAACCCCTAGCATCCTTGGCAATGATGTCCGAAAGATGAGGCAGAAACTGAGCTGGGAGTAAAACATGCTCACCAGGAGCTCTACAAAACTTCGAAAGGAAATCCGCCACATGATTGCCTTCCCTAGGAGAATAACAAATGTGAAAACAAGAGAGACGAGCTATAAGACTTTCAATTCTAGCCAAAATAAAGCTATACTTCCATGGCGAGGGGCACGCTTTGGACACACATTGAACAGCCCAGGTAGAGTCAGATGATAGTTGGATACAACGGATCCTCTTATCAAGCACCATAACAAGACCATGATAGATGCTGAACAACTCCATCTAGATCACCGACTCCCCCATCCTACCCCTAGTGATGGCAACAAGCAGGAGACCTTGCTCATCCTGAATAATCGCACCATAACCACCATGATCCCGATTGAGGGAGCCATCAGAGTTCAAGCGATAAAACCCCTCATCTGGAGGGATCCAAGAAACCCACTAGGCCGGCAAGTGACTCCATTGAACCTCAATACCCAATGTCTCCACAAGCTCCCGATTAAGGCTATTATCATTGGCATCCAACTTCAACTCATCAGACTTGATTCGCACATCATCCATAATCTTGCGAGTGATCTCCTAGAGTGAAAGGAACTCATTTTTAAATGATCGATGATTCCGCTCTGCTCAAAGGTGATAAACATAAGCATTGAACACAAGCTGCCTCAAAGATAGCCTGAAGGCTAGACCCTTTGAGCTTGCGGGCCAGCCACCTAATCATACGAGTCCAATCAGAAAACATGCGAGCGGAGAGCAGAAGGTGCTACGTAAGCAGGGTCCAGATTGCACGAGAGTAGGAGCAGGCGACGAAAAGGTGCTCGTGGTTCTCAGTATCGCCCCTGCATAAGATGCATTGGCCTTGCATCATAAGCCCGCATTTAGCAAGCTATCCTTGGCCATCAACGATTGCTTGGTAGCCATCCACGAGATCATAGAGTGTCTTGGAATAGCTTGAGGAAACCAGACAATCTCAGCCCAAATAGCAGTAGGTCTTCGAGGCCGAATACCCTCCTTTGCAAATTTCGTCGAGAAGGAGCCATTGGAGCTAAACATCCAAACAATGGAGTCCTCTTTATCAAGGATAATCTCAATTGTGGGGATTTCGGCCCATGCCTCATCCAACTCCGGAAGAGGCGGCAGAGAAGACCTCCACCCATCACATTGCCGAATAGATCTACCAAGGTTTGTTTTGCCCATACCACGAAGCTGGGACCCAGCTAAGGGGGAAAGGCTGCATAAGATGCCTCTCGAGTGCCAATATCTTCAATATATAATACATAATTATTTGTATGCAACACAACAAAAGTAAAAAGTGACGACATGCATGAAATTGCTTGTCCGCATTCTGTTATTATAGAATATTATATCAAAATCATCATATGAAAGTGAATGTCACAATCTTTAAATTATAACACTTATATACCAAAAAAAAATTAACAACCCCATCTCTATCTATTTAACATCAACACGTCAAAAATAATAATTTTTGATTGATAATAATAATTTCATTAGAAACAAAAAAGAGAACGAATTCACCAATGGTGAACCACAAGAAAAGAAAAGCAAAAAGAAGGACGAAAACAACTAAAAGAACAAGCCACAAAGCTAAACTGCCCCTAGATTAGGAAATAATCACATCAAGCCCCGACTCGACCACATCTTCTTTGGTGGAGACTCAATCCAAAAACATAGAGTGTATGCGGGCGCACACCACCTTTAAAGCTAGCGGGGAGTCCTCGAAAACTCTCATATTCCTCTCCTTCCAAATTGACCATGCAATTACACCTGGAAGGAGGGCCCATATCAAGTCCAACTTGTAGATATGTAGAATTAACTTTCTCAATAGTAACAAAATCTATAACGTAAATGTCTCATCCCCATGTTCAATCACTCCAGTCGTTCTTCAGGTGAATAAGCAATGAAGACTTTTGCTCTATCACATTCTTAGCTACTTAATCAAATGTTCTCATCAAGAAAGAACGATCAACTCCCTCAATCTTCATTATTTCTGCATACAACTAATCATGTCGATAATAGTTGTTAAATCATTGCGATTTACAATTCAAATCTTTGGATTTGAATCGAATCGCAGATAAAAATTGTAATTGAGTTAAATCTCCTTTAATTTACTATTCAGATTGTAATTTGCAATTCAAATCGTACGATTTATGCGATTTGAGCATAAAACCTCTGTTACAGACAGATACTTTAAAAAATAACTTAATATTGTTAATTCTTTCAATTTTCTAAAGACTTATGTCTGTTAAGAAGAGAGAATGAACGAGAAAATCTTTGTTATGGACATGCCAAAACTCATGTCAAGGTTTTATCTATGTTGCTTTGAAACAGGGAAAAAAATGAAAAAGAAGAAAATAGAAAGGAGGGTGAAGAAATGATGAAGTTAGGAATTAGAGAGCTGGAATATTCTTGGAGCACTTGATAGTTTATTTTATTGGTCTTTTTGATGTACAAGATTTTGTGATACTTTATTTTCTTCTTAGCAATAATATCTTACACCCCTGAATAATTAATCGATCATATCCTTAGTGGTTATAAATTATAGGATAATGCTAGCAACCTTCTCTTTTTTAACATAATATCTTTATGACAGAGACAGAGTGTTGGAGCAAAAAAGGTCTCTCTTAATAAAAGACAATAACACATGTCTTTCCTTTAAGGGAGTGTAGGAAGAGAGGGGGTCGCCTTCAACCTCTAGATGCCCCCAAATCACTAATACCCTTACCTAAACCAGACCTTGTGAAGCACAACCAGTGATAGCATGACTCCTTCCAATGACGCTATCCACAATGTCCACAATATCTCCTGCCATGGCTAGAAAGAGAAAGAAGCTCAAGGTTAACAGAGTCCCCCTACCGACCACAGGAGGAGTCTGTTATATTCTAAACCCTAGAAAGTGATAGCCGTTTCTTGAGGTTAGTTAATGCATTGTAAGATCAAAACATTGGCATGGAAAGCATCTGTGAACTTGAACTACCTTTAGTTTGAAAGCTAATGAAGTTACAATCTTCAAATGTTGAAATCATATAGGTAACCGCTAGTTTTTTTGAGCTGTAAACATGTCTATGAACTATGGACGGAGAATGAAAGGATATCAAACAAAGTCCCTGTAGCAATAAGAAGGAGGAGAAGAATTGCAGCAAGGAGTGTTGAAATAATCATCCACGGAGTGTTGAAATAATCACGCTTCAATGTTGCATGCCATTTGTGGTAAATGTTTTTGTAATATGCATTAACATCATCACATAGCTTCTTAAACTGGAAGCCTCCCATAACAACTTCTTTGCAAAGCTTGTTAATAACATCGGACAACTCTTTGTCACTACCTAAGCCATTGGTGATAATTCCTTTATTACGGAGTAGTTCTACGTCTTTGGTAGAGCTTATGAGATTATCCATGAGGAAGACATAAGATGTGATGAAATCACAATCACCATAACACTGCTCTAAGGCAATGAGGTTTCGAAACAGAGTCTCTGTACTATCTTCAACTCTTAGAGTTGGGATCTTGAACACCCCATCCTTGAAAGTTATCTCGAACAAACTACTGGCGTTGTCCTTCTTCTCGAAAGCGATTCCAGCCTCGCGGAGCTCCTTTGCACAATTAATATGTTCTATTGCATCATACTTCATCTTTGTAGTCGGGGGGATGAAACTGTTGCATAGTAGGTCTAGTAAATGATTCGGATTAAGATTGGTGTTTCCCCAATTGATTCCTTCATCCATTGGCACTATTGTATCAAGGTAGTTAAGGCAAAGCTCAATGAAGGAACAACCTTCATGCTCTGGAGCTGTAGTTAAGTCATATAAGCACTGGAGAATTAACAGTGGAATTTGGTTTTCAAGTAGTATCATGTCGTGCTTTATTCTGAAGTGTATATGAGTCGTTCTAAATACGGGATCATATTCGTCAATTGACACTTCACCGGCCTCCCTTCGTAACATCTCAAGGATGAAGCAACCATCAATTAGCATCATTTCGACGAACTCATTGCTAGTGAGATTGTTATCTTCTTCATAACACTCACAAGAAACTTGTTCTAACGACCTGATGGCCTCAATGAGACATTTCAAATTATTTTTCTGGTGTTGGTGCTCGATCAAGGAGGGAATCCAGATATAGCCGTTTGAACCTTTCTGTGGCTTGTAAGGTTTCTTTGCGGTAGTGAAAAGGGCCGATTGAAACTGTTTGAGGTTTGTAAGCATTTCTACAATATGTGCCAACTGTGTTGGGGACTCTGTAGATACAACATTGAGACGATAATGGAGTTGTTTGAAAAAGCTTCTCTTCCATTTGAGCAGCCAATAAATTGTCCGCCTCTCCAATTTCAATGGAAGCATGATCTTTGCTTGAATTTGATAACATTTTGGTACTTTTTACCATACTCTTGATCTGGAGAACTCTACGTTGGTTTTTCTCCATTATGCAAAGACAACTTTATTATTAAAATCATATAATAGTGTAGTGAAGCATGGGGTTTCCTAGATGAGGTGCTGCATAGATGACCAAAGTTAGTTTATGCACCAAATTATAATGTTCATATATTTTATTGATATAGATACATACAATTATATATATATATATGTATGTATGTATGTAAATTAGATTAAAATTATAAATAAAGCATTAATGAGACTAAAATGTCCCTACAAAAAAGAAATACTATAGATTGGAAAAAGGGGAGAGAGCCAAATGCAGAAACCTATATATATATATACACATACGAGCAAAAACCCCGTGTAATGCATGGATGTGTTATGAAAGAGGAAAAAAAATATAAAAGAACTAATTTGAACCGACCATTGTAAATTATAAAAATTCACACAAATAATTAAGATATTTGAATTTTGGTTAATAGTTTAGTCCTCTTATTGTTGTAACTATAAAAATTCACAAAAATAATAGAGATTTGAATTGTGATTAATAGTTTAGTTCTCTTATTGTTGTAACTAAAGATGCAAGTGTTATTTTTAGAAACATTATCGTTTAAGCTGGAATGTTCCACCATTCATTATTTACATATGAGGTATTTATCCTTTAATAATGAGCAAATGACTAAAAACCAATCATAAAGATATATACGTTAGATCTCTCTTTTATTGGGAAAAAGGAAAAAAGAAAACTCAAAATGATCTTGATAGTATCATACCTAAGTAGAGTTCAAGATTCCTTAATTGCTACTTCCAATATAATTCAAGAAACATGGGTTCAGCTCATTTTCAAAATACATAAAACTTGAGTAACAAATAACTACCTAGCTATCACCATGGTGTATCCATGTATCATAACTTTCCAAGTATTTTGGATGGATACAAAATGTTCACTTTCAATAGAGATGATATGTAGCGATTCTAAATTTCAAAATTTAATCATAAGGGCATTTTTGTAATTTTATAGTCTAAAGGGGGTATTTTGGTAATATCTTTGTAGAATGTTTGGCCATAAGAAATTATTTGTCTTAGAGTTGATTAACTAAAAAGGAGCATAATACACTCATGGGTATAGTTAAGGCTTGTAGTCAAACAACATTAATGAGAGTATTTGGGTAAAAACACAAATTAAGGTCTAGGTATAAATAGTTAATGATAGACCTAATTAGCTCATTCTTAAAAAACCTAAACTAAGAGAGAAAATTTTTGGAGGAAGAGGAGACTCTAGGGTTTGAGAGCTTTTGTTCAAGCTTGAAGTGCGGGATTTGAAGCTTGAGGATTGAGTTTCTCACCAAGGGAAGGTCGTTCTTGTGAAGCAAACCCCATTGGGTGAGATTCTTCTTTAGGTAAACCCTATATTTCTAGGGAAAATGTAAGTGAACACTCCATAATCTTTAGATTCATATTTAGTATTGTGTTTGATGAATATAACATGTATGTGTTTGTTTAAAAATCAATCTATGTGAAATTCGAAATGGTTTGGGGATTTTGGAGTAGAAACTAGTTTGTTTACCTAAATTTCACGACCACTGCTCGAGCGGATTGCTATAGGAGATTGGGAATTAAGCCCGTCGATCACCGCTTGGACGGAGGTTTTCCACCGCTTGAGCAAAAGTTCCCCAGTCAGCGAGGGCATGAGCAACGCGCATCTTTGCATTGCAATTTAGACCTTGCGAGAGCATCGGTTGTATGCTAAAATTTTGAAGTATGAGTTCTGGCAGGAGGAAGTAAGATTTTTGGGCCATGTGGTTTCTAAGGATGGAGTGTCGGTTGATCCAGCCAAGGTTGAAGCAGTAATGAATTGGGGACAACCAAACTTCAGTTTCAAAGATTCACAGCTTCTTGAGCTTAGCAGGATATTATCGGCATTTTATAGGGGGACTATCAAGACTTCCTTGCCGTTGACTCGTTTGTCGACGAAGAAAGATGTGAAGTTTGTATACGATGACAAGTATGAGCATATCTTCAATAAGCTGAATACCAAATTGACATCAACACTAGTTCTGACCATTCCAGAGGGGAATGGAGGACTTGTTATCTATAGTGATGCATTGAGTTATGTGTTGTTGCAAGATGACAAGGTGGTTGCCTATGCCTCTTGTCAGCTAAAGGTGTATGAAAAGAGTTACCCAACTCTTGACTTAGAGTTAGTTGCAGTGATTTTTGCCTTGAAAATTTGGAGGCATTATCCGTATAACGAGAAGTTTGAACTCTTTTCTGAACATAAGAGTTTGAAATATTTTTTTCCTTAGAAGAAGTTAAATATAAGGCAGCGGAGGTGGATGGAGCATTTGAAAGATTATGATTTTACATTTCAATATCATCCTGATAAGGCTAATGTGGTGGCGGGTGCTTTGAGTCACAAACCAAGAGGATTGGTTGCACTTATGATGATTAAAGAATGACTTGTGCTAAATATGCCCTGCCTATCGGGTATTTCCTTTAGTTAAATGATGTCTCTTCAACCTTAAAATAAAAACTACAGCAATTCAAAAACAAATATGAAACTGTTTATAGCTTTTGTATTTGCAATTGAAACTGCTATTTTTTTTTTCCAACTTCGAATAAAACAGAGTAAGAGTTCTCCACCCAAAACCCATATCAATTTGCATTAAAACATACTCAACATTTTCTATTTTTTTCTTACATATAAGCAAAGAAAAAGAGATTGGATGTAAGAGGACCTTATGGAGTCTTAGCCTAAGTTGGCTTTGAGAGCTTTGGGAGATCAATGGCCTCCTGCCTTCGTCAAAGCATTGGGAGAAAGTAGTCCTTAGATGTGGTCTTTGAGAACTACATATTTATGGAAATCAGATAAGAACTTTTGGACAACTTATAAAATATTGTCATAGGATTCTTTGATCCATCTCTCAAGGAAGTATGATTCTTATGAGAATCCTTTATAGATAAGCAACATCAAGTTGTGTTTCCGATTTAAAAAAAAAATGCAACATCAAGTTGTGATTCCAATCTTTTGACAGTAATCTTACATCATTGGCAGAGTTAATGAGACTATCCATGATGCATAACATATGATTTGAGTAGTATAACAATTGCAACACTACTCAAATGCAACGATGTTTTGAAATAGGTGACTATATCATCAACTTTGGAAGGTGGTTTTGACACCCCATTCTAAAAAGTTTTTTTATTGAATAAGTTTTTTTTTTTTGTTATCTTCTTCTTGAAATTGATTCCTAATTCTCGGATCTCTGTTCCTGAAATGGGATGCTCTTAGGCTAGCTCCTTTTAGCAGACAAGGTTCCCCACCATTAAGACCATTTTTTTTCAGTTTTGTTAAAAACTTTGGCTGATAATTCTTTCAACTATATATCAAGGAACTATGGATTCTTTGACAAAGCCTTATTCACAAGCAAAATGAGGATGCTAGCCCAGTTATGTGCCCAAAACTGTAGAGATTTATATATATTGAAGTAGGGTTGTCTAGGACTCTCTCTCTCTCTCTCTCTCTCTCTCTCTATATATATATATATATATATATGCACGTGTGTGTGCCTTTGATGCCCCCAGGTGCCGATTCTTTAGCTCTGCCACACCATTCTGCTGCAGAAGATTTGCTTTTTTCAAATTCTATCGTTCTTGTGAGGTACTTTTCAAACCCCCTCGACCTATAGGAGACTCCAAACTTGTATTATGAAAATACGACGGTTCTAAGAGCGGAGGGTATGCAAATACCACGGTTTTAACTTCTTTCATGGCTTGCAGGCTTTGATGGACATGGTGAAAAGGACCGATTGAGACTATATCAGGCGCATAAGCATTCTCATTATGTCTGCGGAGTACTTTGGGGATGCAAAGGTGATGGAGAGTATCGACATTGACAGAGCTTTACTTTCATTGAAGATGGCACTTCTAGTTTCCATCATCTCTCTCTCCATGCTCCCTCCGGTGGGGCTTCTCTGAATCTAAGAAACCAATTGTCTTAACAGACGCTAAATTATGACGGAGAAGTTGTAAAACAAAGAAAGGGTTCTCAAAGAAAGGGTTCTCTATGATCACAATCATTTGCAGGAAAATCTTACTTGCAGAAAACACAGCGAAAGCTCGTGATATTGTATGAACAAGCATCATACAGAAATTTCATGATTTAAGAGCTATTTACAGACTTGTTTTCTGTAGTCTGTATATCAATCCATATGAGTCCCTGAAGATTATCGTTACAGCTTGCTTTACTGAGTTCGCACTAAGGCGCCTATTGTGCTCTACTTTAACATGGCTTTGACCTGTCATGTATTGGGAGCCTTAAAACATACATATTTTATGGAAATCAAAAAGAAGTTCCAGTCATTTTTTGTGAACTGTTGAGGATTCTTTGATCATCTCTCAAGGAAATATTCTCTTAGAATTTCATTTTCACAAGCAAGATCAAGATGCCATTCCATTAATAATGGGTCAAAACACTAGAAAGTGGATTTGAGACTCTCTCTCTCTCTCTCACACGTGTACCCAAAAGCAACCACTGAAGAAGATTATTTGCAATTCTCTCCCCTTGGAAGTGTAACCAATATACGCGAGCCATCACCACTGCTATTGTATGAGCACTCTAGCAATGGCATACATGTACACGGTCCACAGTATTTATCGTAGCATACCACCATGCTTTCGCAGTCATCGTTCCCGGTGGCTTTCACTCTAGGGCAGGGCAATTCTCAGGATTTTTTTCCCGTAGCCCTCCCTGGATAGCTCTTTCCATGACATCTTTCACTCCGAGGCGAGGCGGGGAAATTCTCAGGATTTTTTTCCGTAGCCTTCTCCAGGTAACCCTTTCAAAGAGAGACGTGGTGTTAGGCTCTGATACCAATTGATGCATACCAGATGCAACCATCGATCCCAAAAGTTTATTAATGGGAAGAGCACAATCTAAATATTTATTGCCTGGATTGTAACTCTCTCTAGAATATTGATCCAATGCCTTAAAAAACACATAGTTGAGGAAACATTCACACACTGGAATTCATCCTTACCTTCACTACTTTTCAGGTATGAAGGTGGTGAGGTATTCCTTTCAAAGATTACTGTAATTGCCTCTTACTTGTGTGTTAAGCATTTGAACTCCTTACGTTCAACCCAATGTCCAATCAAGGCTCCTCGGCCTGGCCCGTGTTAATGCCGGGCTAGGGCTTAATTCTTTGAGGCCCTACAGATTTGGGCCGGGCTTGGGCTAATACTTTTTATTTAAGGCTGGACTTGAACAGCCCAAACCCGACCCATTGACAGCCCCAGCATAAACCCTACGAAAAGTCCTAAAGCT
Source organism: Tetracentron sinense (assembly GCA_015143295.1). Lineage (NCBI taxonomy): Eukaryota > Viridiplantae > Streptophyta > Magnoliopsida > Trochodendrales > Trochodendraceae > Tetracentron > Tetracentron sinense. The sequence goes on along the minus strand of CM026554.1, from coordinate 54,757,993 downwards.
GCTGTTCTCTGACTTGTCAGCACTGTGGAAACGCTGTCCTCAGTTCTTATTCGCTCTACTCTCATCCCTTCCACCTGTAGAGAGAGAGAGAGAGAGACCGTAATTTATCTGAAACCCTAGAATTCTAGGTTGATATTTGACCGCTGAATGGCTCAGTTGCATGCAATTCCTTCTCGTTCTTCCATCAATCTCGGCTTCCATGCCGCCAAGAGAGGTATACTTCGATTTCTATCTTTTGATCCCCTAATTTTTCGTGTATATCTTCCACATTTTCTGTTCTCCAAGGTTGAAACATTGTTTATATTACATGATTTGATGGTATCTCACAGATTGAGATCCTCATGTTTGAATTCATACTCTCTGATGGTTATATCGGAAAGTTGCTAAATTTAACTACATAGATGAGGGAAATGGATCAAAATGGAGAAATCGATTTAAAATCACTGTTCTGCAATCTTTATAAACTGCAATCACGCTCTTTGGTGGTTGATTTTGTGTTCCTTGTGGAATTTTCTGAGGTAATATCTAATTGTTTTTACAGAGTCATCTCTATGTCGCGATATATTATGTTGCCCGAGGAAGTTGTCTTCATACCAAGAGGTAGTCACTTGATGACCTCTCACTATTCTATTTTTCATTTTCTTATCTAGTGATTTTTCATGACTTGCTTGGGTATGGTGCAGCTTTGTTGTTTGTGATATATATACAACATACATACACTCACAGAGACATATATGCATAAGGTTGTGTGTGGGCACCGTGGGATGTGTGTGTCTGTGTACGTTTTTATATGTATCTTTTTGTTTTAATGTGATTATGATGGTTTGTTATTTGCCAGTTAGGGGCAAGTTCAAGTGGGCTCCATGGGCATGCAGTTGTTCATCACAATGGAAATCTTGCACAAGCTTATGGCGGCCGAGGTATTGAGCTGAGTGCTTGATATTGTTGCTGTTTTTGTTAAAAAGAATTATGGAATTTATCAAAAGATATCATGCTCTCAAGTCTCAACTGCTAGAAAGAATTATGAATTTTAATAAAAAAAATCATGCTCTTAATTAAACTAGAGATTAATCTTGCTCTCAAAACTCCCATGATTATTTTTTACCATATTAAATGATTTATCAATGCCCCCCAGATGACCTGTTAATAATTGTTACATAGATGAGAAGCCCACCTTCTGGCTTCATAGAAGCCCACCTTCTGGCTTTATTTACTAATTATTGCATTATTTTACCTTACTCATTTTAACCTTCCATTACATAAAAGTGCAATCTTAGGCATAGTTACCAAACCCTTGTATTATACCCGTATAATACTTTAGGGGGGTTTAAAATGATGTACTTTTGTCATGTTACATATTATATGCATATCACTATATAATACACGTTTAATACGCAAATTTTGTATTAAACACATACAATACACGTATTTTTGTCATACTTTTGCTGTGTTAAACACATTCTGTATTAAATGATTGTTATTAGTTAATGTCATGCTTTTTATTTATTTATAATTTATAATTATTATTTTAATTTTTTCATACTTTTGCCGAATAACACCTATACTTCCCGAATAGATCGTTGTCGTGTTATACTTGAACCGACTACCCGTACTTGGTAACTATGGTTTGAGGTCGAAGAACAGTCAAATTTCTTCTCTAGTCGACTTACAAAACCTTTTTAGGAGTTCCCCTAGGCATCGTGCATCTTCTGTACGTTTTTGTAATCTCTTGTTATCATTCACAGCGATCTGGTTTTGGTTGTACTTTCGTTTCGGATGTTCATATTATTTCTTGATGGACCCAATTACATGTTCAACCCACAATTTCATGGCACTATGGTTTCTCTCATGAAATCGTATTTCACTTGGGTTCCTTAGATTTCCAAGGAACTCGTTTTTATATTTCTATATCCAACTGGATGCTTCTTGATTGATTTGTTTACTTGAAAAACAGGATATCCATATACCCAGATTTATCCTGTTGAAGAGTGAGAGATTGGAAGTATTTCAGCTGCTTTTTTTTAATGGGAAATAAGTTTGTGAAAGCAGACGTTAAGAATGTTTAAAGTTATAAGTTCGTTATTCTTTGTATTATGCTTAATATTTAAAGTTTGTGGAGCCATGATCCTTCAATTTGCAATCCTAATTATTTGGCTCTTGAATGCAGTCGTTCGAGCGGTGTTGGCCAGTGAAAAAGAGAACAATGTTTCTGGGTCTATGACGGGTAGAGGTCTGCGTGGAAAATTGAATAAAGTGGTTTTAGCTTATAGTGGTGGCTTAGACACCTCGGTCATTGTCCCATGGTTAAGGTATATTTGTTGGTGCATGTTGTCTCATTAGTCCTCAAAGGTTAATGTACCTTCTGCCTTTTGTCAAAAGAACTATTACCCTCAAAGAAGATACTTTTTGTTATTTATCCAAACTTTTGCTCTTATTGAGTCTAGAGCTTCCTATGTATGCAAGAGACTAGAAACGTTGTGCTCTGATTTTATTTCTGTGTTTTGTTAAGAAAGCAAGCCAAGATCAAGGGGTTTGTAATTTCCATATATTCATTTGATTCGTGTCTGTTGATACTTGATATGTATGGAGATTTTCTATGTTCCGCTTGATTTGTATGCTTCTAAATAGACTGATACATACTTCTCCTGTTATTATATATAAAATGATTTGCGTTTCTGTTCTCATCTTCATCTATCACTTTACGTATTGCAGGGAGAACTATGGCTGTGATGTTGTTTGCTTCACTGCGGATGTTGGTCAAGTATGAATATCTACTATATATTAACGAGCAAAAAAGGAAAGAAATGTACTTTAATTGAATTATATCTGTGATACATATATGGCGTACAGTTGTGGTCCAATAAAATAATTAAGATTGTGGTGATGTAGTCCTCATCACAATCAAAAGCATGATGGTCTCTTCAGGAGTTGCTCCTTTTCTACTTATATACTAAATACATACCTGTGTATTTTTTTTAAAATTTTCTAGGGTATCAAAGAAATGGATGGTTTGGAAGCAAAAGCCAAAGCGAGTGGAGCTTCTCAATTAGTTGTTAAGGATTTGAAGGAGGAATTTGTGAGAGATTACATATTTCCTTGCTTGCGGGCTGGTGCGATCTATGAAAGGAAGTATTTGCTAGGGACCTCAATGGCCCGCCCTGTAATTGCCAAGGTGAAGTATTTCAAAGATGGACTAAAAAAGAGAGGGAGGCTGATAAATATGCAAGTGATTTTGTAAATTCTATTTTTTGCAACTAAATCTGTTGATGTTTTCATGTCAGTACTGTCACGTGTTGGACCAAAGCATGACACATCCCCGCCCTCACATCCCATGCATCCACATGCACCCACACCCACACCCACACCCACACCCACAGCCACACATATACAAGCACACATGGATACCATTCTAAATGCTGGTTACTCGAATCCATAAACATGAAATCTGAATTTGTTTAAAGATTATTTGGAGATCTTAAATTCTTTTGTTAGTCTGCCTTTTCTTTTCTCTTTGAACATAATTAAGCCACTTCTTCCTTGTCTGTATAATCTCCACTTATTGTTTGATCTTAGTGATTGATCTCTTGGAATTGGGATAATTGTATGAGCTGCTTCATGTGTTCAGATCATCTTAATCTGTTATTGAATGTTGGTTTTTCTCAAGTAAAAGAAGGCATTAATCCAGAATAGCAGGGAGCAATAGGCTTCAAGAAGCTTCCGATCAGAGCATATTTTATTCAGTAATCATCAGCAACGCCGATCTTATATGTATAGTATGACTATGACTATATGAGTATTTGATATATTCATGGATATACATACTATACATGTAAGATCAGTGTTGATCTTATATATGTATAGTATGACTATTGGTTTTTGATAAATTCATGGATGTAAAAAGTAAAACGTATTCTCAACCATGACTATTAAAAAGGACAAAGAACAAAATGCCGGTGAGAGGAGGGATGGTGGTGCTTCTTTATATGGTTGCTTAGGAGCAGTAGTGCTTTGATATGGCCTTTTTTTTAATTGCAACCAAATGAACAATTTCAAATAGAGTTTAATAGTGGCTGGGTGGTTTAGTCCATTGAAGTATCAATTAAGGGGATAGTAGGACAATCAATCCAAGAGGTGGCCCAATATTGAATGGCATTTATTTGTGAGTTGGAGGATAACGTGTACTGTGTGTTGTG